>OY997591.1:3096205-4296205 GCA_963921825.1 Erodium maritimum
GGACCTTCATCTCCTACTCGAGCCTCGTCGACGAAGAGGACTGATCGCCGGAGAAGATCAATGAGGAATGCTAGCCTTCAAGAGGACGAAGCCTTCGTTTGTAATCTTCCGCTCGGGTCATCAGAGGGGTGGGTTAGAAACGTCTTTAGCTCTTATGGTAATATCGTTTTCGTGTCCGTTCCTAAGCGACAGAATCGCAATGGCCATGTTTTTGGATTCATTTATTTTGAATCAAAAATTGAGGTGGACCAGGCCATAGACGGGTTGGATGGTTTAAAATTCAATGGTAATACTCTTCGTGTCGCTGTAGCTCGACGTCGGAGGCAGAAATTGAACCCTCGCCCAGTTGATGGAACGCAGGGAGCAGGCTCTGCTTCAGAAACACTAAAATAGAGCCTAACTTTGAGGTCTCTACAACAACTCTCTGTAGGGGGAAGTAAGCTTGGTAGCAGAGACGATCGAAGTTTGCCTGCAGTTTTTTCCTTGCCGGCCGGCGTTGGCGAGGGACCGAGTCAATCTTCCGAGAAATTCTCGATGGTTTCGAATTCCGAGAATATCGCGATAGATTTGATTCGATCGAATGAGGATGATTTCCAAATCCCTGTTGCTGTTTCCTTGGATCACGCCTGAGATTGTGAGAAGGATGGAAAGTCGCTTCTACCTGCTTCAGACTCGTTTGAACATGGGTTGGATGCTGGGTTGGATGTTGGGTTGCTTATGGCCCAAGCAACCCAACATCAAATGGAACTCGGGTCTGTTGTAGGGCCCATTTCGTGAAGCCCATTTTTTGATCCAATGATAAGTACATCGTTGGCTGGGAAGGCTAAGGAGCTTGTGGCTGTAGAGTTTGGGCTTTTGGAGTCGCCAGTGGAAACAAAGGCAAATGGAAACGCTTCTTCGTGCTCGTTGTCTTCTATTACATCAGCCCCGGAGCAGCTGGTGGTTAATGTCGGGTTTGAGGATGCTCAACCTTTGTCGGTTGTGCCACCGACTCCCTCCTTTTCTCTAAACTCAAGTTTTGATCAGGAATTCCTGTGTTGTCACCTAAAACAGTAATGAAAGGCAAAGGGAAAAGAAGAAAGAAACCTTAGCAGACCTTTAGGGTGACAACTCGTTCACTTTGTATGAGTGACAAGGAGATGCTCGAGGCTCAGCGTAAAAATGAGGCTTGGAGACATTTTGTCGCTACAAGGATTTTGCTGCATATAGAATTTAAGGATGATGTTCCTCCTTCTATCGATTAGTATTTCTTTGTATTTAGCCGATGTCACTCCGCTTCTTTGTTTTTTTTCGTTCTTTTTTAGGAAGATTTTCTTCTCACTCTGTGGTAGAGTCTCTTTTGAAGATTTTTTGGGATAACTTTTTAGCGGTCCTCTCTCTTTTTCCCATCTTGGGTAAAAAGATTTAATAAAATCATCATCTATATATATAAAAAAAAGGTACCACCCAAGTAATTTTTGTAGTTATACACAATTAGGTAAATATCGAATATAATTAGATAGGGGTGGGCATTGGGTGGTTAGCCACCCAATGGAAACTTTTATGAATCCAACCCGATATTACCGGTTTGACATATCTTAGAACCAGCCTCAACCCATAAACCATTTTTTTTACAGTGAAACCAACCAGTTCATTAATCGATTGGTTAATGGTTTTAACCAACCAACCACTTTACTACATGTAAGTACAAATTTAGATACCAATAACCATACACATATTTCTATTTCAAGCTAAAACGTATTACTACATTCTCCAAAACAAAAGAAAAATTACATATAAGTCATCGTGTTCTATGTTAGCAATCCGTGTGACACAAAAGAGTGCTCATGGGTCATTCATCTTTATCAGATCAATGGTTATTATGAAGCCACATGTATGCGGTGAACAGTATCAGTTTGGTTGGTTAACCGATGGTTTGACGTTTCAAGAACCGACAACCAGCCGTTAACTTTCCGGTTCGATCGTCAAGAATCCGCAAGCAACCGTCAACTTTCCGATTTTAGATTTTCCGGTGCGGTTTACGGTTGGTGGTGATTGGTTTTAGAGGTTTCGGTTTTTTTGCCCACCCCTATAATTACATGCACCTGAATCCAATTAACTCTTCAAAAATATTCTAAAAGTTGGTGTAGAGAGACAAAAAATGTCATGCTTGTCCCATTACATTACTACAGGGGCATATACGGAATTCAGCTACGAATATTCAAAATAATAGAATAGTATCATCTTCAAGTTTTCTTCAATTTCTTTCTTTCCAAAAAAGAATATAACTCTCAGCTTCTCGTGTCCAAAACTGTAAATTCAATCCATTTTGTTAATTTCTTTCCAAATTTAACAATATAATAACAATAATAATTATTATTTACGCTCTGTCGTCTGTCCCATTTTAGATACAAGCCGTTTCTTTTAAGAAACCAAACCAAACATTGTCTGAATATTTTCGAAAAATCGTATTTTTATTTTATCCGAAATATAAATCTTAAAGCAACAACAACAAACGAGGCATCGTCAGAGGTACACGTTTATGTTTTCAATTTGTTTTCCGAAAACAAATTCAAACCAGAGGTTTTAGGTTTCATAGCAAAGCCAGCTCTCTTCTCTGCTGAAATTTCTGCTTCTGTTTCTTCAATTTCTCACTCAAGTTTGAATTTTTCTCTCAATCTCCTTCTCCTTCATTTATAGAGTGTTGAGCCTCGGAACTGTGAATGGCTATGAAAATTCGTGAACCTCCTCGTTTTGGGTTAATGCTGTTTTCGGAGTCCTTTTTTAGAAATTAGTTCGAGATATAAACCAGCTCCGTACATTCCCACTTCTGAATCGCAGCTCTGATTTCTACGACGGTTCTGGGATTGGGTGTTCTTATCCGAAATCGACAAGCCCAAATCGTGCCTGATTTGGGTTTGATCTCAAATCAGGTCCTTTTTTGATTTGGGTTTGTGTGATTTTCGAGGATTTTGAGCTTTCGGGTTTGAGTTTTGAACGTTTTGAGGTTTGAAGGTTTGAATCTTCGTTTCTGGGTTTGTGAATTTGGTGGGTTTTAGAAGTTTTGAAGGAAAAAAAATGATGCTTTCCGCTTCCCCGCCGATGATTGCTCGGAGTTCGCTGGAGGAAATGCTCGAATCTCTCCGGCAGAGAGATGAGCAGGAGAAGCCGAAGGACTTGCCGCCGGCATTGCCGGCCCGGCCGCCGTCGAGAGCTCGGAGGCCGTCGGTGAAGCATGCGCTGCCGAGAACCTTCTCGGCCGGAGATGGAGGGCCGGAGAGCTTGCCGAGTCCAGCTCCCAAGGAAGAGGTGAAGAGGAAATTGGGATCTATAATTAGTAGCTTTGGGAGCAAGAAGAAGAGAGGGCTGAGTCTTGACTCACCATATGAGCCTTCGAGTTCTCTACAGAGCATCTCTCAGCAGGTTTCTGAGGATGACATAAGCTATTTCACTAAGAAGGTAACTAAGAAGATAAGAGTGACATGATTTGATCCATTTTAGTGTCTGTTATTGTCAATGATCTTTGTTTGCAGATTGATTTGTTCTGTGAGTGGTTACACTTAGTTTGTAGCTCTATGATGCTTGATATAGCAAGACTCTGAGTCGGACAGGAACCATTTATGGTGATTGTTCACTATTTTTGAGTTATGGGGTCTTAAATTAATCGTTGATAGATCATGAATCAATTGTTGTGACATACTGTCCCAAAAGTATTTTAGATGTGATGAAGGGCATCCCCAATCTAGAGTTAAGAGCATCTTCAAAGCTGGAGGCGAATCTCTCTTTTACCGACTGATTTATCCTGTCTCCCATAATGGTATTAGTCCAACGCAGGGTGTATAGCCACGTGTCGCGTGACAAGTGGGCGAATTCAGTTCGCCAGCGGTTCGAGAGGGGAAATGAATCCTTTGCCTCAAGAGGAGAGAGAGTCGCTAAAAACGGCCGAAAATCACTTTTTGCCCTATTCGCCTTGCATTGGAGACGCCCTAAGAAATGGGGATAGAAAACGTAGTTGAAATCAAATTCTATCATGCTGTTAACCAAAGTTCACATATTCAATTACTCTCTATAGTTCTTTTAGTCCAGTGTGAAGAACGAACTAGGCCTAGTTGTGTGTGTTACATGATTCTTAACCTTTTCCTTAGTAATTCGTTATATTTTATCTTTGAAGTACGAATTATGTGAGTTCGATGTATTGGTTTCAGAAACTTCGTCTTTGGTATCGGGTTGAAGACGGGCACTGGGAATCAGGAACAATACAGTCAAGTTCGGGTGACAAAGCATCTGTTTCACTTTCAAATGGAATTGTGAGTTCATAACCTTTGGCCCTATAACAATTTGAAGTACTTTCTCTTACATGCTTTGTGGCTTTAGGTTGTAGAAGTGCCCACAGGAGAACTTTTTCCTGCAAACCCAGATGTCCTTGAGGGGGTGGATGATCTTATACAGCTTAGTTACTTGAATGAGCCATCCGTTCTTCACAATCTTCAGTACAGATATTCTCGTGATATGGTTTATGTGAGTACAATATAAATTTCATGTGAAATGGAGATAACGGTTATAACTTTCCATTAACGGGTTGTTTTGTTTATTTGCTTAGAGCAAAGCTGGGCCTGTTTTGATTGCAATCAATCCCTTCAAAGATGTTAAGATCTACGGAAATGATGTTCAGCAACTTGGGGACAGACCTCATGTTCATGCCATGGCGGATGCTGCCTATAATCAAATGATAAGAGGTGAACCGGGATAATTAATTTTCTTCGAATTAGTAAAATTTTGTAGCTGTTTATATATTGTTCTGAATCACTTTTTGTTTATTTATCATATGTTGCAGATGAAGTTAGTCAATCGATCATTATAAGGTTAGTTGTTATTTTCAGTTCGGTAGTTGCCCAGTTGTAATAAATCAAAGGGAAAGTCTCAGTCAGTTTCCCTGAGTATGCACCATTCTCAACTAACTTACCCTTTTTATACAAGGGTATTTTTGTAATTTCACATCTTGAAGTCGACGGAATTGGGTTAATCAAGGCTAAAAAAACTTCTGCGGTTATAAAAACCTTGTAAACTTGGGTTTAGTTGGTTGAGAAACGTGCATACTTAAGGGTAGCTGAGTGAGATTATCCCTGAATCAAACTTACTCACTTATAAGTTATATCAATAATGTTACAATTTTATGTTACAGCGGGGAAAGCGGAGCTGGAAAGACAGAGACTTCTAAGATAGCAATGCAATGCTTGGCTGCTCTTGGTTGTCACAACAATGGCATTGCCGATAAAGTCCTTCAGACAAGTTGTATCTTGGAATCGTTCGGGAATGCAAAAACATCGAGAAATGACAACTCTAGCCGATTTGTGAGTTACCCTTTTTTTTTGATATATCGAGTTTAAAGCTTAAATAGGATGTATTGTTTATCGATGAGTTATCAGAAAACTATGAGTTAGTACCACATAAGATTCAGGGAAATATCACTCAGCTACACTTAGTAGTATGCACCATTCTCACCTATCTACGCCTAAGTTTAACAAGTTTTTGACAACCTCATTAAGTTTTTAGTCTCATTTTCCCCATTTCCGTTTACTTTTGGGTGTGAAATGACAAAAAATACCCTCACAAAAAGGGTATTTTTGTCTTTTCGTATTCAAAAGTTGATGGAATTGGGGTAAATCGAGACTAACAAAAGTTACAAAACTTAGGGGGTTGTCAACAACTTTTTGAACTTGGGTTTAAAGCTTAAATAGGATGTTTATAGATGAGTGATCAGAAGCCTATGAGTTAGTACCACACAAAATATAGGGAAAATCTCACTCAGGCACTCAGCTACCCCTAAAGTATGCACAATTCTCAACTGTCTACCCTTGTGTTTAATTTTTTTTGACAACCCCTTAAGTTTTTTAATCTCATTTTATCCCAATCCCATCAACTTTTGGGTGTGAAATGACAAAAATAAAAGGGTGTTTTCATCATTTCATACTCAAAAGTTGAAGAAATTGGGGTATAAATTGAGACTAACAAAACTTATGGGGTTGTCATTTTTTTTAAAACTTAGGGGTAGTTGATTGAGAATGATGAATACCTAAGGGTAACTGGGTGAGATTATCTGGATGTAAAATGACAAAAATACCCTCATGAAAAATAAAAGGGAATTTTCGTCATTTCATACTCAAAAGTTGATGGAATTGGGGTAAATTGAGACCAACAAAACTTACGAGGTTGTCAAAAACTTTGTAAACTTGGGAGCTTTGATTGAGAATGATGAATACTTAAGGGTAACTGAGTGAGATTATCCCTAAGATATATTATTTGCTTTACTCACATTCTTTTCCGATTTATTTGTAGGGGAAGTTGATCGATATTCATTTTAACACATTGGGGAAATTATGCGGTGCTAGTATTCAAACCCGTAAGTATTCATAAACCGGTAACATTGCTACGCGTTATGCTATTTCCTTACATTGGTTTTGGTTGCAATAACTAACTTGAATTTCTCTTACATGTACCGATCAACTGTAAACTCACATAACGAAATTGTTGATAGTTCTTCTTGAAAAGGTAACCAGTGGCCCCATCTTGACTTTATATCAGATAATCATTTTGATATGTTTTGACTTCTTTTTTTTAAAATTATCATCTCCTTTATTTTTGCAGTCAAGAGTGGTTGAGCTGGCATATGGTGAAAGGTCTTATCACATATTTTATCAACTTTGTGCTGGAGCTCCAACGGCCCTTAAAGGTATTTTTTCCGATATTACTTAATAGGGATAATTGCAGAAAAGTACCCTGAGGTATTCATTTTTTGCAATTTGTCACTATCTTCTTTGATAATTGCAAAAAAGTGCCCTGAACTTGTCTTTTTGTTGCACTTTATATGAATTTGTTTCAAAATGAAGATTTTACCCTTGAAATATAAATTTTAAAAATAATAATTAAAGAACAAAAATTTCAAATTTTCGTAGTCCTTAAATTTCGTACTCTTTGTACGGTACAAAGAGGAAGATAATTGAGGAATATAAAAATTTGGATGTTTTTGTTTTTTACTTTTTCTTTTTAAATCTGTCTTTTAAAGGTAAAATTATCATTTTTATACAAATTGCAACAAAAAGAATAGTTCAGGGAAAGAAGAGGGCTACAAGTTGCAAAAAATGAATACCTAAGGGTACTTTTCTGCAATCATCCCAACTTAATATTCTTTGACATGGTTTTATACTACTGTTTCATGTAAAGTAATAATTATATTTGTGTAGTAGTTTCTATAATGCTTAGTATTTTTTTGGGTTAATTGTCAAAATCTACAGTAAAGTTTTGTCCACGACTTTTTTTAGTTTAAACGTAACATGGATGTTCAGAATGATGGTCTGCGCAGTGCTTTCCGAATTCAATATATTTGTGGGCAATACATAATGCACCCACAAAGCATGGACAAAATTTCAATGCACCCACAAAGTGTGGACAAAACTTTAGTGCACCCACAAAGCGTGGACAAGTTTTTGCATGCTTCTGTTTGTGGACAAAACTTTAATGTAGTTTTGACAATTAACCCTATTTTTTTTTTGTGGTTAAGGAGTCACCATGTTGGAGTGTGATAAGGGTGGCTTAGATTCTCATAATTCTCGCTTAATAATAATGGATTTTTGGCCTATAATTAAAACGTGTCTGTATGGCCCATCCATGTAGTAAAGCCCATTTGAGGGACCACTGGCCGTCTAGAATTTGATATGATCTAGTTCATCGGTTAAGATAAAGGGAAGTCCTCCAATATAACGTAATTCTAATATTGTATCGGATATATGTTTTGATTGCAGAGTCATTGAATCTTAAAAGGGCTAATGAGTACAACTATCTTAATCAAAGCAACTGCTTGAAGATTGATGATGTGGATGATGCTCAGCAATTTCACCAGCTTATGGTAATTCAAAATAGAGATAATTGCAAAACAGTACCGTGAGGTATCCACTTTTTGCAATTTGTAACCCTCTTCTTTGATTATGGAAAAAAGTGCCTTTTTTGTTGCATTTTGTGTAAATTTATTTCAAAATTAAGTTTTTACCCTTGGAAATCTAAATTTTCGCATCCCTTACATTTATTACTCTTTGTATGGTACAAAGAGGAAGAAAATTAAGAATATGAAAATTTGATTTTTTTACTATTATTTTTTAAATTTAAATTGAAGGGTAAAATTGTAATTTTTATACAAATTGCAACAAAAAGACAAGTTCATGGTACTTTTTAGCAATTACCAAAGAAGAGGGCTGCGAGTTGCAAAAATTGAATACCTCAGGGTACTTTTTTGCAATTATACCTTCAAAATAATTTTGTAACAGTTTCATTTTTGGAGTTCACTCTCCTCTTTCCTGACATTTTTTTTCCGGATTCTCAAGTACCGTGTTTCATATTTTCCACTACAGGATGCTTTGAATACTGTTCAAATGTGCAAAGAAGATCAAGAACAGGCATTTGCAATGGTTGCTGCAGTATTGTGGTTAGGAAACATATCATTCCAAGTAATTGACAATCAAAATCATGTAGAGGTGGTGACGGATGAAGGTAAAATGATTATTATCAGTGTTAATTTGATCAGCAATTATTTAAAGGGTTAATTGCAAAAAACTACACAGGTATTCCGTTTTTGTAACTTTTAGCCCTTTCTTTGGTAATTGCTAAAAAGTACCCTGAGTTTGTCTTTTTTTTGTTGTAATTTGTATAAAATGACGATTTTACCCTTGCAGTTTATATTTTTAAAAATATAAGTAAAAAAACATAAAATCATAATTTTCATATCCCTTACTTTTCTTACTCTTTGTACTATACAAAGAACAAGAAATCTGAGGGATATGCAAATTTGGATTTTTTGTTCTTTAATTTTTTTAAATTTAATATTCCAAGGGTAAAATCGTCATTTTGAAACAAATTTATACAAAGTGCAAAAAAAGACAACTTCAAGGTATTTTTTTGCAATTATAAAAGAAGAGGGATACAAGTACTGATATATTTTTTATTCGTAATTATCCCTTGTATCTGTCTATGTATGTTATATAATATAATGCAATCATTAATGCTAAGTTGAGGTTAAATCTTCCGCTATGGTTTTGACTTAACTAGTGCATATCTTCATCTTTCTTCTTTCTGGACAGCTCTAAGCAGTGCTTCAAGGTTGATGGGATGCACCGTAGAGGATCTGATCACAACTTTATCGACACATAGAAACCGATCCGGCAAGGATAGCGTAACTAAAAGGATGACTTTGCAGGAGGTATTCTAAAATTCAATTAATAGCTTTGCCTTCATCATGTGTGTGTGTGTGTGTGTGTATGAGTGAGTGCACACACGTAGATGCACGTCATGGTTTATGAGTCTCATGGTTGGTTACTTCATGTTGAAGTATATTGAACCCACACCGGAAAAATATAAGAATAAAGAGCTACTCAATAGGAAGGTTGACTCTTTACTTGTGAAGGCTGACCTGTTATAAGAAGCCCATTTTACATGGTATCAGAACGAACCTGGCCCGGCCCACGTGGTAGATGTTCATGCTTACGGGACACGTGTGACCCGTTTATCACCTCCACCCGTGGCCTCATGTTTATATGAAGATGTCCAGTCTTACTATGACTAACCCTACATGTGAGGAGGTGTGGTGAAGTATATAGAACCTTCATAAAAAGAAATATATAAGGGTAAAGAACCACACTTAAAGATAAGGGTCACCGGTCCACGTGGTAGATGTTAGTGCTACGCGACACGTTTGACCTGTGTATCAGCCCACCCTGTGCCCCCCTGTCTATATGGAGATGTCCAGTCCTGTCATGGCTAACTACACGTGAAGAGGCTGTTGAAGTATATTGAGTCCACACCAGAAAATATAAATATACATAGCTACTTATAAAGGCTAGGGACACACTCAACTAATAAGGTTGATGTTTTAGTGGAAGCCGGACCCGATATAAGTGGCCCGTTCCAACTAACTTACACTCCACAAATATAAACTTTATATTGCTCCAAGAAACTTATTATGCAACTCTTATTTAGGCGATCGATACAAGAGATGCATTGGCGAAATATATCTATGGAGGCTTGTTCGATTGGCTTGTAGTACAGATTAACAAGTCATTTGAAGTTGGCAAAAAACACTCTTGGAGATCCATAAGTATTCTTGATATATATGGGTTCGAGTCACTTCCGGTATGCAAGTTGGTCTTCGTTACTTTTAGCTTGACTTAACTTTACCTTCCTAGATTTAGGTATCATCAAGGGATAATTACAAAAAAAAATATCCTGAGGTATTGATTTTTTTTGTTTTGTAATTTGTAGCGCTCTTCTTTGATCAATGCAAAAAAGTACCCTAAACTTGCCTTTTTGTCATGGTTTGTATAAAATGATGATTTTACCCTCATATTTTGGATTTTTTTTTGAAAAAAAGTAAAAAGCAAAAAATCTAAATTTTCATATATCTAAATTTTCTTCCCTTCTGTACTGTACAAAGATAGATTATTTTAAGAGATGGAAATTTGGATTTTTGTTCTTTAATCATTATTTTTAAAATTTAAAATTTTAAGGGTAAAATCATCATTCTGAAACAAATTTATACAAAATACAACAAAAAGACAAGTTCATGGCACTTTTTTGCAATTCTAAAAGAAGAGGGCTACAAGTTGCTAAAAGTGAATACCTCATGGCACTCTTTTGCATTTATCCCTATTATCAACTTTCACTTTGTTGATAATTTCGTTTATGCTCTGTTAGAAAAATAGCTTTGAACAGTTCTGCATCAATTATGCAAATGAGAGACTCCAACAACACTTCAATCGACATTTATTTAAACTTGACCAAGAGGTGAGAAACACTGTTATATTTGAGATTTTTGTTCATAAAAAATGATTTCTCTTTATGCTGTTATGAAATTAAAGCTGCAAATTAATCGAAAAAAGCAATGACTTGCCAATTACTTATTATTTCAGGAGTATGAATCAGAAGGAATTGATTGGACTAAAGTTGAGTTTGAGGACAATCAAGAGTGCTTAGATCTCATTGAAAAGGTAAATAAATTGTTCGATACCCTTCTATATCAACTTTATAGTCTATTGTATTTTTTTTCTTCTTACAAAACACGTTCTCTTTCAATATCTTTTCCATATTTGGATGGTTAACCCTAACAAGGCATCCAATTCTAGTTACCAACGCTTGCTTGTCCAACTGGTCAAACATTTGAATTTGGGTTCATGAGACCAGAATTCAAGTCCTGACAATGGTGTTTCTGAAACCTTATCTCTATCCAACTTCGGTTGGGCCTCTTTGATCTCTCACCAACTCTTGTTGGGTCAAGTGGTCAAAATATACCTCCCTTTTGCATAAGTGGTAGTCTTGAGCACAAGTATTGATACATTTAAATAATTGTTGATAAAAAGGGATAGTCGCAAAAAAGTACCTTGAGGTATTCACTTTTTGTAATTTGTACCCCTCCTCTTTGATGATCGCTAAAAAGTACCCTGAACTTATCTTTTTGTTGTACTTTGTATAAATTTGCTTCAAAATAATGATTTTACCCTCAGAAATTAAAATATTAAAATAATAATTAAAGAACAATCCTTAAAAATAATAATCCCTGAAATATCTTACTCTTTGTAGTACATTACAAAGAAGAATAAACTTAAATAATACGAAAATTTGTTTTTTTTAATTATATTTTTTACTTATTATTTTATAAATCTAAAATTTAAGGGTAAAATCATCATATATATAGACAACTTCTGGTTACTTTTTGCAATAATCACAAAGAGGGCTACAAATTACAAAAAGTGAATATCTCATGGTAGTTTTTTTGCAATTATCCTTAAAAAAATGCATCTGAATCTTGTTCTTTTTGTCATGCCGGTTCTGAAAGCTAAACATGCAATCCAAATGATCACTGATTTTATCTTTGTTCATTGTGTAGAAACCTAAAGGGTTACTAGCTTTGTTGGACGAAGAATCAAATTCTCCCATGGCAAGTGATTTGACGCTCGCTAGTAAGTTCAAGCAGCACCTGAATTCCAACCCTTGCTTCAAGGAAGAAAGGGATGGGGCTTTTAGCATTCGTCATTATGCAGCCGAGGTTAGTTATTTCTTGCCCTTTTCAAATATCCAGTTTCTTTTACAAAAACAATCGGAATGAAAATAACATGTGAAAAAGTCACACTAACATTTGAATTTTATTAGGTTATGTATGATACATGCGGGTTTTTGGAAAAGAACAGAGATGCAATGCAGTCCGGTTCAATTGAACTCCTCTCATCGTGCAGTTACCAACTACCTCAGTTGTTTGCCTCAGACTCTACAAAGCAAAGTGTTGTGACAAAGTTCAAGGTAAATTCACTGTCTTTATTTAACAGCTTGACACTTTTAATTTGATAAGGGTAGTAATGTGTCTGGAAAATTCAATGTGGATTCATAAACGTAGGGATCATATGTTTGTGGACAGTTCATAAAGATTGTTATGTGCAAACAAGTTAACAGTTCAGTTCCGCTTGATTAAGTTATTGGGTTTGCACTTGATAGGTCATGTTACGTATTATTAATTAGGGTTAATTGTCAAAAACTACCCTAAAGTATTGTCCACAAACGAAAGAATACCTAAAGTTTTGTCAGAGCTTTTAGGCTACACTAAAGTTTTGTCCACTGACTTCTGTTAGAAAAACGTAACAGGTTAATTGTCAAAAACTACCCACACAACTATAGGATGCATTATGAATTGCCCACACAACTTTAGAATGCATATGTATTGCCCACAAATCTATTGAGTCCGCGAAGAATTGCCCCGACCATTCATTCTGAACATTCATCACAGTTTCTTCCTTTTACGTTTTTCTACGGAATTCGGTGGACAAAACTTTAGGTAGTGTTTTGTTTGTGGACAAGTTTTTGACAATTAACCCTATTATTAATAAAGCGGCCCTCAAGGGATGAAAATGAACTCCAATCGGGTCTATCTCATGTACCATATTCATACGGTTTAATTATTATTTTTCTCCTTAATGCTTGTAGAGCCATATATTCAAGCTAATGCAGCAAGTAGAAATCACCACACCTCACTTCATTCGCTGCATCAAACCGAACGACAAGAAGCTTCCCGGGTTATTTCAGCAAGATCTTGTCTTGCAACAACTTAGATGTTGTGGAGTTCTCGAGGTGGTTAGGATCTCCAAATCTCGCTACCCTACCCGAGCAACTCATCAGGAGTTCGCCGAAAGGTCGAAACCGATACTTTTTCTTGAACTCTCCTAACATGCTTGTTCTAGAATTCCAAGTAATTATTTTTATCGGTTGATTTTTAGGTACGGCTTTCTACTTCCCGATGACAATGTTTCCAGGGACCCGCTAAGTGTATCGGTCGGTGTCCTACAACGACTTCATGTCCTCCCGGAAATGTATCAAATCGGGTATACAAGACTCTATTTACGGACCGGGCTGGTGAGTTTAATTAGGAGACTAATTTGTCATTTTTGAAGGGATGATTGCAAAAAAGTACCATGGGGTTTTCACATTTTGCAACTTTGTAGCCCTCTTCTTGGATAATCGCAAAAAAGTGATCAGAACTTGTCTTTTTGTTGCACTTTGTATAAATTTGTTTCAAAATGACAATTTTACCTTTGTAAATTATAATTTAAATATAATAGTTAAAAAACAAAAATCCAAATTTTCATATCCCTGTAATTTCTTACGCTTTGTACAACAGTACAGAGAGGAAGAAAATTGAGAGATGTAAAAATTCGGATTTATTGTTTCTTAAATCTAATTTGTAAGAGTAAAATTGTCTCTTTTGTACAAATTGCAACACAAAAGACAAATTAAGGGTACTTCTTGCTATTATAAAATAAGAGGGCTACGAGTTGCAGAAAATGAATACCTCAAGGTACTTTTTTGCAATTATTCCTTTTTTACAATTCAAAACAATGATCTCTTGTGACGGTTTCTCTAATGTTGGTTTGTAGATTGCTGAGTTGGAAGACAAAAGGAAACGAGTTTTGCACGGTGTCGTTGGGTTCCAAAGTTGCTTCCGTCGACATCAAGCTCGTTGTACTTTCGATGAAGTCAAGAAGGGCGTTACTGCACTACAATCATGTAATTGATTTTATTAATTTGCTGGTCCCACTATTAGATTATCCTACGTTTTAAAAAAAAAAATCGTTATTAGAAAAAACGTAATGCCCACACAACTATAGAATGCATTATGAATTGTCCACACAACTTTAGAATGCGTTATGTATTGCCCACAAATCTATTGAGTCCGCGAAGAACTGCCCAGATTCATTCTGAACATCCCTGTTACGTTTTTCTAAAAAAAGTCGGTGGACAAAACTTCAGTGCACCGACAAAGCGTGAACAAAACTTCAGTGCACTTTTTGACAATTAACCCTTGTTTTCGGTTTTCGATTTACTTTTGTTTCACGATTGATTTGAGATTTACATCGCAGACGTCCGTGGCGAAAAAGCGAGAAAAGAGTACGACACATTGATAAAAACGCATCCAACTAGTTCGCTCAAAACGGTCGATCGGAACAACGCAGTCATATCTTTGCAATCAGGTAATGTTCTTACGTCGATATTCAAATTGTGATCGTTTACCGACACATATATTCATCTTCTTATATCGTTTTTTCCCGTGCAGCTATACGCGGATGGTTGGCTCGGAGACGATTCCACTCAGAGCGAAGTATGAAGAAGTCGACTCTAGAGAATGAAAAATATATTCAAACCGAGTTGAAAGCTTCAGAAACTAAGGTATCTTCATTTTACTCTACTCGTGTCTTTAGGATAGTCGTTCTATAAGCCTCCTAACGTTCTCGTGCAGGATATGCCACCGGAGCAGGCCCGTGAAGTCATGGAGGAACTTCGGACTCGTGTTGCCAACGCGGAAGCGTCTCTCGAAGAAAAGGCGGAGGAAAATGTGGCGTTAAAGGAGAAGCTATATTTGTACGAGAAGAAGTGGTCGGAATATGAGGTAAAGATGAAATCGATGGAAGAGAAGTGGCAGAAACAGATATCGGCTCTGCAGGTAAGGCTTTTCGTTACCTTCTTACGCTGTATAATAGCTTGGGCTGACTCCACATAACTACTTTTATGAATTGCCCACAAACCTGACCCCTCAGTAAATCTCATAAACACCTGAACCCATGGTAAAAAATTTACAGACTCATGACTACCTTTTAAATGTTAAATAACAATCCAAAATTGATGAAGATGAAAGTTTTGGATTTAAAATTAAAAAAATAGGGACAAAATCATCTTTTTGAAACATAATTGGTAAAAGGGATAATTGCAAAAAAGTATCCCGAGGCATTCACTTTTTGTAAGTTGTAGCCCTTTTCTTTGATAGTTGCAAAAATGTGTCTTGTGCTTGCCCTTACGTTGCACTCTGTGTAAGTTTGTTTCAAAATGATGATTTTACCCTTTATAAAATAATAAGAAACAAACAAATCTAGGATTTTCGTATTCTTAATTATTCTCCTCTTTGTACGTCCAAAGAAGAAGAAAATTACTAGAGGTGAAAATTCTGGATTTTTTTGTTCCTTATTATTTTTAAAGTTGAAAATTAGAAGGGTAAAATCGTCATTATGAAACCAGTTTACACAATGTGCAACAAAATGGCTAGTTCAGGGAACCATTTTGCAATTACAAAGAAAAGGGCTACAACTTGCAAAAAGGGGATACCTCAAGGTACTTTGTTTTTGCAATTATCCCTTACTATAAAATGCAACCAGTATATAATAAGTTCAGGGCTAGAAATTGCCATAAAAAGAGAAGGCTAGGATTTGCAAAATAATGAATTGTTTTTATCATTCGTATTTCCGAGGGCAAAAAATGAACAATACACATCAATCCAAATTGCCAGTATGCCCAATAATCGTAAATCCGATATTGATGCAGGGGAGCCTTTCTGCAGCAAGAAAGAGTCTTGCAGCCAACAATGCATCGGCACTACGCGAGGCTTCATCGGATATCACAAACACGGCATCTCGGAGCCCTATCGGGAACAACGCTTTGGTACGACACTGTAACGATGTAGGGCCCGCACACGAGAATGGGTACACCCATCCCGTCAACACCCTGGCGAAGGAGTTCGAGCAGCAGATACAGACTTTCGACAACGATGTCAAAACTCTTAACGAGGTCAAATCACCGGCGAACTCAACCATGCCACACCCGATCGAGGACCTCAAGAAACTGAAGAGCCGGTTCGAGTCGTGGAAAAAAGACTTCAAGGCCCGATTGAGAGATACAAAGGCGAGGATACACAGACATGGGACCCACGACGCTGATAAGCGAAGGAAATGGTGGGGGAAGGTGAGAGCTTAGAATATATCGAGTTTCGGAAGAACTCGGTATAAATGACGACATTACGAGCTCAAGATTTGAATATATGTATATGGACAGATAGCGCTTAGTTTTGAAGGGTGTGATATGTTCTTGTGCATACAAAATAGGTTCTTGTGCTCCTCATTGATTTTCTGTTGTCGTTTTGATGTATTGCAACGCCTTTGTGCTCGAAATCGAAATGGAGAAGGAAAAAATGTTCATATTTTGCCTTTTACGTGTTCTGGTTAGTTTCTCTTATCGGTAATGCTAACAGGTATGAGCAGGTATGAGATTCGATGGCATAAGAGCACATACAACGCTACGCACCAGGTAGTGAACACGAACTGCAACCCGTTGTTTAGTGGTTCACGGGTCGCGCGTTGTGGAGTGCGATTTTTGCGGCCCGTGACCCGCTATTCCGGTTCGTTGGTTTGTTGGTCACGCACCAGCTACTCACGCCGCGCCACGTGGCTTCCCGATCTTTAAAAAAAATACATAAAATCAGATTTAAATTAAATATGATTGGTCCATTCACAACCTGAGCCTCAATCCGAGTCCTTATTTGGTTCTCACCATTGTGGAACATACTTAATTTAAAGGGCTAAGAACCACTATTTCGCCGATTTGGCGCCCGAGCCCCTAACCCGAGCCCTTCACATTGTATGTGCTCTAAGAGATGAAACTCGATAAGGTTGACATTAATATTCATAAGCTCTTAGTAACAAATTCTGACAAATCCCATGTTTTGGATTCTTGAAACTACTGATATGGATATCTTTGATAATAGTAAAATAAAATAATGAACTTATCTTTTTTTTTGTTGTTGTTGCAACTTGTATAAAAATGACAATTTTCTTTGTAATTCAAATTTAAAAACTAGTAAGAGGTAATTTCATCTCACTATCGTTCATTTTTGGATGAATAGTAGTCATATGCACTGCACATGACCTTAATTTTTTTAAAGGTCCAAAACGTACTTAGAGACTCAAATCTTAATACCCATCTCTTTTCTTCTTTTTCTTCAATGACATGGTTCGAAAATTTGACAGCAGTGAAAACTATTTATGAACTTTTTACGTATTTTTGACAAAAAAATTAAAATCGCATACTAGATTGAGATAAACCAAATTCTAAGGTAACAAAAAGAAAAAAAAATTCAGCAGGGTAGTAATTTTGGTTACTCACAATCACAAATTAGTATGACATGACCAGTAAATGAGCCTAATTTTATGATTAAACCAACTCAAATTTTCATTTTTAAGTAAATAATATAACACTATTTTCCTTTTATCTTAAACAAAGAAAATATGTCAGAAGAACCCCATGTCTTCCTCTTCCCACTAAATTTAAATCTTCCAACGGTAAAATAACCAGCACAACCTTAACCTCTTGTCTCCACCCATCCTAGCCGTTCAAATTCTCCGGGCACAGCTAATCAGCGGTTATTAGCTTCACCACCAGCAAAGCTCATGGACCTAATTAGCACCCAATCCTCCACACCCGACAATGCCCTGTGTTCCTGTAAAACCCACAACCCCCAGCAGAGGAAAAATGGAGGATTGAAGCCTCCCAAAGCTTAAGCAATAAGCAAATTTGGAGAATCAATAATGGCTCTCTATGAGGCCAATGATCACTGGGCTTTCCTGGTAAATCTTCATCTCCATGGAAGATCTGTAGTGGGTCTTCTTCAATCTTCAGTTTTGGTTTCTTCTTCATTGTGTTCTTGACATATTAAAGCTCTGTATATGTTTTTGTTTTTGGGTTTAGTCTCTTCTGTTTGAGGATTCTATTGTGCTTGCAATGCTTGTTTGATTTGGTTTCTTCATCTGCATTTTAGTTTTAAATCTTGGGTTTGATCTGAAATGTTGATATGGTTATTGAAAATTAGGGTTCTTTGTTCACATTTGACAATTTATAAACATTAAAGATTCCACTCCACTCAATAGCCTAAAGTTCTTATTTTAGCATATGTCTTTCCAAAGCTTAAGCAATAAGCAAATTTGGAGAATCAATAATGACTCTCAATGAGGGCAATGATCATTGGGCTTTCCTGGTAAATCTTCATTTCCATGGAAGATCTGTAGTGGGTCTTCTTCAATCTTCAGTTTTGGTTTCTTCTTCATTGTGTTCTTGACTTATTAGAGCTCTGTATGTGTTTTGTTTTTTGGTTTAGTCTCTTCTGTTTGAGGGTTCTATTGTGCTTGCAATGCTTGTTTGATTTGGTTTCTTCATCTGCATTTTAGTTTTAAATCTTGGGTTTTATCTGAAATGTTGATATGGTTATTGAAAATTAGGGTTCTTTGTTCACATTTGACAATTTATAAACATTAAAGATTCAATTTTTAGCTATTAACATTCCACTCAATAGCCTAAAGTTCTTTTTTTAGCATATGTCTTCCCAAAGCTTAAGCAATAAGCAAATTTGGAGAATCAATAATGGCTCTTAATGAGGGCAATGATCATTGGGCTTTCCTGGTAAATCTTCATTTCCATGGAAGATCTGTAGTGGGTCTTCTTCAATCTTCAGTTTTGGTTTCTTCTTCATTGTGTTTTTACATATTAGAGCTCTGGATATGTGTTTGGTTTTTACTTTATTTTTTGAGGATTCTATTGTGCTGTTTGATTTTGTATCTTCATTCGGTGTTAAAGTATAAGTTCCACATTAAAAGTGTATGGACAAATTAAACACTTCATAAGCATATTAATGTCTCCATTCATCAGTAACACTTCATAAGCATATTAATGTCTCCATTCATCAGTTTAAGTTTTTGGGTTGGATTGAGCATTTACATGATATCAGAGCCTGGTTCGGCCCATGGCCTATTTGTCACCTTCACCTTGTGGTCTCCAGTTCATATGCAGATGTCTAGTTTTACAAGTGAGGGGGAGTATTGAATATAAGTCCCACATTAAAAGTGTATAGACAAATCGAACACTTCATAAACGTTATTGATGCCTCCACCCAGCAGTTCGAATTTTTGAGTTGGATTGGACGTTTACATCTGGCATTTTGTGTTGTTTCATTTTAATTATCTTCATCTTATTTTAGTTTAGAATTTTGATGTGGTTATTGAAAATATTAGAGGACATGGACAACCCCAATCATCGTTTCATATAAGGCTAAGATAAATAATTAGAATTTTGTAGATAGCGGGATTCGAACGTGTCCGTGAGGAACCAGACTCTAATGATATATTAGAAAACTAACCCAACTAAAAGTCTAAGCTAATAGTTGAAAGTCTAATTATAATTTTATATTCTAATAGAAAATTTGGATAATTTATTTACATTTGATTGCTTATAAACATTAAAGGTTCAATTTGTACTTATTAACATTCCACTCAATAGCCTTAAATTCTTACTGTAGCGGTTTTTGTTCGTCTGGGCGAATAGCCATGACAAAGTAGTCTTAGCGAAAGATTCATTGTCAGTGATTCGTCAGCGGTGGACGAAAACCCAATGACTAGTTTTGTTAGACGATGCGCCACGTGTCCATTAATATGTAAAGAATAATAATAATAATAATAATAATAATAATAATTAATAAATCTGAATTTTCTCTCATTTCTTGGTATAAATACCCCCACCCCATCAAAAAAATTATATCATTTCGTCTGTAATTTGTCATCTCAACTAAGTTTTTTTAATTTAATGTAATTTGTTTTCCATTTTTCCAAATTAATGTAATTCCGTTTAGGTTTTTAAAAATAATATAATTTTGTTTCAGTTAAAAAAAAAAATATTTTTCATTTAAGTTTTTTAGTTTCTGGAATTTCTGCTAGTAGCCCAACATGGACTAATACCATTGTGGGACATTTTCTATTAACTCAGTTCCTCTCATGTGAAATACTAGTTTTAACCAAGCAAAGACAGTTACTACAATTAGAGATGCTCTAATCTTGTTTGGTTGCTAAGAAAATGCTACAAAACAATTGAAGTAAAGTATTCCTCGTTCTTTTTGTGGCACACAGGAACAAATAGAAGCGCCAATGTGGGTTGATCTCACACTAGAACCCAACTCAAACAATCAAAATGTGTAAGTTTCGATGAACTCATTTAGATCTATTATCTGAATTTAATGTTTTCTTCTACAAACTTGATCTGTATCGAGTTTTTGGTGCATGCATGGCAGGGATGAGGAATGGTTCCGGACAAGTCACCAGTAAGCATATTGTTTAGTCACTTAATTTTGCTAATTGAAGTTTTGAAGTTGAATTAAGGGATAATTGCAAAAAAAGTACAAGAGGTATTCTGTTTTTGTAACTAGTAGCACTCTTCTTTGATATTGCAAAACAGTACCAAGAACTTGTCTTTTTGTTACAATATTTATAAATTTGTTTCAAAATGACGATTTTTAAACTAATAATTGAACAGAAAGTCCAAATTTCATATCTCTTAAATTTCTAACTCTTTCTTAAGAGATATGGAAAATTGGATTCTATTTAGTTTTAAGGGTTAATTGTTAAAAAGTAAAAACTACAATATGTATTGTCCACTTGCGAAAAACTACATTACATATTGTCCCCGCTTTTAAACTACACTATCTTTTGACCACGGTCGTTTACTTACAAAATTTGGAATATTCCATTAAAATTAGGGACGTGGACAATACATAATGTAGTTTTTCGCACGCGGACAATACATGGATATAGTTTTTCACACATGGACAATACATAATGTAGTTTAAAGCGTGGACATATAATGTAGTTTTTAGGAATTAACCCTAGTTTTAAATATAAATGGTAAGAGTAAAATTGTCATTTTTATTCAAATTGCAACAAAAAGACAAGCTGAAGATACTTTTTTGCAATTATCAAAGAAGAGTTCCACAAGTTACAAAAACTGAATACATCCGGGTATTTTTTTGCAATTATCCTGAATCAATAACTATGTTCTTGTAAATTTTAGGATCCACCAATCTTCTTCGATACAGTTAAAATCTGGTTCTGGAGAGGAAGACATGATCATAGACTCCTCTTTGGAGGAAGCATCTTCACCAGAGAGTACAGGCTCAGTATCAAGATCAAGAGGGAACGAGTACAAGAGCAAGAAATGGACCAAAAATGGCTGCAAGTCCTTCTCAAAGAACGAATACAAGAGCAAGGTTGGAACCGAGAAACTGTCCAAACCGAGCTTTTCAGACACAAGAGCAGTTCATGAAAGCTCTGGTAGTAACAACATTGTTACATCAGAAATTCCAAGGATGGAGATGAACAAGGATACGAGGTTTCTCGAGTTCTTGAAAAACAATATGAGGAAAAGCTATGCTACAAGAAACCCGTCAAGGATTGAAGTTAATAACGATGTAAGAGGATCAAAATCCGATAAATCTAGTGCTGGTTCATCTTCTGATCTTGGTTCATCGAGAATGGCTAAGGACACAAACGTGGATAGTAAAGGTGTAGTGAAGAATATGGATCGAAAGATTAAGAGTAAAGCAAAAGTTGCTAACACGACAAAAATATCTGCTTCTCAAGTTGATAAATCTAGAAAGGTTGATAAAATGAAGCCCCAAGAAGCTGCAAAATCCAAGGTAAGAAGCTCTACATTTCTGATACTTTACCACCTGAATTTTACAAATCACTGCCTTGAACTTTTTGTTTACTTCACTGATGCTGTAACTAAACGGTAGTTCAAGATAGGGAAGTGTTATACTTAAAATTCAGTGTAGTGATTCGTAAAGCATGCACAGTTCAGAGAACTGAACTGTCACTTCCCCTCGTATAATCAAGGGATGACCCCCAATTACTAACCATGTGCGCTACTCGATCTTTGCGACTACAAACTGTAGACGACCTTTGTTTGGACAATCTAACGTGAAACTTAGTGTTTTTGCATCCATTACAATTCTGTCCGGTTTCGACGTGAATTGTCCAAAATACCCCAAGGCTATTTTTTTTTTTGCAAAATACAGATAATAGGAGGATAGTTTCTGTAAAATCGTCAGGGTCATTATGGACAATTCACATCCAAAATTGACGGAGTTATGAAAAATCCCCCTTAGTTTGTGCAAACAAAGTTGTCTGTCCTATTTTAACGCAAATTGTCCAAAATACCCCAGATGTTATTACATTTACTAACCGTTAGTTTTTACAAAACACGGATAGTAGTGGGGTAGTTTTTTCAAAACACGGATAGTAGGAGGATAGTGTTTGCAAAATCACCTGTGGCATTTTGAACAATTTGCGTCAAAAATCGATGGAGTTACAAGAAAGTTCCCGCCTTATAGTCGCAAAACCCAGGTGGATAATCAACTACAATTCTGTGCGATTTCGACGGGAAATGTCCAAAATACCCCAACGTTATTTACTAACTGTTATTTTTTTTTTTGCAAAACGGGACAGTAGGGATTAGTTTTTGCAAAATACAGATCGTAGGAGGATAGTTTCTGCAAAATCATCAGGGGCATTATGGACAATTCGCATCCAAAATTGACAGAGTTATAAAAAAAATCTTCGTTAGTTTGTGCAAACAAAGTCGTCTGTCCTATTTCAACGCAAATTGTCCAAAATACCCCCGACAATACATTTACTAACCGTTAATTTTTACAAAACACGGATAAAAGTGGGGTAGTTTTTGCAAAATATGGATAGTAGTAGGTTGGAGTTACAAGAAAGTCCCCGTTAGTTTATGCAAACAAAAGACGTCTACCATCGCGAAACCCGGGTGGATAATCAACTAGTTCATTTTGTCTTGATCATTACAAAAAGTTCATACACATGAAAGGTTTAAGAACATGAATTGGGTTTAACCCTGCAGGTGAGGCCAAACGGAAGAGACTCTTGTGCTGCTACTAAAGGTGCCACAAAGGTGGTGAAGATAGGAGGAGTCAATGGGAAAGAGAATGCAAGAGAAAAGATGGTTCTGAATCGGAGTAGTAGTAGTGGTGGTGGAAGAAATTTTTGTGCTCAAGGCATGTTATGGATTCAGAAAGAGGCACTGCACAAGGAAGACAAACCAGGATCATTGCTTCGTCTAAAGGTACGTACATTCGCATTCATATCGACAATCTGCACATACTTGTTTGGGTTAACTGTCAAAAACTTCCCTAAAGTATTGTCCACAAACGAAAAGCTACCTAAAGCACGACTTCTGTTAGAAAAACATAACAGGGAGAAACTGTGATGAATGTTCAGAATGAATAGTCTGGGTAGTTCTTTGCGGATTCAATAGATTTGTGGGTGATACATAATGCATTCTAAAGTTGTGTAGGCGATTCATAATGCATTCTATCTAAAGTTGTGTGGGCAATACTTGAGGGTAGTTTTTGACAATTAATCTCTTATGTTTTTCTAACGGAAGTCGCGGACAAAACTTTAAGTGTGTTTTTGTTTGTGGACAAAACTTTAATGCATTTTTTTTTACAAATATCCCTGGCTACATAGTCTACCATAATACAATGTTCTTGCTCGAAACATCCTCATTTTCAACGTACTCTCTTGAACAGGGAAGTTTCAGTGATCGAAATGAAAAGAAGGGGATGAAGGAAAGACCTCATTTTCGATGAGAGAGCCGTGCAAGGTGATACTGGGATTTTGACGAGTAAATTCTTTTTTCTCGGGTGTAGAGATCGAAGAAGCCCAACAGAAATTAGGGACGACAAAAGAGGTCCAATCGAAATTTAGAGAGGAGACTTCAGAGATATCATGAACCAAGTCGACGGATATATGAAGTTATATGGGGCTGTTGGAACTTGAAACAGTTCTTTGGATGTAGTTATATGAAGTTTTCCCTTTCCTCAATAAGAGAACATATCATGAACCCCAAGGATATAAAAAAAGTACATCATGTCGGTTTAAGTTCTAGTTGCATTACAAATGCATAACCAACTGGCGACTCTTAGACAAAACCTATAGAACAAAGATTTTACATTCCAAACCCTACTTCTCAAGGCAATTAGCACCCTTAATGGACAAAATTAAGGCTACAATAGCGCATCGTATTACAAACTCTTTTGATTTTCAGTTACGTTTCAGCAGTACTTAGATCATTACATGATTCTTTACACAATGTGTAACTGATATATTGCACTTCTAATCAGAGATTGAGTAGGGGTAGCGAATCTCAGCGATTGTTACCTTCTTAAAGCACCATAGTTCCTTGTGACCTACATAACAGATACCGGTAAAAGTCAGCTCCGGTTCCATAATCTCAAGTCTCAACAAGAGCATGTGTTACTTATGGGTGCCAACTCAAGAGACGTCTATAACTCAACATATGGATAATAAGACAGGGATATTCTCACAAAAGTACACTAACCTTGTCACATTTCTCACTTAACTATACCTACCTTCAATTTTCTCACTTTACTCTATTGTGGCAATAAATGACAAAAATACCCTTCATTAATTTTTCGTATCATCAAAAATGTCATTGCTAAGGTAAAGTCTGCATTAGTTTCCTAGATTGGTGTAGGGGTAGTTTTATCATTTACTACCAAAATAGAGTGCAGTGAGAATATTTAAAGTTGGGTGAGAATATTTAAACACCCAGTGTAATTAAATGAGAAAGATGACAAGGTTAGTGTATTTTTATGTCATCTTCTGAACCTAGAACAGCTAGATGTTATGAAGCTCAAGTTGAATAACACTTTGAAACCATTTCACTTCAGCTGCTACAAACAGTAGATAAAATTAATTTTGTGAAAAAATCGATGGCACCAAGTTGGTATCGACTAAAAATTTCTAGAGAAAAAAGGACACTTTTCTTTTAGTAAGCAAAGGACTATGCAACACGAGGGCTTCCAAGGATGTCGGAAAAAAGGCTACTCAAAGAGGAAAGAAATATAAAAAGGGCACTAACCCGAGGTTGAGGCTTATTTAGTTTCTTTGCTATGTCATCCTCGTCGTCGTCATCATCATCTTTGTTCATAAACATTTTGTGAACTGAAGAATTATCTGACTTCCTCCCTCGCTTGGAAGAGGATGCTGGGCCTTTACCTCTGCCCCTTGGAGCAGCTCTTTTGCGCCCTACACTTTGGATGTTTCCATCCTCTTCCTTTAACATTGTAAACAAATTTGATTAAACATACATATGATGAGTACTCAACATAATTTATAGGGATAATTGCAAAAACTGACGGTGAACTATTTTTTTGTTGCAAAAAACATCCCCCAACTATATTCAGTCTGCAAATCCACTACCGGATTTATTTTTTTTTTTTTGCAAAAAAATCAAAAGTAACCATGCAAAAGTGTATACTTGAGGGTTACAAATTGCAAAACACTTATAATGTAAAGGGCAAAACTATCATTTCCATTAGAATGAAGTTAAGTGACTGTCACATGACTAATTAGTAATTTCAATTAATGATAACGGATTTGCTGGAGGAAAATAGTTTGGGGAATGTTTTTTGCAAAAAAAAAAATATAGTTACACCCCTGACATAATGCAGATATAAATGATTGAGAGGTGGTTCATACCGAACTATCATCAACCTCGAATTTCTCAGCTTCTTCACTTGAAGGAGATTCTACATTATCCTCATCATCAACAAGGCTTCTAACTGCAGCCGATGCAGTGACTGATGCAGACCTGTTGTAACAAATCTACCTGAGAAACTTCGCAAGCAACATATATAGCCTAACTACATCATGAAATAGTGATTAGGTGCAGGAACTGAACTTTTACACATTTAATACTTTCTAGGGAAAATTACAAAAAAGTACCCTGGTGTATTCACTTTTTGCAGCTCTCTTCTTTGATGATTGCAAAAAAAGACCCTGAACTTGTCCTTCTGTTGCAAATTGTATTAAAATGATGAATTTACTATACAATTTAGAATTAAAAAAATAATAAGTAAAACAAAAAGTCTAAATTTTTATATCCACTATCTTTCTTCATCTTTGTACCGTACAGAGTACGGAATTTTAGGGATGTGAAAATTTGGATTTTATGTCCTTTGCTTACTATTTTTTAAAATTTAATTTTTCAAGGATAAAATTGTCATTTTGAAACAAAATTATACAAAGTGCATGGAAAAGACAAGTTTAGGGAACTTCTTTGCAATTATCAACAAAGAGGGCTACAAGTTGCAAAAAGTGAATACCCAAGGCTTTTTTTTTTTTTGCAATTATCCCTACTTACTATCCCCACTTGGGTTTCGCAGAAATTTAAATTGAGTGCATATATGGGATCAGACTCCACAACTAAAGGTTAGCCTTCATAGTTGGATTAAACTCTTCCCTTTATGTATACCCCTTTATGTCTATTTCTATTGCAGTAGAGCATCTTAAGCATTCCTCTGACCTTCACAAGAGAAGGCATGCACTAATGAAGAGTGAAACGCAACTAATAAGATACACAATATTGGAATAACTGGCTAATCAATCTCTCGGGCCTTTCAACTGATCTTTTCCTGGGACGCAAGGAACTACTTTGCCTTTCTCCTCCATAAAGAGTGTTCAGTAATGAGAGAGAGTAATATTACCAATTTATCGGCTCCATTAGATGTATATACAGTTCTACCCGCTTCCTTTTCTTAATAGGAACTTTAACAAACATAATTAGAACAAAGAGTAACTACAAATACACGCCCTCGAACAACCTTTTCTAAACAGAAAGGTGTACTGCTCACCATTTTTTTTATTACAAAAACTCACCTAGACATTTCATTTAATGTAAGAAAACAACGACAACAGTACTGACGCCTTCTGTTTGATACAAAACTAACGGTGACCTTTGCTTTCAGGGGGTGTTTCTGTGAAAAACTTTTGACATTAAATGAAAGGTGACAGTTTTGACAACAAACTAACAGCGTGAGTACTATTTAACGGAAGTCGTTGGTTCCTGAAATTAAATTAAAGGTCTAGGCGCGTAGGTGAGCACAGCACGTTTCCACTAAAAATGGTCGTTTGAGGGTGCATATTTGGGGCTTTCCCTTGGAACAAACTTCAATAACTTCATACGATATTAAGTCAAGACTAACCTCAGAGATTGGCGGAATCCCAAACTTGCATCAAGAGTAGTCTGCTTTAAATTGCTAGCACCCCTACCTCTGCCCCTGCCTCTTCCCCTTCCCCTTGTAGAAGTCTTACTTTTGTCCGGTTCCAAAGCACCTTGAGACGGCCTGGAAACTGTAGACTTTTTTCGACCTCTAGTGGTGGCCTTAGAACCTGATAACTGTGTTGTATCTTCATCGTCGCTAAAGGAAACAGCACTTTCAATTCCTGTTGTTGCACTTTTACCTCTCATATCCTGTATGGTTGAGCATATAAGCTTGGATCACTGGTAGTGATTCAAAACATGGGATGTTGGATCAACTTGATCTAATGGCCCAGATTGGTTAACCGTTAACAGTATAAGGTTGGTTTACAACGATTAGTGTCCCATGTTTAGAACATAATTTGTGTTGAGTGGTAACTAAGTTCGGATTTACCTCCAAGGCTTGTGCACTCGATGTGAACTCTGGATTATCCTTGGAGCGTATAGACCTTTCTTTGACGCGCTCCTGAAATAAATATATTTGGGTTAATTACCTTTTGTGCCCTTATGAATTGGTAACACACCTTTAGTACCCCAAAGTTTTATAACGTTCAATAAGAGTCCTTACGTTTTGGTAACACACCTTTAGTACCCCTTATGAATTAGTCACAGATCATTTAATACCCCTTATGCATTGGTAACAGAACAATTACATGCCTTATGAATTGGTCACAGATCATCAAAATGGCATAACCTTGACCTAATTTTTTTCCAGTGCGTTACCAATACATAAGGGGTACTAAAGGTGTGTTACCAATACATAAGGGGTACTAAGGGTAATTAACCCAAAATATTTTAGGAATAGTCCCACTCAGCTACCCTTAATTATGCACCACCTTTCTCAATCAACTACCCCTAAGTTTAAAAAGTTTTTGATGAGCCCCTTAAGTTTTTTCAGTCTCAATTTACCCCAAATCTGTCAAGTTTGGGGGTATGAAATGACGAAAATTCCCTTGTTTTTTTTTATCATTTTTATTTGTTTACATGAGGGTATATTCATCATTTCAAACCCAAAAATTCACGGACTTGGGGTACATGAAACTAAAAAAATACTTAAGTGGCTTGTCAAAAACTTTTAAAAACTAAATAAGAAGATAAAGAAACTAAAACTTTACAATGTCTTATTTTATGAAAATTACATCATACCATTGCCACAGTAAGGTCAAATTATCACAAGAACGTAAATATAATATGAACCACTTGCCTCTAAGCACTCTCCAACTTTAACAATCAAATCTTCCTCTTCAAATTTCAGAGGATCTGAATCTTTAGCAATCTTATTCTGTAAAAGTCGCATGGATCAGTATAGTTTTAGCAATGGAAACAAGAAACAGGAATGGTCATTTTTCACAATCCATCCACTAATCTATCATACCGAAGCAACTTTAAGATTGTTTCTCGATTATTACAATTTCAATACAAACACAATACTTATTTAGGATAATATAAACATAATAGTATATCTGAAACAAAAGTTATATCCTCTCACTCGTGCAACATATATACTTACACGCGTTTCTTCAAGATTGTACCGTACACAAGAATAAAAGGCCATTTTGTCATCTTTGTTAACAAAATTGTGTAATGCAACATCCAAATCATTGACTGGAAGGACCTCCATTTTCTGCAAGATCGGAAATTGCTCATTCACTCAGTTATGGTATCACCATCCTTTTTCCAGTAGAAATATAAAGACCAGCATAATCAAAGGTATGCTATAAATAATTAATATCGTAACTGAAATGAGGCACTTAGTTGTACCAGATTATTTTCAGCGACTAAAGCCTCAATGTTTTGTTGATTTAGTTCTTCAGGGCGGAGCCTTTCAGAATCATCAAATTTAGCTACAAACAATAAAACCGAAGTTACAGTACTAAGCAATCAATTCAGGAGGCAGCAGCAGAAAACAACAAAAGATCACTATTCTATACTTTTAAACTTGCTTATTATGTACAGATCTTATAATCAATCTCGAGCTTTTTGTAACTTGGGAAAAGTAGACTTTATGAAGGATACAAGTGCAGATTCAAACTGAGCCTTGTTAAAATCAGGGATAATTGCAAAAACTTGCTGTGAACTAATTTATTTATTTTTTTGCAAAAAATACCCCTCGGCTACTTTCTGTCTACAAATCCGTATGTGCAAAAACCTTGTAACCCTCATGTATGTGTATTTTGCAATTTGGAACCCTTATGTATGCACTTTTGCGTAGTTACTAACATACTATTGACTTTTTGCAAAACAAAAATAACGCCGTCAGAGGACTTGCAGACAGAAAATAGTTGAAAGATGCTTTTAAAACAAAATAGTTCACCGATAGTATTTGTAAAAGGCGCATAGTTCACCGCAAGTTTTTGCAAGTATTCTTTAACATTATGAACCTAGATCTATAAGAAAAATAGTATTCCTACTAGCATGAAACCAGATACTAAAAAATGACATAGATAACTGGCATACAATAGGCATTGTAAATTACCTTCATTCCGACCTCTTTTTGAAGCTTTTGAGAATATTAAGATGTCTTGGGGATTAGCAACCTAAAAACATTTAGAAACGTATTTAGTATACACAACACTTAAGAATCAGGATATCACAATCAAAGATCAAAAGTGAGCTGAAGGTACCTTCCCTACATACTTCTGTCCAAACCTCTGAGGATTTATAGTCATAAATCCAGAGTAATCTACCTGATAAGTTAATGATCAAGTCATCAAACAGCTAATCACACATCCACTATGCACTAAATGAGCACTATAATCCAATTTTGCCTAGCTAGACAAAAGTAATTTCTCAAGAGACCATGAAAAGGCAAATTTCTACAAAACTAAGGCTACCTACACTTTTTATGCTAAAGAATGCTGGGAATATATCACCTTTAACCGTACAAGAGGGAGCTTTTGCTCTGATCTGTTATCAGCTCTTTTGCTAGACTTTTCTATCAAACTTCTGACCTAAGAAAGTTAAAAAAATCATCAAATACATTTAAATATAAAGATATAGGAGTAGCGAGTCAAGCAACATTGGGAACTAAATGGAAAGGTGAGCCATATCCAGACTGGGGAAAAAAAGACTTACCACTTTGTCCAAATGTTCAAGAATTGAGTTCTGATCATTGGCATCAATGTCAGATTCATCTTTCAATACAACCTGCAATACGGACACTGAGTCAACTACAAGAAGAAATAAATCCCAAACAATCAGCGAGATGGTATGGACTAACCTCAGCGTATTCAAAAGGTCTCACTGACTTCAAAGGAATCTTGGTTGGACGATATTGATTTCCCTATATATAATGTAGACAATGTGAGGTTTACAACCAAAAAGTTGTGAATATTAGTTCCTCTTCTTATGTATATTGAAGGTTTTCGAATTGGTAACCTTTATCTCTAAGAGGAGTACATGCTTTGGCTTTGATTCTCCATCTATCAGTGATGTTGCAACTGAAGAACCTGGTTGTGTAATGTGAAATCCCATACCTGGAACTTCCTATTGAAATCAAAATCTATCATTAGTTCAACTTATAGCTATATAATGGGAAAGTTAAACAAAGACGAACATCATGTGGTGAACAAAGTATAAAACTTGACAACACCTGAGGATCAACAAGGCATTCATGTTCATGTCCCCACACTATGAAGTCCATAAAGCGAGGAAGGAAGTGCTCATTAATTGCATTTTTAGGGTTTGTCTTTACCCTGCACATCATGTCAGAAATAAACATGAGAAATCACATCAACCTAAAGTTTTACACTATTGACTGTATAAATGCTAAGAGGCTAAGTTAGGTGCAACTTCAAAATAATCTAAGATATTTTCTTTGAATAATTAAATACTCTGAGAACATGTGTCATAGCAAGCACTGACACACACACAACCTGTTTTGGTGAAGTACCAGGATATTGAACCAATCTGACACAGAGGACCCTGCTTGATCTTCAGGTCGCATCCATTGCACAGCATGTGGTGTCTATAATTAAAAGGGTACATGTAAAGGGCTTTGAGGTTGATAAAATTTGAAGACGACTTTTGTCAGGAAGTACCTGAAACATTCTGTTGAGCCGCTCATCTCTAATGTTACCAAGACCATAAAGAGCTACAGCTGTTGAACCCTGCAGATTGTGAGGAGCTTTAAGTAACTGAAGCAAATAGACAATAAAGACAGCAATTGTCCACTTCACATACCTTCTTGATAAGAATAGGATAGAGAGTGATCTGGCCAACACCAGAACCACCAAGCACCATTTTCCCGAAATAGTTAACAAGATTGCATGCTGAAAGGATATCAATAGCTGATAGGTTGTCCTGTCATCAATCATATCATTAGGAATATACATTCATCTTATGAAGAACAGCTGAAGGAAGGCATACTTTAAGAGGAATGACGAATAACAAGTTTGCACAACTCTAATTTAGCAATTGACAAAACCGGAAATGAATTAGTTTAGACAGGAAAGTCAAGTCTCCCCATTGCACTACGCCATTATCAGTTCAGTAAAGCCATTTTTAGCGTAAAAGAACTAACACTTCTAACATTGATAAAGGCATAATACTGCGCTTAAAACTTTATAATCCTAAGTGCTTAACTGGAAATCATTTTCAGTTATAACATTAAGCAACACTATTTAGATAGATGAACTTGCCGATGCCAGGCTCTGGAGTCAAGGTTTTTACCTCCCTCTTCGGGTATAAGAGGATAAATGGTTGATTTTGGAATAGGTTACCTCATTAGATTTGCATTCTTTTGACATCTAATCAGTTACATTGTCGTGTTTTTTTATTGTGAAAATGAAGCATGTTGAAGCCTGAGTAACAATTGTGATTTTGGCACCTTCGACCTATTGCAGAGGAGATTTCAAGGCAGAGTTTTTCCTAGCAATTAAATCATCTCAAAGGCTTCTTTATCCTTATAATAAGGTTGTAGGTAGAAGCTTAGAATGATCTTGAAGCCTGAGACTTGTTGCTCAGACGTTTCCCGTATGAAAGATGTCATTTGCAGCACAATCAAAGTCCAGCGTTGCACTAATTTCGAAGTTAAAACTCTACAGGCCAATTTCAGCACAACAAAACCTACTTAAACGACTTCATGATCAAGATGTAAGAGAGACTTAAAATAAATAAACAGCTTCTTCCATACAGTTCATACCACTCCAGCAGGATCATCATGATTTCCATGGATAGTGAAAACTGGTAAACCAACATTGAAGTGAGGATCTTCATAATTTACATGACCAAACCTGTTTAAAGTAACATCTTAGATGAACAATAAAGCAACTTTTAAGTTACATTTGTATACTTAATTGTTGCTTGTATACATATATAAACAAGAGCAGACATGCACATGCATAAAAACTTGACATTTGGATTTGAAGGAAGAGCTGTTCTATAAAGTTTATAATTAGAAGTAATAACCCAATACTAATGAGATCCAACCAAGTTAACGAAGAAGGAGAAGCAATACAATATCCTCCCTAAGATTATGTGTTTAAAGTTGGCTAATTCAACCGAGAGGAAAAGTGAGATGTGTTTAAGAAACCAAATCAATTCCAACAAGAAGAATTTCAAGTGTAGGGTAAGTAATTACGTATTGGCAAAATTCACAGTCTGGTCGCTGACGACTTGGAACTGCACTGGTCGATCATTAAGGCAATGCCGGCGAAGAATCTCAATGGCATTAACTAATGTCGACCTTGAGGGCTTGTTCTCATGGAAAAGATCACCACCGAGGAGTATGAAGTCCACCTGACACCAGAAGGATATCAGTGCATAGTAACAGAAACTTGTTTGAACCTTAGTAATCTTTGTATGGGCCAGTGACTACAAATCAGCCTGTAGTCAAAACTGAAGCACTTCACCTTCAAGTATGACGTAAATGTTGACACTTATGCTAGAGAACACAGTGACAGCAAGTTGAAGAATTTATGAGACAGTGACTATCACCTGCTTTTGCTCTGCTATTGAACATATTTCATCAAATGCCTGAAATGAATCATGGCGCCGGACTTCATCTTTTTCCATATAACCCAGATGGCAATCCGTTGCAACAAGTATCCGAAGTGTACTACTAAAATCCTCCCTGAGAAATCATTTTACATGGTGAAGTTTGAATTGTACATGGTAAGGTACTCACCAGGTACATCAAACTATAAAACATCAATACTATCTTAAATTCCTTTCTAGCTAAATATTGCAGCAATCAACAACTCATAACTTTTATGGCAAACAGCACATATCACTTTTTTCGTGGAAACTTCAAACCAAGTAAAGTTTTACACTAGAGCATTCTCAGATGAACCAAAGATTAAATTGAGTCTAAAAAAATAACAAGTATTTAGCAGAACGCCTCAGTATCTAAGACTCCCAGAAAATGAATCTTAGCACCACAAATTATTTCATAGTAAACTTTCCAATATTTCAACACTCAATATATGGTATGTAGCTTAATGACAAGTCTTATCCCCAATGGCACCAAAGCCCCGCGTCAAAATTCAGGACCCCTCTTAATATTCACAAACATAAACACCGAATTCTAGTCAGCAAAATTAAACATATAATTGTGATTCACACAGAAGCCAAGAGGTAAGCTTACCCTGATAAGTCACCCATAATGATAAACGCCCAACTCCTTAAGCCTACAAAAAAAAATGCAACACATCCGAAAAAACATAAATTATCACACAAGCAAGCAATTAGCAATGTCCAATGCTCAAAGTTCGAACAGCCAAGTTCATAAGCTCGAACTAAAAAAAATTCTGACGGCACAAACGTTTACCTATTGTTCACTTAATTCAACATTCAACCAAAGGACTACGACTCCAGGGGCGGAACCAGGAATTTGTTTTAGGGGTAGCCATCGATAATTAATAAAAAAAAACAACGATTCTAAAATATAGGCTTCTTGAATTGTTGAAATTGAGTCAAGAATAGAAGCATTTGGTTCAATCTTGGTTTAGACGGAAAAAACTTTCGCATCCTACAATTTAAATAAACTTAATTAAATTTAAGAAGTTCCTATTAAATATATTACTTTAAACTTGACAAAGTAAAAATAGAACTTTACACATTAACTCGTATAAGCATTCCATGACATATTAAAAACAATGAATATCAAAAGACACCTCTCACATGATCATATTCTTAATAGACTGGCATTGCAAAAATCCACATAAAAGATATATTAAAAAACTATAATAGAACACATTGATATAAATGAAATTATAATGTGCAAACCCTTACAAATCATGAGCCCTAAAATTCAGCATCCACACGCAATGACAACACAAATTCAATCAGCAACAAACACAACAAAAAAACAACTCAACGCTACTAAAAGGCCATCAACAACTTCAACTCTGAATCACCAAAAAAACAGCCCCGAACTACAGCACTCCTCCTCCTAAATCAGTTACTCCAAACAAACCCTTAATCTTCTCTGGTTACCATCCAACTAATTTAGTTTTGTAAATTTTCAAGAAAAATCAACAAAAATAGTGATGAGAATTAAGATCTTACCTTGAGTAATTGAGTTGCCGTGAAACGTGATGAAGAAGACTTGCTTGCTGCCGGCGAAGGGAGTGGTGGCTGCCTGCTGTTCCAAGCCGATCGCGTAGAAAAAAGAAGAGGTGAAAGGGAGTGATTATAAACGGATTGGGCTGGGCCAAGCCTTGTAGTTGAGCTTCTCACACACAAGGTTAAACGGATTGGGCCAAGCCCAAAATTGTGACGAACCAGATATAAAAAAAAAAAAATCAGGATGTTCCAGATGGGATACAAACACAAGTTCTTATGTAAACATTCATGAGCCTTAAACCATTAAGCTAAGTTCTCACATATTCCAGGTATTATTTTTAAACCCTTAGTTAGGGGTGTTCAAAAATCACTAGAATCGACTAAACCAATCGAAACCAACCGAAACCGGCACCAGAAAAACCCAGCAAAGAACTGGTTGGAAAATTCCAAACCGCCCTTGTTTCGGTTGGAGACTGGTTTTGTTTTCTGAAACCAGCAGTTAACCGCTTAGAACCAGACCGAACGTTGGGCTTCAAATCCGAAAAATCCTTTTTTTTTGCTTGAGCCAACATCAGCCTATTTACTTTTTCAGTTCCAACCCATTTCACTTAAGTACAACTAAATGATACAACCCAAACTTATTTTAACCTAAGTGTTTCCATATAAATACCCACACAATACCCTACAACACAACACTACACCCTTTTTCACCACCTTGTGAATTCTGAAGCATTTTGAGTGTGTCGGGGAATTCGGTGAATCAGGGGCAGATGGAAACGAGGAATAGGTTGACCCTGAGTTGAAAATGTTGGCCCCAATTAGTAGGCTCAATCAATTGGTTGGCCCGGTTTCAAACCGGTAACCAACCGAAATTTATTACGGTAAAAACCAATTAGAGTATCATTTTCCGGTTGCGGTTCCCAAAATTTACACCGATAAAGTTTCTGGTTGGTTCATAAATTCCGTGTAATGGTCGGCTAAACCAACCATGTACACCCATACCCTTAGTTCTTTTGCTGAACACATCAACACATATCTGCTGAACCTAGACAAACACATCAAATTAAGTTAATTAGCCAACCAAATGATTCTTGTTGACTAGCAAAATTTGAATTTCAATGTTTCAGAGAAACTCAAATACACAAATGAATGAAACAATGTTAGACCCAAAAAAACACTAATAAAAAAATCAACTTGAATTTTGATGTGAAAAACCTCTCTTTTCACATGTCATGTATAAAAAACATCAGCAACAAAGAAAACCCAGAATGCACAAATCAGTATCTTGTCTTCATAGATACGATATTTATATTTTCAGCTCAAAACGAGACGATACAGTAATAAATTAACATTTCGACGCTCAAATTAAACCCTAATTCGATTAGGCAAACAGTGAACAGATATAAATTGAAATCCGATTGAACCAAAATGATGCATAAAACGGATACACTGAGTTGTGTCTGTTGAGACGAACAATACCTGGAAAAATTCGATCTTTTGCCAGAATCGGCGAAGAGGGTCCTCCCACAGTTCGAAGGCTCTCCCAAACTCTAGGATTTGAATCGATGTGTCATCCCAATCGAGACATGCTATGGACCCGCAGTTCCATCCCAGTGTTTTCGCTGGTGCTGACTCGCTCCTTCTGTAACTAAGAAATCAACTGAAGAAGGAAGCAACAAATGGTAGAGATGAAATGAGGCCAGTAACTTTGTGGGTTTTCAGATGACGGTTTAGGCACATTTGGAAAAGCCGGTTAATGGTCTTGGGCCTGACTTTTCAACCTCCTAAGCTAAACATGTTTGGCCTGATTATCCAATATCCCTAGCATGCCAAACAGATTACTGGTATTTCGAACTCGGTAACAAGTGGGTCTTGTATTGTTTTTTGTGGTGTTTGTTTCTGTGGATGAAAAGGCTATTGAACAACGGCTTGAGTGATAACCCCAAACATGGCTCTCTCGTCGCTTCTCATGGAGCTAGGTGATTGTCGGAGTCTCTTTAGCCTCTATACGGCCAATGTCAACTTTTGGGGTTGCTACCAAATGTTTTCGGTTATTTCCGCAACAAAGGTGATCGATTTCTCATACAATCACCTTAGTGGTGCCATACCTCACACCTTTGCTGCCCTCCCTGATCTAGTGTCTCTCTATTTGTCCCACAACAATTTTTCTGGGTTGATTCCTTATTTCCATTCCCATCCGACCGAGTCAAGTGTCCTGGATTATAATATCTTTCTTGTCCCATAATCCCTGTCCATTTTTGTGAAATCATTCAAAGAAAGTTCATTTATCGGTTTTGTGGTGGCTACATGTATAATATTGATTTCAGTTGCCGGTTATTTCTGTTTGAATGTTGGAAAAGGTAAAGGTGGAGGCAGAGGTGGATCTAGGAATATAATTTAGGGTATGTCATCGATCATTACTAAATGTGGTACAAAATAAATGGAAATGACATTCATATGCAAAATACGTGCAAACTTCGTGCAAGAAAGACCTTAAAATGGCTATAACTTTTTCATACGAACTCCGATTTAGACCCATATGATATCCAATCGAAGGCAACTGAAAAGTATACGATTGTATATATATATATATATAAAGATAAGGGTATTCCATGGAATACCCTATACCCCTCTAAATCCGTCCCTGTACGACTGTACAAGCAAAACCCCACCAATAAACAAACATGAAAAAAGCCAACACAATGTGTTTTGTTTCTTTAGAAGATAGATACAGATTCAGGGTCAAATCACGAATGAGATCAAAATATAATCTGCTTAAACCCTAGCTAAGTAGTATTGGCAAAACAATCAAATGCTTGCAAATATATCGAACACTTCAAACTCTAACCATTATAGTGTTGCGTACGGTTGATGATAATAGTTAAACAAACAAGAAAATCCAACAAAATGCTATTTTATCCGAACCTATAGGAAACACAAACTTTTCGTTCCATTTCCAGCATTTTCTCGGGAACCAAATAGTGAGCGAGATGTTCGAAGATGAAGAAAAACGGGCATGCATAGTAGGAGACGTTGTGCAGATAAAGAGTTACCTCATCGGCGACTCGGAAGAGTAGATACAGTCCACGAGTTGACTCGGTTGGGTGCCTTGAGAAGAAGAAGAGGAGGAGGAAGAGTAGCAGAGAAGCAGTCGAGCTCGGGTAGAGCAAAATTGTGCCTGTATAGTATTCGGGTCGGGTTTAGTTCGGGCTAAACAATATACATTTGATCCGAATAAACGGGTCAAAGTGATGAATATAAAATTGGGAAAGGGGTTAGTTGGGCTTAGGCTGTATTGGGCCGAGCCCAATCTAAGGGTCGCATAAAAGGTTCCATTAGACTTAAGGTTGCATTTCATATATTGTTTAGGTAAATTGGTGAAAATAATATTTTTTTTTTTTTGCAAAAACTTATAGTCATAGATAAATCATGGTTATTTTTTATTATAAAAATATCATTATAAGACCGCATACATATAGGTCCAAATCGCATAACACATATAGATGAGTATTATAAATATCGAATCACATAATTTTTTTGAAACGTGGAGAGAGAAGTGTATTATTAATCATACCAATAGAACGTTATAGTAATCGGGTCCTCAACCCTTGACTCCAGTATATGTCCGAGACCCCGTAGGTGTCCTAGTGAACTTGGATTACATAAAAGTAATATATTTTGCATCGTAGATAATAAGAAAACACAAAAATGAACATACGAAGTTATAGATCTTGCGATGCCAGTTCTTCTGAACCCCGCAACTTGCGTAGTGGGGCGTTCTGGTATTGCCGATCCGTCGTCTTGATTCGTCGGGATAACCTGAGATGTCCCTCCCTGTGCAGGGACTTGGTTTAGGTGTAGTAAGGAAAACGGAGCATGCTTCGGTTGTGGCTGCAACGATACTGCTTGCTGAATCCAATTGCCCTGACTTTCGAAGAACATCAGCAGATCAAAACATCATAATTTCACCCAAAAAGGCAGCAGAGATAACGACTTCACCCATAAGAGCAGCCTACAAATTGACTCTTCCAACACCGAAGCTTCGATTATGCCGATCCTAGATCGAAAGGCATGGCGAAACAATTGTATAGGAGAAGAGAAAAGATAAAAAAACAACAAAGAAAACAAGAAAAAACAAAGGGAGAGTGTTGCCGCCGATAACGACTACGGCTAGGGTTTTGCCTTTTATTTCTCTAGAGAGAATTCTTATACAGCGGATTTATAAAGGAAGAACAATTCACTGCAAATTTTTGCAGTCATTCCAAATTTGATCGATATTTTTAATCTAATCTTCGGTCAAACTATGTATTTATCAAGATTCAAACTTAAAATCTCGTGTATACAGTTTTTTCTATCACTTGGCCCAACTCGATTGGTCAAATGTATATTTGAGTGTGTTCTATTTGTTTAAGTCAATTGAGTTAAAAAAAAAATCAACTAATTTCAGTCTCTATTCAACTTACTGAACTAAGAAATGAAGAGCATAACAAGGAAAGAAAGGTAAAGAACAGTAAGAAAAATACATTTTAGAAGAACATCCACTGCACAGGATGATTTGGTGGCGATTTTGTCGACGAATTCATCCAAATAGTTGACCGAAAGACAATTCGGGTTTGTAATAGCCTGACGTTGCAAAGCAGGGTAACGAATTGGATGAAGTATTCAAAGACTTAAAAAGAAGAAATAGTGGAATTCGGTAAAGAAATGCATGTAAGTTGACCATATATCGTGGATGCTCTAATCGCAAACAAGAAGAAAATCATAATTTGAACAGTTCATCGTATTTGAAATATATAATATGACAAACATGTAAGAGATACAAATATCAGTAATGTTCTAAAAACATCTGTATTCACAAACAAAATTTCCACAATCAGGACAATAATACATTTACATGTTTCAGTAGTAAAACCTGAAATGCTCTCTAGTTTAACTCATCCATCTATCATCTGGCATAAAGCTTAACTCCTACATCTTGCACAAGCGCAACACAATAACAACAGCAGCATACAACGTTTTCCCGATTCAATCTAACAATGTATCGTAAGTAATTTTTCAGGGGTTACCGCTTCCCTCTTCCATCTTCGAAAGCAACTCAAGAATATCAGTTATGTTCCTTGCTTCACTAAACGATTTTACCACGGGGCTCACAACTTCCCCATTCTATGTTCAAGAGCAACTCAAGAATAGCAGTTGTGTTCCCTTCTTCACAAAACCCTTCAATCAGTGTAACATAAGTAACTACATTGGGATTACAATTTACCTCTTCCATCTTCGGGAGCAACTCAAGAATCACCGTCGTATTCCTTGCTTCACAAAATCCCTTTATCAATGTATTATAAGTAACTAAGTTGGGCTTACAACTACCCTCTTCCATTTTACCAACCAACTCAAGAGCGGCAGTTACATTCCCTTCTTTACATAACCCATCTATCAATGTAGTATAAGTAACTACGTTGGGCTTATGACTCCCCTCTTCCATTTTACCCAGCAACTCAAGAGCGGCAATTACATTCCCTTCTTTACATAACCCATCTATCAATGTAGTATAAGTAACTACGTTGGGCTTATGACTCCCCTCTTCCATTTTACCCAGCAACTCAAGAGCGGCAGTTACATTCCCTTCTTTACATAACCCATCCATCAATGTATTATAAGTAACTATGTCGGGCTTACAACTTCTCACTTCCATCTTCTTGAGCAGCTCCACAGCAACTGTGGTATTTCTCATGTTACAAAACACTTTTATCAATGAATTATAAGTAACTACGTTGGGCTTACAACTCCCCCCTTCCATTTTAGCAACCAGCTCAAGAGCGGCAGTTACATTCCCTTCGTTACATAACCCATCTATCAATGTAGTATAAGTAACTACGTCAGGCTTACAACTCCCCTCTTCCATTTTACCAACTAACTCAAGAGCAGCAATTACATTCCCTTCTTTACATAACCCATCTATCAATGTATTATAAGTAACTACGTTGGGCCTACAACTCCCCTCTTCCATTTTACCCAGCAACTCAAGAGCGGCAGTTACATTCCCTTCTTTAAATAACCTATCCATCAATGTATTATAAGTAACTATGTCGGGCTTACAACTTCTCACTTCCATCTTCTTGAGCAGCTCCAGAGCAGCTGTGGTATTTCTCATGTTACAAAACCCTTTCATCAATGAATTATAAGTAAATACGTCGGGCTTACAACTCCCCTCTTCCATTTCAGCAACCAGCTCAAGAGCGGCAGTTACATTCCCTTCGTTACATAACCCATCTATCAATGTATTATAAGTAACTACGTTGGGCTTACAACTACCCTCTTCCATTTTACCAACCAACTCAAGAGCAGCAGTTAAATTCCCTTCTTTACATAACCCATCCATCAATGTATTATAAGTAACTACGTTGGGCCTAAAACTTCCCCCTTCCATCTTCTTGAACAACTCAAGAGCAGCACTACCATTTCCCAATTTACTTAACTGAATGATCAATGTTTTAAAGGTTGAATAAACAGGCACCAAACCAAGCTTAAATATCGTTCCCAAAACAGAGAACCCCAAATCGACTCGACCCAACGCACAGAAAGAATTAATCACTTGGGCGAGGGTATAGGCATCTGGCATAATTCCAAGCATACCCATTTGGTTCCACAAGGAAATCACAGCGGAGGGATTTCCCTTCATATTAATTGACATCAAATCCTCATTCAAGCTTCTAAGAGACTGTCCCGGACGCAATATTCGCAGCTTCCAGTGAGCTTCAGCTACGACATCGTTAACCGTTAAATCGGATCTTTCTCTGCTACGAACATTCATGGTCTCATGCCTTTTCTTCAAGCCACTGGTTCTAAAAGGAACAGAGAAAGAGACCCTTTTCGGATAAACGACATTAACAGGAGAAAGAACACACCTTGAGCTCAAAGCTGAAGTGGGCAATTGAATCTCCATCTTCTTCCTCGTTTCCAAGCTCTCCACTTCTGTGATGGTGTCTCGAAGATGGTCGTTTATTTCGAGCCCTAACAGTATCTTTATCCGTTTCATTTGATTGTACCGATAGTAGATACCCTTTATAATTTTCCTGTCCCTAATAAATGTGCTTATTTTCATGTTTACCCTTAGAGTTTTGTATATTTCAAAATATTACATGGATCTTTAAATATATTTTTTTGAGAGAAAGACCGCTTGTAATATTATTAAATGAGATCACCCGACTGGGTATCTCTTTTAATGCCAACGGAATTTCCGTGACACACCAATCAATAACATCTCTATTACAAGCGTTTCTTGCTAACATATGATCAGCTTTGCTTACTTCTCTGCACACAAAATTTAGTCTAAAAGCTGAAAGATATTTCAGTTTTGCTCTGCACTCCATCACCTGAAATCCAAAACGGGAAAATATTTGTTTCATACTTGTGTGATAACTAAGTTAGATCCGATCATAGAATGTTGGGTAAACTTGTGAATCATTTCTTCACTTTCATAAATTTCATTTTTACTAAATATTTATAGTAAAAAAAATAAACGAAATTAATTCCAATCGAGTCAAATTTGAGTTTTTGGATATTTATTTTTATACCAAAATCGAATTTAACATATAAATTCATTTAAATTTGAGTCGAGTAAATTTAATTACATTCACATATCCCAAAATGTGTAGATTATTGGGTATCTACTATCTAAATTTGTAACAAATACTTACCTCAATCTATCAGTTTGTAAGACAATAATTCTTTCATCCGTTTATTGTTTATTTTTTCTGAAATATTGAAAATGTCTTTAATGTACAACCCTAAACCTCTCTTCAACCCTAATTCCAACAAAATTTGAACACGCAACCTCACACGCTCCTCTTTCCACGAAATCCCTAAAACCATGTACAATGGAACAAATCGTGTGTGAGAATCGTATGCTGATTGTGCAAAATAGTAGTTTGCAAGTCCTGAAATGAACCAGTGATAAGAACCAGATTGAGAATTATATTATGAGTGGATGCTGACTAGATGCTAAATTGATATTTTGCTGATTTCATTAAATTCTTTAATGAAACAGTAAATGCTATATAAAATTGAAATAAATTTGACAAAAATAATTAATAATAACACAATTTATTAAAAATGAACTTCAAACTTTAACTTTTATTCATCCCCTTATAGTACAACCAAAATAGAAGTTGAAATATACAATTCAAGACCTTGAGTGTTGTTGTTGAAGCCTCTTCATTTGAGCGTCAAGATCTTCCATTCGAGCCCATAATCGGGACTTCATTAATGCGTTTCGGGTCAAATGCTCCTCGGTGTAGTTGGAGATGTCCTAATCCTGCATCTCATTGTATTGTTTGAAGTGTTGATCTCATTGCTTGGAGAAGTCCTAATATAGTTGTTACCGCTAACGTGTTGTTGCCATGGTGGGTAATCGGTGTAACCATAGTAGTTGGGTACTTGGTTGAATTAAGGTGGACCGGGGTTGAAAGGCGGTGGACCCGGATAGCTTTTCCCAAGAAAGGGGTAGTTTTTCCCGGGGTTGAATTGACCTGGACCTGTGTTGAAACATTATATCGGGTGCAGATATTACTTACCAAAAAAATTACAAAAAAAATACAAGTATAGATTACAAAAATTGAAAATACTTGAGCTAGAATCCAGTTGCATATAGGAGGGAGAAAGCGGAGTTCTCGCCAGATTGCGTCAACATGCCGCGAAAGATGCCTAGATCCCCGGGGGACAATTGGAAATCGTCTGCCCTACATTGTTCGTCATCCGATGAATGCGACCGTTGAGTTTCGTCGTCATACATTTTTTCGTTCGACTTTTGAGAGAGAGGAAAATGGGAATGGGAGGGTGCAATTGGAGAAATATTAGGGAGAAGTTGTGGAATTGTTGGTGGTTTGAGAATGAGGTTGAGGGTATTTATAGGGTTGAAAATTATTATTTAATGAATAAAAAAATTATTGTTACTTTTGACTATTGCCAACGGTCGTATTTTTTTCCGCCGTCATGCCACGTATTGTGCCCCGATTGGCTGGCACGACAACTTGGTTCGCACGAACCGCGACCCGTGAACACAGTGCGCGAGTCGAGCGTCGTGACCCAAACTGCGATTTAATGGTTCATGGTTCGCGGATAACGCGCTCCACAATGCGAGTCGAGTAGTGCGACCTGAACCACGATTTAGCTGTTCACAGATAACGTTTACCTTCGCTTGGGGAATGGCGAAGTCATCGAGACCCACCCAAGAGGAGGTTGGGCTGACCAGGAGGAAGTCGTGTTTCGTTAGGCTGTACTAGTGTTGTCCCAACATGTTCAGGCGGCGAGACAAAAGGATACGGGGAATGCATGGAGTTCTTTCGACCCCAATTTGTTCCAACGAGGGCGGGTCGACGATCGATGAGTATGATGTGTTAGATAAGGATGTCGATACCGAGTTTGGAAGTGATGGATATCGATGGTTTGGGGTCAAAGAGTCGGTGGCACAATACCGATCTCCAAACAAAAGGTTGGGGGCAAAGAGTTTATGGCACAAAACCTGTTTCCAAACAGACCTTTTGTCCTCAATCTCCCCGACGGAGTTACAGCAGCATATCTAAGAAAGTTCTTCATGGCGGCAGGGGAGGTGTCAGAGATGCATCTTTCGGGAGTTACGAACAAGGCAGAAAAGTTGTTCGGGTTTGTCACCATGAAGAGGCGTCAAAGGTATGAGAGGTTGTAAGAAGAGTTAATGGTGTTGGAATTGGTTTCCTTCCGTTTCTCATTTATATGATTAGGTTAAATACAACTCTAATCAGTGATTTAAATACAGGATATATGTAATCCTATCTGTAAAATACAAATGAGAATAATTATCTAAAAATAATATATTATCTAACACGTCCCCTTAGTCTGAACGGGAGGAGGCAGGACGTTGAGACTGGTCTTGGAATCGGAGAAAAGGACTTGGGGAAACGCCTTTGTGAATATATCAGCAATTTGGGACCGAGGAGGGACAATAACGATTCGAATGTGGCCTTTAGCAACTTTCTCCCAAACAAAGTGAATGTCGAGTTCAATATGTTTCGTGCGTTGGTGTTGAAACAAATGGGTCAAGGTGGGTTTCAAATCATATAACGTTGACTCGATCATGCGTGATCAACTCCTTGCCTTATACGAACAGTTGAACCCGTAGGAGTTAGAGCACAAACTCTAAGTCTCAGAAGTAGATGAGGAGTCACCGGGAGGGGGTGAAGGGGATGGCTCTTCGTCACTACGATCCTTATTCTGTCATGGAACGTGAGAAGAGTTGGTTGTCGTATCTAGAATCTTTCTGCGTTCTTGTGTTGGTAGCCTGGAATTTGAGCTCCTATAAGCTGGAAAAGGTTGTAAAATTCCAAAATGCATTGTTTTGATTCGGGTGGTTATTACAATATTATGTTAGTAATATGTATAATAAATGTTTACTCCCCGTGTGATTCCAGGAGGTAGCTGAGTTGTGGGACTTTTTGGTTTCGGAATTATATGGGTCCGGTGATTATGGGAGGGGATTTTAATGCGACCCTAGGTCCCCATGAAAAGAGGGGGGGTGGCAGAATGTTGCGATCCTCTCTAGCCTTCGAGGAGTTTATTAGTGAGGCTAGTTTGATTGACTTGCCTATGTTTGGGGTCGGTTCACTTGGTATGGTCCGGCACTCCGAGTGAATTGGGGAAAAGAGGATTGGCCTCCGCTCTGCTTATTCAGAAATCCAAATTGGCAGCGAATCTTTGGAGCCTTAAAACTCGTATGACGTGGTGGAAAAAAAGGGACAAATGTTCAAGATTTTTCCACTTGGTGGCGAACTATCGAGCCTTAAGAAGTAAGATTGTACAAGTGGTAGTTGACGAGGTTACTCCTTCGGATCCTGAGTTGGGGAAGGCTGCGACAACAATACATTTTGGCTCACATTTGAGTGTGATGAATGGTCAAGTTTAGACTCTCGTTGTGTCGTTTATGGTTTTAGTCTCCTACCGTGTAGACTGTTCTTTGTTCTCATTTCGAAAATTAAGGTTTTTATAAAACTTTTATGATAAAAAAATAAAGTATACTCCTATATGAACAACTATTCACATTAAGTAGTAAAGATTAAAACGGACCGTGCCAACTAAAATGACTGCAACCTCTCCGAAGATAACGTGGGTGTTGAGCAACATCGTCTAGATCTCGATGTATTTATAAGAACACCTAATAAGATCTTGACAACTTCATCGACACCTTTGATTCCGACAGCAAGACACCAACAAATGAATAAATACATAAATAAGAGGAAAACAAATATAAAGAGAACAATATGAGGTTGGATTGGACCACCGAACCAAACCAAACCAAACTTATAGAACAGCTCATATTTACTTGTCAAACCTTTCTCTATCCATCTCCACCGCCACCTCCTTCCCCTCTACGTTAACTACTCCGTCCTCGAATTGCTCCTCTACCCACCTCTCATAGTCCATGTGTCACCGACCCATCTTTATCATCCCAATAACCTATTTGATTGCTTGCATCTTCTTTTTGGAGAACTATAGTGTTTGAATTTATTGTTTCGTTGTATAATTTCTTTTTTAAATTATTCTTTTAAATATAAATATAAAGGTTAAATATTGAAACTTATTTTTAAGTATTGGTCACGAATACTACATTACCCGACGTTTCAAAATTACAAATACACTACCGTAAATATGGGCCACACGATTTTGTTGATAAAAATTGATGGAATATTTCATTACGTTAGTCATATGACCTCATGTGTTATTAATGGATGATAAAATAACGAATTGTCCTCAATTATTTGACCTCTATACAATAACGAGGGTACAATGGTAATGCTCCTTATAAAATGTATAAAGGTCTATTAAGTAAGGGTAAAATCGTCATTTTATCATCCATTAAATGACACATAAGATTATATAACTAACGGAATGGAAAATTTCGTCCATTTTTACTAACAAAATCGTGTGACCAATACTTAAGGTAGTGCATTTGTGATTTTTAAACGTTGGGTAGTGTAGTGATTGTGCCCAAAATTAGATATAAAAAAGTATAACTAACGTCCAATAAGGTACAATCAGGTGTAAATCTTTCTTACGATATGAACGATAAAATCCCAAATATAATTTGAGAATATCATGAGCATAGTTCGAAAAAACAACATTCCAATTCGTGAAAAATATATTTGAAGAAAGTTATGGTTTGGAAATTTTCACTATAAGACTGAAATATTATATTCGTAAATTGTATCTATTATGTTCACGAGTTCGTACTATAAAAACGAATTCGCATCATATTAATCTCTAACGTCTAAAAATATGAACATCTCACAATAATTATTTTCTACAATTATAACAGTATAGAACTTGTCCCTCTCACGATAATTCTCCCACATATTCAGAAGATTTCATCCAAACACATAGCCAAACATGTCCATACCCTTTTCAAAAAAATACCCATTTAAAAGAAAGTTTCAAAACCTCAAAACTCTACTTAGCATCCTCTTGGCCACCTTTCACTCCTCACCACCCAATCGACATTTTTGCTCACATTCCAATCCTACCCTCGTAACTTTCCTTTCTCTCTCATTCTTGCCCTCTCGCTCTGCCTTGTGAAGACATTTACGTATATATATCAACATTCTAAAACCACACAAACCCACATCTCCTCGGGCCTCACCACCACCACGCTCGGCGGCAAGCGACGGCGACAGAGGCGGCGACGAAACCGACATATGGCGCGCGGGCGTATGTTCGCGTGTTTCAGCAGAAGAGCCATCGCGGCGGCGACCTCCGACGCGCCGCCGGACGCGGCGGACAAGCAGGGGCCGGTGCTGGTGGAGCTGTTCTCGTCGCAGGGATGCGCCACCTCGCCGGAGGCGGAGCTGCTGGTGTCGAGGCTGGGGAGGGGGGATTTCGACGGCGAGTTGGGCCACGCGCCGGTGATCGTGCTGGCGTACCACGTGGACTACTGGGACCACATGGGGTGGAAGGACCCGTTCGGGTCGAGCCAGTGGACGGTGAGGCAGAAGGCTTACGTGGAGGCGTTCCGTCAGGACACGTTGTTCACGCCGCAGGTTGTCGTCCAGGGTAGGGCCCACTGTGTCGGCAACGATGACGTCAAGCTGGTCGAGACCATCAGATCCGCACCCAGATTCAATGCGCCTAAGTTCCAGGTTAGTATTGCCCATTTTTCTCTTCCTTTTGATACATTTTATTTTTTTATTTTTATACAATTATTATGCTTCAATTTTATTATCAAGATCTAGATCTATGGATTGTTTATCATTTGGGGTCAGATCTAAGAATAATTACTAGCTAAACATGCATCCCATTATGGTGGTCATGAGGTATATAAAAATATATCTTTTTTCTATAATAAAATAAAATATATTTATTCTCAAATTTTTATTCTTCCAAAAATTCACATTTTTCTTCTTAAAGATTAATGATGTGTTTGTGCAATAAACTTTCTCATCTAATATGAGGGAAAAGTTAAAGGTTACTTTAGGGTGAAGAAGTAATTGAGTAGTAAACTATTTCTTCTATTTTATAGGAAAAAGTAATTTATTATTTCTTTACACTTTAATATTTTATCAATATTAATGTTAGGAAAAAGTAAGCCATCGTTTAGGTACAAGATACCATCAATGGAAAACTCCATTATCTAATCTTTATTAAATGATTTTGAAGGTACGAGGTAACTCTCATTAATATAAAAATTAACGGTGGAGTTCGTTATTTTCGTAACAAAAAGACGGGTTCTATTTGATCTTCAAATTTCTAAATAATGTCACTTGTTTTATGGGAGGGATGATTCCGGCTATGATCATAACTTTCCGGTGACATAGAAGAACCACGTATTTTTGGCATTTTAAAATTTCTAGAAACTTGTATGTTAGTTTTTGATATTAATTTTGGAGAAATAATGCCAGATTTTTATATATCAATGAAAAAATATACATACATCTGATGAACGTATATAAAAAACAGTATAAATGTGTTACAGACTTCAGACCAAAATAGAAAACAACACAGTACAATGCGTACAAACAGTATAATAAATGTATATTTATCTTAGGATCGATCTCTTATATGAAAGGTTGAGTTTTGACCACTATAGCGTCCCCTACCTAAGGAAGATATATAATAAGGTGTTAGTGAGTGTTTTTTTAGGATAAAGTAATTTAATTTTATTCTTTACTTTGTACCAACTAAATAAACCATGGGGATGACGTCCGAGTTACAAAGTATAGTTTTGGACCTCGTCTAAAGACAAGTGTACCAATGTTCAAGAACACATGAAATGATATATATATCTTTTTGTATGTGACCAAGAGACTACATTTGTAATTTGTTCTTGACTTTAAATCGAGTTAAATATTATGTTTTATGATGACACACAAATCAACCCTCCATAATTTTCTCCAATTTTGTCTCATAAAAATGTTTTGTACCATAAAAGTAAAACTAAGTTCTTCTTAACTGTGACACAGGCAACATTCCAGAGGCCAACAGCAGAAGTACTCGAAGTGACCCTCACCGGAGCGATCAGATCGAAGGTGGAGAGCGCCAACGTCATGGTGGCTCTGTACGAGAACGGCATAGTGACGGACTGCCCTCGAGGAGAGAACAAGGGGCGTGTCCTGTCCAACGACTTCATCGTCAGGCAGCTCGGGAAGCTGTGCGCCGTCAAGGATCAGCCGGCGAAGAAGACGGTCACCGGAACGGTGAGCTTCCAGCTGTGGGACGGCTTCAACAGCACCAAATGTGGGGTTGCTCTGTTCGTCGAGAACAGCTCCCACCAGATCTTCGGTTCTCAGAGCTTTCAGCTGCCGGAGGGAATGTGAGAGTGGTATTGTGAATTCGAAGAACATTGAGATTGTAACTTGTTGGCCTCTTTGTTTTGGGTTTGTGATGTTTGGGCCACGGTTATGTACAGCTAATTGTGTTGCTAACAATCCTCCTTGAGTTGATTTGATGTTTGATTCGTATTACTTGTTTAAACATCTCGAATGCGACGGGGACCTGATGTTTTCGAATCCGATAGTGGCACGAAGAGGGAGAAACTCGATATGAGTTTGTTTGGTCACCTTTCACATTCGATATACAGATATCATAATATATGATTGTCACATTGTGTATTACGGGACGATTTTCACTACTTATGGATCCGAACTTCGGTGTAGGTTCGAACCAACTGATGTTGAAGAATGAGCGAACGAGTGAAAGATACGATTGACATGCTATTTGAACTCAAAAGCTAGTTGATTCTCCCCAAAAGGCGTTAGGCATAACAGTTGACTAGATATCTAAGGGTAAATAATTGAATTTATGCGGGTCGTGAAAGTAGGAGGGATAATATAAAAAGTTACCCTAAAATACTGGTCACAAATAATTAGCTACCCAAAAGTATTAGGCAAAATTTTCAACACTTTTACCTTTATATGGCAAGTAAATAATTTGTGATCAATTTACAAGATATGTAAATGATCGGTAACCAAATGTTAAAGACATGTAAATGACATGTGACCAAAACTTAAAAGAGACCTGGTTTGACACTTTCAAATTTTGGGTAGTTAAATGTACACCAATATTTTAGAGTAACTTTTTGTATGAGCATGGATATGTATCTTATATAGTGCCAAGTAATTTCATCACATATGAAAAACAAAAACATCAGCAATTGACAGACACAGAAGATGCACAAAATATAACAAAACAAAAGAGGAAGAAACAAAACGCATTATTCGATCAAATTTGAAATGAGCAATGCTTTCGATATCGTCTGAAACATATTCAAAACAGAAGAGCTGATTCGAACTCCATTATTTACAGGAAGGGCTTACACAGAAGCAACAATGTCTCAGTCTCAATCTTCTTCTTCTTCTTCCCCATAATTACTTGCACCAAAAACACTGCTCTTCTGCGCGTCAGTACTAGATTGTTGTTTCAGCTTGGTGGATACGAGTTGTTGAAAATCTTTTCGATCAAGTCAAAAGAAGTACGTTCGGTATATGCAAACTGTACTCTACACCGAGTCCACGGCTTCGACCTGTTGTCGAGCCAGGTACTTCTCCCTCCGCTCTTTCTGTAAAAATACGATTGTAAATGTGTAAATGAAAACATATAAGAATTAGGGACAATCTCACTCGACTGTCCTTAAGTTTGAACCTTTATCAATCAACTACCCCATAGGTCTAAAAAGTTCTCAACCTACCCTAATTATGTTTTTTACTTATGTACACAGTGCAACAAAAAGACTAGTTCATGGCACTTTTTGCAATTATTCCTTATTTATTTAATTATTTTTAACACGAGGGTATTTTCATCCTTTCACACCCAAAAATTTGACGGAATTGGGGTAAAATAGGACTACAAAAACTTCAAGGGTGGCCAAAGACTTTTGAAACAAGGGTATCTGAGTATTATAAAGACAATTGAAGGAGTGAGACTTTGTATGAAAGTCGAAGCAATGTGCATACCCATTCATCGATTACAAGACCTTCCCCAACGACCTGAGGAGCAGCATCTGGTGGAGGTTTCTTGCGTGCTTCAAGTTCAGCTTCTGCTTCTGCTAATTGGCGCTTCAACTTCTCCAGTTGCTAAAAGTGGTATGACAAAATCAGTGAGCACCATATATGTAATCAAGTTTGCACAGACAAAACAGGGACTAAAAATAAACAAGTAAATTAACTACTTGATATACACTTACTGGACTAGGACGTGCCACATCCAAAAACACAACCCTCAGGATCCGTTCAATTGTCACTTGATCCCGTTGCTCGTCAAACTACATGTAAAAATAAAAATAAAAACTTAGAGAGATTGTACTGATTAAAAATGGTGGATCCAGATTGAACTGATAAAAATGTTTCACAAAATAGAGTAATCATAATCATTCACAGCTCCAATTTTTGGTCTCACTCAGTCACCCTCAAGTATATGCAGCTACCCATACATTTAAAAAGTTATTGATAACACCCTAAGAATTTTTAGCTTCAATTTAACCCAATTCCTTCCATTTTGGTGTGAAGTGACGAAAAATGCCCTTATTTAAAAAAAAAATCATGAGGTTATTTTTGTCACCTCACATACAAAGTTGACAGAATTGGATTGGACTAAGACTAAAAACTTTAGGAGGGCTGTCCAAAACTGTTTAAACGTAGGGGTTGTTGATTCAGAACGGTGCATACTTAAGGGTAGTTGAGTGAGCTCTATCACAAGAATCTGTGCATAATTTAAACTAGAATCTACATACATAAGAGAGCTCTATCATCTATGCCAAAGAACGTTCAGCAATGGCCATCAAATTGCAAAGACAATCTAGAAATGTAGTAATCAGAAGCCATGTACTTACCAGCTCGGGGACATAGTCTATTCCTCCTTTAACCTTGAGGCTCATGATCTTAAACTTAACCTTGCTCTTTTGATCTAACTGCTTTTCATTCTTTTCATTACTCTCTGGATTCTCAACAAACTTGAACACTGTACAACAGATTGTAAGTAAATATACAAGACATTACAAACCAGTAAAACGTAGACATGCAAACATTTTAGATATAGAACTTAAGGATATGTGTCCACTACAAGCCCCTCCCTTTAATACCAACTACAAAGCCCTAGGAGCCATTGGATGAAGCAAAATAGATCTTAAAATAATCATTAATGGCATGAATTGTAAATATGCAGAACTTTGAATTTATTTTTATTATTAAGCCCCCCCTACAAACATGGGCCATTGGATCCACTTGATCTAATGGCCCAGATGAGTTTATAGTTTGTATTATATTAGGGGTTTGTAGTAGATAGTCCCCCTAGAACTTAATACCTAGGTTATTCAACAAAATTGTCCGGTTCCAACATAAAACTGAGTACTTGGGAAGAAGATTAAGCAAAAGGATCTCACCAGTTGCAATAATACTTTCTCCTGGAGCAAGGATTCCACCAGGAGGGCGCATATAACAGCTCTTTGGTGCAGTAGTTTGGAACTGTAACAGATTATCAACGAGCTGGTTAAAAGTGAATCAACGAAAATAGTACAAGATGTAAAGTTTCGCAAACAAAAAGATACATAATGTTTGAAGGACAATGATCATTGATCTAAACTTCGTATTTGTCCATACGAATTTTCCTCACGTAAAATAGACTTAGCCCTATCATTCTTCCATTTTAATAACCGAAATGGACTGGCATTCAACACAAATGATGGACTAATACACTAAGATAGTGCATGTTGCTCGTTTGACCTTAATAAATAGAGAGGTTTAGTTACTTATAAGCGATGCCGACACCAAGTTAAACTCAAACACAACGGGTCTTAGATAGGTTCAGATTAAGCAAGATGACTAGTATAACAAACTTGATTTCGTTACAGCAGCATGACAATTACCCATAAATTAATTCACAAGATTTTGAGTGGATCCCAGCATAGAGAAATGATAATAAATCTATTAGCTATTAATTAACCAGCCGATCCACCCACATCATGAACAAGGGGAGTTGGGAAAATTAAAATTAAAGTATCAGTCAATAAAGAAGGAAAGTAAAATTACAACAGATGAGATAAACATCTATCAATCAATTTGTAGCCCAACAACCTATCTAGTAAGGTGGTTGGTAGAATAACTGTTAAAACAGAGTCATTTACATACTTCCAAAACAGTAACGGCACAACTTAAACACAAAGCAGAAGATAAACGGGACAACTACATATTTAATCCCACATGTTACCTTAAGACACGGGAACAAAAGATTAAAAGTTATTAATTGCAGCTACAACTAGAGGCTAACGAAAAAAATCAAGGAATTAAAAGTACCTTGAATGCCACATGAGATAAACATCTATCAATCAATTTGTTGCCCAGCAACCTATCTAGTAAGGTAGTTGGGGATATCCGTTATAACAGAGTCATTTACATACTTCCAAAACAGTAACGCTACAATCTAAACCCAAAGCAGAAGATAAATGCGACAACAAAATACGTAATCCCACATATTACACCAAGAGAGAGGAACAAAAGATTAAGAGTTACTAATTGCAGCTACAACTAGAGGCTAACAAAAAAAATCTAGGAATTGAAAGTACCTTGAATGCCACATGAGACCTGCTAGTGTTCTTCAATTTGACTGCACTCCTCACTTGTTTGCCAGGTTCATCTTCAAAATTTTACAAACAAGAATCAGACAAATAAGATGATGATAATAAGAAAACAAAGAATGTTTACTTACATGTGCATTACAATTATAAATTGAAATGTACATAATTAAAGATAAGGCATGAAATTTACCCAGATTATTAAATCACATGTTCATGTTTGGTTGAGCATAAAAATTGTACTTTGCTTGCTTTTTAAAAGATTTTTTTTTTCTGAAGAATCTTTTGCTTTCAGAAGCAATAGAAATATTTCCGAAATGTCAACCATTGCTAAACAAACAGATAAGACAACAAAAAACCAAAACATTTTTTTCTTCTCGAAATCAGCAAAATCCTCTTAAATTCCACAATACAACCCAGTCTCATTCCCACCGCAAATTTTCTCGGCAGCCAAACAGAAAATCGAAAATCACACCATCAAATTTCTACAAAAACAAGCAAGTCCCACTCAATCTTCACCAATTGACCAGAAACAAAAAGTCAACTACAGAGCCAGGAAAGCGAAAACTTACAAGGAAAGTACAGATTACTCGCCGGATCGAGACGGAGCCTACGCCGGGGAGGCAGCAGCGACCTCGCCATGGACGACACCGTCTTCGTCGACGACCGCGACCCCAACCCCTCCGCTGGTCCGCCGTTGCTCTGTCTCTGACCATCCTGAGTCAAATTCTGCGTAGAAGACGACGACGACGAGTTCGACGCCGACTGCCAAAACTGGCACAAACTGAAGTGAGACCTTGGCTGCTCAGCTATCGCCATCGCTCTTCGCCCTTCGAATTCTCTCTCCCAGGAAAAAACTGAAACAGAGACGGTCTTCGGGAGTATCGCCGGTGACCGGAGCTACGCGTTTCCGGCGAGAATTGTTCGGTTTGGGTCGAAACGGGAAATGGTGGGAACGACAAGAGCGTGACGCGTTGAAGTCTCGAAGATATAGGACTCGGATTCCAAAGCGACGGGTTAAGTGAATTGGGAATTGGTTTTGACGTCCGTTGCTGTTAAGAGGGATTCTTATTCCCTGTAATGATGAGTACACTAATTAGCAGGGGTACGCAACATCACACGTGTTCAGGTTCCTTTGCGGCTCAGAGATGGACGGCTGGTGATGAATAAATGATAAGGAAATTGAATATTTTTTTTTATTATAGTTGGTGTGTCTTTACTTCTTTTTCTAATAATTGTGTTGCAGTTTATTATTCAATGCCCCCATGAAGTTAATTGGGATTTTTTTTTTTGGTTTGGTGACTTATAAATTAAAATCATTTATAGCATTCAGAGAAAATAGTAAAGGAGGTGTATATTTCTTATTCAAACTAAATGACTTCGAATTTACATAAACAAAATCGGATAAAAGATTACAATAAAAAAATATATTTTTTTTGTCGTTATGTTGTTGTTTGGCTTTATCTTTTTTTTTTCTAGGCGATTATATTATTAGAACAGGAAAACCAAAACGGAAACCTGCAACGGAGGCCTCTTTAAAAGGCTACAAACTGAAACTGAAACAAACAGAAAACATAAAGAACAGACAAATTATAATTCCCCTGCGCCTGTGCCTTCCCCTGATACAAGATCTCGGGGATAACGTTCAAAACTCAAAAGAAACGTCAGGTAAAAGATCTCCTGCCATCCGCAATAAACTATAAACATGGGTCCTTAAACTGGCAAAAACCTCTGCTTCCGACAACGACCTGCTACGGAAGACTATATCGTTCCGCTGTAACCAAATATGCCAGCAAGTCAAGTAGCACACTTTCAACCATGCCGAACCACCCAAAAACCCCGACTCAAATCCTAGTCGTTGGACTGATTGCTCATCCGAAACTCCTATAAATTCTATCGAAGTGCTTGACCATTGAATTAATTATCTTTGGTTGTTTCTGGGTTTGAGCTGGGAAGAATTCAGGCGCGATGTATAAGACGTTTAGGTGCACGATAGTACAATACTTGCCTTCAATAAAATGAAACAATTATGCCATAACTAGTCGGTCTTTTTTCCTACTCGAACCATAAGTTTTTTGTGTGTCGAACAGTTGATCAAGATAGACGATTGAAGGACATCAAGTGTATTGGCCATATATCGCATGTAAAATCCTAGTCGTTGGACTGATTGCTCATCCGATTTTAGTCGAAACTCCTATAAATTCTATCGAAGTGCTTGACCATTGAATTAATTATCTTTAATTGTTTCTGGGTTTGAGCTGGGAAGAATTCAGGCGCGATGTATAAGACGTTTAGGTGCACGATAGTACAGTACTTGCCTTCAATAAAATGAAACAATTATGCCATAACTAGTCGGTCTTTTTTCCTACTCGAACCATAAGATTTTTTTGTGTCGAACAATTGATCAAGATAGACGATTCATTTTGAAAAAGAAGTATAGTAATATGTTTATGAAACGAGACAAGAGAAATCATGTTGATGCATAAAATGACGTAGGGGGCTCTGATGTATTTAGGAAAAACTACAGTCGATAAGAATAAATCGGACACTTATCGTTTCGAGTTGTCGTGTGATAGGCAGTGATTTGGAAAGGCCTATCAAGCCCGAATAAATAAGATCTCAAGGGTGTTTTAAAGACCAACTATAATCGTTGATAATTTGAAAATGTGCCTATTACTTTGCACACGCATCGTTTCTTCGTCTGACAAGTTTTTTTTTTGATAATCGATGTGAAATTTCATTATACTGAGGAATGGTACAATGAAATGCAGGACAAACGATCAAAAAAGATCGTTCCTGCAAAAACCAAACAATAAATAACTAAACAAAAACCAAAAGCTTGAAACAAGAACATAACCAAGCAAAACAGAAAAATAAAGAAAGACTGCAGCAGCTAAACCGAAGAAGTAGTCGGACTCGACTGCCACTCCACGAAAGAAGCACGAACTGATAATAAGCCCCTCGCCCGAAGAAGAGAGTAGTTCAAAGATTGCAACTTCACAAAAGACGCTTCAACCGGTTCTGATATCGAGTTAAACACCAAAGCGTTACGTTGGAGCCAAGTTAAATGAAATCGTTGATGCGATCGTCACCAAATCATTTTGCATACTGAAAATTTATAGAAGTGATGACTATCTATAAAGTTCATTGGATCCAAAGATATCATAGGATGTTTTTGGTTAGTAAAAGTTGGGATTGTGATGTTTTAATCACCACAAAACTTTCTCGTGATAGTATCTTTTAAGGGAAACAAAATTAAGTGATAATTGAGTCACACGATAAATATAAACAAAACTTAGCACTTAGTTAGGCTGTTATAGGATGTTGAAGTTAAGACAGTGAAAGCACCAAAAAGTTTAACTTACCATATATGACATGAAATAAAATAAACGGTATGTGTTTGAAAATGCAAGCTGATAGTACCAAAATGATTGGTATGGTTGGATCCTAAAATTCATGGTCACGTTTTAACTTTTTTTCCTTTATAGTTAGGTTTTGGTTTTTTGGGTTAAATAACTACATTTGTTGTAGTGTCGGTATGCATCAGTTGCACTTTTGATGTGCATTAGTTTGCACCTTCTGTGCTCTAGTTGCACTTTGGTGTGCCCATTTTGTGATACGGTTTGGTGTGCACGTTGCTACACTTTTGACGTGTACGTTATTTACGCGTTCTGGGACGTCTGTGTTTGCATTCTGATTTTGGAAGGGAGTCAGTAATATTATAAGCTAGCTAGTTTCAAGTCTGTAATATTTATCGTTCATTTGTGTGTTTTCATCAGATTGTATGTATGTCACTTTGACTAATATATAAAATTGATGCTTTCAATTTTTTTCCTAAAAAAGACAAGTATTTTTTTTAGATAAAATATTTAAGTTAAGTGTTAGATCTTGGATTAATGGGACTTATTTTTTTTTATGTTTTTTCTTTGAAAGGGTAATTGTTGATGTGAGATATTATTGGTGATAAAAATAAGGATAATTACAACCAAAAAATCACTTTTGACATATTTTGTAATTTTTTTACATTTATAAAATTGTGTTTTGAACGTATCATTTTGTTGTAGTTTGTATAAAGTGGTTTCAAAACGATGATATAATCCTTACATTCTAAAAATAATAATTAGAAAAATAAAAGTTTTCGTTTCTCTTTAAATGACATAAAAAGAAAAAAAAGGATATTAACTTTATAAAAAACCTAAATCATAAGAGTAAAATCGTCACTTTATGTTTCCGAATATCTTGTCCAAAGTCAAGTTCGATTTCTCTTCCGTCCAGATGTTTTGATAGAGGAAGCGTAGACTTATTTTAAAAACTCTAGGTTATTTTTTTAACAATTATAAACTAAAAATGACACAAAAATTGATACACAAGGGTATGTTTGTGCAATTATTATTAAAAAAGATATCACATTTAAACCTCATTTATCATTGAAACATTAATGAATATTAAATCCCAACCATTTACAAATAATAACTATTCTCCACCTTATACACCATAAATTGGTTCTGCCCGCCGAACCTTCTTAATTCTCTCATAACTGCTATGGAGCGGTTGTACCTCGGAACTCACTCGTAAATTACCTCAGAAAACAAGGACAGTAACGTCCCAAACGTACAACCTCGAGCAACCCAATCCTTTTCTCAAATCCAGCGCGTCAGAACAAGAACCGATAATATGGCGATTGGACCAATAAGATGGCGCGTGTTATTTATAAAGTATGGGATGCGCGTGGGGTTGGGGATGAGGGGCTTGCTTGTGATGAAGGGCATGGGTTTAATGAGAGTAGGTGGGCAAGGGTATTTGAGGTTGGTTGGGGGAAGTTAGGAATTGATTAGGTGAATAATGACATTCTCTTGTATAGTTGTGGAAATCAATGAGTTGATTATTATTTTTTGATGGGATTTTATTTATTCAATGGTTTTGGTTGGTTGTGTTATTGCATGTTATAAATAGGTAACCAACTTAAATACTATATTTTTCATTGGATGCCCATGTAAATGTTTATTGAGTATTAATAACCATAGATGTTGTGGTTTAATACAGCTATAGTAGATTAGCAAAACAGTATATTTGTAAGTGATACATAAATTTTGTCAAGAAAATAGAAATGAATGAAATAGAGCACCTCGTATGAGAATGGTGAGGGCGGAGGTGGTTTAGAGGATCACCCGAATCAATATTGTCTAAACTGGGTCAAGATACAGGACAAACATCTCTACCTCCGAATCCTCCATTCTTGCCACCACTTCCGGCACCCATGTTGCCATCACCATCTTGGTGGGGTCCTGTAGAGGTCCTACCGCACATGTCAACGAATAAGCGAAAAGGAGCCCCACAGTACTGTCTTCTCTTCTCGCTCCACGACGCCTGAAGAACGTCAAGGACCTGGAAAGGGAGAAAGCCAAACAGCCTCATGCGATCAAGACCCAGTTGAATAAACGGGATTTTGATTTCCTGAACCTCGACCCAGATCAATTAGTTCAACAAAATAGCAAGATCCGGGATTACTGGTGAGGTCTTCCAAACAACTTCACTGATGGCTATAAAGACCGGAAGCAGACACTTGATTAGGGGATAAAGCCTATTAGGCCTTGAAAAGGGCCGATCTATCATGTCGTCTTTCTCAGGATAGGGTCGCTCGTTATGCCCTACCAGTTCATGACAACAGCCTAATAAGACTATATTCTCAACTTTAGGGACTTGCATCAAGTGATTGTGACGGTCTATCTTTTTATATGAATGAAGTCCTTGGTGTCTTCCAAGAAAAAGAGAGGGAAAAGAATTTGTTCAACTATTTGGGCCTTAAAGTCTATAAGACCCATTGGACTCGCGTGGGCTTTGATGTATTTGAGTGGAGATGAGTCAAGTCCTCATTTGAGGGAATACAAATTAGTAATTTGGTTCTTAAACAAAACAATATAGTAGTCAACATCTACGTCCACTTAGTCCCACCGTCCCAGGTTATTGGGCAACTGGTTTACTGATTCAGTGGGTTGGTTACTTTTCAGTTAATTAGAGGTTCGATTAGGGGTAAACATGTCCTTAGCACGTGGTCGTTAAGCAGCTGTGCTTCCTTCTCCTTTACACTTGAACATAGCACATGGGTTCTCTCCTCTTGCCATAAATAAAAATTATAATATTTTTCATTCTCATGAGTACGTACATGTATGAGCAACCCTTTGAAAGTTCCATGACAAAGCTGTTAAAACTAATAAGTGGTATTTTAATAAGGGTGTATGAAAATCATCAAAGGGCTCACCACCGGTGAAAATTATGTCGGTTTCGACATAGAATATGAGATGTGACGGAGTTTTTATCAATCGTTAGATTTTACTTTGAAAAAAAACGTGGTTATTTGTTAGAACCGACCGACAATTGATCGATCCAATTTTGTTGTTCTCGATCGACTTGATTAAAATTGGTAACTGACCAAGAATTGTGTTGGTCGAAAACCGATGACGTATAACATATCGTTGTTTAAATCGATCCAACAAATTGCACACCTACGACACGCCTATCCCAAGGGTCCCAATATCAAATTCAAGACTTCACACTTCAAAGGTTAAGGTTTTTAAGATATTACAACTAAAGTATAGACTCAAAAGAAAATTAGGGAATGTGAATCAATACAACCATACCTTAGACGAGCATCTGTAAGCACCGTTATCCCCTTCTCTCACCATCGTCGGTGACGACCACGACTATGGATGTGGTCGTTGTCAGTGTAGGCCTCTTCTGTTAACTCTATTTCTTTTTCCCCTTTCTCCTTTCCTCTTTCCCCTTAGCTTCTCGTCTCCTTCTTTTCAGTCCGCCTCCGACTACCGTTACACCTTTCTTGGTCATTTCAGCTCCTTATCGTATGTGATTCCATCTGAATCCAGCATGAGACTGATTTCTCAACCTTCCAAGTTATAGATTTGAGTGAATCTAGACGTTTCGAGGTTGGTAGATGTCCTCCTCTCCTTGATTTCTTTCAAGGCCCTGCCTCTTCTGCCTGGCCTCCTTCCTTACTGCTCGCTTATATTTCGTTTGGCTGGAGTGACTATTGGAGTTGGTCGTACAAATTTGTGGCTAGGTGGACCCAGGGTCGGCCCTGAGAATTTGGAGCCCCAAACGATTCACTTTTTTGAGCCCCTTAATCTCGATTTTTTTTATATAATCTCGTCTGATTTTTAAAAAAAATCTTGTAAAATCCTGATTTTTTGATTCAATGTGTAAAAACGCTTCGTATCCCTCACTAATTAAACGCCAAAACTGGAAATTAAACTAATTAATTAATATTTTATTGTTTATATAAAATTACATATATACCCTCAAATATTTTTGATTTTTCTTGAGCCCCAAGCCATGGCATGGGCTACTTGGCCTCAAGGCCGGCTTTGGGTGGACCTCAGGATCCCTTCCTCGACCTTGTCGCCTTCTTCGTTGAAGCTGGAGTGGTACAAGTGTTGGGCTCTCTAAACTAGTGTGTTACTCACTTACTCTTGCGTTTCATCTTTGCTTGGGTTCATGTCGATGTTGGCTGTACTTTCCGAGATGGTTCGATGGTGATCAATGGTCGTAGACTTCATCTATCCGGAGATTCTCGTTGTTGTAGGAGTCACTGCTAATGAAGGCCAGGGTGATCTACTAATTATACTGTGGCACAACAGATTTTAGGTTTAATTCTCGCTTTACATTTCCTTTCCTGTTAATTTTTGTGGAGACCTAGTTTTGTCCCTTAGATCTGAGTTCCGTCGAACCTTCTCTGTTCCCCTACTTTGTAGTAGGGGCTCGTCGGCTATTAGGTGATGACCTTCAACAAGATGTATGCCCACGAGCATGTGTTTGAAGTATGTCGATCTTAGTTTCTAGTGGTATAGAGCTATTAGTGGTCTAGTAGACACAAGTCTGTCTTTACCGTGTCCGGTGTTGACTACCAACGTGTCGGTGGTCATACATCTCTCTGAGTTGTTGACCTTGATGAGAATAAGTGTTCTTCACAATTTTGGTTAGGTGTTGGAGTGTCTAGTGTGCTAAATTCTAATCATTTGCTGGTGAGTGGGTATTTTTGTTAGCATGCTGTCAGCTTTTTGAGGAGTTTTTTTCAGCTTCATGATGGTGTGGTACTTTGTTGTGCTTCCGGGTAGTGGAATCTGGGTTTTCAAACCTTTACTATTTTTTGGAACTTTAGTTCGGTTTTAGGTTCTTTTATTGGGTTGTTGAGGTTCTAATTTTTGGAGTGCTCTTGTTTGTGTTTTTAGTTTTTTGTTCAAGTTGCCTTGTATGGTATGCTCACCCTGAGGAAAAATCAAATAGAAACCACTCCTTAACGTATAAACTGTGTGAACCAATCCAAGCCATTCATTTTAAGAATGGATGGATGAGATGCAATTGATTTGTTGACTGCAAAAAAACAGCACTTTTTAGTAAGGGGTAAGGGTTTTTTTAGTAAAACCATCATTTTTTTTTACCAATTCACTAATTTAATTTTTCCCGCTTCGTTTGAACTCCGATTGGCTTCAAACTTGCGCCATTAGTTTTGTTTTTTCAAGGGCTTTCTATCAAGATCAGTCATGAATATATTTTGAAGCACGAAATTTTTTATTTTCGGGGTTGATTTTTAAAAAAAAAGTTAAGTCTGGGTAATTTTTATCAACACTATACACTGGGTTTATCAACACTATACACTGGATTTATCACCTCATTTTCCAGAATCGAACATGATTTTTTATCACATCATCACATGTTTTTTTTATGAACACTAAGCACTAGTTTTATCAACACTAAACACTATGTTTATCATTCAATTACATGTGTTTTTATCATCCCATCACATGCTTTTTTTTATCAACACTAAACTCTAGGTTATCACCCTTATTTCGGGGCTGATTTTAGAAAAAGTTAAGTCTGGGTAATTTTTATCAACACTATACACTGGGTTTATCAACACTATACACTGGATTTATCACCTCATTTTCCAAAATCGAACATGATTTTTATCACATCATCACATGTTTTTTTATGAACACTAAGCACTAGTTTTATCAACACTAAACACTATGTTTATCATTAAATTACATGTGTTTTATCATCCCATCACATGTTTTTTTTATCAACACTAAACTCTAGGTTATCACCCTTATTTGGGGGCTTATTTTAAAAAAAAGTTAAGTCTGTGTAATTTTTATCAACACTATACACTGAGTTTATCAACACTATACACTGGGTTTATCAACACTGAACACCAGTTTTATCACTTCATTTTCCAAAATCGAACATGATTTTTATCACATCATCACATGTTTTTTTTATGAACACTAAGCACTAGTTTTATCAACACTAAGCACTATGTTTATCATTAAATTACATGTGTTTTTATCATCCCATCACATGTTTTTTTTATCAACACTAAACTCTAGGTTAATCCCCTTATTTTGGGGCTGATTTAAAAAAAAAGTTAAGTCTGTGTAATTTTTATCAACACTATACACTGGGTTTATCAACATTATACACTGGGTTTATCAACACTATACACTGGGTTTATCAACACTGAACACTAGTTTTATCACCTCATTTTCCAAAATCGAACATGATTTTTATTACATCATCACATGTTTTTTTATGAACACCAAGCACTAGTTTTATTAACATTAAACACTATTTTGCACTAGTTTGATACCTCGATATAAAAAATTTATTAGTGAAGATTTATCAACACTTAACATTGTTTTTATCACCCCAATATAACTTTTTATTTTCGTGCTTCAAAATATATTCATGACTGATCTTAATTTGAAGCCCTTGGAAAAAGAAAAATATTGGCGCAAGTTTGAAGCTAATCGGAGTTCAAACGAATCGGAAAATATTAAATTAGTGAATTGGTTAAAAAAAAATGGACACTTGTCCACATGGCACCATGCTTTTACAATTATGCCCTTGCTTGTGTGAGAAATGAAGAAATGGACGTGAGTTTTGGTAGAATTGGGATGATGATGTGGCATTATGGTGAATGTTGGATCTAAATGGTGTATGACTAAGATTGGTTCACACAGTTTTTAGGATAAGGAGGGTTCCTATTAGATTTCTTCTCTACTCACCCTTTGCTTCTTGGTAGTTTTTTTTTGGGGTCTTTAGACTATTGGTGGTTTGTTTTCGAGGTGTCCCTGTTGACATGCTCTGGTTCAGTTTGCTTCGTGTTTGATAAATTTGAGTATAAGATTATTACACTCATCCTTAATTCGGTTTAGGATTCTTACTATACAAGTTTACTTACGCTAAAGACCTTATTCGGGATTGCCCTTCTTTGTATATTTCCTTTGTTAAGAAGTTTTTCTTTACCTTATCCTTTATTTTAAAAGTTTGGCATATAAAAAAATTATTTGATAAAAAAACAAAATTAAGGACACTGCCTCAAATCCAAAACCTTGGAAACAATGCTTTAATGAATATTTCATTTACATCCCAAAACTTAAAAGAAATCCCAAAATTTACTTATTTTTTCTCTTCACTTTCTCATCAACCAAACACTAAAATCCAGTTCAAACTAAAACCCAATGACCAGAAAAGAAAATAACAACCATTTCCGAAACAATATCCTAAAATCGACAAGGACCAAAGCTGCTCAGCTCCATGACCTTCCCATGGGACACCTCCAACCTTTTAGCCCGATCCGCAGCGGGAGCCCTCACCCTACCGCAATAGACCTTCACCGCCTGATTGTAGTACGATTTCAGATTGCTCTTCGCCTTCTGATGGACCACCCGAATCGGATAGTTCCAGCGGGCAATGCCGTGGTCTTTCAGCGCCTCCACCACCGCGATGCTCGCCGCCACCACCGCCGCCGCTGCTCTGCCGCCTCCGCTCATCGTTGGTTCTCCGATTTGACCGTTGGTTTTCTGTTAAGGTGGTTTGTTGGTGAGGTAGGAGTGCTTAGGAGGGTTTATATAGGAGCTGTTGGGTGATTTTGTACCGACGGTTTGGGAAGAGAGAACAGAACCATAGATTTGAGCTGTTGGTTTTGGGCTGAAACCACGTGCTTTGCGCGTTTTTCTGGTCATGTTGTTTTAGAGAGTAAATGGATTGGCAAATTAAAGTTCAAATGGCGGTTCACTACAAAAGAAAAAGGAAGAAACAATATATGAAATAACTATTTTTTTGTCTGTGAATTTTCTAAATTGCAATCCTTATCCTTTTTGGAGAGAGGAGAGGACAAGGGTGTAAAGATTAGTACCTTTAGAGTACATACGAATCAGACGCTGATATGCGAATCGTGACTCGCGTTTTAGTGTGTCGTTAGTCGCGATGTGTACATTGTGACGTATGCTAACCACGGCTCCGACCCATTTAAAACGTGAGTTGTTAAGTCGTAAAACGAACAACGACTTATAATTATGAATCGTTGGTGTGCGGTTCGCGAGTCGTCCGCACTCCCATCAGGTGCCTACACGTGGTGTGGAGATAACGTTTATTTTTTTAATTAAAATAGATACGAAATAAGCACAAAAAACAAGGGTTAAATATCGAAACTTACTCTTAAGTATTGGTCACGAACACTATACTACCCACGTTTTCAAAATGAACACTACACTACCCTTAAATATTGGTCACGCGATTTTGTTAGTAAAAATGGACGGAATTTTCCATTCCGTTAGTCATATGACATCAAGTGTCATATAATGGATGGTAAAATGACGTTTCCCCTTAATTATATGACCTATACACATTTTATAAGGAACATTACCATTGTACCCTCGTTATTGTTCCTTATAAAATGTATAGAGGTCTAATACTTAAGGGCAAAAAAACGTCGTTTTACCATCCATTATATATCACTTGAGATCATATGACTAACTGAATGTAAAATTCCGTCCATTTTTACTAACAAAATCACGTGACCAATACTTAAGGGTAGTGTAGTGTTCATTTTGAAAACGTGAGTAGTATAGTGTTCGTGACCAATACTTAAGAGTAAGTTTCAATATTTAACCCAAAAAACAATTTTTACCCATCTATAACTACCCCCATCCCATTCATCAAACCACCAACATTTCTCTTATTTTTTTTCTCCACTTTCGCTCTCAAAATCCCAAAATTTTCATACAAATTTCGATAAAAATGTCCGACGATGAGTCTGAAGTGAGAGAGTTAGAGTTGGAAGCCAACCTTCTTGCAATAGAGCAACAAATCCAGCGAAAGACTAATAGAGTGCTAAAGAGAGAAAGGCCAAGGATCGATGCTTTTAGGCGAAGGATCGAAAGTGGGGAACCTTTCTGACAACAGATTAACGAAGGCCATCTCGAAGCCCACAACCGGTTGATGTATGATTATTTCGTCGAGAACCCAACATATGGCCCCGATATGTTCAGGCGTCGATTCCGTATGTCCCGATCACTCTTTCAACAGGTGATGGAAAAAGTAGTAGATCATGACGATTACTTCGTTTAGAAGCCGGACAGTGCAGGACACATGGGGTTATCAACGCACCATAAATGCACCGTCGCGTTACGAATGCTAACGTATGGGTGCTCGAACAATTCATTGGATGAATCCCTGTGTATTGGAGTAAGTACCATACTCGAATGTGTACGACATTTTTGTAAGGCCGTTGTTGAGTTTTTCACGTAGGAATACGAGCATAAACCAACTCAGGAGGACTTGACCCGATTACTCGAACATGGCTACGACTAAGGGTTCTCCAGCATGATTGAGAGTCCTGATTGCATGCATTGGGAGTGGAAAAATTTCCCAGTGGTATTGTAGGGAGCCTATGGCCGGGGAGACCACCACCAGGTCCAACTGTTATGCTGGAAAGTGATTTATGGATTTGGCATTTGTTTTTCGGGATGACTGGCTCAAAAAATGACATCAACGTCCTCAACAACGACCGCTTATTCAAGGACACTTTTCATGGTCGTGAATTTTCAGTGGAGTACGAGATCAACGACCATCGCTACGACCGACCTTATTATTTGGTTGACAACATTTACTCATCATGGAGTCAGTTCGTAAAGTCGATTCACCATCCCCATACTCGCAAACACAATTTTTTTCTACAGTTCAAAGAGATTGTCGGAAAGATATTGAACGAGCTTTTTAGTCCTCCAAGCACGGTGACATATAATTTCTTGGTCCGCTCGTATTTGGAGGAGGACGACTTTGGCTGATATCATGCACACTTGTATCACTCTACACAACATGATTGTAGAGGATGAACACGACCGGTACGAATAAGAGATGACAACTTGTATTATGACGCACCTCCGGAAATACCATATTGGACACCACCTGAACGATGGCATCAAGGAGGGCCCTTGTCCTACCAACAACGCTTGGACGCTCGACTTAGTGTCACAAATAATCTGACCCACTAGAAACTTGAAGAGGACTTGTTCAGCACATATGAGATCGGTTTGGAGCAACTTACCAATCAGACGACGAGTGAGATAATTTCTCTATGGAACAATTGTCTTTTCAATCAATAATCAATGTATTATTCGTGAATTAATAAAAGTTCAAGTCTAATTTTATTTTAGTTAATTTATTATTTTATTAATTAATTTTGTCAACTTTATTTAGTATTTACTGTTTTAAATCAAAACTTAATAAATTCAGCATTCAGTCAACATATACTCAACTCATGAGTCTCATACATGAGTCTCACCCTATAAAACATAACTCAATTTAAAAGGTTCAACTCACACTTCTGTACCGACAACACATGAGTCTCATATGTGAGTTCTTATACTATACATGCTCTTAATTACAAGAACAAAAGTCCTTCCAATCTCATACTAGATTTTACAAATATATACCCATATGTAATAAACTTGAAGAAACCCAAAGTACAAACAAAAAGTATTCCAGTGGAATCGCAAATGACCAAGGAGCCTAAAAATTTGAGAAGGTCTAAAAACCTTATTTAACGCCCATGAAAACAAATAATAATAAAAAGACTACTTAAACAACCAAAAGTAAACCATAAACTACTGCCTAAAACTTTGAATCCATACCTTTCTAAGTCACCCACGCGCCGATACAAAGCAACGTCACACCCAAAAACGCCCACGCACGCAAACTCCAACAAACCCCTAGACCAGGGGCCAATGCCCAACACCACTGAAAATGACAATAGCCACGAAAAGAGGAAACATCCCCAACAACCAAACTTCCATAACCCTCACTCGGTCCTCAATCACCAAATCGGGGACTTGCCGCTGGTCAACACTGGGAGGCTACCCCAAAAAGGGGTAAAACTGTTATAGACAAATCAGTATGGAGGAAAAGATCCAAACTTAGGGTCGCCGAGGACAAGGGCAGGCTGACCAGAACTCATAAAAGAGAACCAAACAACCCTTCTTCACCCAAAGACGGATCACGTCGTCGGCCGCCACCGGTAGAAACCAAACCCCTCTAGAAATGGAGAAAACAAGGGAAGAAATGAAAGGTTCATATCTGAAACACGAAGCGGAGCCACTTGAAGCTGAAAATTAAGCAGGAGGTGTCACGCCCCAAATCCGGTTTTGGCCGGACTCGAGACGTGACTTGAATTGACAATTAAATAATAACAAAATAATAACAAAACCGATTAAATACTCGAATAATATGTTCAAAATCGTAACTAAGAATCAAGACTCTAAATAGAGTACGTAAAAAAATATGTGATTCATCACAATGACCAATGACGTCTCTACTACCAAACACCCAAACTATCCAGAAGCTCCCGAGCCTCGAGTCCACTAATCATCAAGCATGCATGTACAAACAATAGATAAACAACAAGGGGTGAGCTTACGCTTAGTAGGGAAAATCATAAACATTTTAACCTCCAATTTAGTAATAAATTGACTTTAGTATGGCCGCACGATATGCAAATAAATACCATTAATCAATAATATACTATGGAGAAGCTGAGGATGAAATAATATCCCATTCTTAAGGATAACTGTAACTTTAAGAGATTAAAGGGGAAAGTGCTGCAAATCTTTGATAAACACTAAAATGAGAATAAGTAAATATCACGCTAACAACTTAAATCCCAATACTCCGAAACACTAGATTCTTGTGTCATGTCGGATCCCATACTCTGATCCATAATAGTCCTTGTGTTATGTCGGTTTGCCCCTTGGTCCAGGGGAGGCACATACATCGGGGATACCGGAAACATCCCTGAAGGAACACATATCGTCGAGATTCTCGGAAATGCCCCCAAAGGACCATAGATCATCGGGGTGAAACAAGGTAACCTTCCCGGAGTGCTCCCGCCGGACGCATCCTCTCGGGTGAATCAATAAGTAACCAGGGCCCGCAGGGTAAACCGTCCAATGCCCCGCAAGGTCAACCAACCGATGTCCCGCAGGATCATCCAACCAATGCCCCGCATGGTCAACCAACCAATATCCCGCAGGATCAACCAACCAATGCCCCACAGGGTCCACCAATCAATATCCCGCAGGATCAACCAACCAATGCCCCACAGGGTCCACCAATTATTATCCCGCAGGATCAACCAACCAATGCCCCGCAGGGTCCACCAATCATTATCCCGTAGGATCAACCAACCAATGCCCCGTAGGGTCCACCAATCAATATCCCGCAGGATCAACCAACCAATGCCCCGCAAGGTCCACCAATCAATATCACTTTAAAACACACACACGAGAATGACACACCAACACGTCGTGCAACCCACTCAGGAATTCACAAGTTCATCACAACATACCAAAGAGATCCATATACCTTTACCCTTACCAATATACTCACCAATCGAAATCCATCTGTCTATCATTCACCCGATCATACTATTTGGCACAATCAATTACACACAACATTCATTCAATCATTCAACCATTCAAGCATTCATTCAATCCTTCAACCACATAATTTATCTAGTTTCGTTAGACTCTTAATTTATCCTCAAGACTAAGCAAACAAAGCATGTGAGGCAACCACAAACAATCCTATGGTTCATCTCGGCCTTTCTACCAGTAAAGCAATTTCCCAAGTATTGAAAGCTAGTTATTCACATCCTATGCATGCATACTAGACATGTCAGGTTATTAATAATTGAAAAGCGATTATTCTAGTGATTCCTATATGCATCTCTAGGACCTTTCCGATTTTATTAACCTAATATGCATACTAAAGTATTAAATGACACGAGGAGTTTAGTACTTTCCCTACCTTAAGGTCTTCCTCTAACAAAACTCCTTGCTGCCGACGTTCGAGCTAGTGTCCTCTTCATCCTCTCACGGGTCCAACTCCTTGTCTTCCTTCGAGCTCGGTCTCACGGTCTTGGATCACAACAATACCAAAATTAGTAACTTAACGGAGCGTTCCTCAACTTAAATTACCGAACAGTTCTCTATGAACAAAATTAGAGCCAAATGAATGGACTTGGAATCGAATTAGACTCAAAAGTAGGGGTTACGGTTCTGGAACTCAGGCCCGGAATATGGCCCTTCCCGTGTCATTGTCCGGACTAGAACATGGTCCGGAACGTGTCAAGGACCGTGCCAGAACCAGACACGGACCGCGTCACAGACCGGCCCGGTAGTTGACACGGACCGCGTGACGCACCGGCCCGGAACCAGACACGAACCGTGTGAGGTGCCGTGCCGGAGTCAGGACTGTTCCGTGCCGCGTACCGTGCCGATACCTGGCCCGTTCCATGCCGCCTGCCGTGCCGGCACATGGCCCGTTCCGGGTCCCATTCCGTGCCGAACCAGCCCAGAACCTTCCCTTTCTTCCCCAACTCGGATTCCACGAAAATCAAACCAAAACCTCCATTTCCAGCTTCTCCCAACTCCAAAATAGCCATCAAAAACCCCCAAACCTCAACACCCTCAATGGTTTTCATCAAAACTTCAACCAACACAAACAAAACAACCTAACTTCACTAATTCTTCTCCAAACAACAATCAAGGAAGCTAGTTCTTCAAGTTTAAGCCAAAACCACAAAAAACTAAAACTAGAAAGTGGATGAAATGAGAAGTTAAGAGCATCCATACCTTTAGGATGAAGAGATGATGAAGCTAGCAAGCTTTAGGAGGAGATATGATGAAGAATGAGCCCAAAGTTCCTCCCTTTCCTCTCTTTCTTCTTGCTCAAGTTATGGAGCTCTCTCATCTCTCTCCCTCTAGCCAATTTCGGCTGCAACAGTAGTGTAGGAGCTGAATTGTCTCCAACGATTGCTTTAAATGACCTAGGAATCCAATTTATCAAAAGACCCTCCAAAGTTCTATCCAATTAAAGGCATTTGGGAGGGGTAAAAGGTCATTTAAACTCATTTCCTTTCACCCAAGACTCTAATGCCAAGTGGCATTGTGGGAGCCACCTTTTCTTAACAATTTCCAGCAGTCCAAATTAGTATCGGATTTAGCCGATAAAAAGTTCGAGTTTGACCGAAAGTTGAACTAACCAATATTACAGTCAAACGAAAGGTAATGACCCAACTAAGCTAACGGTGATAGTGGCTAATCTTTTTGGGTCCCGGAAAGGTCCCGAATGACTTCCGGAGTCATCGGTTGACTTTTTCGGCCGAAAGTCAAACTTGGCTAGAAATCCACCGGTTCGACCGAGATCGGCTGGGGGAGGTTCTTACAGGAGGTCATATCCAGAGTAGATCCAATCAAAAAAGAGTAGAGAGGGCGGATGTGAAGGGAAGGATGGAACTATACGAGAGAAGAAAGAGAATCGAGAGAATCATATCGGCCATGAGAGCCGCTGGTGGAAGATGGCTGAGCAAGAGAGAGGGAAAGCGATGAGAATAATAAGGTTTATAAATACAGTGAAATACTAGGGATATTTTTCTCTCCAAAAAAATCTAGCCGCCACTTTCATCTAGCCCATCTCCTATCGGCGACGTCATAGCCTTTGGCCATGGACGTCATCGGTGGGGATTTCTTCATTCTCTATGGTGTTTCCCTCTTCTACTCTCCGAACTCGGTGGTCCACCGGTGGCTTCGTGTTTGTTTCCTTCCAAGTTTGGTGTCTACGGTCGAGGAAGGTGGGTTTGGGAGGTGGTGGGCAGCTCCGGCGGCTTGTCACGCTGCAGACCCGACCATCTGGTTACCTTTAGCAAGGATCTAGAGTTCATGTATTCAGGATTCCTTGGGTCAAGGTCCCTCTCGAATCGGTGTTGGCCGACGGTGCTTAATTTCTACGACTCGTCTCGCTGGAGTTTCAGCTTTCCTAGTCTCCTTGGCATGGATATGAAGCTTCTCCTTGCTACCAAGGTTTGATTCTGTACTTTTGGTGGTTGGGTTTGGCGTGTGGTCAGACAATGACGACTCTGATTCAGCTAGGTTTAAAAGTTTCTTTTGTGTTACTGTTTTTCAATAACTGCACTTGTTGCACGGTTTGGTGTGCCCGTTATGAGGCATAGTTTGGTGTGCACGTTGTTTGCACGTTCTGAGCGCCTTGTTTTACGTTCTGGTTTTGGTAGGGAGTTAGTAATATTATAGGTTAGTTGGTCTCGAGTCTGTAATATTTATCGTTCGCTTGTGCGCTTTCATCAGATTGTACGTATGTCATTTTGACTGATATATTTAATTGTCGCCTCCCGTTTTTCATCAATAAAAAATAGTAAGGTTTCTAGACATAAAAAGGTTTGAAGCCGATTTTATGGAGTGCTCTGACTAGGGGTGGGCATTGGGTGGTTAACCACCCAATTGACCCCTGCATGAACCCACAATTGTAGACGATCCAGCACAGGAAGATCCCTGGCACAAGGGCCCAGGTCCCCAAGCAGGAGCAGATGCCCGTCGAAACACCAGAGTTCATTACCCCGGAATTAGGCTCTAGCCTCTGCCGTCTTAGATAACCAGGCCCTGCGTAGACCACCCCATGCGGTGGTGATGCTACGAAGGAGGATCCCCTTTTAAGGAGGCTGTAAGACCCAAAGCTTGCCTGTAAACCCAAACAACTAGCATGCAAGGATAAAGGATTTGATCGAGGAATATAGGACCACCACTTCCACCTCCTCATCCTTCTCAAGGGAGCAGGACGAAAGGCTGTCTTGAAGTGATGCCATGGAAGCCAATAGATCCGGTCCGACCAAAGTAGTGGGTGGTGGTGGATCCTTCGAAGGTTGAGCCACCAGTCGGCCACGAGTCATTCCATCTGGGACGGTGAAAAAGGAGGGTATAAATGGAATCCTATTCACATTACAAGACGGACACCCCAATCCCACCGTTCTCATGGCCAACCTTGGGAAATCAACGATCAGAGCTTTCCCACTCGCCAGGTCACGTTGTAGTGGAGGAGGAGACCCGTCCTCACCACGAGGAAGATGGCTAATAGGAGCAGACAGAGCAGGAGAAGGGATGGCCAGAGGCGACGGAAGCGGAACCAAGGGAGGGTTTCTTGCGGATGAAGTAACACCTTTAGCTCTCATTGGTCGTCCCCGACGTGGTTTTCTGGTAGAGGCCGGCGTGGAGGCACCCATCACGAAATGCACAAAGGCCGTAAAGGTTGGGGATCGTGATGAATCAACCATGAGAGGAGGAGGCGCAACGAGGATCCCGACTAGGGTTTGCTTCGGCTTCCTCCTACGTCGGGCCTCTACAGGCTGAGTTGCTTTAGGAGAGAGCGGAGTCCTCGAACGAGAGAGCTGCACCGGATGACACGTGACATGACCGACAATAACTACATCAACAGTGCTAACAAAGATGTCGACGACAGAGGTAAGACTAGAGAGCACTATAACTTGAGTAAACACGACTGTCAACGTTATGCTCTCGATACGCGGGAGAGAATTTACTAAAAAGAACTCATGATATAATATTCTAGTAATTATTATCTAAGAGCATCTCCAATGGTTAGACACTGCGCAGTGTCAAGGAGCAGTGTCAGGGAGTGGTTTTTGCCTTCTTGACACTGCTCCTCCAATGGTAGTGTCAGGACCAGTGTCAAGAGCAGTGTCAGGACAGTTTCAATAATTCAAAACAGACCCTAAATATTTGTAACACTTTTAACTAAAACCAAATACGAATTGCATAACAATTTTTTTATTTCAAACCAAATAGAAATTACATTAACGTTGATTGCAGCCGCCATCTCCAAATTTAGCCCAAATATGTTCGATGAGATCATCGTGGAGTTGGTGATGAACATTCCGATCCCGAATCCTTTCTCTATGGCCCATGATACTTTCCCTGGTCACCGCTGATGGTGGTCCTCTACAGACGCTTGGGTCCGGGACACCAATATCTGCAAACGGGTCAGTGGGCCACGACCTCCGCTCATTCTCAACGATCATGTTGTGTAGGATCACACAAGCAGTCATGATCACTGAGAGTGAGCCCCTATCCCACATTCGGCCCGGGTGAGTAACGATGTGAAACCGGGCCTGTAGAACTCCAAACGCCCGTTCGATGTCCTTCCTACACGCCTCTTGGTATCGAGAAAAGCATCGTTGTTTCGGCGTTTGTGGAGCAGGTATGGACTTCACAAATGTTGCCCAAGCAGGATAAATTCCATATGTCAAGTAATACGGGGTTTTGTATTCTCTACCGCTGATCTTGAACTTCACATATGGGGCGAAGTCTTTTACTGCTTGGGAGAATAGTGTAGACCTATTGAGCACGTTGATGTCGTTGTTGGATCCCGGTGTCTCGAAGAAAGCATGCCAGATCCAAAGGTCTTGGGATGCTACGGCTTCGAGCATGATTGTGGGGACGTTCCCGTGGTCCCTACTTGCGAACTGTGCAACCCATGCCACATGACAGTTCTTCCAATCCCAATGTGTGCAGTCCATGCTCCCTAACATCCCCAGAAAGTCGCGCTCTTCGTTGATTCGCAACAACCGTTTTGTATCGTCCACGGTCGGGCGTCGTAGATAGGTCCGCCCGTAAACCTTGATGACGCCAATGCAAAACTTCTTCAGGCAGTCCAGCGCAGTAGTCTCCGTCATTCGCAAATACTCGTCGCAAGCATCGGCTGGACTTCCATAACAGAGCTGACGAAGTGCTACCGTGCACTTCTGGTGTGGAGTGAAAGAGGCTCTCCCCATAGCATCCTTGTTGTTCCGGAAGTAGGCGTACCGGCCACTCAAACCATTCATGACCCGTATGAACATGTCCCTCGACATCTGGAACCGTCGCCGAAATTGTTGGTCGCTGTACACCGGTTGAGGCGCAAAGTAGTCACGGATCAACCCTTCGTGTGCATCTTCACGGTTGCGCTCAATCACTCTCCGCTTGGGTCTCGGCGCCGACATTGAGCTCTTGGCCTCATCATCATCCTCACCCATTGGTAAGGCTGCCATCAGTTGATCCTCTAATGCTTGTTGTGTTGCCTCCTGATACCTATCCATCGCGGCATCTATTTCTTCTTCCGTCATTTGCTTCATTTCGTCTAGCGTTGGAAGATTTGCCATCGAAAAAAATAGATTTAGGAAAAAACTATAGGATTTGGAGAGGAATAGATGAATAGAAGCTTGAAAGAAGAGAGGAGAAGTGGGATTTCAATTGGGGTAGATCTGAATTTATAGGAAATTGTTGGGCACTTTGGGAGTCGGCGTCGCCACATGTCGGGTCGTGACTGGCCAGCCGACTAGCGTTGGCGCCTGACACGACCGGCTGCGTCGTTGTCAGAACCAGCCACGACCAGCAGCAACAGCACCGCAGACACGATCCACTGACACGACCAGCCGTGCCTACGCGTCTATCAGGACTGTACCTACACCAGACACGACGCATATACACGATCCGTTGGAGCTGCTCTAATATATACATGCACTTTCATCATATAAATAATTCATCCTCATCTGTTAAAAAAATAATAACAATAATTCATCATCATCAAATTGAGTTATATAACACCCTCCACATGTTTTATGAATGAGCTCGATCCAAGTCGTTTCCATCATTCTCTGCGGACACGATGATAGAAATGGCCGCCTCGCCGGAACCCGACCCACGGCGGCGCCTCCGCTGCGACCCTCGCCTGGCGTGCAAACTCGTTTGCCTGACACCATTCATCGGGTTACTCGTACTCTGGATCGCCCTGAGACCGGTCTACGACGAGAACTACAAGCGTCCCGTGTTCGAGCTCAAGTCCATGAACCCATCTCCACCGACGTACGTGTTGCCGTCAGGCAACAAAATGGTCTCGGCGGGATGGGAGGCGTGTTTCTCCTCCCGGAACCCTAACCCTAAACCCATCTCCTATCGCAAAGTCAACGCCAACTTGTGGGCCCGCAAGGGCCAGATCTGTCCCTCCGGCGAGTTCCACGTGGCGCATTTCGAGCAGCCGCCGGGTGGGGCCGAGACCGCGGTTTGCGCGAGTTTTACGGAGGATTCGTTGACGAGAGTGGTCAACGGAACCGTGCGGTTCCATGCAATCGAGTTCCATGCAAATGTTACGTACAAGAAGAACCCCGTCTCTTTCGTGCGGGTTTTTTGTGAGGATGTTAGGGTTAATATTGTCGTCGCCGCTGGAGACGGGAACGAGAGTGCGGTGGTTGTGACGGAGATTGACGACGGTGCCGGCAAATGCCTGTCCATGCATTCCTCGGTTGATATTTTTGTGGTTTACTTCTGTTGGGGTATTGATGTTATAGTGTCATTGGGTTTTTTATTTTTATATGTTTGGTGTGCCTTCATTAGTACCTCATCTTGACATTTTGTTTGCAATAACTCAATTTAAGGTCATTTGTTATCAACAACAAATCATTAACTTTCGTTATTGGTAATAAAAAAACTAAAGTTTTTGTTGATTTTGAATAACGGCGTCAATTCGACTGTCAACTTTGTTGTAAGGCGTTCCTTGACCGAGAATCATGTGTTTTTTGTCGTTTGGTTATTTTTTTTTATCAGAGAAGTTTTATAAGCCTTATTCTCAAAATGAGATATATCCAGTCTGTAAGAGGGCAGACTATTACTACGAACTACAAAAAAAAAACCAACAGTATCAAAGGTGGATATACCATCCAACTACAATACAAACTAAAAACACTAACCGAAAAAACAGAAAAGAAAAACATAACCACCAGCCTAGAGAACCCAACCAGAACGACTTGGAACCAAAGGACTCCTGCAGCTCGGAAACGAGAACCCTTGCGCCGAATCAAAGAAAGATAAAAGAAACAGGACATAGACCAACACATAATTTCACCCAGCCACAGACCCCCACCAAAGCAACAAAGATCAACCCACCTCCTTGCTCATCCGTGGGTTGTCCAGAATAGTTTCTAAGTCAGACAGATCGCACTCCGGACCAGGGGGGCGCAATTCTGCATCTAACATATCAAATTAACAGACTAGATTTAAGGTAATTGTTCGAAAGTAATATTTTTCGATAGAAATGACATAAATCGTTAATTTTTTTTCTTCCAAAAACTAATTGTAGACTTGTTAGTTTTCAGGGTTTTTTTTAACGTATTCTGTCATTTCTAACGAAAAATGTTAGTTTGCGTGATTACCTTAAGTGTACCGTATAAACTTTCTAATCGATTTTGTCTATAGATAGTTTTTTGTTTCAATAATCAAATAACCGTCTATTTTTGGAGTTTTTCCTAAAAATTAAGAAAGGAACAAAATCCCAATCTATTAGTCGGCGTTTATCTATAATATCGTGACTAGTCGTCGTTTTTCCAACGGTTAGTTGGCGGTCCTATCCTACGCCGACATGTGGCATCTGAATTTTTTTTTTAAAAACTACATATTCTCTGTAAATACAAATTGACCCTAACCAAAAAAACCACACCCCTCCTCTCCTCCTCCTTATTTTTTAGAATGGACGACCCGATCAATTTCAAACACATCATCGATTCTTTGAAAATGGACGAGTTGGAGCATACTGAAGAAGAGCTAGATTGTCATATCGACTCCTACACCTCTCTCCTCCAATCGACCCAATCCATGTCATCACAATTCAACCCGCTCCAGCATTCCCGAGTGTTACAGTCACAATCTCCCAACGAGCAACCTGCCCAATCTGTTTGTATGTTTAATTATTGTTTGTAGTTTAGCATATGTATTTCATATTTGATATAAAAATATTAGTTTTATTTAAGGATTTAAAAATATGAAAATTACAAATAATGGCTTCTAACAACTATTAATTATTTATTATTAGAGAGATAATGGTAGGAGGTAATGACAACTATTAATTATTTACCATTGGAGGAGGTAGTGGTTTGGAGAATAACTCAAAATAAGGTTATTATTATTGGAGATACTCTTACCATGTGTTGCCATGAATATGATTATTAACCGTTAGTATTATAAGTTATAATTATAGCTATGTTAAGTCAAGTTAAGTTAATTATAGTTAGTAGTCAATCAGAAAAAAAGCTTTCTTTTACCTCTTCGTGAGGTGCACTCTACCTTAGCTAGGGTCTCGTCGTCGCCGTCCTTTTCCTCGCCGACCACCGTCTGCTCCCTCGCCCTCGTCATCGCTGAACCGACGCCGCCCTCGTGCTTCATCCGTCGCCTCTGCTTTGCTCACGTCGTCCTAAGCCGGTCGTCGTTCCCATATGCTCACCGATGTCACCGGTCGGATCCGCTGCTCCCAACGACACACCTACTGCCGTCCCTCGTCGTTTTCTGTCCACCCCAGCACCAGATATGCCCACTCCCTGCCGAACCCAGTCGGAAATGACGTCTAAAGGTTAGATCCAACCGGCTGCTGATGAATCTCATCAGCACGATGTCCCCGACCCGATAGGGTTCCTCCCCAGCGCCTTCGTCAAAATGTCGTCTGAGGTAGATCCTGTACGCCCACTGTCGGACCCCCGACGGCCGGCGGGTCTCCTGGCCCTAAAGGACAAACCTGGTACGAACCAGGCACCCTCCGAGGATCCTGAGGCTTCGGCGACCGTCTTGGCTCAGGGCGGAAGCCAACTGGTGGTGAGGGAGGCTCCTCCGGATCTGCCGCCTCGTTCTCGGCCTCGTCCGTCAGAGTCGAAGAAGTCGTTTGTTGATCCGACCCTACAACAACACATCGAGTGACCGGTCCACCAAAAGGAGGAGAGGGAAGAACAGAGGGAGGCACTGCAGCCTCCGATGCAGGAATGAACCGAACCGGAAGGGGTGGGTGGAGTCGGTCCCAGACTATACCTACAGACTCGGGACAACCAGTGTTGGGAGGTCCCGGGCATCCTGCAACATCAACAAAGTTTTTTTTATCTGCTTTCTAGTTATCTGCATTATCTTTGGAACACTTTATATTCTGTTTGCTTTAGGACCTTTTACTTTATGTCTCGGTGTTTTGAGACGATGGTAAGGAGTTATCTTGAGTTTGTGCCCACGATTTCAAGTGGGCTATTATTATGGGTCCATGAGCGCCGAGCTTGCTACGGTCGGCTCAGACATACATCTGGAACCCGGGGCGGTCACGCCCCATCCTGTTTGATTACCTATTGGTATTTATGAAAGTCTCCAGTTACCCGTTTCAAAAAAAAAATATAGTTAGTAGTATTATTTTTTCCGCCGCCTTCCTTCATGAAGTCGTTGTCATGTTTTAGGGCGCCACCAGGAGTTCGAGCATCCATTGCTCTTGTCCTGGAAGCTCTAGCCGGATCTCGAGCACCGACGACTGCACCGCAACCCATTGTTGTAGCAGTCGTCGTGCACCCTGCAAGCGAAGGAAAAGTTCTCCCTCGTGCCACAGGTCTCCATTCCGGCTACCTCTCTTGGCTACTGTCCAGTCCCCTCTCCCGGTTGATGTCCGGTCACTCTCCGCTAACCTGGCGCATTCCGATGGTTGTCGTCTGCTTCTCCAACGCATATCCCGCAACCTCTACAACTGCTAGGAAAGCCGCCATCATTGTATCCGCCCCCGTGGCCTCCACCGAGGCTTTGAGGTATGATGATTATCAGGTTTCACTTTATTTTCCCTATGTTGTTCTTTATTGCAAGGATGCTGATTCGAGAGCGACGGTTCAGGGCTTCTACCCAAGGATTTAAGGAATTTTTCTGGAAGAGATCCCTGAATTACATCTACTATCGTCGTTCTGACGTCCACAGGTTCGGTGCTACAACAGAAGAAACGTGTTGCCTTCGGGGGACCCATCTGTCTACAGGCCCTACCTTGAGCAGTGTTCGTCAGTACATTTACCATCATCGCTCCGACACCCACATGTTCGGTTTTACAGTAGAAGAAACGTGTCGCCCTCGAGTGATCCAGCGGTCCACAGACTCTACCTTGAGCAGTGGTGTTATTCAGTACACTCTAATGGCGCTCCGTTCAACTAGACGTTTACATAGTTACAAGGGTTATTGTATTTGTCCCGTCAGGACCCTCAACTATGTACTAACTCTTTTTAAAGGAATGAAAGTTGCACTTACTCAAAACAAAAGTTAATTATAGTTATATTAAATTACATTTTCAATTATGGTAACTTTTTATCATCTATATATGATCAATAACAATAACAATGCCTATAACAATATATTATGATAATCAGTGACGGGGCCAGCATTTTTGGTTGGGGGAAACGGGACACCAACTTTTTTGAACAATAATACGTAACGTTACAAAAATTTGAGGGAGGGGGAAGGGACGACTGGAAAATAATAAGAAATGCAAGGGGTATTTTTTTAAAAAAAATTAAAAATTTAGCACAAAAAATTCAAAAAAAAATTGAGGGGGGCACCCCCCCTAGGGACTTCATAGGTCCGCCACTGCATTCCACCATATTAAGCTGAAGGAAGCCACCCTCGTCGGCCTTTAAAACATAAAACGACTGAGATTTCTCCCTACCAACTACCTCTTCCATCTCCAAAATTGACCTTCCGAGAACACAGCACGGTTACGAGCTTACAACCATCTAAATCAAGGGATAGTGAAATGAACATTGCTTACCAATCACCATTAGAGTACGAACATTGCTTAACAATCAACATTAGAGTACGATCCCTAATCAAATCTACGCCATCGCCAAGGTACAAAACATGGAGTTCTTAGGTAAAAAAAGATGAGTGATTATTAACAAAGGGTTCAAAAAATGGAGTTCTTAAGTACAAAAGATGAGTGATTATTTACCAATATGGGGTTTTTTAAGTACAAAAGATGAGTGATTATTTAACAATATGGGGCTAACGTTTAACTAAGCTGAGAGATATCAACACCTTCCGGCAACTTGAAAGTGTTGGCTGCTCCCAACTTTCTTAGCTCCTCTTCTCTCTCCTGTGGAGACTCGTCTTCATCGCTGTCGGCTTCTTCATCCTGATTATTCATGCTCGGGGAAGCGGGATCGTAAACACTTCTGGACTTGCAACATGGTGTTGCCAGCATGCTCACTTGGCCATGGTGTGAAATTTCAACCACTACAGTTTCATCGTCGGTTGGTAAGGGTTGTTTCCATGGTTCCCCATCAACTCTCATGAATGTGTGACTTGCTGCTCCCTTCTTGAACTCGAACCGTATTCTGTTTGCCTGTAAAATTGATAAAGCGTATAAGTATATGAAACCTAGAAACTAATCATAGCCATTGGATTGCAAGCATGTTTATAAATTGACCACTTGATAAACACATTGAGTCCTCCACCCATCAGTTTGAGCTTTTGGATTGGATCGGGGTTTAACATGGTATCAAAGCTGGTTTGAAATAGGGCATGTGACCCGTTGTGTTTCTTTCCCTATTATTAGTCCACATGCAAGGTCTGGTGTGTTGTCCGGCATGCACATGAGGGGGAGTGTTGAAGTGGATAAATAGACGACTTGATAAACATATTGAGGCCTTCACCCATCAGCTGGAGCTTCTAGATTGGATCAGGTTTTAACGGTTGAGACGTTTGCAAACTTAAAGATTGAAACTTTAAAAATCTCTTCGACGTAAAGTTGAGTTCCCAAACTATGTCTCAACTGTTAAAAATTATAATCCAATTGACAAGGATGGATTCTTGACTGTTACTCAGAAAGATGATGCAAGGTTGGACAATGCAAAATTTACGAGACGTGTTTCAATTTTATACCTGTGCAAGACGAGTCCCGTGCCCATTTGGAGCAAGCAACACGAGCCCGTGCCAAGCGTTTCTAAAACCGACAACTTCGATTTGACCATCATCAACGTATGGAGGGGTCAAGTTCCTCTGCGAAGGCAATAGAATAAGCACCAAGAAGTATTGTGTTTAGAAAGAAAAATTATAGCGATTTTGAAGACATTATCTAGTATTTAATGCATGCCAGTGATTCAATATAAAAACAAACGAATTTAGAACTAACGTAATGCGATTTCTTGATATTTGGTTTCCCCCAAGGATCAAGTCCACCGGAGAAACTTGGCAAGTTGAGGCAGACAATGGACCTAATGCTGTGAATCAAAAGATGAGTGTCATTGGATGAGGCATCAAATGTCTATCAGGAAGGTGCATAATTTAATGGGATAATTGCAAAAAAGCATCCTGAGGTATTCATTTTTTGCAACTTTCTTTTTGTGACCCTCTTTGACAATTGCAAATAAAAAAAAGTACCTTGACCTTGTCTTTTTGTTGCATTTTGTGTAAATTTGTTTCAAAATGACAACTTTACCCCTGGACATTTCAATTTTGATAATAATAATTAAAGAAAAAATTCTAAGGGATATGAAAATTTGAACTTTTATTTTTACTTGTCTTTTTGTTGCAATTTGTTTAAAAATGACAGTTTTACCCTTACATTTATATTTCAAAATGATAAGTACAAAATAAAAATCCATATTTACATATTACAAGGGTAAAATTGTCATTTTTATACAAATTACAACAAAAACAAGTTCTTTTTTGTACTTATCAAAGAAGAGCGCTACAAGTTACAAAAAATGAACACCTCAGGATACTTTTTGCAATTATCCCTAATTTCATCACGGCATATAACATAGGAATAATCGCAAAAAAAAAGTGCCATGTATTGTTCACTTTTTGTAAATGAAAGCCTTCTTTGATATTGGCAAAAGAGTACATTGAATTTGTATTTTGTTGCACTTTTTATCAATTTGTTTCAAAATGACGATTTTCCTCAACTTTATATGAAAAAACGAAAAATCCAGACTTTTCATCTCCCCGAAATTTCTTCCTCTTTATCGTTTATCAAATGTTACTATCACAACTTATAGCATTAAAACCATATAACCCGAATGACTGATGAAAATAATGATGATAACTAATGAGAATTAGTCTCAACATTTTACATCACCTGCTCGGTATGGTAAGCTCCTCCCAGTGACCTGGTTTCTTCATGATCTTTACCCTTGTCAGCTGTGCTATGTTCCTACATTAAAACCAAGCCCATTCTCACCAACACACACACCAAAAGTAATGCATGTAATAATTATATACTGATCGTGTTCAAAGAAACTAAAACGTATAAAAGAAAAATAAATTTGTTAAATCCTCGATCTTGATCTGATAAGACAAGAAAAGAGAGAGTTCAAGAACATCTTGTAATGTTCCCGATGAAACGTGATCTCATATGGAGCTCCATTGTTAAACAACATCTAGGGGAGCCCTTGGGTGAAAACCCGAAGGTTAGAAAGTTGAATATGAAAACTGAAAACTAATCATCGCCATAGAATTAAAATTTTAAGAGCTGGGACTATGTTTGCAACTTTCCAATGTATCTTAGCCATTGATACTTAAATTCAACGGACACAAATGGTTTACAGTTTTTATTCCAACCTTTGGTTTTCACCTTATTGTTACTCATTACATCTATGAACTCAACCATCAATAAAACTTTCACCTTGAGGAAGGGTGACAAAGAGAAGCAGAAAACCATCCTTGAGTACATCCAAGTTTCAGATAAGTACTCTAATGAATCCAAAAAGCAACAATATTAGAACTCATATTTAGTAGCAACCACATGTTTCATATAATAAAGCAAATAATACAATACCTGATTAACTAACTGATTTTTAAATTTTTCTGGGTTTAGCTTCCTTTCGGAGTGAAAAGCATATGATACTTGAGCATCCATCCCTGAAAAGAACATAGAACATACAGGCAAGAAATTCAGAAACCATGTTAGATTAAAAATAGTTGCCACTTGGAAAAAGATCCATTTACACGTTAAAATATGATGAGAGAACTAATGCACTTATAAAAAAAGAACATGTAACTCATCAAGTGTGAGCCCTTTATATATTTAAAGTGGGGTTAATTACCATTTGTACCCCTTTTCTATTGGTAACATACCATTTGTACCCCTGTGTTTTATAACGTTCAATAACAGTCCCTCTGTTTTGGTAATTGCCATTTAGTACCCTTTATGAATTGGTCACAGATCATTTAATACCCCTTATGTATTGATAATAGAACATTTAATACCCCTTATGAATGGGTCACAGATCATCAAAATGACGTAAACTTGACCAAAATTTTGTCAAGAGCGTTACCAATACTTCAGGGTACTAAAAGAGTGTTACCAATAGAAAAGGGGTACTAAAGGTAATTAGCCCTTTAAAGTGAGATGGGTGTTTGAAATTGTCAAGGTCCCACATCGAAAAGATGTGGACCCGTTTGCTACTTGATAAGCATTTTGGAGCCTTCATGTATCAGTTTGAACTTTTAGGTGGGTTGGGCTTTAACATGGTACCATAGCTTGGTCCATTTATACTTTTAAACCCCTCTATGTCATAATATTATCAGGCTAGCTTATTTCGGCCAGAGGCCCACGGTCCACATGCAGACCCACTCTGCACATGATGGGGTGTCTCCATCTATCCGTTCGAGCTTTTAGGTGCGCTGGGCTATAAATAGTACCAGAGCTTGGTCCATCAATACTTTTGAACCCCTCTATACCCCTCTATGCCACGAGCAATCACACTCTGCACATGAGGGGGGGTGCCTCCACCTATCAGTCCGAGCTTTTACGTGGGTTGGGCTTTAACAGAAATAACCTAAGTTCTATATTTTTCCCATACTTAATCTGGTAGTGTGTATGACTATTTTTTACTGAATTGTAACATTAACTTCCAAGTTTTCATCACATGCATCTAAAAAGCAAGAACATGCATGCACGTGCTTGAATTCAAGAACTCTTACCCATGCTAAAGTAGTTCCAAAATCCTCCTCGAAATGTGTGGCGGCCCGCCTGAGAGGAATCCATCAAATTTATCAATAAGCAAGCAACAGAATGACAGATACATATTATGTCACAAACATGCTTAGTAAATAAGCAAGCAACAGCTGAAAGATTTTTTGTAATGGTAATTGAGGATAGAGTTAAATAAAAGTAACAATCTAGGTTTCGCTAGTATAATAAGTGTATCTGAAAAAAAAAAGAACATCACCAGTGATATCTTGGCTACTAAACTATAACACACTTTCCTATATAAGTTAAACCTTTACATAAATCTTAAGAAAGATAAACATGCATTAATTTATGTAGCTTCAGCAAGGTTTATACTTCATAGCTGTTTGTTTAACTCCTGCTATTCCTTAGACTCTTATGAATAATAGCAATTAGCCACCGTATATGTCAGGAAATATATAAACAGAGAATAAAAATGCAAAGAATATTACCATATTCATTGAGTCTGTTTCTGAAACACGATGAAATGCATGCAAAGAGTGAGGTAGTTCAAGAGGCGCAATAGGTTCAAAAGAGCCATCTTTGGGAGCTCTCATTCTCATGGTAATATGCCAGCTGAAAGAGAAATAATTTCATTTATAATCCAGCGAAAATAATATATAAGAAACAAACTATACTTTACATTGATTATAAATAGGCAAAACTCTGATTTTCATTTCCTGTCAATGGATCCATTACCTGTCAATTTTCATTTCCTTAGCGGTCTTTACTTGATCCAAAAAGAACTTCACAGAGTGACGATCCGTTCCAGGATTTTTCTTTCCCTGTGCAATTACAAATCATTTTAAGTATGTTAGAAATATCATCCACTAGCGATCACATGTTAGCTTATGTCAAATGATGTTCCTCAAAATGTCGCTCATTCATAGTTGATTTGATATAACACAAAGCAAAATGAGTGATAAGTGATCACAGCCAAAAAATTATCTGGACGTAATGACCTCGGTTCAAATTGTGTTATCAGCAACAGTTTCATGGATTCAAGAAATTCAGCAACACAAGAATAAAATCACATACCCAACCAAATGCAAATGGAAGGTTGTTTCCTGTTCCCAATGGCACTGTTGCGGTTGGAGGTGGCTGAGGTAATTTGAGATCACTGACAACTCCAAGAAGCCAACCGGCAGTGCCATCCCCACCTGCAACCTGATATATTCATGCTTAAATTAGAGGGTTGTCCACATTAACGTAAATCTTTACATAAGGAAACACTCAGGTGAAAACCCAAAGATCGGAAAGTTAAATATAGAAACTGGAAACTAATCATAACCATTGGATTGTAATTGTAACTGATGAGATTAAGTTTGGAACTTTCCAAACTTAAGTTTGTTCTCAGCCTTTATAAATTCAACCAAAAGGGCACAAATGGTTTTCAGTTTTCATTCCAACCTTTGGTTTTCACCTGATTGTTATTCTCTTTACATATATATTAATTTTTATTTATATATGTATTCATCAGTAAGTTTGACACATCATTGCTTAAAACACCAACTTAACCATCAAGTTTGATCCATCATATGGATATTTATAAAAAAATCAGCAGCATTGTCATTGCTTAAAACGCTTACTCACAATCAATCTCAAATTCTTCACAATCTCCGTGGCCAAAACATCTCCCTTGTACTTGAGGGTCTCTAGGTTACTATAAAGTTTGTGCAGCACCTTATCAGGGGCATTTTCCCCCAAATCAAAAACCTGAAAATGAATCAACCCAAAGACGATTTCCTTAGAAACAAACAAATCACTTCAAAGTCAAGCATATTCATGAATTAAGATCATCGAATCTCATGAATGAGGATGATGTTGAAAAGGTAACTAAACAGTCATTTCTACATGTCTCTTCCCCAAGGTGACTCTATCCAGGAAATGCATTGCAATATAATACCTGGTTTTCATTAAGAAGGGAACGATATGTAACAAGAAGTTCTCCACCAAGCTGACCACCACTTTTGGAATTGATGAACACTATCACAGGGCAAGCCGGTGTATGGGAAGAACTTTCAACTTCTGAACCGGGTGTGAGTATGTAATCAGGAATATAGAAGTCCTTTAAGAACCTTCCAGATACAGAATCACCCATTGATAACTCAAAACTGCAAAGTCATTCCAAAATAGAATATCAAGGTTTCGAAATATCCAGCTGAATAATTTGTAAAACACACAACTTACCACTCATACATATTCAAAATAAAAACCATCCCCAAGCAAATCTCAACTAATTTGGAATTATTTTTAAGAACTCACATTTTCATTAAATTCAATCACATAGAACCCCCAACCAAGCATTGAATACAAAAATCATAAAGCAAACAAACCCCATAAACGACTAGGCAATCATTTTTCATAGAAGCACACAAACAAACACTTTCCGTGCAACTTTAGCAAATCAAAATCAAATCAAATCAAAATGGTCCACAATCGAATGCACAACACCTCCTGGCAAGAAAATTATGAATAGAACCCGTCAAAACCCGAGACCCATCCGTCAATTTCATCAGCCTATTCGCAGAACGAAACGAAACCCTATTCAAAAACTCCATTTTCTTCCCCATTCAGCAACAACCCATCAACGAAAACGCAAATCAAAAACCCATTTATTCGTCTCCGAATCAGAAGATCCACGAGGCTTTACCTGGAAGCTAACCCAAAAGGGATCTAGAAAAAAGGAACAGTAGTGCTCGAGCGGGCCAAGCGATTCTCCGATTCTCGGCAGCGATCTGGATTCCGAAGCAAGGTCCCAAAAGGAAGAAGAAACGTGTGAACCACTGATATTAAAATCGAACACGACGACGACGAAGAAGAATAAGCAATTGGCGATGGGTCGCTTGGTTCCTTTCTTTATAAAAATGAAGAATCGAAAATGAACCTTTTTGGATCGGAATCGGAAGCTTCGTCGTCCGAGTCAGCCAGGTGAGTCGAATCGGTCCTGTTCTCGTGGAGCCCAGTGACCAAGAGACGGCTATGGTCAGGCGCGAAAAGATTCTGCGACGCGGTTAAGGAAGGTGACACGTGGCGCGACCTGGTCTGAAAGCGCAAGCGAAGGGTCGCATGTGACAATAACGGTCACGTGGACGGAAATGTAATATACTATTTATAAAATAAAATTTGAATTTTTTTTTTTAAATCTTATCTGCCACAGTTTTGGATCATGTGGGTTGTCCTAATTTAGTTCCGAGGTATGTTTTTGTTAAAGTCAAACAACATAGTGATCGAGAAGGATTAAATATTTGATTCGAAATGACAGAGTTTAAACCGTGATCGGTTATTGAGTCGTGACTCTTATTATATAAGTATACTTTACAGATAACATCTGTTTCAAACTTTACAAAATACCTAATTCTATGTACAAAATCATATCACTAACAATGATAGCCCAAATAAAGGTTGAGAAAGTCATGACTACCATCCCACAATCGGTCATTGAGCTGAAGAGGACCTCGAAAAAAGGCGTTAGGTATCACCATTATCGTATATGTTGAGGAGTCGTATGAGTATCAAAAAAAGTATGGAAAATAGCCCCGCCAAGACAATTGAAGTGTCCTTGAGGATACGGGTTGCTGGAGAGGAACAATATCCCAACCTCTATTTGGGTGCCTCCACCAATTATTGTGATCCCTGATTAAATCGCTGACTTTCTGCACAATTTTATAGTGTCCTATTCTGAGGACCAAACAGTAGTTAGGCACTCATATTTGTATTAAGGTCGAGTTATTGGTACATTTGTCTTTTAAGTTCTTATTTCTCGACGTAATTATACCTCAATTACGACTCTAGGATTAACTTGGAGGATTGTCTCCGGACAATCTCTACCCTTCCACTAATCGTTTTAATCCTTCCACCTAAAAAAACCCTGAGCTTAATTTGGAATGAAAGTGTAACTTGGGCTTGGGTTCGGAAAGATCAAAACGGGCTGCAAGTCACGAAGCCCAATTAGAGCATCCAAATGGGCTTCAGTAAGGCCCATTTTGAAAGCCCATAAACACGTCCCAAATCGCAAGCACAACGCAGTCCCTCACCGAACATTTCGCTGCGCACGTACATTCATCGGTCACCAGACAATCGATCCAACTCCGCCGCTCCTCAATACTCGGCGATTCAATCCCTCTCCGCCTCCGAAATCCCCGCCGAATCTGAGATGCGACACCTGACCACCACCGCTCACGGTGGCGAGGGCTGAGAGACACCTAGGGATAGACGCCGCCATGTCGGCGTCGTCAGAATATGCCGGCGAGTACCGTTCAATTGCCTCCGGTGGATATTGATCGCGTGCCTCAGTCACTATGTCGAGGTCTGTGGCTTCTCTAGCATTGATTGCTCTCGTTTTTTACGTTATTGTAGCTCAATTTTGGTGATTTTTTTTTCTTCCTATCGGAATGTTCTGTTTGTTTTCCGAGAATATAATGGAAATGCTAAATTGGAAATTATGTGTTGTGGGGGATAGGTACAATTGAGTGGAAACACAATATTGGTAGAATTGTGAATTCAGGATTTAGAACTATAGGGTTTGCATTTTAGCCTTTTAGGTATAAATCTTAGGGGTAAATGAAATTTTTTGCTCTGAACTGAGAATGGGTGAACTATTTTTTTTTTTAGCAAAAAAACACTCCCAGCTCATGTGACTTCAATGTGGAAATGACAGTTGTTCCCTTTACATTATACGTGTTTTGCATGGTTATTTTGACTTTTTTGAAAGAAAAAATAACCCCGTTAGTGGATTTGCTGGCGGAAAACAGTTGGAGTATGTTTTTTTTTGCAAAAAAATAGTTCACCGATAGTATCTGCGAAACACGGCTAGTTTTTGCAATTATTCGTAAATCTGAATTTTCCAAGTGGGGTTTAGTCACAACGACCGTATGAATACTAATCCTCGAAGAACAAGAATTTGTGAGTTCAAGATTTAGAACTAGGGGGTTACATTTCAGCTGTCCAAAAGTAATAGAATTAGCTTGATCAGAAATTCTCTTCCTTGTGGGAAAAAGGAATAAAATCAGTACAAGAAGAGAAACATGTAAGTGCTATTTAGGAAGAAATGCGTTGTAGTTATGTTCTTAATTGTTGGAATAAACTCGCCAAGTGGCTGAACCTTGGATGGCTTTGAAATGTTGAGACTAGTTACTTAGTCTTGAGCTGCAAGACTTGCAATTGGGAAGTATTTCGAACCAATCCATGGTAACTGGAGATAACATAAATTGGTGGAGTGTAAATCTTAACTTTTATGTGAAGCTGATGGTGGATGGAAGTTTCTGTAACATGATTTAAAATAAGTATAATTGCAAAAAAAGTTCCCTGAGGTATTCACTTTTTTGCAATCTATAGCCCTCTTCTTTGATGATTGCAAAAAAGTGCCTTAAACTTGTCTTTTTGTTGCACTTTGTATTAATTTGTTTCAAAATGAAGATTTTACCATTGGAAATTCAAATTTGGAAAATAATAATTAAAGAACATAAAATCCAACTTTTCATATAATTTTGTACTATCTGTACATTACAAGAAGGAAGAAATTAAGGGATATGAAAATTTGCATTTACTGCTTTTTACTCATTATTTTTTAAAATCCGAGCTGTAAGGGTAAACTTGTCATTTTATACAGATTGCAACAAAAGACAAGTTCAGGATACTTTTTTGCAATTATCCCTTTAAAATATGTATGTATTGTCTTTAAGCTTTCCTTCAAACTTCGCGTCTAGGATTATGCTTTTGTTTTAGTGTTTGTACTTTTGGTTTTGTATAACTTCTTCCCCTACACTGCATTTCAGCTGTACATGTACATTGCAGGTTATTGCCCTTCAGAAGAGTTAGGAGTACTAGACATTTTCTTCTCCTTAACACGGAGACTAGATGCATAAGAGTGAACAATAACGGAGTACAAAATACACCTGGGCAACTTTCTTACACCCTATCCAGATTTTACTCTCAGTATAAATGTTCGTTCAGAGGACATTCATCTTGTACATTATATAGAGTGAAGGAGAATATACTCAAGAGCCATGGTTCCAGGAGTTTTCATTCCAGTTCTGCTAGGAATTCAATCTCACAGCATGCTCAAGTTACTTGGAGAAAGCTTTCTAAAATATGTTCCCATAATGCACCAGCTTTACCACCATTAAGCAGGACTGCCTGTGCAGTGAGCTTGGCTTTGAACCGATCAAACCTTGTAGCCCCTGGTCTTATTGCTTTCATATTTGGGGAGTTTGCCCGGACTCGACGAACATGCGCAAAAGCAGAAGGCCTTTTGGCAAGAAACAATCTATATATGAATGGACAAGATGGACGAGTTTATTTCACCTTTTTATTTTCGGTTTTGGAGGGTATTTTCATGATACTCAGGGTTATACATTTAGCATTTTTGTTCTTCCCTTGCATAGCGCTGGCCCCTTTTGCAGACTCCTTCAGTATCGAGTTCAGGAAAAAATGGCTTCAAGTTGTCCATCGCACGCTCGAAAAAGCAGGGCCAGCGTTCATCAAATGGGGCCAATGGGCTGCAACTAGACCGGATCTTTTCCCTAAAGATATGTGTGCTGAGCTTGCAAAGCTTCACACTAATGCACCAGCACATAGTTTTTCCTATACAAAACGAAGTATAGAGAAGGCATTTGGTCGTAAGTTGCATGAAATTTTTGGAAATTTCGAGGAAGAGCCTGTAGCATCTGGAAGTGTTGCCCAAGTTCATAGAGCAACATTGAAATATAGATACCCCGGTCAGCCAATCAAGCCCATTGTGGTTGCTGTTAAGGTTAGGCATCCGGGTGTTGGCGAAGCGATTAGAAGGGACTTCAGGATAATGAAGTTTATAGCGAAGATTTCTTGTCTTATCCCTACTCTAAAATGGTTGCGATTGGATGAAAGCATACAGCAATTTGCTGTCTTTATGGTGTCCCAGGTTGACCTTGCAAGGGAAGCTGCCCATTTGAGTCGGTTTAGCTACAATTTCCGAAAATGGAAAGATGTTTCGTTCCCAAAGCCGCTATATCCCCTGGTGCACCCGGCTGTTTTGGTGGAAACATATGAGCAAGGTGAAAGTGTTATTCACTATGTTGATAAGCTTGAAGGACATGATGAAATTAAAAGTGCCCTTGCTCGCATTGGGACTCATGCACTTTTCAAGATGCTACTGGTATGTTTCTCATGTTTCCGTTGCAACTATACTTCAAATTTCTTGTAGTTTAATTTGCTTATGATTTAATATATGGGGATTATCTCACCCAGCTACCCCCAAGTATGCACTATTCTCAACTATCTATCCCTAAGTTTAAAAAGTTTTTTGACAACCCCCTTAAGCTTTTTAGTCTCATTTTACCCAATTCTGCCAACTTTTGGTTGTAAAATGATGAAAATACCCTTATAAAAAGAGGGTATATTGGTTATTTCACACCCAAAAGTTGATGGAATTGGGGTGAATTGAGACAAGGAAACTTAAAGGGGCATTGAACTTAGTGGTAGTTGACTGAGAAAGGTGCATACCCAATGCTAGCTGAGTGAGCCTTTCCCTAATATATGCAATGTGTCCTCCACTTTTGAGCTGATAAAAGTTGAAATATAATAGTTACCCAAGTGACCCAAAAACCTATAATATGATTCAGATTACATGGAAAGCTCTGAATGTAAAAATTAGGATAACAGCTTACTCAAACTTATCTAACATATTTGCCTCATTGTTGCATATTTGATATAAGATTTATGTCATCATGAATTCTTTAGCTAGCAAATACGTTGAACTCGTGCATTTTTGGCTGCTTAAGTAGTTGCAAATCTTTCACATTTTATATTTTTCTAATCATGTTGCATTTATTTACCGGAGCAAAAAACGTTAACAGAATTGAGCTCTTGTATCTACTAATGTTGAAAATTCCTCTCACCCCATACATGGAAAGTGTCCAAACCTGAGGGAAAGTTACTGATATATAACAGGATAACTGTGCTAATAACATTGAGAACAATATTTTCGTATTCAACTCATTTGATTTAAAAAAACAATAATTTGTTGTATCTGTTCATATATTCAAGGAATAATTGCAAAAATTTGCAGTGAACTATGTGCGTTTTGCAAATGCTATCGGTGAACTATTTTTTATTGCAAAAACATCCCCCAACTACTTTCCGTCTGCAAATCCACTAACGGCGATTTTTTTTGCAAAAAGTTGAAAGTGACCATGCAAATGTATACATAAGGGTTCCAAATTGCAAAACTCGTATACCGGAGGGTTACAAATTGCAAAACACATGTAATGTGAAGGGAAAAACTGTCATTTCCAAAAACTTGAAGTCAAGTGACTGCTGCATGACTAATTTCCATTAAAAATAGCGGATTTGTTGGTGAAAATAATTGGGGATGCTTTTTGCAACAACAAAAATAGTTCACAAGTTTTAGCAATCATCCCTTTATTCTAACCTAGGATGATCATCTGTAACATTTTTCCTACTAAAACAAGACACGACACTGTGTGTTGCTATGATGTCAACTTATATGGTAATAAGATTCATATATAATATGAATGAAATCAAATGCTGCTTGATTCCAATATATTATCCGTTTTCCAGGTAGACAATTTTATCCACGCGGACATGCATCCTGGAAATATTCTTGTACGGTTATCGAAAAACACGTCATCAGATAAACTGCTGCTGAGACCAAAGCCTCATGTCGTGTTCCTAGATGTAGGCATGACTGCTGAACTATCTAAGAGGGATCGAGTGAATTTGTTAGAGTTTTTTAAGGCTGTTTCCATTCGAGATGGTCGCACTGCCGCTGAGAGCACTCTTAAATTATCTACTCAGCAGAACTGCCCAAATCCACAGGCATTTATCGAGGTATTTCATTAGTTGCTTAAACAATATATCGAATGCATTTCTACAATTTGATTATGAAAATAGACATTCGTTTATCTCGTGATATGTTAATTTAATCTCTGTATTTCAATACAAATTAGGACTTCTAACTTGATTTGGTGATGAACTTATTTGGATCTAAATACAAATTAATGTGGCTGAGTTGATACAGATGGGTTAAAGCTGTAAATAAGTACCCTGTGGTATCGACTTTTTGCAAGTTGCAGCCCTCTTCTGTGATAATTGCAATAAAGTGCCTTGACTTGTCTTTTTGTTGCACTTTGTGTAAATTTGTTTGGAAATGACAATTTTACCCTCAAAATCTAAAAATAATAAGAAAAACAAAATTTTCATCTCTTTTAATTTTCTTCCTCTCTGTACGGTACAACGAAGAAGAAAATTAAGGGAGATGAAAATTCTAGCGTTTTAAAGTTTTTTACTTATTGTTTTTATAAAAAAATTAATTTTACAAGGGTAAAATCATATTAGAACAAATTGCCACAGTGAAACAAGAAGACAAGCTCAGAGCATTTTTTTGCAATTATAATAGAAGAGACTACAACTTGCAAAAAGTTAATACCACAGGGTACTTTTTTACAATAATCCCTTGTAAATAACCTCAAAGTCTAATTTAGGGGGTTTTCTAGGTCTGCTTGGTTATCAAGCTTGTCCCCTTATTCTAACGAGATTATGATTCATTAATAGGAAGCTACATAATAATCAAATTAAACCTTGTGAAATGAGTTGGTTGTTGTTAGGAAAATGTTTTGAAATCAATTTTGCTGATATTTTGGGCCCGAAAATATTTTTTGTCCAATTTGGTACCCTAAGTATCCAACTATCAGGCTCATGTGAATGTCACATCAGCCAATGAAGTGATGAAACTTGGATGAACTCTACCATTTTACGTTTATAATCTTATTTAAATATCAGATTTAAAAAAATTGTTGGTTTTACAGGAAGTGGAAAAATCTTTCAACCTTTGGGGCTCAGAAGAAGGTGATTTGATCCATCCCGCTGACTGTGTGCAGCAATTGCTTGAGCAAGTTAGGCGCCATAGAGTCAACATAGATGGCAATGTTTGCACCGTCATGGTCACCACTTTGGTTCTTGAGGTAATGTTTGTTTTTATCGCACTCTTCATACCATAAAAATAGGGAAAAGATAGCAACTAACAACAAAAGTTCATGCCCGTCATGGATAATCAGGTCTTGGTTTCACATGTGCAAGTTCTTATAGATTGTGAATTTAATAGAAAGTGATGAGAAAAACCCGTAAGAATACTAGCAACCACAAGTTTGGTTCCTTAAAGATATAAGGGTAATGTCATGTCACTATCCTAAGCTATACTTGAATATCATGTCACTCTACCTTGAACTTTCTAAGGTATCATATCACTACCTTCAACTCCAAACGTGATCATGTCATGACCATCAACGTCCAAAATGATCATGTCATTAACGTCCAAAATGATCATGTCATTACCCTTCAACTTAGAAAATGATAATGCCAAATGACTAAATTGCCCCTGGCATTATTTTTTGAAAAGAGAATGAATATTGCGTTGAAGTCGATCAGTGTTCCACAAAAAAATGAAGAACGGTGAGGTTCGTGGAAAATCGATCTGCTTCAACGCAATGTTCATTTGTATTTTTCAAAGTTGGTCATTCGACATTTTATGATCGGTTAGAAATACAAAAATATATATTTTTTTTATGTAAGGTGCAACTTGGTCATTCGACATTTTATGAGTGGTGGGATGATCATTTTTATAAGCTGAAGGTAGGGATGTGATATTTTACCTAAGACTTAAGCTTCTAGACTAGTGAGTGGAGAAAACAGGTGCTACATGAATACAAACAGAAAGTGCCTATAAACTGATTACATTTCCATCTTTTCATGTATTTGCTCGATGTGCAGGGATGGCAGTCGAAACTCGATCCGGACTACGATGTGTTGCAGGCTTTGCAGAAATTGTTATTCAAGGTCGATTGGGTGGAGTCCCTCTCTTACACCATCGAAGGACTCATGGCCCCGTAAAAGGTTTAAGGTTTTCTCTTCAATACCCGAAACAAGGATACAGATACGACGGTTCTGAGAGAGAATCGTTTCTGCATTTCCCTTTATTTAGTCATTTTTTTGGTAGAATTAGCTCATCACCAATAAACACTAATTGTTTTGTTGTACTTTGGTTATTAAATTTTGCCTCCAATGTACCCTCATAACAACACCCTAGGAGGAGAGGAAGGAAGAAATAAGGCGGTGAGAAGTTTCTATTCTTTAGGCTTTGTTGTGTCGTGTGTTTGGTATTCGGGGTCGGAGAGGTTCATCTTTTTGTTGTATTAACAACTGAAGTTGATTTGGGTGATGTTATAGATTGCATAATTGAGAGAACCTCACAATGCAGTTAAGAAGTTACCGTGCAGGATTAGCTCGGACGACCTTCGACAAATATATACATGCACACGAAACTCGGTTTTTACTGTTTGGTTCCGAACTGATTAAAACGTCTTCTGGATTCCCGGATGATTGTACACCAAAAATGTAGTTTCTCAAGAAAAGTTGTGACCTAATGGACTGTAATTATTACGGTATTAAGTAGTAAATTATAGCTGCCGTGAAATAAAAATCGCCCACCATGGGGCTCGAACCCATGACCACAAGGTTAAGAGCCTTGCGCTCTACCAACTGAGCTAGACGGGCTTGTGTCCTTTAATGTTGACATTCTGTAACAGAAGATTATCTTTGGCTCACTCCAGACAAACTAGTTACTTTACAAACTTAGTTTAGCGATAGTTACAAATGACTAAAACCATTTACAATGGTATTAGCTTACATAGTTGTTTCGAAGAGGTATTTAAGTTTTTTTCATCTTCAAACAACTGCCCGCTGTAATGGATGGGTTAAACATTAGTTGTTTTGGTGTAGCAGTAAGAGCAAATAACATTCCCTCTTCAAAAAATTTAAAGGTTATTGGCGATGGAGAGACGCGCGAACCCTAGCCAGGGTTGAGACCGCCCTCGCTGTCACGTCCGTCGCGCCGTCCTGGCCGACTCGCCTCCTGCTCGTTCCGGTGTGAGTGAAGCAACCGTCCTCGTCCTCTAGGACCTGTGTGTTTTGTCTTCGGAGGTCATCTTCGTCCCCGAAACAAGTCTTCGTGAAGCCGAACTCTGTTTCTTCGACCGGAGTTTTCTCGAGGCGGCTCTGGCAGGAAGGTGAGGCTGACTCTATAGTCGGTCGTCGAACAGAGAGCTTCTGTGTGTGGTCGCGTCAGGTTTCAGGCAGGAAGGTCGGAATTTTGCTCTTGGTTTTGATTGAGCCGCCGCCGCATATCAGCGCCTCCGGCGTCTCTCCGTCACAAGTCGGTTTCATGCCTGCCCTGTCTCCGACGTGCGTGCTGTCTTCGTTTCCATCAGGTGTTGTTTGCTTTCTACAGTAACCTTTGATTTGGACTCGCAGTAAGAAAGTGCTTTTGCTGGTTTGTTTTGTAATTTTTTTTGGGCAATACACTCCTGCTGATTTATCCATATAGTGCACAGATTGGTGATCTCTCCTAGAATCATCTGTTCTATGTAGCTGAAGGATACACTTTAGTGGATACCAAGATCCTCCCAAAAGAATAGAATGACGAGAGATGAGAGAAAAGGGAAAGCTCCCATGGCAGAGAAAGCTTCGATGAGACCGAAGAGTAATCTTGTAAGGCCTCAATTTGTAGTAGTTGTTCCAATTGGTAGTTCTTTGAATTTGTCTCCACAAATTGAAGGTCGTCACCCCGAAAAACCCTCAGTTGATCTTATTTCACGAACCGAGCGCTGGCCCTTAGCTGGGAGGGTCTCTACTCTGGTTCAGCAGATTGAGGGCTCACAGAAAGTCCCTTCTGTGATGGACCATGAGGAGGGTGAACTATCAATTTCTGTTTCTTCTTAATGTGAGTTTTCTACAGGTGGAAGAAAGTTGTTTATCTGCAATATCCCTCCGGGAAGAAATGAGACTTGGTTGAAAAATCTCCTAGGACCTGAAGGTGTCGATTATTGTTTTGTTTGCAAGCGATCTAATCGAAATGGTAGATTCTTTGGTTTTGTTAAGATGCATTCAGGTTTGACCAAGGAAAAAATAGAGGCGTTTCATGGGACGATGCAGGATGGTTATAAGCTTTTGGTTGATTTTGCTAGACCGGCAGCGCCCAAGTCCAAGTTTTCCTCTCCACCAGTGACACATAATTGGGTCCCAAAACCCCAAGTTGAGCTGATCGCTCATGGATCTTCTGTGGAGGGTTCTCGTGCAATGGCATTAGCAGGCGTTCTGGTAATGGCCCATAACAATTGGTCGGCTTCTCAGTATAAAGGTGTCACGCCCCAAATCCGGTTCTTGCCCGGACTCGAGGCATGACTAGTAAAACAACGACTAAAGAAGATAACAATTTAATCCAAAATCCATAAAACTCCAATACTATAACTTGAATCCATCAAAACGTAGTATCAAAACATGAAATAACCCTCAGGGGGTGTAATAATAATAATCTCCACAGTTTGGTTCAAAACATAAAAAGTAAAGTCCGAAATCTCTAACAAGTACCCCGCCGAGAAGCGCCCAAGCTTCTACTCCTCAATCAAGCCTGTAGACACAATAGTGAAACATAGGGGTGAGCTTACGCTCAGTAGGGAAAAACGCATAACATAGTGAACCTTAAACTCAAAGAATCAACGACAATGCCCACAAAATCCATAATTCACCAACACAGTCCACGAAGTAATTCATAACATTACAAATAAACTCATTGGTAAGGTTAACATAAGGCTCTTAACAATCGAAGATAATAGATAAACCAAACAATGCCGTGGTACATGAGGTCACCACCCTCCGATCCACGTCTTGCGCGTCCTCTCAGATTTTCCCTCCAATCCAGAGGAGACGCATATCATTGAGACTATCGGAAACACCCTTCAGGGCACATATCGTCGGAAGTCTCAGAAACGTCTTCAAGGGATTTTAGATCATCGGGAACCCAGGGCCATACTCCCATAGGAAGCGCACACGTGGGCAATTTAATGATAAGCAGTTGATAATGGAATAACGCACTCAACCGGAATATGAAGTAATACAAGCTCAACAACCACCAATCCAAGTCCACACACGGCTCAACCATCACCAATTCACCACAACACATAGTACACAAATCACGCAACCATAGCACACCAAATACACAATTCCAACTTACCCTTCACTTACCAGGTTCGGACCACCGGGGCATCGATCACCTGATTGCACCGCTCGGCACAGCCAGTCATACTCGATACCCCCAACAACCAATCAAGTAAATCAAGTAATCATTCGAATACAATCAACGAGCAAGTACGAGTATGATCAACTAAATCATAAAGCCTTCAAAAGAGCATTCAAGCATGCAATTCCACTAGTTTCATTAGACTCTTTAGCCTATCCACTAAGCACTCAACAACCAAGCATGTGATCCTAACACACAACTAATCCGAGGGCTTTGCCAAGGCTCCTCTACCAGACAATCATATCCCAAGTATTGAAAGCGAATTACACTAGTGATTGGCATCCTAATCGGTCACCACTAGACACTCCGGTTATTAGAAATTGAAAGACGATTAAGCTAGTGATTCGCATCCTATATGCATATCTAGGACCTTTTCTCATTTTATTAACCTCGCATGCATACTAAGCATCATAAACGAGAGGTTAAGGCTTTCCCTACCTCAAGGTCCTCCTCTTCAATGCTTTGACGAAGCCCGGTGATCACCACTTCGCTCTTCCCTCGGTTCTTGGCGTGATCCTTGCTCCTCTAGCTCGATCCTCAAAGTCTTGGACACAAGGAAACAATAATTAGACTCCACTTAAACAGCAAGAAAGACTCCCAAAACCCTTCCAAAGTTCAGCTCAAAACCAAGATGTAAAACCGTCGAAAAACCCCCAAGAACCCTCACCCTGGTGGGTCACGGATCCGTGATGGCAACCCTCACGGTCACCGTCACGGAGCCATGACGAGTGCCGTCACGGACTCCCTCACGGAGCCGTGACGTCGCCCGTCACGTGATCCGTGGCGCACCAGGGCAGTTTCGCCCTTCTTCAACCTCCAGCTCCAAAACTCCGAAAAATCACCATCAAACCCAGAAATTCACCCTTTCCAACCCCCAAAACAGTCCAAATCCTTCAATACTCCTCTACCCATGGTAGGAATCAATACACAAACAAGTTTTCCAATGATTCATCAAATCAAACCCACTTCAAAAACTCCAACAACTATTGATTTCTCAACAAAAACTTCACCAAGCTCTTCATCAACACCATCTCCCATCATTTCTACTCAAACCCAACATCATCTAGCAACTTTCACCCAAAACCCAAGAAAATAGATGAAGAGGAATGAGGATTAGAGAGTTCCATTACCTCTAGGATGTGGAGATGAAGAAGATGCTAGTGTTTTTGAGGGTGGAAGGCTAGAGGAAGACTCCAAAAGGCTCCTTCTTCTTTGATTTTCCTTCAAGCTTCTATGAGAGCTCTTCTTCCTTGCCTCTCCTCTAAATTTCGGCTACAACAATGCAAAATGAATTGATTTTGCTTCTCCAATCCAATATAATACCTAGATGTAGTAAATGACCAAAAGCCCTTGAGCTAGAAATCCATGTAGAAGCTTTTGGGAGGGTAAAAGGGACAATGACTATCCTTTTTCTCTCCTTCAACCACAAATAGACATGTGTCCACCTAGGTCATTTAAATTTCCAAAATAAAATCCAGCACTTTTAAAATTGAAGCTTTAGTCGATATAAAGTCTCGTTTTGACCAAAATTGACTTTATCCAATATTATACTCAAACGAAAGGGTTTTCTCCCCTGAAGCCAACCGTGATAATGGCTACTTCGTTTGGTTTCCGGAAAAGTCCCGAGTGACTTCCGGAGTCACCGGTTCGACCGGAAGCGGGTCTTACAAAAGGGGTGCTCAAAACCTTAGGCTTAGAGGATATTACTCTCCGCTCCTTTGGCCATCGCATTTTCCTACTTACTGTCCTTAATCCGTCTCTCAGAGACTACTTAGAGGAAGAGAATTGGGTTCGTTTGAAGCCTTGGTTTGAACTGCTGAGTAATTAAGGTATTATGGTTACTGTTGGGTTTTTTTTTTCAATGGATCAAAGTGGAAAGTATTCCTTTTCATGGGAGAACTGACAATTCTGTTCAGGCTATTGGAAAGTCCTTGGGCACAATGTTGCATTCTATTTGTGATTCTGATCCTGATTCGGCCTCTTTTGACAAAGTTTTCATGTTGATTCACAGAAACTCCAAAGTTGATACATTAAATATGAAGTTTGTTTTGGGTTCTTCTAATTTTCCTCTCCGTGTTACGGGAGTGAATATTGAAGAAGTGCCGGAAATTTGTTTCCCGACTATCAGTTTGCCAGAGTCCTCTTCGGATAAAGATTGGAATAGTCAAGAAGATCAGGTTGAACCTACTGTTAACTCACCGTCCAGGGTAGCTAATTCTTTTCCGAATTCAGACCCTGTGGAAGCTGAAAAGGGCTTAGCTATATCCTCCAAGGATCCTTCTATTAGCACAACTCGTTCTAATTCAGGAAATCCTTCGGTTTCTAATTTGCGTGTTGCGCAAGCCTCTTCTCCTCCACAAAAGTCTGGAAAGCGACAAAAGAAAATTAAAGCCTCAATTTCATATCAAATACCGGTTCTTTCTCATGCAACTCCTAGGAGCAAAAATCGAGAGACTCGTCTAGAGAATTGGAATTATGTAAAGCAGGTTGGAATTAAAGCGTTGAAATCAACTAACACTGCTTTAGATCAATTCAACAACCTAGATTTGGAGGTGCCTGAACGCCTGGACTTGGAAGGTGATGAAGATGACCTTTATGAGGACATTTGTGACGATGAGGAATTGGATACTTTTGAGTCTGTTCCTTAAATGACTTCTGGTGGTCTACTATTACTCTGGAAAGAAGTCTTTCTCTGTTCTGATTGAATCCCTATGAAGATTGTTTTTTTGTGGACTGGTTTGTGGGTAGGATCTCAGTCCCCATTAGTTATGTTACAAGTCTATGCTCCGTTTCAGGCAGAGCACAGTTATGGGAAAAGATTGGTACCTACAGTTCATCTCAATGACCTTGTGGAGGCATCCTTCTGGTTTGTGCGGCTGCGTATTTTGGTTTGCTGTCTTTCCTGCTTATGTTTTGAAGTTTTACGTTTATTTTGTGTATATTGCTTGGTTTCTAGTGGTACAAGCAATTATCGTTTTATTTCTTTATTGTTTAGTTTACTCAGAATCGACCTTTTTGGTCTGGCATTCTGCATTCATTGTACTCCTCTTCTAGTATAATGAAATTTCCCCTCGTTTATCAAAAAAAAAAACATTCCCTCTTCTAAAATGTTTTCAACCGATGACTTTAGTTGTTGTAGGATTCTACAACCACCAACACTCTATCTCATCAAATCTGATTATTTAATTATTTTTCTCTCATAAAAAATTCCTGCAACTCTTCTTTGACCTTCTCCTACATCGATCATTTGAGGTGCTCTAAATATGTATTGACCTTCTCCTACATCGATCATTTGAGGTGCTCTAAACATGTATTTTCCGTGCGAATATTACAATATCTATTCTGGTCAAAACACATTTTATAAAACAAGTTGTTGAACTAAGTTTGTTGAACTAACATCGCCCACCATGGGGCTCGAACCCATGACCACAAGGTTAAGAGCCTTGCGCTCTACCAACTGAGCTAGACGGGCTTGTGCCTTCTTCCGTTGGCATTTTGTAACAGAACATAATATGCTTCGTTTACTCAGACAGACTAGGATAATTTATAATTGTAAAAGAACTCCTCAAAAAAAAAAATGTAAAAGACCACTCTTAATTATTCAATTTTTATATAGCTTGTGTCTTTAAATAAGAAAAGCATAGCAATTTACATCTCTTTACTTAAATATTTCATCATTTCAAATTTATTAATTAATAATTTCGGATTTACTTAAATATTTCATAATTTCAAATTTATTCATTAATAATTTTGGATTTATTTATTTAATATATTGAAAAATCAAAATTCATCAATGGCATTTGATAACCTACATTTGACTGATTCAGTCTTCTCCCACCGTGAACTGAATCAGACTAAACCGATATTTAGGAAAATGTCAGTTCAATTGACCAGAATAAACGGATTCAGTCTATTCCCACTGTAGGTAATATTAGTTCAATTGACCCGAATGGACGGATTCGGTCTATTCCCACTGTAGGTGCTGTAACTAAATAACTTAGTTCCACAACACAATAAAACTAAAAAGTTGGGATATTAAATTGGAAACAACCTTTCATGATTTAAATGGAAAACAAAAGTAAAAAAGGCAATGCAAGAAGTTTAATCCACAAAACCTACATAATGGAAAAACCCGAATCTACACCTAACCATCAATTCAAAGTAAAATATGAATTGCAAGACCAGTTGCGAAAACGTGTAGCAAAGTTCTACACTTCAAGCTGATACCACAGATGTTCCAAGGTAGCGAGATTCATGATCATCATCATACGACCGGTCTTCAGTTGTTGAGCCTTTCGAAGAAATACAAATACCCCATATCCTTTGGCGGATTGATAGAAGCCCCGACCTTATCATCATTGAAAATAACCCATCTCCCGTCTTTATAGATGTGAGCAACGTAGTGGCCACATTGAGTTGAGGTTCCAATGTGGCTTACAACCCCAATGAGCCTGTACTCTGTACACACATATATAACCGTGTAGTTAAACCAAGAGCTTAACTCAAGAAAACAATTATATTTTACTTTTAAAATAGGGATAATTGTAAAAACAAAAATACCCCGAGGTATTCATTTTTTGTGCAACAAAAAGACAAGTTCATGGCACCTTTTGCAATGAGCAAAAAAGGGGGGTACAAATTGCAAATAGTGAATACCTCGGAGTACTTTTTTTGTAATTATCCCTTTAAGTTAATTATGTTTCCTATTTCTAGTTGGTTTAGAAAAGTTAGATCTATGTAAGTCTTTGTTTAGTGTTCAAGATTATCACATTACTATCAATTTGAGTTATCAAGCTAAATTCTCCTTCTCCCTAAAGTTGGGTTTTTTATTGTTTCAACTTTCAAGTACCATAATAGCAAGTAACACCAGTTAAAAAAACGAATGAGCATAAGATCATTTTAACTTAAATTCCACGAGAAAGGGAAAAGAACTAACTTCCTCCTCCATCAGGCAGCCCGACTTCCGAGGATGTAGCTGCACTGCTTGATGTAGTAGCATCCATATCAGATGAAGCATTAGCATCAGGATTGCTAAATATCCAATCTGTTGCTTTCTCAATGTCACCACCCTGTGAATCATACGCAACATTTTAAAATAGCGGAAATTGAATAATTCCGTGTTATTTTTAAAAGAAAAATATATCGAGATAAATGCATAAACCCTCCAAAAGATTATTTCTTTTCTATGAGGGAAAATGTATAAGAGGTTTACCGATGCCTTCAGTGCCTTCCTGGCAATTTCTTCTTGAAATCCGAAAGAGACCAAAGTATCGACCGACGATTGGTCAACTTTAGTATTTCCTGCTTCTTGGGAGATCGGAGCATCGATGTCTGGATAACGTAGTATTTGTTAGTATCTTTTGATACAACATATCCTCAAATTGGTTACAATTCTTAGCAGTTGTCCAACTGGTCAAGCACTTGAACTTGGGTCTTGTCCCCTTGCTTCTACATAAGCAAGGTCTTGAGCCCAAAGTGATTTGACACGCATAATTTAGCCGGATAGCTATCCACTACAAACCCCCTCTTCAATACAAATTACAAACAACTACGAGCAATTGGATGAAGCAAAAGAGATGGTCCAGATTTATAAAATTCATTAATGGCAGGAATTGTATATATGCAGAACTTTGAATATATTCTTATTATTAAAAACCCCCCAAAAACATGGTCCATTGGATCCACTTGATCTAATGGCTCAGATGAGTTGGTATTATATTAGGGGTTTGTAGTAGATAGTCCCCCGGATTTAGTCTATAAAAAAATATATAAACTTGTTATTCCGTAAGCATTAATGTTGAAATACCTGGATCATCCATGTGAGAAAGTAACCAATTCATTGCCTCTTCCACTCCAGTATTTGCGGTGTTAATAGCAGCTTTCTCACAGTGAAGATGACTAAAGCCCATTGAGACTAGCTGGGCAACAATGTCCTGATTGGCTGAAGGCCTACTTGCTACCACATTTTCCTCGGGAACTGCAACAAAATAATAACAAACAGAAGAAACAAATTTTTAAGATGCAACCACACACAAGAAAAATACAGCTTCCTCGAGGAACCAATCCTGGTCTCGATCGAGGTTCCAAAACTCAGCAAGGTGACAAATAAGGATCTTTTGACTAATCCGGGAAAAATCAGTAAAACTCATTTTGTTTGTTTCAAAGAGAAAAAAGAGCAATGGTTAAGTAAAATAAGATGGTTCCAAACACATTTTAGTTCATGTTCTGTGAAATTGAATTGTATCTGAAAAGTGAAATAAACTTGCAATCGAAAATCTCTCTTCATGTCCGTGCTATCACAGGTCTTCGGTGCAAACTTTCATATGTGCTTTCGAAAAAGATAATTGGAGTTTGATTGAGTTTGACAAAGTTGACTGAGTTTTGATTGATTTTCAGTTATTCGGTACTTAAGTAAGTTTCACCAAGTTCTAAGGGACAGGTTGGGATTTTTTGAACACTAAATGTATATACTAAGTATAGAATTTGTAGGATTAGTGTTTTAGCAACGAAAAAGAAACATTCTTTTGGCACTAATAGAACTTGTTTCAAATAAGCGAATTAGTTCATTTGACCAAACTACAGTGGTAAAGCAAGTTCTGACACCAAGGAATTTAAGAACAAAGTTTACTTTCATTCACAAGAAAATAACAACTTCAGGTGAGTATGACATACCGTCCTCCGGCAAAAGCTCCTCCCCAGGCTGAAGACCCTTGCTACGCATGTGGCTGATATCTATGATATCGGGGACATCAATGTAGACATCTGAATGAACAGGATGGGAAAAGAATCAGAATAGACAATTAATTTAGCAGATTAACAGTTCGTTCATTCCATAGTGAGCATGAAAATTAGGAAGGCCCTTAAACATACCAAGCTTTTTTGGCACCCAGCCCGCCTCCATCACAAATTTTCGCATGTGCAACACCAAGTAGTCAGGGAAAGAAGTTAGACCGGCAGTCCTGCAACAGAAAGAAGTAAAACCAACAATGAGACCCAAGCTGCTCCAAAAAGGTTGTGCAGCAACCACAACACTCTTGCAATCATGTCATGACCTACATTAAGAATTTAAGTGTGTATTTTATGATAAGCCAAAATTTAACACAATTTCCTTAATAAATAAGCTATCTGTTATGTGTTCATTTTGGTCACATTAGAACTATGAGATGCAGTAAAATTGATAATGCATCAAGTCTCGCCTACTTCATAAGCTATTTGCCTTCTTACTGTAATATACCTTGCCAAAGGTGAGTGGAACTTATGCATACTTTGGTTTAAAAAACACTTCCTCCCACACAAAGTGAGTATCACATTTGACATTTTACAGAAATTAAAGAGTATTGAAGTTGATGTTGATGTTGACTTCCTCCAAATGCCCCATGTTCTATAACCCACTAAGGGGCTATAGTTAATTCAGACAAAGAGTGTACTCATTTTGGCTGGTGGGACTATTTCCCCAATGATTTGAGGACTGTAATCTTTGTAATTACATGTCATCCAACAGAAATGCCATAATTTGAAAGCTGGCGTTCAAGATCCATCAGGTATATGAGAAATCTCAGCCTACAAGTTTTTTTTGTCATTGCACATATACTAAAACAAACACCACAAGATCAAACAAGCTTACTTGATTGCAGTAGTCTTGGCCCTCAAAGCGGTGCTGAAAAAGTCCTGCACCTCCTCTGGTGCTGAGAAGTTAGATAAGCATGCTTCTAGTGGCACCCTTGGGCGTACCATTTCATCAGCAGATCTGCTTGAAGTAGATACTAATCAGCGAGAAATTTACAAGAAAAAGGATAAATATACTACACTCGATCTATTAAACTTACACTTCCTTTCCTTCAGAACTTTTTGCTGCTTTCAATTTTTGGAATGCTTCAAGTTCACCTGGATTCCAAATTTGTAAATTTATTTTGAGGAATTGATGTCACGAATATGAATGGAGAAATAACAATGATCAGATAGAATTTGTACCTTTGTTAGTGGCTGCATGCAGCGGAATATTTAGAGAAAGAATGTAGTCAAACCTTCTATTGTAATTAACCTTTCCAGAAGGACACAGAATCCGGTCCTCAATGCCAAACTTGAAACATTTTGAAGGATCCAATTCAGGTTTGCTAGAATTAGCTCGCTCAACTTGGTCAATAAAATGTAAGAAGAATTCCAATGCATCCTAAACACAAGTTGGTGTAAGCACTTGTTAAAAGGGGAAATGACATAAACACAATAATTTGGATTTGTTTATGATGGATTTATGAAAAGCAGAAATGAGACCACACCTGTTGTCTCATGGTGGAGAACTCAGGATGGCTGGCAGCAATGACCGCTTTGAACATGCGAGGTGGTATCCCTTCCTGTTTCTATAATTTGAACAAACGGGTGAACGGAAACATAAGTTGAATCACCAAAAAAAAACACAAGATAAATGGCAACGAAGAGATGAAGTCCATCATCAAGAAAATTCTGAATTTTTTTTGTCCATGCTTACTCCTCATATATGCTAAAAAAGGGACAAGCAGATTGCAGAATACACTACAGTTTGCACTCAAGATGTAATAAACAACATGAGTAATATTCCTGAAAAAGTTCAAAACCAATTTTCAAGGCTCCCTAACTTTCTGTAGCATGAAGTTCATAGATGGTCTGGTTTAGCGGGAGCTTACAGCAGTTACAGTTGAGGTAGCAGAATTCGCATTATCGCCACTCTGAATGACAAGCAGGAAAATGTACATATATATAAAACGTGTACCAGAAAACAAAACTACAAACAGAACATTTTTTATGTAGCTGACATACCTCCAGTGCTGGAACGGAATATTTCCCCGATAGCAGGCCATGGGCCAGCTTTGTTCTGTCACACAAACACAAAGTTAATTGAGTAATTAAGAGATCTGACAAAAATTGAAGGCATTTTTTTTAGCAGATAACAGGCATGTTATAGTGGACAACCAGTCCAACTTGAACCTAAGAACACTGATTCAATATATTCTCATAATTAGTTAAGGGAGAAAATTGCAATTATCGCATACGGAATGCATATTAAGCATTACTAATATTATAAATGTGTAAGTTGCTTACAACTGTGTATTCAAGTCTACTGTTGGATCAGCAGGAGCCATCTCAAATGCCTTTTCTAAACTTTGGCTCTGGTAATAGCTGAAGACACACTCAAATGAAAAAAAATAAGAACAAACCTTTTCCAGATTAGAAGCGATCAGATTCTATTTATCAATAAAAATACTAGCAAGGAACACTCACCGTGCAGAGAAGGACCGTGTTGTGAACACAGCTTGCATTGTTGCTGCCAAGTAGCAGCTGCAAGATAATTTATTGAGGAATCATGAGGCCGATAAATGAAAACATGACACTACCAGCATTCCTAAAGGACCAACTATTACCTGTTCCCGAGATTAACAAGCCCAGTGTAGCCTGGTCCACATATTGGTTCTACTTCCTGCCCACTCTCTTGAATTCTATTCCAATCAAAATTGGTATTCTGGTCCAGTTCTCTCTCTGCAGTTGTCATTTCAGTCTAAAGAAAAGAAAAGAAAATCAATCTTGCAGCCATATATGAATAGTATCATTAAGAAACAAAAAACTTACAGTTATAAGAAAATTGTTATCTGTTTACTGAAAGACAACCAACACCGAGGTAAGTAGCCAAAGTAAATAGTACCATCATATACTACATATATGGACAGGTTTGGAAAAGGAGTTGAGAAAGCAAGATCCAAGAATCTTGTATGAGGACTTCGCGTTTTCACATTATACCAAGTCTTTAAGACATTCTATAATATTCTAATAATGCAAAAACTTCTTACCCCCTAGCTAATTTACCAGTAAACTACAACTGAGTACTCCAGAATAAACAAGTAACAAACCTTTTGTAATGACGAAAAATCAATGCCAAAGAATGCTAAATGTTGTGCCAAATGTGGGTCCAAAACACTGTCATCCTCCGGGTAGGAGAAAACATCTGAGCTGCCACAAGAGATTACCCGTGATTACATTCAACAAGAAAAGAACTTTAGAAGAGAAAGGCATGTTCTGCCTAAAATTGTGACATGTCATCTCATTCCAAGAATGATAACACATTTGTGTATTAACTTCCTCTGTAACATTCATTTAGGGCATATCTTTTGCAGTAGCAGCTCTGTAACATTCATTTAGGGCATATCTTTTGCAGTAGCGGATAAACAAATCTAAGTTTCATACTCATTCTCCTTTTCTAGAGTTCCGCTTAAATTTTACCTAAGCTGTCACTTTCTTGCAGTCTACGCTAGATGAATGCAATGATATTTTTCTTTTATCACTGATCAGTTCGTCTAAACTTAAGTAACTGTAATACTATGTTGCCACAACAATATATGAGTAGCTAATCTTATGTAGAATATAAAGTTGATGTAAACTATATAAGATAAAATCAGTAGAAAATATATTAATTTTGCCTCTCATCACAGACGACGAATATACTGCACCTTTTAGCCACCTTACCTCCATGAAATGTCTAGTACTTCATATTTTGTTTACACTCTTGGTTAATGCCAGTTTCATGCACACAAGAAAACTAATTAAAGGCTCCATCGACAATCAACTTTATTCATTTCCAGTATCAATTGTTACTGTTGCTCAAGATTTACTAATCGTACTCAATAATAGATAAACTTGTTTTCGTAGGGGGGGCATATGAGCATGATGTCGCACATAATTCATACTGTAAGAGTTCAATGGTAAATGGAAGCACAATATAAATGGCACAAAATTGCTTTCCTTTTACAGTAAGAGGTAGCATTACCTGCTGCTTCCAGATCTGCAGTTATTGTCCCCAGCTTTACAGCAAGGGGATACCCTGTCTCCTTGTAGTAATCAATGGCGTGATTGTTTCCACCGGTTCCATCCCAATTCCTCCTTCCACAAAGGATCATTCCATCAGTTAAGTTTAACCAAAGATTCTCAGTTTTGTCACATTTAATGCACTTCCACCCAGATGGAGGAACAACAACCCCATTGTCAATTTGATGCAAATTCATGGCATATTCACTAATCTTCTTTTTGTCAGCTGTCCAGGATGCAAGCTGCTCTTTCCGCTCGGCACCCTCAGCCCTTAAAATTGCATCCACCGCTAACCTAACCTGCAGTATCATAGAACCGGAGTAAATTCTTTAATCAATCCCCATAAATTAAAAATTAGGAGGGGTAACAGAACAAGCTCCAAGCACCTTCTCTGGTAACTCCACATTAGGAAATGGAAGTGTTACATAATCAGGCAGTATTACTATACTGTGAGCTTCTTCATATTCAGTTTCATTGTTGTCAAATCCCCCATCCATACCTATAAGTCAAACACAGTATGTTATAGTAACCAACAATTACAAACATCGATCTTCAACCACAAACAATCAATGAACTACTGATTATTAATATTAGATATAAATGAGAAGAATTAAAATTGAATATGTTGTAGCACATACAAATAATTGAGTTTACATATAAGTAATACTCTCACACGCCATCACTTTACTCATATCTTTGCTCCAGCATACAAAAAGGAGTCAAACCCCAAAACCTTCGTCTTCTATGCAAAGAATGAGAGCTATGGAAAAGGAGATATATGCAATGTAATTTGAGTATATTCCAGAAGAAGTAAAATGGCATGTATGTTTTCCACCTAGAGGGCAGGTTTTGCAGTATTAGAATAAACCGCCTTAATCAAAATTTAGGTGCAGAAATAACCAACATGCTATCTAGAAGCCCCTTAGAAAGAACTCAATGTAATTAAAATATACATAACAAGTAGATAGTAACTATTAATGAAAACTATAAGTTACTAACAAGTAAAGATGAGGACCAACAATGATGCACACGGTGATAAATTGAATGTAGTAAGAGCATATCATCAAATATAACATAGGACTGTCCAAAGACATGCATATGGTATCATTAATCAAATACCTATAGCCAAAAGAGTCGGCTTTTTCAAAGGCCTGTCTTCCGGAACCAACTTCTTTGTTTGTTTAATATGCAAATAAACTGGATTTCCAGTCTTCGCATAGTTCCAGCCCACACAATCCTTCCCAAAAGCAAGAAATGTATTCATGTCGACGAAAAGCCCGCCTTCAGATTTCTGAAATGCATCACAATAGCACCACCAAGACAATTGAACTTCAGCATGTATAAAATATCAACAGAGGAATCATAATATTTAGAATTTAACCACAAGCACCTTTTCCTTAATTCAATTTGGCTACAATTTACTTACAAAAAAAAAATCAATTTGTCTGTCAATAACTCCATAATAGCACAACAGTGAAAAGGAAAAACAAAACTCGAATGCACTATATTGTTGTTCCATATCTGTTTCAGCAGCAATCTATGCAATCAAACAGAAATTAAAAAAAAATACTACTAATAGTAAGCATATATCAATGCCAGTGACAGTATCACCAAACCACCCTTAACAAGCAACTAGTAAAACTCAGGAAATCAAATAAAAATTTCAATAAAATCGTGAAATTATTTTCAAGCATATTAAACATAATTTAAAAAATTAAAACAACAATATCAACAAAACAATTATCAGTCATAATCATCCTGTTTGGCAGTCGAGAAAGCTCATACGAAACCGGAAAATTCGAAGAACGAAAATCGCAGTCACAGTTCCAGTAAGTTCTGGTAGCTCTTCACACCACGAACAAAATGAAACTGAAAAATCGAAATACTAGCGTACCGGAGTGGCGAACGATAAGCAACATTCTTCCTTGTAGATGCGATTGGTCGGCTCAGGGATGCGAACACGAGAGAGATTCGATCGGAGCAGGTCCATAGGGCTCAGCATCTCGTCCCGTCGACGCGAGAATGGGTGAGGTTTTAGGAGGATTTTAGAGAGAGAGGGACGAAATTGCTGGTTCTAGAGAGAGAGGAATTGTTTTGCTGTGACCTAAGCTGTGAAATTGTGAGAGAGAGGTGAGTTCTGCGCCGAAGGAGAGAGAGAAGAAGAAGAATTTGAAACAAAGTCCCTTTCGGTGTTCTCAGCTCTCAAGGATGGTACCGCTTCTTTCAACTGGTTTTTTCTTCTGTATTTTTAGGGATGATGATGGGTTGGGTTTGGGTTTGGGTTGGGCCCTTTTAGGCCAAATTCACATCATGGATTTTGTTTTAAATTTAATTTCTTTGAGTAATTACATGTATGGGTGGGTACTGGGTGGTTAACCACTCAATAGACCTCTTCACGAACCCAATCTAATATTATCGGTCTGACATATCTTGAAATCAGTTTCAACTCAAAAACTAATTTTTTACAGTAAAACCAATCAGTTTAGTAACTTGTTGGTTAGTGGTTTTAACATATGATAAAATAATAATTGAAAGTGTATTAAGTATTAACCACACAAGATTTTAAAAAAATCACCCTTTAGGGTTCCTCACATCCTCTACAATCCTCCTTCTCCCATCGCGTCATCCCTTGCATATGATCTATGTTGGTTTGACTGCTCTGACAGCGCCTCCTTCATGTTTCTCGTCTTTCATGGTGTGTGAAGACTGCTTCAGTAAAAAGAGTTAATTTGTTTTATTTTCGTTCGATCGGAACGTCGAGGTTGAAATTTAAATCGGTTTCGGTAACAACGAAGTTGTTTTTCAATTTATTTATTTTTGGAAGTTTTAATTTAAAAAAAAAAAGAAGTAAGCTGACTGGGCCGGTCAGGTCCGGGCCCAAATCAGATAAAAATCAAACAAGCCCAAAGCCCGACTTTATAAACCCATTTTTAGGGTTTCAATCGGCATTTTTTTTCTTCCTCCCTTGCGTTGCGCAGCACCCTCCCACTCGATCGACTCCCTCTCCCTAGCCAGGTCTCCTCACCGCTCGTCTCTCCCTCCGCTTCAGCTCAAGCACCCGAGCTCCTTCTCGATCTCGTGCTCCGCCGAGCTCATCTCCTTCCTTCACCTCCCTCCGCTCTTTCCTGACGTGGACATTGTCGTCGTCGTCTTCAGTTTCCCCGAGCCACCGCCCCCGCCCTCGATCCGAGCCCCAGCCGCTCCTCGGTCCAACTCCGGCACCGCAACCCTTCATCCCTTTTCCTTCGTCGTCCGAGCTCCTCGCCGGCGAGCTCGACGGATCCGGGACGGAATCGTCACATCCGTTCGGATCTGAGGCGAGCCTTCCACCGCGCTCCACCACGCCCATCCCCGTAGCCGTCTACTTTCCCCACGGTGAGTTTATGACCCGTGGAGCCTCGGCCAGTAACGGCGCCGTCGGTGGCCGGCCGGAGTTCGTCTGAGCCCTCTTCTCCCTTCTCGTTTTTCTTCTTTCGTTTGTTTTCGTTTCCGAGCATTTTCGTTTCTGGACTTCTGGATCTGGTTGGGTTGGATCAAGCTGAGGTTGAGTAAAGTACTTGAATTTGAAAAAGAAGCGTTTTGAGAATCGAAAATCAGTTTTAATTGATAAAAGGGAATTAAATTAAAAAGGGGTAAAACTATCGGATTTGTTTAATTTGGGGACTTTTGGACTGTTTGATCGAACTGGAAACCGAACAACTGAACTGGTTTGTTAATCGGACCTAAGACGGGTTTAAAAGTGGAACGCTGTTTTGGGACACCTCGAAAACCATGCCTCGAACTTGTGCCTCGGGATCTGTGCCACGGAACCCGTACCTTGGGAACTGTGTCTCGGAAATCGTGCATCGGGTTTCGTGCTTAGGGTTCCGGTGTTCGAACCCGATTCGTCGTAATCCTGCTTTTAGTCCGCTCGAGTCTAAAAGACAGCTTTTAAATTTAAATCGAAATCGTCGTAACCTTTTAAATCAAATTGTAAAACCTGTTTTAATTGTAACTCTCTGTGTAAAGTAGAGTCCGGCTTCGAGCGAAGAGAAGACCGGAGTTAAACCCAGACGCAGACTTCGCCCTAGAAGACGGTGTTGGCCCGGTCGTCAGCAGCTAGGAGACGCTGCTGTGGTATCGTCTTGAGGTAGGGAAAGTAGCGAATACCGGTTTAATTACGGAAAGTTACTAGTGTGCATGCTAGGATTAATAAAACTGGAAAGACGTTTATATCAGATAATAACCGGACGAGTCGTAGTAACATGTAGGATGAGAACAACTAGCGTAACCGATTGAACTGCGAACATTTACGTTTCTGTCTTGGGAATTGTTGTGCTGGTAGATTGGTCGTGTCGAGCCGTAGGTTGCCTGTTGTTTGGTTGCCTGTTGTTGTTTGTTATGCCTGCCGTGTGAGTCGGTGTCGTTAGGGTTAATAGACAAGATTAGTATATCCGTTGAGCATGTTGTTGTTATGTATGGGCGAGTGTGCCGTGGTTGTGTTGATCTGAACCCTTGGTTGTGTGATGGTCGGGTGAGTGATAGACCGACGTGACTGGTTGTGGTGAGACTGTTGGGCCTGTGAGCCGTGTTTGATCTGTGGCATTTCGATGCGTGCTTGTTCGTTTGCTGTGTGTTCCTTGAGGATGGTATTCCGGGTGTGTTGGGGGCCTACGGGTCGTGTTTGGGGCCGACGGGTCGGGCCGACGGGCCATAATAGGGTAGAGGCCTACGGGTCGTGTTGGGCCTACGGGTCGTATTGCATAGGGCCGACGGGTCGGAGCCGACGGGCCACATCATATCATATTGCATAGGGTCGACGGGTCGGAGCCGACGGGCCAAATCATAGCATAGTGGGCCTACGGGTCGTGGTTGGGCCTGAGGGTCGTGATGTGCACTGGGTGCCGTGTTTCAACCTCGATGATCTATGGTCCTTTGGAGACGTTTCCTAGAGTCCCGACGAATGCGTCCTTGTAAGGACGTCTCCGGCATTCTTGACGTTATACGTCTTTGTGACGTTATGCGCTTCCTCTGGATCGAGAGGTAGTCCGATGGATACTTGACCTACCGTTTGATATGATGATGTCGGGCTGTGTACAGTCGGCGGAGTTCAAGGATTGTCGTACGGGATGTGTGTGCTGATGGCTTCTGAGTTTTGATACGTTTGTTGTTGGGTTAGTGGTTATTGTACGAGAGTTGTCGGTTTGTGTGTTTTGGTAAATTGGCTATGAACCCCGATCGGTAGTTAGTCGTGCTATACTAGTATGCCCTAATTGGACGGTTACTCGTGGTGGTGAGCCTATGTTCGTTACCTTAACTACTTTCTCTACTGGGCGAAAGGTCACCCCTTATATTGTTGATTTTCAGGTGTTGAGCAGGATTTGTACTAGTAGGACATGGCTGAGCTTGTGAGCTTGCGCGAGTCTTGTCTAGTCGGTCTAGTGACGTGCGTCTATTTTGGAACCGAATTTTTGTATACTGGGTTTTGTGAGCTGTTAACTTTGTCAATTGATTTACTGTCACTTTTGAAATTTTTATCCTTCGTAATTTTACCATGTTTATTTATTATTTTAAGTGCACGTCTCGAATCCGGTCAAAACCGTATTTGGGGCGTGACATGGTGAGTTCCGAGTCCCTCCCAACTACCACTATCATGGCTCAGTCGCTCACCCTCAACGTGGTACCACCCTCTCCTCGTGTCATGCTGCCAGTCCCACCTCGAGGGCTAATAAAGTCGATACGGAAAAAGAGGAAGAGAGACCATCCACCGTGCCCTTCGTTCTTCTAACGACAATCGACCATCATCCTGCCACTCGAAGAAGACTTCTACAAGCAGCCACTACATTATCACCCGGTGGACGTCACGAGGTCGGTGACACACCTACCCTCCCCCCCACAAGCTGGATACATAAGCCGTAAACTAGCCCCATTGTTGCCGGCATTCCAGATACAAGAGGAATACTGAGGGCCTCCCGAATAATCTCCTGATCGACCAAACGTTGGCTCCCCGTCCCATTGGGACAAAAGACCAAAATCGCAACCAAAGATCTCCTGCCTACCAAGATAGCATGTTTGCGATGCTGGAAGCATGTGTGTCTCTGTTTGGTACCACCGACTCATACCTCGGAGGTCATAGGACTAAGTGCAGTTAGTGCAACACAAGATCTCATGTCTAGCCAAGAGAAGCTCCTCGTGTGCTCTCAACTCCTGTACGTGCCACAAACTTTAACATCGGCTTATCCAGAAATCTCTCAAGCGGGATTGCTGAACAACCCGCCTAGGACAATGAGTGGACCACCGAGCATCTAGACGTGTATGGAGATGCACGTCTCGCCCTGCCAACATCGGTGCAAGTCCGGTGACCTCTTCCCCCCATTATCTTGAGTTTTCCGTAATTTCCCGTCATCCCCTCAAGCACCCCAGATCTTTCGACACATACAATTTCAGGTCGAGTTAAATAATGAGTACTATGCGCTACGACTACATAACCACTCGAGTGGAAATGATCCACTGTTTGTTGACCCCTAGATTAGACGAATATCTTATTATATGGTTAACGCCCGACACCTACCGATCATAACTCCAATCTCCTCCTTCTACTTCTTTCTTTACGCTACTATTTCTTTTTGTGTTGTTTTTATATCTCAAGTCTTTTTACATTTCAATAAAACCCCCATATGCTAAAATAAAAATAAAAGTATTAACCACACAAGTCACGACCATATTAAGGCGTGCTTCCACAATAACTAATCTTGAATACCATAATCAAATCAATAAAACAGTCCCAAATTCCAATAAAACAAAAAAAGAAAAAGGATAAAAATAGTTTTTTTTTGTGTTAGTTAATCTCGGTTATCAATGTCAAACGGGGTCAAAACAAAAAGAGAGAGAGAGCTGCATCGTCGCTCTCCTCGAGACGCCATATATACATAACCAAACACAAACCCAATTCCATTAATACATCATCCATTTTTTTTCTTCTCTCCTCTCTTCTCCTAAGCTTCCTCGCCGGACTCCGATCGCTAGATTCTCGGGGGACCCTTTTTCCTATGGGCTCGGCCACGCCCGCCGCCAAATCCAAGGGCTCCAGGCGGTTCCTGCTCTGTTTCCGGCCGGGCGTCGAGGGCGACGACGACGTTCCGGCGACAATGGCGGCGAGGTCCCGGCGTTGCCGCAGCAGGGACGGCGCCGACGGCGCGATCACCTACGTGGCCGCCGGCGAGAAGGAGGGGGTCGTGTTCCCGAACGTGATGCCGGTGTTGAATCCGGCGAAGGAGAACGACGTCGGAGCGTATAGCCGGAGGAGGAAGGAGGGCGGGAATGCGTTCGCCAAGATGATGAGGGCGGTTGTTTTCGAGACCTCTTTGGTTAGTTTTCTTCGCTTTGGTATTGATTGTTGAAGGAATCGAACACGTGACGTCTGATTACTGACCGAATCCTTAAGTGGGTCAATATTTGTTTATTGATCACTTGTTTAAAATACGAGTCATCAGCATGTTTTGACCGTGCTCTAAATATGTCAACTCACATTTGACTCTTGTCCAAAACCAAATTTATGTGATGAGGTGTTAGAATCTCATCTCTAAAAGATTCTATCCGTCTATATACAAACATTAATATAGATTCCCATATGTAAAATATTCTGTTGGGTCTAAACATTCTAGGGGTGTTGCTACAAGAAATTTGAACACGTGATGCTTGATCGTTGACAGAAACGTTGAGTGAGTCAACATTTGTTTATCGACTCTTTAGATGACATTTGACCATTGATCGAATGGCAATGAGTGGATCAATATTTGTCCTACAATTCTATGTAGTGTTCGCTTAATACTCAATCATTAGCCTGCTTCAAACGTGTTCTAAATATGTCAATGCATATTTGACTCATGTCCAAAACAAACCTAAGTACATGTGATGCGGTGTTAGGATCTCATCTATAAAAGATTATATTGGTCAAAATACAAACTCTAAAAGAGTCTCATATGTAAAAGATACTGTCAGGTCTATAGATTATAGGGGTGTTATAAGAAATTGAACAACAGACGTTTGATTAGTGACATAACATTAGTTGGGATAACATTTGTTTATCAATTCATCAGACATTCAGTCGAATGACGTTGAGTGGATCAACATTTGTCCCACAATTCTATATAGTGTTCGCTTAACACCGGTTTGTTTAAAATACGAGTCATCGGCTTGCTTTAAACGTGCTCTAAATATGTCAACTCACATTTGACTCGTGTTCAAAACCAAATATATGTGATGCGGTATGATAATCTCATCCCTAAGAGCTTCTATCATTTTAAATACAAACTTTAAAAATTCCCATATATGCAAGATTCTATCATGTCTAAAGACTCTAGGGTGTTGTTATAAGAAATTGAACACGAGACCTTTGAACATTGATCGAACATTTCGGTTCTTCATACACTCAATCAGGTCAAATCCACGATATTTGACCACTGATCGATTGACGTTGAGTGGATCAACATTCGTCCCACAGTTTTATAGAGGGTTCACCATCAAGCAAAACCACCCATTAGTTTAAAATACGAGTCATTAGCCTACTTTGAATTGTGTCAACTCACATTTGACTCGTGTCCCAGATTTTATTGTTGGTAGCAAAACCAACCCTATGTGATGCTGCATTAGAATCTCATCTCTAGAAGATTCTCTATTAAATTCCCATCCTAAAAGATTCTATCTTAATGTATGAATCTTAAGAAGCTTGGAGCTCACGTATTAGATTACATGTAACCGTTACACTTTAAATTTCGTGCATTTTCAGGCTAAGAAGATGCGAAAGAAGAAGAACAGGCAAAAATCGTACCGACCCGCAATGAGCCAATTCGGAGAAGCATCAAGCAACTCAACAACGACCCCAATGAAGCGATCGGCGTCGGAGAGCGAACTCGCCTGCGTCGGAGGAAGATCTCCCTTCACCGAGACCTGCACCGGCTCGTCCTCATCGTCGGTGATCATCGGATCCGGGTCCTCAATCTCCGGGTCGTCCCTAATCTCAAGCTCCAGATCCTCCCCTGCACGAAACAGAGCCTCCTCGTCAAAACCAATTGAGCCCAAACCGCCTCCGACCCGAAAACGCCGGTTCGGGGCCCGGTACACCATCATCCTACTCTGCTCCGTGCTCTTGAGCTTGATCACTGTGATCTTCTGGGGAAAGGCTTGCGCCATTGTCTGCACCTCCGTGTGCCTCTTCCTCGCGCCTCGGTTGAGTCGATCTAGGACCGAGTTGTCGCCTCCCGGTGCAGCGGAGGTGGACCGGGGCCGTCGTGGTCGTTGATGGTTTTGAGGACGACGACGTTTTGTTGATTTGAAAGAGGGAATGGGCAAGGAGGATGTTGTTTGGATTTTTCCGGCGTAAATACGGGGGGAGCTTAGGGGTAGTTATGGGATTTCGTCGGGCTGTATTTGTGTGTGTATCTTTGTGCATAGAAAAATCAGGTTTGGAATTGAATGTACTAAGTGTTATTGTGTGTATTATTTTGTCATTTTTGTTCCAACTTGTTTAATTTGTGGGTATATTATGTATTTACCCATTGTTCCATTTCAATAAAATAAAAGATCCTTGCCAATGTTGAAAGTAAACATTTGGATGGTTGATTTGTTCATCGCAGATGGACGTGGAGGAAGACAATGTCGATCAGGTAGTGAGGCAGGTCGTTTGACCCTAATGTTTCAACAAATTTCACAAATCCGGTTGGGTGGACAACCCTGAATGTTGTAGCTCCGTTGAAAGGCAACTATGTTAGCCTTTACCTCGAGCCTAGAGAAGAGGTCAAACGACGACATATCAACAACCCACATGGTTTAGGGTAGTAAGCACTCTTGCCTCTCACGTGCCTCTCCCCATAAGAGGCTTAGCGGTTAAGGGTGGGAGGTGAAGGATGTCTACGGATCTATCAAGTATCGGTAAAACATACTCTTTACATGTCCAATAATCCACAAATCCTTGAAAAACTACAAAGTCTTGATAAAAATCAAATTGTTAGAATATGACTTTTTCTGAATAAGATCATAAAATTTTATTAAGAAGGAAGATCCAACCAGGATCAATTCAGAACGAAATCATAACAGAGGAGCTCTCAACTGGAGCTGCGAGAACAAACCCCGAGAAAAGAGCAACCAAAAAAAAAAAAAAAAACAAGCTGTTGAACAAAATCCGACACAAGGAAACTAAACAAAAAACACGATCGAACCAATCAACCCTCGTCAGTGACCCACTCATCATCTTCCAAGGTCAAATTCGGATCGTCAAAAGCCTTTGCTTGGTGAAGCTGAGCTAATTGAGTGTTATGAGCTTGTGCAACTTGCTTCCAAACAGCAACAAGAGCAATAAGTCTCTCACGCCTCAAAAAGCGAGCATGTTTTATTTGAACTGTAAACTAATCCCCTAAGAACTTGGGAGGCCGATTCTGACGATTTGAACCTCTAGAAGGCTGCTTCGAATGACGACCCTTGATATTAAGAGGTTTAAGCAGAACCTCCTTCGATGGACTACTCCGTTGATCCCCGATCGGATCACTATTTGCCTCAGGATCTGGAATAGGCCCAACGACTTCACTACTCAAATCAATAGAATTTTTACCATCCTTTGGGCTTGTACGCAGTTGGCCCACGCAAGATACCCCGGAATGCACCACCTCTTGACCAACAGACGCAAACGCATCATGGTTTTCGATTCCTTCAGCAACATTGGAAATAGAAAGGCTCAAAACGCCAGGCCCAATCCTGGACAGTTACAAGGCCCATATCTGCTTTGTCTCCCTCAGAATCGCGCGATATTTACACGTGAATCAAGAGATTGATCTGCATCTGTAGCACGATCAGTAATATCCGGAACAGATCGAATCACAGCTGAAGTACTCTGTAGTTTACTCTGTTTGTGCTGCAATGGCTTCTCACGAGCAAAGGCCACAAACAGTTTGAAACCGTTAAATTCGAATTCGTTAAAGGATTCAACAACCTGCAACACTGATTCATGAAGCTTGAATTCAACAAACCCGAAATAACAGTCTCTAAGGTTTGGGCTCTTGAGAATAGAAGCCGAAACGATCTCTCCAAAAAGCCCAAACGAGTTCTTAATCTAATAAAAAATACAGAGGGGAAACAGTTTCTAAGAGTTATACTTCCAAAACTCAAATAAATGAAGATCATTTAGCAATTATGGTACCCTCAGCAAGCTGATGAGCTCAAATATAAGAAGCACACTGGGAAAAGACATAGATATTGACCTTGTCAAGATTATAGTAGATGCTCTTGATAAGGAGCTTAGCAAAGCCAAAGTCACCTGATTTATAAATGTGAGCTATTCTCCTCTCATGTATATTGTTAGAATATGGTTATGTTAGAAGAACAACTCAACTAAAAACTTAAACTAACGTTTGAATCTGAGTTCGTGAGATGTTAAACTCTGATATCATATTAAAGGATAAACTCAACTAAAAACTAAAACCGATAGTTGAAGGTCCAATTATTATTGTATTCTAACACAAACAAGTGGAAATATCAGGATGGCGTTACAGCAACAAAAAGGTTTTACAATGAAATCTCACATAATTGGGAAAGCGGTATCAGACTAGCTTCTTTGAAGATAAATAACCAAGCAAAATGACGATAAATCACTCCATCATCTCTAATGTGTGTCCTTAACAAGTGATGAATCAGGACCGACCCGTCTTGGCTAACGCTTGAGAAGCAACAAGCATGGTCGGCCTAGCTTGTGGATTGCCATTGAGACATGCAATGGCAAGCTTTGTGATCATTATCAGTTGACCCTCCTCATTACTTGTTGGCCTTGGAAGACGCTCGTCCATTAGGTCATGTTTCAGCATCATCTCAATGTCTACCATCGAGTCTCCAAATCGCGTGGACAGGTACGAGATGATTTCACCAGGATGCCTTCCATTTATCACCTCCAATGCCAAAACTCCAAAGCTATGCACATCACATTTCTCAGTCACCCTCATGTTCAATGCTAGCTCTGTCATGTAACAACATTTATACATTATGTTCTAAAGAGTTAAACATGTAACAACAATTGTACATTATGTTACAAAGAGTTAAACAGATTAAAGACATATCCATAGACATTTCTCAACAACTTAAAAACACATACCTGGTGCAATGTATCCATATGTGCCTGCAACTACAGTCAGATTGGAAGAGTCTTGATTCAGAAGCTTAGCTAGACCAAAATCACAAACACGAGCCTCAAATTCATCATCGACCAGAACATTGCTGCTCTTTATGTCTCTGTGAACAATGGGTGGGTTGCAATCATGGTGCATGTAGGACAAGGCATGAGCAACTCCTTTAACAACATTCACCCTCTTGCCCCAACCAAACTCCTTAGCTCCTACGTCGCTGCTCAAAATCGTCGCCAAGCTACCCTTTTGGAGATACTCGTAGACAAGAAACGAGTGTAGGGAGTGTGAACAAAAACCATAGAATCTCACAATGTTTCGATGCCTTATCTCTGTCAACGCCCTGACCTCATTTACAAACTCTCTTTGATATGTCTTCTCACCAGAGTCATTGGGTTGTGGGTGCAATCTCTTCACAGCTACAACATCTCCAGATGATAAACTCGCCTTGTAAACCTTGCCGTGTCCTCCTTCCCCAATGCAGTACTCATCATCAAAACCTTCGGTTGCATCCAAGATTTCTTGGTATACAAGCTTCCCATCAAAAGCCAATATAGTGAATAGTTGTTCGCCATTTACTTCACCTTGATCTGCTGGTTGGCCCGTCTTTCTTCTTCTTCCCATGACATAGATCACTCCGAACAAAACAAGTACAAGTACAACACATGCCACAAGAGAATAAATTATGATGTGCATAGTGGAGTGGTGTTTTCTTGGTTGATATACAGAAGAGATGCATGGCTTCAGTGCACTGACATTACCACACAATCCTATGTTTCCTTCAACATTCTGAAACGCTTTGTTGTTCGGGACAGGGCCTTGAAATTCATTGAAGGAGATGTCGACAAAAACCAAGCCTCTCATTCCCTCAAATGACGAAGGAAGAGAGCCAGAGAGATTATTGTGGGAGATATCCAGTGTCTCCAAGCTTTGCATGCTACTGATTTCGGAAGTGATCTCTCCAATGAGTGAGTTACAACTCAAGTTTAAGAAATTCAACTGTTGTAACTTCCATATATGAACCGGAATTTCTTGACTAAGTTGATTGTGACTCAAGTTCAAGTAGTTTAAGTGCAATAGATCCCCAAGACTTTCTGGAATGGACTTGTTCAACTTGTTGGAAGATAAATCTAGCTTTTCAAGACGAGCCAACGACCCTAGTTGAAGAGGTATAGGACCGGAAAGTTGATTTCCATTCAAAAGTAATTGCACCATATAAGTTAAGTTGCCGATTTCTTGTGGAATTTCACCAACAATATGGTTGGAAGAAAGATCAAGCAAATGTAAATTGGTTGCATTTCCAACCTCTGGTGGTATGCTACCACTGACATTGTTATTTGCAATCTTCAAAGTTGTAAGTCTCTCACAGCTTCCCCAATTACTTGAAATTTCCCCGTAGAATCTATTGCCTCTCAAGTCTAAGTAATCCAAATTAGGATAAACTCCAAAAGCATCACCAATGTTTCCACTTATTTGGTTATTTTCAAGACGAGCTCGGACTAAGCTCTTGCAGTTTTTCAGGGATTGAGGGATTGTGCCCGTAAGATAATTGTCTTCTACTGAAAGATACTGTAGTAGTCCACCTTGACAAATATTTGGTGGCAAACTGCCAACAAATTGATTATTTTTCAACTGTAACGTAGTAAGTGACATCAAGTTTCCGATCTCTTTGGGAATGGGCCCTAGTAGTTGATTTTCTCCTAGATGTAAAATGGCAAGATTTGGTAGGGAACCAAGTGAAGTTGGAATTGATCCACTAAGGTAATTAGTATTTAGACCTAAATTAATAAGAGATTTCATGTTTCCTATCTCTTGAGGGATGAGGCCAGAAAGTTGGTTTTTAAATAAATACAATTTGGTGAGGTTTGTTAGGTGACCAAGTGAAGTTGGAATGGATCCACTAAGTTTATTGTTGCTTAACCCTAACCTAACAAGTGATTTCATGTTTCCAATCTCTCGAGGGATGAGGCCTGAAAGTTGGTTTTCAAATAGATACAATATGGTGAGGTTTGTTAGGTGACCAAATGAAGTTGGGATTGAACCGTTTAGCTCATTTCCAACGAGGTACAAGAATTCAAGACCATTAATCAATGCGATTTCTGATGGAATATTCCCAGACAAGGGATTAGTGGAGAGGTCGAGATAGGTGAGTTTGGAGAGATAACCTATTTGAGGTGGGATGGTACTGAAGAGTTGATTATCCGAAAGATCAAAATGTGTTAGACTAGAGAAAGCAGTGAAGGAAAATTGATGGAGAGTACCTTTCAAACCCAAGTGGGAAAGATTAACCCCGACGACACTTGTGTTACTTAAGTTGCAAGAAATGCCAAGCCAAGTGCAAGGACCAATGTTGGCTGACGAATTGGACCATGAAGAGAGATTGAATTGGGAATTGTATTCCAGAGTTGCCTTCCAGTCGAGAAGGGCATTGGTTTGAGCAACAAGAGAGGCATCGGAAGCATCATACAGTGAAGGACATAACAATGTCAAGAAGAAGACAAGGTAGTAAATTGCCATTTGGAATTGTATTGCTGTGACATTGTTGCAAAACTACATGATAGTATTTATTGAGAGGCAGAGGCAGTGACAGTGTTCTACTTTGTCCTAACTATTTGTTGAGAGGAGACTTGACGTGAAATATTCAACATATTAGTTGTAATTAAATGTGCATGAAGCTAGTTGTCGTTGGCTGTGCACCAATTGTTTTGGTAAGAAACAAATATGCTTAAATAAAATCAGAGAAAATTCAAGTGTTAGCTTTTTAATTGGCATTATGGACGGCCGTCCACCTTATGTACATAAATATGTACGTCTCTGTCAAAGAAGACTTTGACTTGAGACTAGTTAGGAATTAGAGCATTTTTTTTTACTGTAAATTGTAATTTTATAAATCTTTAAGAGCAATTACTTCGAAATTCTTCGAGAAACATGTTCCTCGATCATGAAAAGGCAGTATGAGCGAACACTAGTTCATTGTCCCTTGTAGTACTAGAACCGTCATGGACGGTATTTTGACGCCCCATGGACAAAGAAAGAAGGCGGAGAGGGGGAACGGGGTACCGGAGATCCTGAGGGACCTCGACAGTAGTAGTCGTGGTGGGAGGCAATGCATCATCTAGGGACCCCTCTGTGAAGACCGCCTCGTTAAAAAGTTTTGTTTTATTTAAATTTAATCGTTCGGAACGTCGAGGTTGAGAAGTGGTTCGGTTTTTGGTAACGGCGAGGTTGAAACTCGATTTTAATTTTAACTCGTTTTTTTAAAATAATAATAATAATAATTAAAGGGTCGGACCGGGTCGGGTCAGACCCGATCAGCAACCCAAGCCGGCCAGGCCTAAACCATTTGGGCTGGCACTTGGGCCGAGAGACTCAGGCCCGCCTGAGGCCCAGATGGGTCAGGCCGGACTATTTAACCCCAACTTTAGGGTTTGCTGTCACTTCTCCTTCTTCACTTCGGCAGCCTTATCTCTCCCGACCCAGTCCTCTCTCTCTCCTTCACTCCCCGACCTCCTCCCCTTCTTCTTCTTCTTCGTTCACTCCGTTCTCCGGCCGCACCACTGCCTCACTCACCTTCTCCGTCCAGCACCAGTCCCGCCGTCCAGCTCAAGCCCCGCCGTCGTCCAAGCCGCCACCGCCCACCCCTCTCTCATCTCCGTCCAGTCTCAACGCCACCACAACCAGCCGCCCAAGCTCACCGCCTCTCCCTCGGTCGCCTGACTCCACGCCCGAGTGAACTGGACGTTGGAACGAAATTGGAACATTTTTGGAACCTGGACGGTTAATTCAGACCTTGAACGGGATAAAAATGGAACGTTGAATCGGGTACCTCGGGAACCGTACCTCGGGACCCGTGCATTGGGACACGTGCCTCGGGAAACGTGCACCGGGTTCTGTGCTCGGGTGCTCGAATCCGATTCGTCGTTATCCCGCTTTTAGCCCGCTCGAGTTTAAAAGACAACTGTCGGTTTTAAACTGGACTAATCGTAACCTTTAATAACGTTGAAACCGTTTTTAATTTAAGGTTTTCGTGTTAAATTAGAGTACCGGCTTCGATCGAAGAGAAGACCAGAGGTAGCGAGCCAGGACGTCAGCAGCTAGGAGTCGTAGCTGTTGTTCTTCAGTCGAGGTAGGAAAAGTAGCGGATACCGGTTTAATTGCGGAAAGTTACTAGTATGCATGCTAGGATTAATAAAATGGGAACGAATGTTTATACCAGATAATAACCGGACGAGTCGTAGTAACATGTAGGTTGTGAGTCGTTAGTTAACTGATTTCAATACTTGGGAAATTGTCGTGCTGGTAGATCGGTCTTGTCGAGCCGTAGGTTGCGTGCTGATTGAATTGCCTGTTGTTGTTTGAGATGCCTGCTGTGTGACTTAGGGTCGGTAAGTTTAATAGACAAGATTTAGTATATCCGTTGAGCATGTTGTTGCTATGTGTGGGCGAGTGGGCCGTGCTTGTGTTGATGTGAACCCTTGGCTGTGATATGGTCGGGTGAGTGATAGACCGACGTGACTGGTTGTGGTCACGATTGTTGGGCTTGGTAAGCCATGTTTAATTGTGGAATTGTGATGTGTGATATTATCTTGATGTGTGTTCCGAGGAGTTGTTTCCGGTATGGTACCTAAGACCGAGGGGGTACGCCGGTATAGGGTAGTACCCAGGCCGACAGTGTGGTCCCATGTATGCGCGGTCCCCCGGGTAGTGGTTCCGGTATGTTGGCCTACATCGAGGGGGTATTCCGGTGTAGGACATCTAGGCCGACGGTTACGTGTTCCGTGCTTTTCCCGAAGGAGTTCCAGGAAAGTTGTATTACCTGTCCTTTGCCCGAAGGAGTTCCGGGAAAGAGGTCTAGGCCGATGGAGATTCCGGTATGACTTATTGAGATTGTGCCCCGGTTGTTTGACGGGATGATATCTAGGCCGATGATGTTCCGGTATGATATGATGGAGTCGGGCTGTGGACAGCCGACCGAGTAGGGGACAGCGGTACGGGACGTGTTTGTGCTTTTACAGTTTACTTATGTTCGATGACTTGTTAATGGGTGTGCTGGTTGCTGTTTGTGCTGTTTGGGTGACTGTGTTTGTAAGTGTGGTTAGGTCTTGAGTTGAGGATTGTGGTTACGAGTTCCGTTGGAAATTAGTTGTGTGTTGTACTAGTATGCCCTAATTGGACGGTTACCCGTGGTGGTGAGCGTTTGCTTATAACCTTAACTACTTTTCCTACTGAGCGAAAGCTCACCCCTTACCTTGTTGTTTTTCAGGTCCTAAGCGGGTTGTGTGCTAGTTGGATGCTCGATGCTTGGGAGCTTGCGAGAGTCCTAGGCTAGTAGTCTAGAGACGTGCTATTCGTTTTTTTAAACTCTTTTACCGCTGTTTTAACCGAGCTGTCGATTCGTGTCGTTGTTAAAAGTTTTAAAATTATGGTTTTGGAGACTTGTTGGCTTTATTTTCGATTAAATTATTACTGTTTTAGTTCACGTCTCGAGTCCGGTCAAAACTGGATTTGGGGCGTGACTCTCAAGGCCAGTCACTGATGCTTCGCTGATGCCTCATTCCTCCCAGCGGGGCATCTCCCCCGCCTGTGAGTTGACGTGCCAGCCAGACGCAGGCCCATCCCTACCCATCCATCAGCAGCTGCGCTCCTCCTAACCAGAGGCGCCGGGGCCTTCATAGCACGCGCTCATGGGTGGTCACGCGACCACAGGCAATAATCGAATAAGTAGAGAGATGATCTCCACCAGCCCCTCGCCGGATGCTCCCATGTACAAAAGCCGGGGATCTCGTGTAGGACTACCGAGGGAGGCTTATCGCGGGCACTTGAATGGTATCCCAGGTGAGGGCTCGGAGACTCGGGTTAGGTACCGGGTCCATTGTTACCCCGATCCCAATCCCTCGAGATGACCGAGCCTTAGGTATCGAGTCCATTGTCACTAGGGTTGGGGCCTCAGACTCTCGCTCCCAACCCAATGCCTCACCATCTCCACTATCCCCTCCAAACGATTGCGGCGGCACCTCAGCCGGACGTCTGACGCATGGGCGAGGCCCTCGTGCCGCATTGGAGAGAGATGATCTTCTTGATTTACATTGTTCCTTCTCCAATGTCACCATTGTCTTTTGTGATAACATCAGTTCTGTCTACATGTCCGAGAACCCGGTACAACATAAACGTTCTAAACATCTTAAGATAGACTTACAATTTTTGGTGCGAGAAAAAGTGCAACAGGTCAGGTTCATGTGCTCCATGTACCGCAACCCATCAATTTGCAGACATCTTTATGAAAGGTCTCCCAACAGTATTCTTCGGGTAGTTCTAGTCTAGTCTTATCTTTCTCTTTTTGATCAACATAAATAACAATTTTATTCAACTCAAACAATACGCTCCGGATGATAAATACAATCGAGGAAAGAAGAGAGAAAAGACTAAGAGAGGAGAACAGAGAAAAGCAACGCCAAATCAGCAATAGTCTTGAAACATTTTGATGGTTTCTTGCTCGACATAAGAAGAGGTGAACCCCATTTATTTGCATAGAGGTCAGGCTCATTTAGCTTTTGATTTCTTACGGAGAGAGCGTTAGGGACTAACGTCCTTGAGGGCCCTTTGGAGCTTAAGACGACGTTCTTTACCCACTTTTTTTTCGATTAGGACGAGGGAGGAGTGACTCGGGGTCTACGGAAACGTCCTTGAGGGCCCTTTGGAGCTTAAGACGATGTTCTTTACCCACTTTTTTTTCGATTAGGACGAGGGAGGAGTGACTCGGGGTCTACGGATACGTCCTTGAGGGCCCTTTGGAGCTTAAGACGGCGTTCTTTACCCATTTTTTTCCGATTAGGACGCGGGAGGAGTGACTCGGGGTCTACAGAAAGAGAGTGGATCTCCACCGCTGAACACTCTGAACACCTCTTATGAGATGGAATTTCAACCTGTAAGTATTCCCCTTGAGATCTTGTACTGCATCTGCATGTTGAGATCTTGTACTGCATCTGCATGTCCATTCATATAATTTTTCGTTTTTTTGCTGATACAAAAGGTGGATTACTTATGAACTTTTCAGTGAGAAACACTCAACTGAACTACAGGATCGATTGCAAGAAATACTAGGTATATCGTTACATTGACAAAAGGTTCAACAATGAGCACATTAGTGGGAAGCTATATAGGACTAGCATCTCTAATAGTATTAGACTAATACGTTCCCTTAACACATGAAAGAGCAGTCACTCCAAGACTCGCCTTGGCTAACGCTTGAGAAACAACTAGCATGGTTGGCCTAGCTTGTGGATTGCCATTGAGACATGTAATTGCAAGCTTTGTGATCATCACCAGTTGACCCTCCTCATCAGATGTTGGCCTTGGAAGGCGCTCGTCCATTAGGCCATCTCTCAGCATCATCTCAATGTCTATTGTCGAATCTTCCAATCGCATTGATAGATTCGATATGATTTCACCTGGATGCCTTCCTTTTATAACCTCCAAAGCCAACACCCCAAAGCTATACACATCACATTTCTCTGTCACCTTCGCGCTCAATGCTAACTCTGCCATGTAACAACATTTGTACATTATGTCATGAAGGGTTAGAAAAAGGCTTGAAATCAGGTGCAAACCAGTTATTACGGTGTAAACCTATGAACTCGTAGAAATAGTGTATGCGGTTTGAGAAAATAACAGTCCCGGTTTGAGTTGAATATTTTTCAGACATAAAATTTCTCAAACCAAAAATGTTATTTTCTCAAACCATATTTTTTTCAAAGTAAAATACTGTTTTTTCGAACTATTTTTTCTCAAACTGGGTTGCTATTTTCTCAAACCGTATGCGCTATTTTCTCAAATCAGATTTAAGCTTCGCAGGTTCACACCGTAAGGGTTCTCACGTGATTGTCTCCCTTAGAGAAATATGAATAACAAAACTATCAACAAAAGTGCATAAAGAGAATGAATTACATACCTGGAGCAATGTACCCATATGTGCCTGCAACTGCACTCAGATTGGAAGAGTCTTGATTCAGGAGCTTAGCTAGGCCAAAATCACAAACACGAGCTTCAAATTCATCATCGACTAAAACATTGCTGCTCTTTATGTCTCTGTGAACAATTGGTGGCTTGCAATCATGGTGCATGTAGGACAAGGCATGGGCAACTCCTTTAACAACATTGACCCTCTTGCACCAGTCAAAATCTTTAGCTCCTTCTTCGCTGCTCAAGATCGTCGCCATACTACCCCTTTGGAGATACTCGTAAACAAGAAACGAGTGAATGGGATGTGAACAAAAACCATAGAATCTCACAATGTTTCGGTGCCTTATCTCTGTCAATGCCCTGACCTCATTTACAAACTCTCTGGGATAGATATTCTCACCAACATCACCGGGTTGTGGGTGCAATCTCTTCACAGCTACAACATCTCCGGATGATAAACCCGCCTTGTAAACTTTGCCATGCCCTCCTTCCCCAATGCAATACTCATCATTAAAACCTTCGGTGGATTGCACGATTTCTTGGTACACAATCTTCCCATCAAAAGCCAATATCGTGAATAGTTCTTCACCATTTAGTTCACCTTGTTCTTGTGGTTGGCTTGTCTTTCTTCTTCTTCTTCTTCTCATAACAAAGAACACTCCAAACAAAACAAATACAAGTATAGCACAAGCCACAAGAGAATAAATTATGGTTCTTCTCATAATGGAGTGATGTTTTCTTGGTTGACTTGAAGAGATGCATGGTTTCAATGCACTGACATTACCACATAGTCCTTTGTTTCCTTGCACATTCTGAAATGCTTTGTTGTTCGGGATCGGGCCTTGAAACTCATTGAAGGAGATGTCAACAAACACCAAGCCTCTCATTTCTTCAAATGATGAAGGAAGGGAGCCAGAGAGACTGTTGTGGGATACATTCAACATTTCCAAGCTCTTCAAGCTACTGATTTGGGAAGACATCTCTCCGCTTAGCGAGTTATAACTCAAGTCTAAGAAATTCAATTGTTGTAGCTTCCACATACTAACCGGAATCTCTTGATTAAGTTGATTGTGACTCAAGTTCAAGTAGTGTAAATGCAACAAATCCCCAAGATTTTCTGGAATGGACTTGCTAAACTTATTGGAAGATAAGTCTAGTTGTTCAAGACGAGAAAACAACCCAAGATAAAGAGGTACCGAACCAAAAAGTTGATTTCCATTCAAAAGTAATTGCACCAAAGAAGTTAAGTTGCCGATTTCTTTTGGAATTTCACCAACAATATGGTTGGAAGAAAGATCAAGCACATGTAATTGGGTTGCATTTCCAATCTCAGGTGGTATGCTACCAGTGATATTGTTATTAGCCATCTTCAAAGCAGTAAGTCTTGCGCAGTTTCCCCAATTATGTGAGATTTCCCCGTAAAACATGTTATCACTGATGTCTATGTAATCTAAATTCGGGTAAACTCCAAAAGCATCACCAATGTTTCCACTTAGTTGATTATTTTCAAGACGAACTCGGAATAAACTCTTGCAGTTCTTCAGGGATTGAGGGATTGTGCCCGTAAGATGATTGTTTTCAACTGAAATATTCTGGAGTAATCCACCTTGACAAATATTTGGTGGCAAAGTTCCAACAAACTGATTATTACTCACTTGTAACTCAGCAAGTGGCATCAAGTTTCCGATCTCTTTGGGAATGGACCCTGATAGCTGATTTTTTTCTAGATATAAAATGGAAAGATTTGGTAGGGAACCGAGTGAAGTTGGAATTGACCCACTAAGGTTGTTGGTCTGTAACTCTAAATCAATAAGAGATTTCATGTTTCCTATCTCTTGAGGGATGACGCCTGAAAGTCGGTTTGTATGAAGATACAATGTGTTGAGGTTTGTTAGCTGACCAAGTGAAGTTGGAATGGATCCACTAAGGTTGTTGGTGTCTAACTGTAAATCAATAAGAGATTTCATGTTTCCTATCTCTTGAGGAATGAAACCCGAAAGTTGATTGACATATACATATAATGTGGTGAGGTTTGTTAGTTGACCAAGTGAAATTGGAATGGATCCATCAAGGTTGTTGTTACTTAACTCTAAATGAATAAGAGATTTACAGTTTCCTATCTCTTGAGGGATGACGCCTGAAAGTTGGTTTTCATGTAGATATAATGTTTGGAGGTTTGTTAGATGACCAAGTGAAGTTGGAATGGACCCATTAAAGGAGTTGGTTTGTAACTCTAAATCAATAAGAGATTTCATGTTTCCTATCTCTTGAGGGATGAAGCCTGAAAGTTGGTTTTCGTATAAATATAATGTGGTGAGGTTTGTTAGGAGAAAAAGTGATGTTGGAATGGATCCATTAAGTTTGTTAGTGTCTAAGTCTAAATCAATAAGAGATTTCATGTTTCCTATCTCTCGAGGGATAGAACCTGAAAGCCGGTTTTCAGATAGATATAATGTGGTGAGGTTTGTTAGGAGACCAAGTGAAGTTGGAATGGATCCATTAAGGTTGTTGGTGTATAACTCTAAATCGATAAGAGATTTCATGTTTCCTATCTCTCCAGGGATGAACCCTGAAAGTTGGTTTTCATATAGATACAAATAGGTGAGTTTTGAGAGAGAACCTATTTGAGGTGGGATTGTACCGACGAGTTGATTATCCGAAAGATCAAGATGTGTTAGGCTAGAGAAAGCAGTGAAGGAAAACTGATGGAGAGTACCTTTCAAACCCAAGTGGGAAAGATCAATCCCGACAACACTTGTGTTCCCTAAGTTGCAAGAAATGCCAAGCCAAGTGCAAGGACCGATGTCGGCTGAAGAATTGGACCATGAAGAGAGATTGAATTGGGAATTGTATTCGAGGGTCGCCTTCCAGTCGAGAAGGGCATTGGTTTCAGCAACAAGAGAGGCATCGGAATCAGAAGGACATAACAATGTCAAGAAGAAGACAAGGTAGTAAATTGCCATTTGGAATTGTATTGCTGTGACATTGTTGCACAACTACATGATACTATTTATTGAGAGGTAGAGGCAGTGACAGTGTTCTACTTTGTCGTAAGTATTTGATGAGAGGAGACTTGACTCGAAATATTCAACATGTTAGTTGTAATTAAATGTTCATGACGCTAGTTGTCGTTCACTGTGAACCAATTGTTTTGGTAAGAAACAAATATGCTTGAATAAAATTAGAGAAAATTCGAAGTGTTAGCTTTTTTAATTGAATAGTATGATAGTAATGTTATGATTAAGTCTAAATTGGCGTTCTGGACGTCCATCTACCTTACGTACATAAACGTATACGTCTTTGTCAAAGAAGACTTTGACTCGTTAGGACTTAGGAGGGTCTTTCACGTTTTGAGGAAAAGGTCAGTCACGTTTTGGGTCTTTCACGTCGTCAGTGTATAATGGTTTTAGTGTGAGATTATTACAACTAATTAATACCGGTTTGAGAGAAAAAAAAATTAAAATTGAATCTCTCTTTTTGTCGGGAGTAACTCTAAACTCTAGAGACATGTGCTCCCGAATCGCTGATATTATCAAACGTCAGTCGCACCCTCAGCCCGAGGAGGTCGCCCATCCCCAGGCTACGGTGTCGTCTGACCCCGCCGCCCCACTCCTTCATGCTCTTGTCATATCGCCACCTGCGTACATCTCATCACCGTCTGGTCACTCCGCTCCATTGATGACATGTGTGCCTCCTCCATGTCTCTCGCGGACTCTGGTAAGCCCTTTAAAGGGACGCCGAAAGAAGAAACCAAAACCCACATCGTCTACACCCCTGATCAACAACCCACATCACCGCCTTTCTCGTTGCTGCAACTACCACCATCGCCTACATCCCCACCACACCGCTGATGCTGAAATCTCCACCACTGCCTCCTATGCTATCTCTGGCGTTGGTGGCGATCGAGCCGGATGTGGCTTCTGTTGCCTAGCCACAACCGAAGGCGCGACGAGGTCGCCCACCGAAATCCCTAGCGTCCTCGTTGGATGGGATGTCTACATGGCCCTCCTTATTTCCCCCTCCTATGCTCAAGGGGGCTGCTGAGTATGGCTCTAGGTCACCGGCGTGTCCCAGGATGGGTAACTTGCGACGGAAGGAACCCCCGGCAAGGCTGTTGCCAAATATAGATCGGATTCTGCTAATCCCCTCTATACCCATACCGGAGTTTCTACTTTGTGGGGAGGGCTTGCTACCACCGCCTACTCTTTCTCCCTCGTGGCCTCAAGGTTCGCACCGCCCGGTTCTCTTATTGGGGCCCTCCAGAAGAGCCTCTCGGGGTGTTCTTTGGGTTATGAGGAGCCGCTGGAGGTGTTCATCACAGATACAGTCGTTGATCCAAGGGCGTTGATCAACAAAAATTTGGAATGATTGGACGGTTAATAGATCCACAAACCCCCCTGCAAGGAAACTCTGTTGCGTATCATAACCAATGCATGGGGAAGCTCGGAAGTGGGATTGGTGATTAAGGACATAAAGCCCGGTATATTTGGGTTCTACTTCGCCAATAAGGTCACCCGGGTTTTGGTCCGTGGTCATAAACCATGATGTTTTGATGGCCAACCCTTACTTCTTGGGGATATTGACCCATCTGCTTGGGTCTTTTTCTCACTGGACAAACTCCAACAGTGGGTTCATGCCCATGGCCTTCCTTCATGCATTCGAACTAAGACGAATGGGGAAAAGATTGGAGTAGCTTTAGGGACTACAGTGGAGGTCATGTCTGGTGATTATGGGAAATGTTGGGGGGGGGGGGGGAGGTTGTCCCAGTGCGTTTCTGGCATTTTGTGGATCACCCTCTTTGCCGGAATATGTTGCTTCGGTTTCCTGAGTTTTAGGATCCGATCACATGCGCCCTCACCTACACGAAGTTACCTACCTTCTGTGAGAATTGTGGACGGATTGGGCACACGTCTCCAGCATGTGACAAAGAGATGTCTGGGATCCATAAGTTTGATCAGTCCCTCCTAGAGTACCCGAAGGAGAAGCATAACATGGCCTATGCAACTGGTTGGACGAAACCGGTTAGGGTAACACCGGGTTTTGACCCCATGACTCAGAACACCACACTTAATCCCACCTCACATCGAGCAGGGGACCAATCGTAACACACAACACTGCACCTAATAAGTGTATATTTGGGGACGATCTTCTTGGCTGGAAAAACTTTGTAGGGGCCCAACCCTCGATCAGTGGAGTGGAGGTGCCTTTAGGGATGGCGCATGGAAGAAAGAGGGATTCCGTTGGGAAACCCCTGGAGGATCAGGTGAGGGTTGGCAAGTAGCCTCGCCAAGGAAAATGAGTACAATCCAAGGCTTCAGGGATGATTGATGGAAGGGATCCCAGAGACAAACTAATCCTTCCTTCACTACTGCAAACCCCAGACTATATGGGTCCTCTCCATAGGAATGAGCGACGTTTAGGCCACACCTTAAGCAGTGTTTTGCAGTACATTTTCATTTCAGTACTTGATTTTCATCGAGATCGCCTTAAACATTCTACTATTGCTGAGTTATTGTTAGACCTGGTGCAGGATCAAACATGTAATAACTCCTTATCGTGGTAATAAAAACGTTCTTTTGTTCTAAAAAAACGGGTTTGAGAAAAAAATGATTATGTATGAAAAAAGTTAGAACGGTTGTTATGAGTATTAGGTGGGCATCAAACTACAAGTTTCATTCAGGAGATAGAATGGGAGAAGAAAGCTAGCACCAGGTCTACCTTCTGATGGAGAGAGGGGCACATTTGAGATTTATTAGGGTGCTACATAGTTTTGGGTCTTTGTCCACAATCTACCTTCTAACATTATTTTTTAAACCTTGAAAGAGCTCTTCTTGGAAGCGGGAGAGATTCTCAAAGTTGAACTTCCGGAAAGACCGAACCTTAAGGGTCGTTGGTTTGGCTTTGTACAATATATGGACTTCACTTCCTACAAACAAGCCAGTCACACTTTCAACGGTTTCATCTTTGAAGATCATAAGCTCTATGTCACTACCTACATGAAACTTTTGATGTATCCTCAGTCTCTCAGCCATCTAATACTAATGCCTATGGTTTTGATTCTTTCTCCAACATTATTGGAGACTTAATCTCCTTTGATATCTCTGAAGTTAGCACTCCCCAACCTTTTTTTTTGATCAGCAAAAATAACGGTTTTATTCCACTCAACATGAAATTCAGTTAAGAATTACAATCAGAGCAGAAGAGATAGAACGATCACAGCACGCAGGCCGGAGAGAAGAAAAGAAAAGAGAATGGGCCCAAGTCCAAAACAGGCACAAAGCCCAGAAAGGAACAGGTCCAAAGGCTGAAAGAAATAAGCCCAAAATATTGGAACAGGGAGACGAAAACGCGTGCGTCTCGAAACCCCACGCCAATACCTTGGGAAAACGCGACAGAAAAAGCAGCCGCTCATTGGAGACCGAACGGGCACCTCGAAAATCGCCAATCTTGCTCGCTCACCGAGCTCCGGCGCCGGAACAGGAAGGGGAGCACAGCCACCACAACTTGCAACAACGCCAAGAGAGAAACTTCAACCTGAGAAGCACCTGCACACCATGAAAAACGAAGCCGAAAACCAGAGAAGCCATAAAATGACTGAGAGACGTCGGGGCCAGCACCCGAGAACGGCGAGAAGGGAGGTCAACGGAGTCGGAACCCATGGAGTACTGAGCAGGAGGTCGAAGAGGGAGCGATGAGAGGAGACCGGGGGCCAACACCCATGAAAACCAGTCGAGATCCGGAGCAAGAAGGGAGAATGTCATGCCCCAAATCCAGTTTTGACCGGACTCGAGACGTGAACTAAAACAGTAATAATTTTTAACCGAAAATTAAGCCAACAAGTCTCAATCTCAAACTTTTAAAACTTTTAACAACGACACGAGTCGACTGCTCGGTAAAGACAGCAGTAAAAGAGTTTAATAAAAAAAGAGTAGCACGTCTCTAGACTACTAGCCTAGGACCCTCGCAAGCTCCCAAGCATCGAGCATTCAGCTAGCACACGACCCGCTTAGAACCTGAAAAACAACAAGGTAAGAGGGTGAGCTTTCGCTCAGTAGGTAAAGTAGTTAAGGTTATAAGCAAGCGCTCACCACCAAGGGTAACCGTCCAATTAGGGCATACTAGTACAACACACAACTAATTTCCAACGTAACTCGTAACCACAGTCCTCAACTCAAGACCGAACTACACTTACAAACAAACTCAACGAACAAGCACAAACCACAACCAGCACACCAATTAACAAGTCATCAACATAAAGCAAACTGTAGAAGAATAACACGTCCCGTACCGTAGTCCCCTACTCGGTCGGCTTTCCACAGCCCGACACCCTCATATCGTACCGGAACACTCAGCAGAACAAACCCATAACCCGAATGGCAGTTCCCAACACCACCGAATGCACCCAGCCATTTATGTCGTACCGTAACACGAAGCCTCGGTCCCGACACCTACCCGTCACGTAGACTCGGAGTAACATCCTAGACCGAAAATCCCTCAGTCGAACGTCTGCCTGTCACGTAGACTCAGGGCCATAATCTTCCCATCACAGAGACTCGGGTATAATCTTCCCGTCACAAAGACTCGGGTATCAAACACGCCATCCTTGGCCTCGCGACACACTACCCCGGAACTACCCCACGGTGCAAGTATCACTCTAGTTACGTCTTTTCTCGGTACACACAACAAGATAAATATTACAATTGTCATAATTAAACGCGGCTTACCGAGCCCAACAATCTTACCACAACCAGTCACGTCGGTCTATCACTTACCCGACCATCACACAACCAAGGGTTCAAATCAACACAAGCACGGCACACTCGCCCATACATCTCAACAACAAGCTCAACGGTTATACTAATCTTGTCTATTAACCCTAACGACAACGACTCACAAGGCAGGCATATCAAACAACAATCAGGCAATCAAACAACCCGCAACCTACGGCTCGACACGGCCGATCTACCGGCACCACAATTCCCAAGACAGAAACGTAAATGTTCACAGTTCATACGTCTACGCTAGTTGTTCGTATCCTACATGTTACTACGACTCGTCCAGTTATTATCTGATATAAACGTCCTTCCAGTTTTATTAATCCTAGCATGCATACTAGTAACTTTCCGCAATTAAACCGGTATCTGCTACTTCCCTACCTCAAGACGATACCACAGCAGCGTCTCCTAGCTGCTGACGACCGGGCCAACACCGTCTTCTAGGGCGAAGTCCGCGTCTGGGTTTAACTTCGGTCTTCTCGGGCGAAGTCCCAGCCTGATTTTAACAAGTAAAACTTACAATCAGTTTCGGTACCATCTGCAACACTCCTCAAATTTTATCTGATTTAAGTCCTTTAGACAGTCCGACGGGTCCTTGAAATTTATCTGATTTTAAACAATTACTTAATTAAATAAAATAATTGAACTGGGCTGACCCGGATCCGACCCGGATCCAGCCCCCAACCCAGATCCAGAACCCAGGACCCGGTTCTGACCAAGACCCGACCCGGCTCCAACCCAAGCCCGAGCCCGAGTCCATCCTGTCCCAAGGCCCACTATCCCTCGTCCGGCCCAAAGCCCGCTTCAACCAGATCTGACCGAGCCGGAGAAACTCGCCGGCGACGGCGACGGAAGCTCGGACGAGTCGTGGTGTCTCCGGACGATGGTTCTCGACGCATTTCCGACGAGCCTCTCCAGTGGCCTACGCCCAACGGGGCTTCTCGTCCCCACAAGCCCAGTTCGAGCACGTCCGGTGAGGGGTAGAATCCGACGGAGTAGTTCCGGCTGAAGCTAGCTCGAGCGTGCTAGTCTCAAGTGGGGAAAAGACCGGCCCAGAGCTGCTTACCGTGTTGAGAGGGAAGTACAGTGAGATTTTGGCTCGGGGACGGTGGATCTGATGAGTTCTCCGGCGTCGAGTCGTCGAGGGAGAGAGCGTGAGGAGAGGAGACTGAGGATGGGGCTTCCACGGAGCGAGGGGAGTCGGGTACGGAGAAGAAGGCGCTGCCGCGTGCTCACCCGTGCTGAGATCGCCGGCGAGCAACGACGGTGGCTCTGGAAATGCGTGGGCGCGGCGAGAGAGAAGAGGTCGCCTCGGTTTCTGCGCGTTAAAGTGAGGAGGACATGAACGGGTCGGCTAGGGTTAGGGAAAGTTGAGCTGTACTTGGGCCTGGTGCTGGCTTGGGCTCAGCGTACAGTGTTTGGGCCTGAGCCAGCCTGATCCATTTACTTCCTTTTCCTCTCTTTTTTTCTTTTCCAAACAAACTTGTTGCAAAAACATACCCTCACGTTTCAGATTGCAGTTTAATACCCTTTTAAAACGAAGTGGGTTTTACAGAGAAAAACGAGAGAGCCATCCGAAACGCCACAACAAGCGGAGAAGACGCCGGGGGAGAAGACGACCCGAGGTTACCAGAGACGAGCCCAACCCGAGGAGGCGAGATCCGAAGGCCGGATCAGAAGCAAGCTGACGAAAGAGACAGCAAGGAGGGGAGCTGGGGCACGCCGAAACCGGAGGCGGCGGCGGGGGCCGGCGGGAGGGACTGCAAAAGGCAGGAGAGGAAGAAAGTCGAGAGAGGTCGGACGCGGGAGCCACAGGGGGGCCAACAGAACCGAATCCGAAGAAAAGGGCGGCGAAGCAGGCACAGACGAGGACGGAAGGGGGGCAAGGGGGGAGGAGGAAGGAGGAAGGGGGGGGGGGGGGGGGGGCGACCTCCAACGCTATGGAGGCCGCCGGCGGCTAAGCAAGGAGGAAGGGGGTCTGAAAGGTTTGAGAGCTTTTTGGCTAGAGAGCTTTTTTGAAGGTGTTATTTTCCAGCACTCCCCAACCTTCTTTGATGGCTTCCCTCGTTAATGCTTTGGTTTCTTTAGAGGTAGAGACTCTAGTTTAATCTTCTCTCCTGCGTACCCAACAACCAGTTTTGAGGTTTGTTTTGGCGATCCCAACTGGACTTGACCTTTCCTTACACTTTCCAACTGTGACATTTCCATTTTTTGTGCAAACTAACATTTTCCGTCTATTTTCACGATTCAGTTAAAAAAATGCTACTGTGCACGTGACCAACACGTGTCAAAAACCTAACGGAATCCGTTAAAATAGACGGAAATTGTTAGTTTTCGCAAAAAAAATGTCAAGCGTAGTTGGAAGTGCAAAGAAAGGTCAATCCCAGTTAGGATCGACAAAACAAACCTCAAGGGGGGCTAGGACCCATGGTTTCCCCCGAATTCTACTTCAAATTTCTTACTAGGAAAGGGATATGGAGGAAGTTCATCACTACAGGAACTTTAGCGGACTGAAATTGTTTTTCTCTTTATTTCTTATTTTGTTGAGTGTAGGTTTTTCCGATAGCTTTTGTTCTTTGAGGTTTGTGTTCCTGTTCTTGCTCTTCTTTTGAAGGGCTTACTTGAAGGTCTCGAAGGACACCCTTTACGGCAGTCCCATATTTTTTCTCTATTTCAGAGCAAAAAGATTTTAATAAAATCATCATTTATCAAAAAAAAAAAATCTTACTACTCTACAAAATCTTTCGACAGCTACACTTGACTCTATTCCTACTCTCATTTGGGTTGCTTCGCTCTCTTCTCCGGCGAGTCCACTGGAGATTGTTTATATAGTTTTGGATGATACGGTCCCTCTTTGCGTGGGTGACTCGCCAAATCTTATGCAGAGGGATACCCAAACGGTCACTGTCCTTGCAGACTGGTCAAGCCCAAGGTGGGGAATTTGAAATTTCAACTAAGAGTTTGCAGCTGGCAAGTTCTAGTTACTATATCTCTCCTTCCCCAATAAAATGTCAGGAAGTCCAAGAAAGCTAAGAAGAAACCTCAACCCTCTTTTGTTTATGCAACCAGATCCAAAAAGGATTATCAAGTACCCATCCCATAGAGTTGTCACAAGTTCACTTCCAATTCTATTTCTCCAGCTCTTCTGAAGACTGCACTTAAACCTTGGGAGTATTGTTAAGCTTTAGGTATCAAATATTTTGTGGTTGATAAGGGTGTCGTAGAACAATTTGATAATCTTGAGGCAGAAATCAATCAAACGGTTAACTTTGACTCGGATTCTGAAGAAGCTTTTGTTAACTTGGCTAATGATGTTGATCATCCTTCTCTCGGGATTGATCATATCCCTCTTTCTTATTCCTCCTGATGAGATTCCTCTTATAGAATATGAGAGGCTATTCTTCGACACAGAAGACGAGGGCTTTAAGAGACCTTTGTAGTAAAAGTCTTCCTACTTTCATCCTTTTACAAGAATCTAAACAAGATGTATTAGGAAAATTCTTTCTCAGATCTTGTGTCTTAGAAAGTTCTTGGAAACTTGAATTCATCCATGCCATTAGTAACTCAAGTGGTGTCATATCTGCTTTGTGAACAGATCTTTTTCAGACCATCTGGACAACAAAGTTGGAGCATGTACTTATTTGGTCTGGTAGAGGGGTGGAGCTGGATTTGAATCTCTGTATACTTAATATCTATGCTCCTTGCAATTCCTCTTGGGAGAGCAGTCCTTTGGTCACAAATTTCTCTTGAATTATCTATTTTTGGAGATTATTTTTCATTTGTGCAGGTTACATCAATTCTATCCTTCATCTGTCTGAGAGGAATGGTCATGTGAATTCATTCACAAGTCTATTTGATTTCAATATTTTTTTGTTCAACAATGGCTTAATAGACATTCTCTTTCTGGAGGAAAATTTCTTAATTTTTGGAGGACATTAATGATGAGAACTCCTCCTCTTCTCGTGGCATTGCGGGCTCTACATCGGAAGTGGGCCTCCCGCCATCGGGTCGGGCCGTGGATGAGGTCCTATCGGTGCCTGCTTCACTGGGCCAGTAGCAAGGCCCGGTTTTACCCCCTGCTCCCAAGCCCAAACCTTTGGCTGCTTCGGACCCCAAGCCTCAGGCTCAACCAGTGCCTCCCAGGCCTCCGACCCCTTCTCTTGAGCCCTCAGAGTTCTCGTCTTTTATCGTTGATATTCACTCTCCGGCTGCTGACCCGGTTTCAATCCCTCTTCGTCCCAAACGTAAAAACAAGCGGATTCGTAACGGGCGTCAGAAGTTTCTTCGGGCTCTCAAAGATGTCAGCCCCTCCAGATCCCTCTGGAAGAAGTAGGAGGCTAAGCGTGTTTGGGCCCTCTGTAAGTCGATGGGCTTCACCTCTTCGTGTAATGATAAAGACATTGTCAAATTGTTCCAAGATTTCGGTTAACTTTTGTTCTCCTTCTTGTTTCCTCTATTTTAGTCTTCTGTTCTACATCAATCGATTGTAATTCTCCCTTTGAGTGTATTGTTTGGTTGAATAAAATTTGTTTCTTTTGCTGATAAAAAAAACATTTTAATTCCCAGACCCTTTTTTTCTTAGGAGAACAAACCAAGTCCCAATTAATCTTGTGAAGAACTGTCTTCCTAACCAATCCATTCCAGAGAAATTTTCTCTGCCACCTCTTAATCACTTTGGTCACACCAGCATAGACTTTAAAGAGAGACATATAATGGAGGGGGAGAGAGCTTATTAAGACTTGATTAAATCTTCTTTAATTTGTCAATGATAAGAAGCCATGTACTAAATCTTCTAGGATTGACATCCAATTGGAATCCCAGATATTCCAAAGGCAAGGATGAGATGGAGCATCCAAATAGTAGAAGCCTGCAGCTCAAACAATAGTGTTGGATTTAGAAGTACAACTATAGACTTGTTAGTAATTAATTTTGAGACCAAAAGCAAATTCAAAACTCATAAGTGTGCTCTTGAGGTTAGTGATGGAGAATGATAAACCTTGATCAGGATTAAGGTGTCATCTATAAATTGCAGATGAGAGATGAAAGGACTAAAGGAGCCATAAAGAATCCGTTCAGGCATTACTTGATTTCCCTATTTCCATGAGTTGATGGATACCTTAGAACTTGAGATATTTTAATTTACTACCCAAAATGAAGGAAAGAGGTCCTTAGAACTTAACGGAAGACAGTGTTGCTACATATCTCTCATAAAAATGGATCATCCAACCAAGCCGAAATGAACTTAAAAGTCATGAGAACCCAATCCACTAAGGGTTGAGAGAGGAGCTGTGGTCTATGGTCTGAGAGTGATCTAGGTAGACATATTTGTACAAGATCAAGAAGAACTGAGATAACTTGTGATGCAAGTAAAAATCTGTCGATTCTTGTTGACCCCCTAACTAAGAAATTTTCCTCCAGAAAGGGAATGTCTATTAAGCCATTGTTGAACACAAAATTATTGAAATCAAATAGACTTGTCAATGAATTCACATGACCATTCCTCTCTGACAAATGAAGGATAGAATTGAAGTCTCCTGCCCAAGTGAAAACATCTCCAATAGTAGATAATTCAAGAGAAATTTGTGACCAATGAACTGATCTCCCAGAGGAATTGCAAGGAGCATAGATATTAAGTATACAGGGATTCAAATCCAACTCCACCCCTCTACTACACCAGATAAGTACATGCTCCAACTTTTTTGGTCCAAATGGTCTGAAAAATATCTTCTTTTTATTTTATTTTTTTGATCTGCAAAAAAAAAACGATTTTATTGAAAGGCGTGAGTCGGGATTGGAAAAAAACAGAGCCCAACTATGAGAGTACAGATCCTACACTAGCTTCTAGAAGCTAAAATGGAGATAAAGGAAGCAGGAGAGCTTTTCCAGAGAAGTAAATCGGCTTCAGAGACACTAGTGTGTTTGATGTTGAGCAATGAGAAGGTAAAGAGCTGGACACGTAGTAAAATCAGTTCCGGAGATTCGCGTAGAGTTGAGAAAACCGTCGAATTGCGGGATAACCAGAGGAACCAGAAGCACACGAACAAAGTTTTCATCCAAATGGGTTTAGAAGCCTTCTTCGCAATCAGGCCGCCCCACTGCAGAATAAGCAACTGCGAGCGATTCGGCAAGCAACCACGGATATTCCACCATCTAAAGACATGGTGCCACAGAGCCATAGATCTCGGGCAAAGCAAGAGAAGGTGGGCGATATCTTCAAAGGCCGAAGAGCAGAAAGAGCACAATGCAGAGGCAATAGGGATGGGCATACCACGATTTTCAAGGAAATCTTTCGTTGGAATAGCATCGAGAGCCACCAGCCAGCCAAACAAAGTGATTTTCGGAGGAAGATTTGCTTTCCAAAGAATAGACGCCCAATCAAGCTTTGGACCGGCCAAGTTTCTACGAATTTCCTCATACACGGCCTTAACGGAGAAAGATTTGTCATTTGTTCAAAGTTTGGCTGGAACTTGAATGATTAGGACTTGTCTCTTCTCACTTTGGCTCAGGGACAAAAAAAATTATCCCCCATTTTTCCCTACTCAGTGAGGATATAGATTAAGAGCGACTTTTAGGTAGGCTTGACTTTCCTAGTTGGTGGTGAATAGGCCTGAGTTAATTTCTGGCATGACATTTAGGTGGGAGACTTTTCCCTCAAGATTCAATTTCCCAAGTTGTATCAGTTAAGCATACACAAAATCTCAGAAGGTCATGCATTGTTGGAATAGTAGCTAGTGGTTCCTGTTTTTCATAAGATGGTTTAGAGGTTGGGAGGGTGGAGAATTTAATCAGCTTTTACTTCTACTCAATTTAGTTCATCTCCACGTCATTGGGGAAGATAGATTAATTTGGAGAGGACATACGAAACCTGTCTCAGTCCATAAAATTTATAATCTTCTGGACGATGATGGTAGAGCTGATGCAGAATGGGCTCATTTCTTTTGGTCTCCCGGTTTTCCTCCTAAGATCTCAACATTTATATGACTAGCTTGCTTGAATGTTGTTCCGACCAGATCCTTTTTGGAGTCTAAAGGATTAATTCTTTCAGGAGTGTTAAGCCCATCCAACCCAAAAGCTCGATTCTTTTAGGAGTGTTAAAACTCATTCAACCCAAAAGCTCGAACTAATGGGTGGAGGCACTAACACTTACTCCCCCTCACGTGTAGGACTGGACATCTACACGTGGGTCATAGCAGGGTGGAGTTGATAAACAGGTCGTGGGCCGAACCAGTTCTGATACCATGTTAAAGCTCATCCAACCCAAAAGCTCAAACTGATAGGTGGAGGCACTAATATGCTTATCAAGTGTTCAGTTTGTCCGTACACTTTCTATGTGGGACTTATACTTCAAAAATGAGTCTTTGTGTCCCTTTTACGGTTGGGATTTTGAAGATTCGGGTCATCTCTGGCTTAATTATAACTATTCTTGGGAAGTTTGGTCATAGATCTTGAAGTGGTGGGTCATTACAAGATGCATTTCTCCTAGTACTAAAGAAGTCATCTTGGCTTGGCTTGGTGTTGCTCCTTCCAGATTTTCAAAATAGTGGAAGCTCATCATCTACTTCACCTTTTGGCACATTTGGTTTGGCAGGAGTCAACTCATCATCAATCAGGAGTTGCCTTTTGGCACATTTGACATACACAATGCTAGTTTCAATCTCGAAGGGAGCTTGCTTATGAAATACACATACACAATGCAGTGGAGCTGACTAGTCATGCATGTGGAGCATGTCCACCATCTTTTATCCTTGAAAAAGTCCGGTTTATTATTATACGGTTAGCGTTTGGTATCTACGGATCAGGATTCAACTCTCACCCTTTGACTTCGTTTACATTTGTTTGCATTTTTAATTCGGTCTTACATTTCTGGATGCGTCCATAACTTTCATTTCTATCTAATAAAACTACTCCCGTATGATCAAAAAATATAAAATAGAAAAACAAAAGATAAAACAAAAAGAAGAAAGGAACAAGCTTTTTCTTCAACCTCGCTATTACTTTTTTTTATTAGTAAAAAAACATTATAATCCAAACGGGTTCTTTTTCTACTACCCCTCTGCATGAAATGTCTCTCCCAAAACCTCCCGACCTCTCTCCCTCAAACCCCTCGGCCTCCGGCCACTCTTCCCTCACTCCTTCCTCTCGCCTGTTTGTTTGCAACCTCCCTTCGGACTTCACCGCCGATCACCTCTTTGCGCTCTTCAAAGTCTTCGGCCCCATAAACCGAGCTTTCATCCCGACCTCTCTCACCAGCTCCGGGAAGAAATATGATTTTGTCTTCTTCGCCTCCTCCGATTCTGCCTCCGAGGCGATCTCCTCTCTCCATCGTACCGCGCTGGGGTCTGAGCGTTTGATCGTCGACTTCTGCAAGGGCCCCCAGCGTAGTGCTGGTCGCTCTCCATCCTCTACGCCCCCTTTTCTCCAGCCAACACCCACAGTCCATCGTTCCTTCAAGGACGTGATCGTTGGATCGGGTTCCCCTTCTCCTCCTCCTCCTCCAGGCCCCCCTCACTCTGGCGCCGCTCACACATGCTCGAGCTCTCCCAATCCTCTGAAAGCTTCTCTACTCCGATCTGCAGTTATTGGTGTGGCTCGTGTTAGCTGCTCGGCCTCCTCACTCCAAGCTGACCTCCCTTCCTCGCTGCAAGGCCTCGTCAATCTTCACGAGCTCGAGGGCAGGGCTTTCTTAATCTGCTTCAACTCTCAAGAAGCCCTTAAATCTGCTGAAGACTCGGTGTGGTCTGAGCTCCGACCCCTCTTCTCCGACTTTTTCTCGGACCTCTGCTCGGTTTTTGATGGCGGTAGCTTCAGATGGATCTCGATGGTCGGAATCCCCCTCTCCGGCTGGTCGTTGAACTCCATTCGCAACATAGCCTCGATGGCCGGTACTGTCATCGCCGTGCATCAGTGTTCCTCCTCCTTCTCTCGCATGGATCAAGCTTTCGCCCTCATCTTCTCTCGCAATCTGGACCCGGTTTCCGTCTCTGTTAACCTAGTGGTTGATGGCTCTAATTACTTGGTTGGAGTCTCTGAAATCGCTTCTCATCTCGTCCCCGTCGCTGAGTTTGATTCCATCGCCGTTTTTGAGGATGACTCAGCGCTTGATCCTGAAGATTTCGAGGAGGGCGAAGTGAGGTTTGACTCCGATCCCCCTTCCCCGTTGCCCCGCGCGTCTGATTGGCCGACCTTGGGGCTTGCTAAGCCCCTAATCTCGACCGGTTCTCCTCGCCGTGGCCGGAATTATCCATCGGAACCTTTCCTAGCCCGTGCCTCCTCGACTTCGCCGCGCGCCAACCCCGAGCTCGCCCTTTCAGTTCCCGATGCTTTGGGTCCCGAGGCATCTCGTAAAGCCTCCCCTTTTGTTTCGAGAACCTCAACCGACCCCGAATCTGAGTCTGGGCCGCTCGCTTTGGACACCTCAGCAATTTCGGGCCCGGTTTTTTCAGTTGCCCTCAGGCCCAGTATCATCTCCATCCTCTACGCCCCCTTTTCTCCAGCCAACACCCACAGTCCATCGTTCCTTCAAGGACGTGATCGTTGGATCGGGTTCCCCTTCTCCTCCTCCTCCTCCAGGCCCCCCTCACTCTGGCGCCGCTCACACATGCTCGGGCTCTCCCAATCCTCTGAAAGCTTCTCTACTCCGATCTGCAGTTATTGGTGTGGCTCGTGTTAGCTGCTCGGCCTCCTCACTCCAAGCTGACCTCCCTTCCTCGCTGCAAGGCCTCGTCAATCTTCACGAGCTCGGGGGCAGGGCTTTCTTAATCTGCTTCACTCTCAAGAAGCCCTTAAATCTGCTGAAGACTCGGTGTGGTCTGAGCTCCGACCCCTCTTCTCCGACTTTTTCTCGGACCTCTGCTCGGTTTTTGATGGCGGTAGCTTCAGATGGATCTCGATGGTCGGAATCCCCCTCTCCGGCTGGTCGCTGAACTCCATTCGCAACATAGCCTCGATGGCCGGTACTGTCATCGCCGTGCATCAGTGTTCCTCCTCCTTCTATCGCATGGATCAAGCTTTCTCCCTCATCTTCTCTCGCAATCTGGACCCGATTTCCGTCTCTATTAACCTAGTGCTTGATGGCTCTAATTACTTGGTTGGAGTCTCTGAAATCGCTTCTCATCTCGTCCCCGTCGCTGAGTTTGATTCCATCGCCGTTTTTGAGGATGACTCAGCGCTTGATCCTGAAGATTTCGAGGAGGGCGAAGTGAGGTTTGACTCCGATCCCCCTTCCCCGTTGCCTCGCGCGTCTGATTGGCCGACCTTGGGGCTTGCTAAGACCCTAACCTCGACCGGTTCTCCTCGCCGTGGCCGGAATTTTCCATCGGAACCTTTCCTAGCCCGTGCCTCCTCGACTTCGCCGCGCGCCAACCCCGAGCTCGCCCTTTCAGTTCCCGATTCTTTGGGTCCCGAGGCATCTCGTAAAGCCTCCCCTTTTGTTTCGAGAACCTCAACCGACCCCGAATCTGAGTCTGGGCCGCTCGCTTTGGACACCTCAGCAGTTTCGGGCCCGGTTTTTTCAGTTGCCCTCAGGCCCAGTATCATCTCCATCCTCTACGCCCCCTTTTCTCCAGCCAACACCCACAGTCCATCGTTCCTTCAAGGACGTGATCGTTGGATCGGGTTCCCCTTCTCCTCCTCCTCCTCCTCCTCCTCCAGGCCACCCTCACTCTGGCGCCGCTCACACATGCTCGAGCTCTCCCAATCCTCTGAAAGCTTCTCTACTCCAATCTGCAGTTATTGGTGTGGCTCGTGTTAGCTGCTCGGCCTCCTCACTCCAAGCTGACCTCCCTTCCTCGCTGCAAGGCCTCGTCAATCTTCACGAGCTCGGGGGCAGGGCTTTCTTAATCTGCTTCAACTCTCAAGAAGCCCTTAAATCTGCTGAAGACTCGGTGTGGTCTGAGCTCCGACCCCTCTTCTCCGACTTTTTCTCGGACCTCTGCTCGGTTTTTGATGGCGGTAGCTTAAGATGGATCTCGATGGTCGGAATCCCCCTCTCCGGCTGGTCGCTGAACTCCATTCGCAACATAGCCTCGATGGCCGGTACTGTCATCGCCGTGCATCAGTGTTCCTCCTCCTTCTCTCGCATGGATCAAGCTTTCTCCCTCATCTTCTCTCGCAATCTGGACCCGGTTTCCGTCTCTGTTAACCTAGTGGTTGATGGCTCTAATTACTTGGTTGGAGTCTCTGAAATCGCTTCTCATCTCGTCCCCGTCGCTGAGTTTGATTCCATCGCCGTTTTTGAGGATGACTCAGCGCTTGATCCTGAAGATTTCGAGGAGGGCGAAGTGAGGTTTGACTCCGATCCCCCTTCCCCGTTGCCCCGCGCGTCTGATTGGCCGACCTTGGGGCTTGCTAAGCCCCTAACCTCGACCGGTTCTCCTCTCCGTGGCCAGAATTTTCCATCGGAACCTTTCCTAGCCCGTGCCTCCTCGACTTCGCCGCGCGCCAACCCCGAGCTCGCCCTTTCAGTTCCCGATGCTTTGGGTCCCGAGGCATCTCGTAAAGCCTCCCCTTTTGTTTCGAGAACCTCAACCGACCCCGAATTTGAGTCTGGGCCGCTCGCTTTGGACACCTCAGCAGTTTCGGGCCCGGTTTTTTCAGTTGCCCTCAGGCCCAGTATCATCTCCATCCTCTACGCCCCCTTTTCTCCAGCCAACACCCACAGTCCATCGTTCCTTCAAGGACGTGATCGTTGGATCGGGTTCCCCTTCTCCTCCTCCTCCTCCAGGCCCCCCTCACTCTGGCGCCGCTCACACATGCTCGAGCTCTCCCAATCCTCTGAAAGCTTCTCTACTCCGATCTGCAGTTATTGGTGTGGCTCGTGTTAGCTGCTCGGCCTCCTCACTCCAAGCTGACCTCCCTTCCTCGCTGCAAGGCCTCGTCAATCTTCACGAGCTCGAGGGCAGGGCTTTCTTAATCTGCTTCAACTCTCAAGAAGCCCTTAAATCTGCTGAAGACTCGGTGTGGTCTGAGCTCCGACCCCTCTTCTCCGACTTTTTCTCGGACCTCTGCTCGGTTTTTGATGGCAGTAGCTTCAGATGGATCTCGATGGTCGGAATCCCCCTCTCCGGCTGGTCGTTGAACTCCATTCGCAACATAGCCTCGATGGCCGGTACTGTCATCGCCGTGCATCAGTGTTCCTCCTCCTTCTCTCGCATGGATCAAGCTTTCGCCCTCATCTTCTCTCGCAATCTGGACCCGGTTTCCGTCTCTGTTAACCTAGTGGTTGATGGCTCTAATTACTTGGTTGGAGTCTCTGAAATCGCTTCTCATCTCGTCCCCGTCGCTGAGTTTGATTCCATCGCCGTTTTTGAGGATGACTCAGCGCTTGATCCTGAAGATTTCGAGGAGGGCGAAGTGAGGTTTGACTCCGATCCCCCTTCCCCGTTGCCCCGCGCGTCTGATTGGCCGACCTTGGGGCTTGCTAAGCCCCTAACCTCGACCGGTTCTCCTCTCCGTGGCCAGAATTTTCCATCGGAACCTTTCCTAGCCCGTGCCTCCTCGACTTCGCCGCGCGCCAACCCCGAGCTCGCCCTTTCAGTTCCCGATGCTTTGGGTCCCGAGGCATCTCGTAAAGCCTCCCCTTTTGTTTCGAGAACCTCAACCGACCCCGAATTTGAGTCTGGGCCGCTCGCTTTGGACACCTCAGCAGTTTCGGGCCCGGTTTTTTCAGTTGCCCTCAGGCCCAGTATCATCTCCATCCTCTACGCCCCCTTTTCTCCAGCCAACACCCACAGTCCATCGTTCCTTCAAGGACGTGATCGTTGGATCGGGTTCCCCTTCTCCTCCTCCTCCTCCAGGCCCCCCTCACTCTGGCGCCGCTCACACATGCTCGAGCTCTCCCAATCCTCTGAAAGCTTCTCTACTCCGATCTGCAGTTATTGGTGTGGCTCGTGTTAGCTGCTCGGCCTCCTCACTCCAAGCTGACCTCCCTTCCTCGCTGCAAGGCCTCGTCAATCTTCACGAGCTCGAGGGCAGGGCTTTCTTAATCTGCTTCAACTCTCAAGAAGCCCTTAAATCTGCTGAAGACTCGGTGTGGTCTGAGCTCCGACCCCTCTTCTCCGACTTTTTCTCGGACCTCTGCTCGGTTTTTGATGGCAGTAGCTTCAGATGGATCTCGATGGTCGGAATCCCCCTCTCCGGCTGGTCGTTGAACTCCATTCGCAACATAGCCTCGATGGCCGGTACTGTCATCGCCGTGCATCAGTGTTCCTCCTCCTTCTCTCGCATGGATCAAGCTTTCGCCCTCATCTTCTCTCGCAATCTGGACCCGGTTTCCGTCTCTGTTAACCTAGTGGTTGATGGCTCTAATTACTTGGTTGGAGTCTCTGAAATCGCTTCTCATCTCGTCCCCGTCGCTGAGTTTGATTCCATCGCCGTTTTTGAGGATGACTCAGCGCTTGATCCTGAAGATTTCGAGGAGGGCGAAGTGAGGTTTGACTCCGATCCCCCTTCCCCGTTGCCCCGCGCGTTTGATTGGCCGACCTTGGGGCTTGCTAAGCCCCTAATCTCGACCGGTTCTCCTCGCCGTGACCGGAATTTTCCATCGGAACCTTTCCTAGCCCGTGCCTCCTCGACTTCGCCGCGCGCCAACCCCGAGCTCGCCCTTTCAGTTCCCGATGCTTTGGGTCCCGAGGCATCTCGTAAAGCCTCCCCTTTTGTTTCGAGAACCTCAACCGACCCCGAATCTGAGTCTGGGCCGCTCGCTTTGGACACCTCAGCAATTTCGGGCCCGGTTTTTTCAGTTGCCCTCAGGCCCAGTATCATCTCCAATGGCCCCAAGCCTAAAGCCCAAGAGCCTGGTCAGCAGTTCTTCTCCTCTTTCATTGCTGACATTGCTTCCCCCTTGGGCGGCCCGGTTTCGAGCCCATCTCGCTCCAAAAAGAAACACAAGCGGATTAAAAATGGTCGCCTGAAGCTCGCTCGTGCTCTAAAAGACGTTAGTCCCTCCCGTTCTCTCCGCAAGAAGTCCGAGGCCAAACGTGCTTGGGCCCTTTGCAAATCGATGGGTTTCACCTCTTCGTGTAGCGATAAGGATACCATCAAGTTGTTCAAAGATCTCGGTTAATTCTGTTATCTTTTTTCTTTTTCTCTCGCTCTTCTGCCTCCGATTGTAATTCTCCTTTTGGAGTGTATTGTTTGGTGGAATAAAATCCGTTGTTTTTGCTGATAAAAAAAAAAACATTATCATTCAACCTAACAATACACTGTAAAGGGGAATCTCAATCGCAGGAAGAAGAAAGAACGAAAACAATAGGACGGAAAGTCCCGGTTAGATATGATCCTGAAACATTTTGATGATGTCTTTATCACTATGGGAGGAGATGAACCCCAACGACGCTATAATTCTTTTTCTCCTCATTTGTAGGCCACGCGTTAGCATGAGAGAGGGGGTTGAGTCGAGTCCGCAGTCGGCACTCCAACAACGCGTGAGGTTTCAGCTCCGCGATTCGCCTGCCTCAGGGACCTACTCTTGAGGCTGTCTTACTCCAGTGCACACAAGTCACAGACGTCCGACCTGGTAGTGCTATTTTTGCCACGGCTGCGCATGCCCTTAAGTCTTGCTCTGGACCACACCACTTAAGGGATGCGCAGCCATATTGTTTCCCCACCAATAGACCCGAGAGAGGGAGGAGACCAACCAGGTCATAGTCACGTGACATATTAAAGAAAATTTGTTTCTTAGTAAAACAATTAGTGCAAGGTTATTGACAAGTCACATCATCCATATTTAGATATTTAGTTACAACCATCTTCAATAAATGCTTACTGCTCAAGTCTCCCTTCAATAAATGCTTACTGGCTATGAGTGCATATACTAATATCTTGTTATGCAATACAATGTCACACACAGTGATACAATTCCAAATGGCAATTTACTATCTTATCTTCTTCTTGACCTTGTTATGTCCTACACTGTATGTTGCTTCCGATGCCTCTCTTGTTGCTCAAACTGTTGCCCTTCTCGACTGGAAGATGACCCTTGAACACCATTCCCAATTCAATCTCTCTTCATGGTCCAATTCTTCATCAAACATTGATCCTTGTACTTGGTATGGCATTTCTTGCAACTCAAGGAACACAAGTGTCACCAGGATTAGTCTTTCCCAATTGGGTTTGAAAGGTACTCTCCATCAATTTTCTTTCACTACTTTCTCTAATCTCGAATATCTCGATCTTTCGAGTAATCATCTTTTCGGTACCATCCCTATTTCACTTGGTCACCTAACAAATCTTCAGATATTGTATCTGTCTACCAACCAACTTTCCGGTTCCATCCCTCGAGAGATAGGAAATATGAAATCTCTAGTTCATTTAGTATTAAGTAGCAATAACCTTAGTGGATCTATTCCAACTTCATTTGGTCACCTAACAAAGCTCACTTTACTATATATGTCTGAAAACCATCTTTCAGGCTCCATCCCTCAAGAGATAGGAAACATGAAATCTCTTATTGATTTAGAATTAGGCATCAACAACCTTAGTGGATCCATTCCAACTTCAATTGGTCACTTAACAAACCTCACCACATTATATCTATACGTAAACCAACTTTCGGGCACCATCCCTCAAGAGATAGGAAATATGAAATCGCTTATTGATGTAGGGTTAAGCATCAACAACCTTAGCGGATCCATTCCAACTTCACTTGGTAATTTAACAAACCTGACCACATTATATCTATATGGAAACCGCCTTTCAGGCATCATCCCTCGAGAGATAGGAAACGTGAAATCTCTTATTGATTTAGACTTAAGCACCAACAATCTTAGCGGATCAATTCCAACTTCATTTGGTTCCCTAACAAATCTTGCCAGGTTACATCTAGGAGAAAATCAACTATCAGGGCCCATTCCCAAAGAGATCGGAAACTTGATGCAACTTGCTGAATTACAGTTGAATAATAATCAATTTGTTGGCACTTTGCCACCAAATATCTGTCAAGGTGGATTTCTCCGAAACTTTTCGGTAGGAAACAATCATCTTACGGGCACAATCCATCAAGCCTTGAAAAACTGCAAGAGCTTATTCCGAGTTCGTCTTGAAAATAATCAGCTAAGTGGGAACATTAGTGATGCTTTTGGAGTTTATCCAAGTTTAGATTTTTTAGACATCAGTGATAACAAGTTTTACGGGGAAATTTCACATAATTGGGGAAGTTGTCCAAAACTTACCTCTTTGAAGATGACAAATAACAATGTCTCCGGTACTATACCACCCGAAATTGGAAGTGCAACACAATTGAATTTTCTTGATATTTCTTCCAACAATATTCATGGTGAAATTCCAAAAGAAATTGGCAAGTTAACTTCTTTGGTGAAATTATTTTTGAATGGAAATCAACTTTCGGGTTCGATACCTCCTCAACTGGGGTTGTTGGCTCGCCTTGAAAAACTAGACTTATCTTCCAACAAGTTCAACAAGTCTATTCCAGAAAGTGTTGGGGATTTATTGCACTTATACTATTTGGACTTGAGTCACAATCAACTTAGTGAAGATATTCCAGTTCATATATGGAAGTTACAACAGTTGAATCACTTAAACTTGAGTTATAACTCACTCAGTGGAGAGATCACTTCCAAAATCAGTAGCATGCAAAGCTTGGAGACATTGGATATCTCCCACAACAATCTCTCAGGATCACTCCCATCGTCGTTTGAAGAAATGAGAGGCTTGATGTTTGTTGACATCTCCTACAATGAGTTTCAAGGCCCGGTCCCGAACAATAAAGCATTTCAGAATGTGCAAGGGAACAAAGGATTGTGCGGTAATTTCACTGCATTGAAGACATGCAACTCTTCTCTAAATCACCACTCCATTGTGCACATCATAATGTATTCTCTTGTGGCATGTGTTGTTCTTGTATTTGTTATGTTTGGAGTGTTCTTTGTTATGGTAAGAAGAAGAAGAAAGACAAGCCAACCAGAAGAGCAAGGTGAAGTAAATGGTCAAGAACTATTCACGATATTGGCTTTTAATGGGAAGATTGTTTACCAAGAAATCGTGGAATCAACCGAAGGTTTTGCTGATGAATATTGCATTGGGGAGGGAGGGCAAGGCAAAGTTTACAAGGCGAGTTTATCATCCGGGGATATAGTAGCTGTGAAGAGATTGCATCCACAACCCGATGAGGCTGGTGAGAAGACATATCCAAGAGAGTTTGTAAATGAGGTCAGGGCATTGACAGAGATAAGACATCGAAACATTGTGAGGCTCTATGGATTTTGTTCACATTCCATACATTCGTTTCTTGTCTACGAGTATCTCGAAAGGGGTAGTCTGGCGACGATCTTGAGCAGCGAGGAAGGAGCTAAAGAGTTTGGTTGGGGCAAGAGGGTGAATGTTGTTAAAGGAGTTGCCCATGCCTTGTCCTACATGCACCATGATTGCAACCCTCCAATTGTTCATAGAGACATAAAAAGCAGCAATGTTTTGGTGGACGATGAATTTGAGGCTCGTGTATGTGACTTTGGTCTAGCTAAGCTTCTGAATCAAGACTCTTCCAATCTTACTGCAGTTGTCGGTACATATGGGTACATTGCACCAGGTATGAAATCTATTCAACTTCATTCTTTTTAGGGATAAATTAGGAATTAACTATCATCAATTTGTACCGCTCAAGAACTGATTGTTGACTTATAGTCGATCAATCGGGCTTGTAGAGTTAAGATAATTCCACAAATTATCATTTTCTGTTAGAAATGACAGAAAAACGTTAAGAAAAACTCAAAAACGCAACATGTCTACAGTTAGTTTTTGAGTTTAATAGTCATATGCCAGTTAGTTCTTGATGTTTTTCTTACGTTTTCTGCCATTTCTAACGGAAAATGTTAGTTTGTATAATTACCTTAAGTCTACAGGCTCGATCTGATCGACTAATAAGTCAACAATCAGTTCTTAAAATGTACAAGTCTATGATAGTTAGTGCGTGGAGTTTTTCCTTCTTTTTATGCATTTTATGTTGTCGTGAAATGCCTATGAATATGTTTTGAATCTGCTTAACTTTTTATTTTTGCATCATAAGTAACATAATGTACAAATGTTGTAATGTGACAGAGTTAGCATTCAACATGAGGGTGACAGAGAAATGTGATGTGTATAGCTTCGGAGTGTTGGCTTTGGAGGTTATAGAAGGAACGCATCCAGGTGAAATCATCTCATATTTGTCCACGCGATTGGAAAACTCGACGATAGACATTAATATGATGCTGAGAGATGACCTAATGGATGAGCGTCTTCCTCGGGCAACATCTCATGAGGAAAGACAACTAATAATGATCACAAAGCTTGCAATTTCATGTCTCCATGAGAATCCACAAGCTAGGCCGACCATGCTAGTCGTTTCTCAAGCGTTAGCCAAGACGCGTCGTCCTGATTCATCGCTCTCTCAGCAGTGTAATTGAGTCTTGGAGTGATTGCTCTTTCATATGTAATGTGTTAGTGATTTTGCCTTGATTTTTATCTTCAAAAGGAGCTAGTCATGTACAGCTAGCTACCTGGTTGTGTGAAATTTCCCTGAAGAAAATTAAGAATGGATAAGAGAAGCTTGTACTGTAAAAGCTTGTATTATGTTCGATGATGAAGAGAGTTGTTTACAGAGTATAGATAATGTACAGTTGCAAGCCATACATGGCAAACAATAAATGTGTTTAACGTGATTGCGTCAACTTGTGAATATATGAAAATGAGGTGATCAAAGGGATATGATGAGAGGATGCAGGAGGCGATCGAGGGATATGTTGCAGGAGGTGATCACGAGATGATGTATGTTAATAAGTCCCCTTAAATTGGAGTATGGATGTCAATGATGCCTGTAACTTGCAAAGTGGCTCTTGCGAACGATCTGACCCAGAGTCTTTGTAAAAATATATGCTAGTTGATGTTGACCCGATATCGGTCGAGGTGTCACGATCCGAGGTTGTAGGTGTTGACGAACAAAATGACAATCGATCTCGATGTGCTTTGCTCGTTCATAGAACAAGGAATTGGAGGCAGTGTGGAAGGCTGCCCGATTGTCACAGAATAACATGACATATGTGGACTGATGAACACGTAAGTCGTGGAGTAATTCTCAAAGTCAAATAATCTCACGGTTAGTAACGACCATGGCGCGGTACTCAGCCTTGGCTGATGACCATGAGACGACAGTTTGTTTCTTAGAGCGCCATGAAATCGACGAGGATCCTAAGAAGAGGATGAAACATGTCGTAGAGCATTAGTGTCTGGCTAACCTACCCAATCAGCATTGCAATAGCTTGTAAGGATAAATGGGTGGTGGATGAGAGGAAGATGCCTTGTCCCGAACAGCCCTTAAGGTAACGGAGAACGTGAAAACATGCATCAAGATGAGGTTTTTTGGGAGCATGCACGAATTGGCTCAAGATGTGTACGACGTAGCTGATGTTTGGTCGTGTGATGGTGAGATAAATCAGGCGTACAAAAAGACGGAGATACTGACTAACGTCCGAAGAAGTAGGTCCAACGTCAATAAATAGACGGTGTTGTTGAGGCAAGGGGAACTTTGCGGGCTTGCAACCCGTAAGACCACAATCAGACAAGATGTCAAGTACATACTTGCGTTGGGTGAACATGATACCATACGGAGAGCGAGAGACTTCAAGACCCAAAAAATACTTCTACGGCCCCAAATATTTGATGCGGGATTGCTCATCTAAATGTAGCTTAAGTTGTTGGATGCACTTATTGTCGGTCCCGATAACTATGATATCATCGACATAGATGAAAGCAACAACAAATGAGGATTCAAAAGCATAGGTGAACAATGAATGATCTGTATAGGAAGGTCGGAAGCCAAAGGTTTGAGAATGTATTATGTGAACTTGTGATACCAATTTCGTGAAGCTTTGCGAAGTCCATACAAGGATTTGTGTAATCGACAGATACAGGTATCCCCTTGTTTGCAAAAACCGTAAGGCACTTTCATGTAGACTTCTTTCTTTAAATCGCCTTGCAGTAGAGAATTATTGACATCGATTGATGAAGAGGATAATGCTTGGCAACAGCGACGACAAGGAGGCATCGGACGGTCACCCCTTTAGCTACAAAGGAAAGGTATATGTATAGTCAACCCCTTCAACTTGGGTGTAACCTTTAGAAACTAGGCGGGCTTTGAAGCATTCAATCATACCATCATGTTTATATTTGACCTTGTACACCCATTTGGAGTCGATGGCTCGTTTTCTTGGTGAAAGTTGGGTTAAGCTCCAAGTATTGTTTCTTTCAAGAGCAGCAACTTCTTGTGTCATGGCTTCTCTCCAATGTTCATGTTCGATGGCTTGACGAAAAGTATGAGGCTCATTCGTAGAAGAGATGGTCGATAACAGGGTAACATGATGGGGTGAAAATCTTTTATAACAAATTGATTAAGTAAGAGGATATACCGTTGACAGTGCTGAAGAAGAGGAAGAAGACTTTGGTGGAGCAAGGGAAGGCGAGAGAGCATAATTATAACTAGATAATCGGGAAGACATGTGACGTTTCCGTTTTGCACAAGCGGGTGCCTGGTGGGAGACCTATGGTTGATCTATTTCAATTGTGGGTAAAACGTCAGTGTTAGAGCTTAAGGGAGCGATAGTCTGAGGTGCAGTTACCGAGGGCTCATGAGGAGGGATTTCAGGCTGTTCTAAGCTGGCTGCCACTTATGGAGAATCGATGGGAGATGTAAGACTTCTTCTGTCATCTAGTGGGAAAGGGTATTCAGAAAGGGCGAATGGGAGTGCTAGACGGTCATCCACATTAAGACATTGATCTCCTGGGAATATGTTCTCCCAAAATCGAAATCACGAGATACAAAAATATCTTGAGTCTCCAAGTTATAGACGCGATACCCTTTTTGTTCTTTTTGGTACCCATAAAAATTCTAGGCTTCGATCGAGGAGCAAATTTATCTCTGGTCTGTTGATGGGCATAGTAAACGCATCCAAAAATCCTCAAATGCTCGTAGGCAGGTTTTAGGCAAATTAAAAGTTCATAAGGAGTTTTATTGTCAATGATTGCGAGTGGTGTCCGGTTGAAAAGGTATGCTGCTCTGAGGACACATTCTCCCCAAAAACGATAAGTAGCCGAGCTTGGATGCGAAGTGCTCGAGCAACTTCGAGCACCTGCCTATGTTTCCGTTCAACCACTCAATTTTGTTTTGTTGTGTCGGTGCAACTTATTTGATATTCCATTCCATTAGCGTCATAATAGGCCAAAAGCTCATTGTTACGAAATTCCATGCCTCAATCCGTGCGTAGGAACTTGATATTCTTCCGGAATTGACCTCGTACCCAATTGAAGAAGCTTAATAAGTGGGTTTTTGTTTCTGATTTGTGTTTCATCAAGAAGACCAAAGTTGCACAACTGTAATCACCCATAATGGTTAAGATGAAATGACAGCCAGAAAGGGAGGGGTACGATAAGAACCCAAAGTGTCATAATGCATTAAATAAAAAAAAGGTTCAAAGATTTATTGTGCGGATCGGGAATACAAGACGTGTTTGTTTTTCCCTACAACAAGCATTACAAAGTCTCAATCCGTGTTTATTAAATGCTATTGATAAATTTGGAGCCAAATGGATTCGATCAGTCGGTATGTGACCCAAGCGCCGCTGCCACAGTTGTGTGTCGTTGTTCCCATGTGTCATCAATGTCTTTCTCACTTCCGTTGGCTCCAAGTAATAGAGTCTATTTCGCATCCTACTCGTTCCAATCAACATCCTCGATAGTAAGTTTTGAATTACACAACAAATTGTATAAAAAATTAGAGCACAATTTAGATCACGTATGATGCGACTGACAAGAAGTAGGTTGAAGCAAAGTTTGGTATTACAAGGACATGTTTAAGTGTCAAATTTTGATCAATTTTGACGGTCCCAATAGCTTTGACAGGAGCAAGTTCTTCATTTGGGATCCTAACGGAATCAGATTTAATATTAGAAATAATATCAGGTAAGTGACTATCATCATAAGAAATATGATTTGTTGCACTAGAGTCAATAATTCAAAGTGAAACATTATTACCGGAGAAATTTAAACTAGAAGAACATGAATCGTTGACTGACGAAACTCTTGCAACAGATGTTGTTTTGTGCTTTGGCCCACCTAGTAAATCCATAAGGTGGGCTTTCTGTGTCTGCGTTAGTTTCCATGCGAATGACTTAATATGATCGTCTGAGATGTGTTGTTCATGTGGTATCAGAGCTTTACCTAAGTTATACCTTTCTATTTTCTCTACTTTCTAATTTCTTTTCCTCCTAAATTCTACACGTTTTCGCCGCCCATCTATTTCCTTTTAGTAAGAACCGCCTCCGGTCGATCTCGATCGAACCGGTGGTTTTTGGCGAAAGTTGACTTTCCGTCGGAAAAGTCAACCGATGACTCCGGGAGTCATTCGGGACCTTTCCGGGACCCAAAAAGCTTAGCCGTCAGTACGGTTATCTTAGTTGGATCGTTTCCTTTCAAACGGTTGTAATTATGAAAAAAATCAACCCGGGACCAATTTCGGTCAAATCAAGAGTCTTAAAGAATAAAATTAAGGTGCTGGATTTTATTAAGAATGGAAGTGGACCCCACATGGACACTTTTCCATGGTGGCTTGGGTGAGAAGAAATAGGGTAGAGATGACCCTTTTACCCTTAAAGAGTGGACATGCGAGACAATTGGGCAATGGGGCAATTTGGTCTTAGCTCATTTAGGTTTAAAGAGGCTTGAGGCACACATTTCAGCCTATTTTATCAAGGTTAGCCGAAATTTAGAGAGACAGAGAGAGAAGTTTGAAGCTTGAAGAAGAAGAAAGGGAGAAAAGAGGGAGTTTTGGGGTCATTTCTCCACCAAAAGCTTGGATTATTCTAGTTTCTTCATCCCCTTTCTATTCCTAAGGTAAATCCTCTATCTAAATTCGTTTTTGTTGAATCCTACTTAGTGGTTTTGCTAGAAAAAGCTTGAAACTAGTTGGGTTTCCTTGGATGTTGTGTTTTTGAGGTTAAGTAGATGATTTGTGATTAAAAATAGGTTTGGATGATGAAATCTTAGGGGGTTTGTGTTGTTTTGATGAAACTCATTTAGTTAATGAAGTATTGAGGTTTATGGGATTGATTTGGAGGTTTTTGGTTGATAAAAATGGAGTTTTGAGGGTTTAATTTCGGGGAAGAAGAAGCTGGAGGAAGAAGAAGGCGAAACAGTCAGACCCGTCACGGATCCGTGACGGGCACTTGACGGAAGACGTCACGGCTCCGTGACGGAGGCCGTGACGGCACACGTCACGGTTCCGTGACGTCACCCGTGACGGGGAGCATCACGGTTCCGTGACCCGAACCGTCACGGAGTCCGTCAAGGCTCCGTGACCCGAACCGTGGTAGATCAGATTTGGGCCTTTTGGGCCCATTTTGGTGCTTTTCAAGTAATTGGGACGGTTACCTATAACCGAGCCCTTTTGGGGTTAATTGGGAATGTTTTCCTCTTTAAACCACTCTCGAATTACTCTTGATTCTCGTATTAATTTGCGATCCTAGACTTTGGATCCGAGCACGACGGAGGAGGCTATTAGGCGTCTTGAAGTGACTAAGCGTTTGGATAGCGATCGAGGTAGGGGAAAGTAGCGAATACCGGTTTAATTGCGGAAAGTTACTAGTATGCATATAGGTTGCAAATACTTTTATAATTGTAGAATTGCATGTAAGATGTGAGGAACGAGTGAAATGAGGGATAGCTTACGAGCCAGGTCGTGCCGTAAGTTTGGGAATTGTCGTGCTGTAGAAATGCATGTGGGCCATGTCGAGCCTTAAGATTGTGTCACGCCCCAAATCCGGTTCTTGCCCGGACTCAAGACGTGACTTGAGTAAACACGGTTTTCAACACTATTTAACCAACAACAATTTCGTAAATCCTTCAAATAAGTCTCAAATCAGAATAACTCAGTTTAAAACATAAATAAAACTCTCCAGGGGTGTAATAATAATCCTCCAACATGGTTTGTTCAAAAACTGAAGTAAAAACATAAACGAAGTCTCTAATAAGACACCCACACCAAGAAGCTCCCGAGCCTCTACTCCTCAATCAAGCCTGTAATCACAACAATAAACTCATAGGGGTGAGCTTGCGCTCAGTAGGGAAAATACATAACAAGGTGGACTTTAAACTCAATAATTTCATCAGCAAAGTCAACAAGATAACTCTTAACAATTACGGGCAATAGGTAATCTAATCAATGTCGTGGCACATGGAGTCACCACCCTCCGATCCACATATGATGTGTCCTCTCGGATTTTCCCTCAAGTCCAGAGGAGACGCATATCATTGAGGCTACCGGAAACAACCCCCTAAGAGCGCTTATCATCGGGATTCTCAGAAACGTCTCCAAAGGACTATATGTCCTCGGGAACCAAGGTATTACTCCCATAGGAAGCATACACTTGGGCAATTCAATGATAATCAGATATAATTGAGTAACACACTCAAGCGAAACACGAACCAATCCATTCCCAACGAACACCAATCCACTAACACACATAGCTCACGAATCACCGTTTCACCACAATACACCGCACACGAATCACATAACCACAGCACACGAATCACATAACCACAACACACGAATCACATAACCACAACTTACCATTTACTTACCAGGCTTGACTCATCGGTCCATCGATCACCTGATTGCACCGAATGGTACAACCAGTCATACTCGATTCCCCAATCAACCATTTGAGGAAATCAAGCAATCATTCAAATACATTCAACAGTCAAGCACGAGTTCAAGCAACCAATCATATAAATCTTCAATCAAACATTCAAGCATGCAATTCAACTAGTTCCCTTAGACTCTTTAGCCTATCCACTAAGCAACCAAACAACCAAGCATGCGATCCTAACACACAACTAATCCGAGGGCTTTGCCAAGGCCACTCTACCAGTAAAACAATTCCCAAGTGTTGAAAGCGAGTTACAATAGTGATTGGCATCCTAAGCATACATCACTAGACATTTCTGGTTATTAGTAATTGAAAGACAATTATTCTAGTTATTCGCATCCTATAGGCATTTCTAGGACCTTTCCGATTTTATTATCCTAACATGCATACTAAGCATTTAAACGAGAAGTTAAGACTTTCCCTACCTCAAGGTCTTCCTCTCAACACTCTGATGTCACAAACGATAGTCACCACACCGTCCTTCACACGGGTACCGGCGTGAATCTTCGATCTCCTAGCTCGCGTCCACGTTCTTCCTTCTTTCCTAGCTTGGTTCCACGGTCTTGGACCACAAAAAAATCACCAATTAGATTCCCCAACAAAGTGTTCTTCTCTCCAAAATACACAACAATACTTAGCGATGGACCAAGGTTTGAAGAGGTGATGTGGAATCAAATTGAGCTAAAAGGAAGGGTTTTGGGCTCTGGGGGTCTGGTCCGGAATGCCATACGGACCGTGTGGCTAGCCGTGCCGGAACATGGCACGGACCATGTCACAGGCCGGCCCGGAAGCTAGCGCGGAACGCTTCACAGACCGGCCCGGAGAGCGACACGGACCGTGTTAGGTACCGTGCCGGACTCCCGTCCGTTCCGTGCCGTGTGCCGTGTCGGTACCAGGCCCGTTCCGTGCAGCTTACCGTGCCGGAACCTGGCCGGGTCCGGGTCAGCTTCCGTATCAGACCTGACCAGCTCTTTCCCCTTTCTTCCCCAACTCGAATTTCACGAAAATCTCAACACAAACCCCATTTCCAAGCTCTCTTAGCTCCAAAATGTTCAACCAAAGTTACCCAACAGCAACACCCTTAATGGGTTCATCAAACTTCAACCAAAAACACAATCCAAACATCCTACTTCACTACTTCTTCTCCAAGCAACACCCACAAGGCAAGTTCTTCAACTTTTAAGCCAAAACCCACAAAACCCAAAGATTGGAAGTGGAATAAATGGAGAGTTAAGAGTATCTTTACCTCTAGGGAGATGAGATGGAGAAGATGAAGTGAAAATGGAGGCAAAAGGACCAAGAACAAGCTCTAAAATCCAAGCTTTCTTCTCTATCTTCTTCCTCAAGAAATGAGCTCTTCTCCTCCTCTCTCCTTGTGAATTTCGGCTGCAACAAGAGGAAATAAGCTGAATTGTTGCTCCCTTTCCTTTAAATGACCTAAAATGTCAATTTACTCAAAAGCCCTTAAGGTCTTATCCCTTTCAAGGTAAGCTAGGAGGGTATGAGGGTCATTTGAATCCCTATTTTCATCCTCCAAGACAAGCATGACAAGTGTCATGCGTGGTCACTCCCACTTAATTAATTTCCAGCTTTCCAAGATTTTATCGGAAAATAACTGATATAAAGACCAAATTTGACCGACGGTTGACTTTAACAAAATTACAGTCAAATTGAGGGAAACGGCCCAACTAAGCTAACCGTGAAGTTGGCTAAGCTTTTTGGGCCCCGGAAAGGTCCCGAATGACTTTCCGAGTCATCGGTTGACTTTTCTAGCCGAAAGTCAAACTTAGTTAGGATTCACCGGTTCTACCGGGATCGACCGGGGGCGGGTCTTACAGATTGTGTGTGTTGATTGTGGTGTTATGATTGATGACTTGTGACGTTTGATATGTGGTTTATCCGTTGTTAGATTGAGGATCATGATATGGCATGCTCGGTGTGAGATGTTCGTATGTTATGTCCAGTATGATATGTTTGGTATGATGTGAACTGATGCTTTGTGATATGATCGGGTGAGTGATAGACCGATGTGATGTGTTCGGTAGGATTGTGTGGTTTGGTATACCGGTAGTTGAATTATGGCATTGTGATATGTTGGGACTCTCTTGAGTGCGTTCCAAGACGAGGTACTCTGGTATGATACCTACACCGAGGGAGGGTTCCTGTAAAGGCCACCTTGTTTTAAAATGGTAATCTTTCGCAATTTGAAACTTCGGGGTGGGTTTTTGCAACGAGTAAATTTTGAAAAGAAAATAAAAAGAAGAAGGGAAAAGAGGGATGCTGGACTTAAATGGAGATTGGGCCAGCTTGTGCCCAATCAGAGGCGCGCCCAAGCCCAGCAACGAGTGAGGCCCAAAGCCTGTCAGACCTAACCCTAGAAACGCGAACGTTCGCGTTCATTTCTGTGCACGCTCTTCGAGGCATCTTCAACCTCTCGCTTGCCTCTCGCTCGCCTCTCTCTCGCGAAACCGAATCAGATCTCGCCGCCGTCCCTCTCTCGCCAATCTCCTTCGACCTCCTCCTCCTTCATCTTCTCCTGCTACCTTACCTCGCCCTAACCTTCATCTTCTTCTTCCCTTCACACCTCAACCAAGCCCCGCCGTGTGAGAAGCGAGACGACGTCGAAGAGTTCTTGCTGGTTCGTTCTCTCCGAGCTCGAATCGAGCTTCCTCTCACCCCTTTTCTTCTTCTCCGTCCTTTCTTTGCCTGAAACCCCATCGAGACGAGCTCGATTGGTCCAGTTTCAGGAGGTTTCGTCGCCGGCGAGCTCGGGTGCTCCAGATCTGAGGCAGGAGGACGTTGGGGCCGCGCGTCTGCCACCGACGCCACGGCCACGGCGTCGCCAGCGACCTGACGCTCGTCTCCGCCCTCGTTTCTTCCCCCCCTCGCGCGCCCTTGACATTGTAGAAGACGCCCGGAGATACGTGACCTCGCCGGAGCTAGATCCAGCTCGGTCTCGAGCTTGAGCAGGCTTTGGGCCTGGATGAGCTGGGCCAGGACGACCTGGACACGGGCTTGGATCAGGACGGGCGTTGGGCCAGGCCCAGATCCAAGGTCCGGGTCCGGAACGGGTCTGGACTCGGGTTGGACCGTGTCCGGATCGGGTCTGGACTCGGTTTTGGGTCGGGTTTAGAGCTGGGTCCGAGTCAGATCTAGGTCCAGTCAGGTCTGGTTCTGGTTCTCGGATCCGGGACGAATCCGGGTTGGACATAGTTAATTAATCAATTATTTAATGGTTTTGACTTCAAATTGATTATTTAAAGGACGTTTTGGACAATACCGATGAATTTGGACATACCGTGACTAATTGGACGTTTTAACTGTTAAAACCCAGACTTGGACTTCGCGGACTTCGCCCGAGAAGACCGGAGTTAGTCCAGGACGTCAGCAGCTGTGAGACGCAGCTCGAGACAGTTGAAGATACATGAGCGCAACTACCCGACCCATGGTTTAGAGCTGGCAACTGTGGTTTTTGCTCTGAAGAGATTGAGGCATTATTTGTATGGTGAGCGATTCCGTGTGTTTTCGGATCACAAGAGTCTCAAGTATATCTTCTCCCAGCGCGATTTGAACATGCGCCAGAGGCATTGGATGAAGTTGTTGGAGGAGTACGACTTCGAGCTACTTTACCACCCGGGCAAGGCGAACGTTGTCGCCGATGCCCTGAGTAGGAAGTCGACTCATAGTGTTGCTAGTATATCTGTCCGGGAGTGGGACATGATGGAGGAGTTGAGCAGGTTTCGGCTCGAGCTTGATGAGATCACCGATGGTGTTTCCATGTGTTCGCTGGTGGCGCAGCCCACACTTATTGCCCGAGTGCTGGAGGCACAGGCCAGAGATGCCGGAGCGGCAGAGATCCGAGAGAGGCTCACCAGCGGTACTGACGCTGAGGACTGGGTACATGGGACTGATATGGGTTTGCAATACCGAGGGAGATTGTTTGTGCCTTGTAGTTGTCGTGATGATGTGCTGAGAGAGTCTCATTATTCTCGTCTTGTTGTGCACCCGGGTGGCACCAAGATGTATCAGTTCATCAGACGGCAGTTCCGGTGGAGCGGGATGCGTAGGGCTGTTGCAGAGTTTGTTTCGAGGTGCCTCACTTGTCAGCAGGTGAAGGCCGAGCATCAGCATCCCGCCGGCTTGCTACAGCCGTTACTGATTGCGGAGTGGAACTGGGAGCACGTCACGATGGACTTCGTGAGTGGCTTACCGAGGTCGCCGAGAGGGCACGACGCAGTTTGGGTGGTGGTTGACCGACTGACCAAGTCGGCACACTTTCTGGGCATGAGGATGACGGATACAGTCGATACCTTGAGTCGGTTATATGTCCGGGAGATTATCCGCCGTCACGGGGTGCCAGTGTCGATTGTGTCCGATCGAGATCCACGTTTCACCTCCAGATTCTGGGAGACCTTACAGGAGGAGTTGGGGACCAATGTCTTTCTTAGCACATCATATCATCCACAGACTGACGGTCAGTAAGAGCGCACTATCCAGATTTTGGAGGATATGTTACGAGCATGTGTGTTGGACTTTCGGGGATCATAGGAGGACCACCTACCTTTAGCGGAGTTTGCTTACAACAACAGCTTCCAGGCCAGTATTGGGATTGCACCGTTTGAGGCGTTGTATGGTAGGCCGTGCAGATCGCCCGTGAGTTGGGCATAGGTGGGAGACCATAGCGTACTTGGTCCGGAGATTATCCGAGAGACGACTGAGAAGGTCGCGCTGATTCGGGATCGGTTGAGGACCGCACAGAGCCGTCAGAAGAGTAATGTTGACAGACGGCGCCGACCTCTTGAGTTTTCAGTTGGTGATCACGTGTTCCTGAAGGTGAGTCCGAATAGGGGACTAGTACGGTTCAACCGTGGAGGAGGCAAGTTGGCCCCGCGGTTTATCGGACCTTTCGAGATCTTGGGCAGAGTTGGAGCGGTTGCCTATCGGGTTGCATTGCCACCGCAGCTAGGGAACGTGCATAATGTTTTCCACGTTTCCCCACTGCGGAAGTACACTGCGGATCCCTCTCATGTGATTGAGTGGGCAGACATCAAGATAGCTGATGATGTCTCTTATGAGGAGCAGCCAGTCAGGATTGTGGATACTAGAGAGAAGGTATTGCAGGACAAGACTATTCCTCTAGTTCGTGTGCAGTGGAAGCACCATGCAGTAGAGTCGACCTGGGAGCGCGAGGACGAGGTCCGTGCAAAGTACCCCAGCCTGTTTGACCCTTGAGGTACATGCGTTTTAAATTTCGAGGACGAAATTCTTTTCAGGGGGTAGACTATAAAGGCCACCTTGTTTTAAAAGGGTAATCTTTCGCAATTTGAAACTTCGGGGTGGGTTTTTGCAACGAGTAAATTTTAAAAAGAAAATAAAAAAGAAGAAGGGAAAAGAGGGATGCTGGACTGAAATGGAGATTGGGCCAGCTTGGGCCCAATCAGAGGCGCGTCCGAGCCCAGCAACGCGCGAGGCCCAAGCCCCGTCAGACCTAACCCTAGAAACGCGACCGTTCGCATTCATTTCTACGCACACTCTTCGAGGCATCTTCAACCTCTCGCTCGCCTCTCTCTCGCGAAACCGAATCAGATCTCGCCGTCGTCCCTCTATCGTCAATCTCCTTCGACCTCCTCCTCCTTCATCTTCTCCTACTACCTTACCTCACCCTCACCTTCATCTTCTTCTTCCATTCAGAGCTCAACCAAGCCCCGCCGTGTGAGAAGCGAGACGACGCCGGAGAGTTCCTACTTGTTCGTTCTCTCCGAGCTCGAATCGAGCTTCCTCTCACCCCTTTTTTTCTTCTCCGTCCTCTCTTTGCTTGAAACCCCATCGAGACGAGCTCGATTGGTCCAGTTTCAGGAGGTTTCGTCGCCAGCAATCTCGAGAGCTCCAGATCTGAGGCGGGAGGACGTTGGGGCCGCGCGTCTGCCACCGCCTCCATGGCCACGGCGTCGCTAGCGACCTGACGCTCGTCTCCGCCCTCTTTTCTTCCCCCCTCGCGCGCCCTTGACGCTGTAGACGATGGCCGGAGAACCATGACCTCGCAGGAGCTAGATCCAGCTCGGTCTCGAGCCTGAGTAGGCTTTGGGCCTGGAGGAGCTGGGCCAGGATTGTCACGCCCCAAATCCGGTTATCGCCCGGATCCGAGGCATGACGGGTAAGAGAAGACAATAAAGCAAAGAAACCATATTAAATCTCAACAATCTCCAGTGAGTACCTCAATCCAAAACTTCAAGTACAGTAAAAGTAACCCTCAGGGGGTGTAGTAATAAGTTTTTACAAAACTGTTTTTAAATAAAGGAAATAAACACGAAGTCTCCATGAACCCACACCGAGAAGCGCCCAAGCTTCTACTCCTCAATCAAGCCTGTAGGCACACAGCAAAACAAAGGGGTGAGCTCACGCTCAGTAGGGAAAACGCATAACAAGGTAGACCTTAATTCGAACAAGATCAACAATAAAGTTAACAGAAAATAACTTAACAAAACAAGGGTAATAAGTAAGTCAATCAATGCTGTGGCACATGAAGTCACCACCCTCCGATCCACATGATGCGTCCTCTCGGATTCTCCCTCAAATCCAGAGGAGACGCATACCATTGAGGCGACCGGAAACAACCCTTCGGGGCGCTTATCATCGGGATTCTCAGAAACGTCTCCAAAGGATTTTATGTCATTGGGAACCCAGGGCTATACTCCCGTAGGAGCGCACACGTGGGCAATTTAATAAATAACCAATATATCATCCCACACCGGACTCCCCAACGGTGTAGGTACCATACCATAACAACAATCAAATCTATCTCACCCTACACCGGACTCCTCAACGGTGTAGGTACCATATCGTATCAACCATAATTCCATAACATCTTAGCCACACGCTTACCGAAACTTAACACCAACCAATCCAACCACAGTTAAACCACTAACACACATAGTTCACCCATCACCAATTCCCCATAGCACACAGTACACAAATCACTAGATCAATTCACGCCAATCACACTATTCCAACTTACCGTTCACTTACCAGTTTCGAACCACCGGGGCATCGATCACCTGATTGCACCGCGCGGTACAACCAGTCATACACGATACCCCCAACAACCAATCAAGTAAATCAAGTAATCATTCGAATACAAACAACGAGCAGGTACGAGTCTGATCAACCAATTAATCATAAAGCCTTCGAAAGAGCATTCAAACATGCAATTTCACTAGTTGAATTAGACTCTTTAGCCTATCCACTAAGCAAACAACAACCAAGCATGTGATCCTAACACGCAACTAATCCGAGGCCTTTGCCAAGGCTCCTCTACCAGACAAACATATCCCAAGTATTGAAAGCGAACTATACTAGTGATTGGCATCCTAATCGGTCACCACTAGCCACTCCGGTTATTAGCAATTGAAAGATGATTAAGCTAGTTATTCGCATCCTAGATGCATATCTAGGACCTTTTCCAATTTTATTAACCTAGCATGCATACTAGGCATCGTAAACGAGAGGTTAAGGCTTTCCCTACCTCAAGGTCCTCCTCGTCAACGCTTTGGTGAAGTCCGGTGATCACCACCTCGCTCTTCCCTCGGGCCTCGGTGTGATCCTTGCTCCTCTAGCTCGATCCCCACGGTCTTGGACACAAAGAAACACTAATTAGGTTCCACTTAAACAGTAAGAAAGACCCCCCCAAAACCCTTCCAAAGTTCAGCTCAAAACCAAGGTGTAAACACTTCGAAAAATCCCCAAGAAACCCTCACTCTGGTGGGTCGCGGATCTGGTCACGGATCCGTGATGGCAACTCTCACAGTCACCGTCACGGAGCCGTGACGAGTGCCGTCACGGACTCCCTCACGGAGCCGTGACGTCGCCCGTCACGGATCCGTGATGCACCAGGGCAGTTTCGCCCTTCTTCAACCTCCAGCTCCAAGACTCCGAAAATCTACCTTCAAACCCAGAAATTTCCCCAAGCCAACCCCCAAAACAGTCCAAATCCATCATTACTCCTCTACCCATGGTAGGAATCAATACACAAACAAGTTTTCCAATGATTCATCAAATCAAACCCACTTCAAAAACTCCAAACCACCATTGATTTCTCCACAAAAACTTCACCAAACTCTTCATCAACACCAACTCCCATCATTTCTACTTAACCCAACATCATCTAGCCATTTTTCACCCAAAACCCAAGGAAAATAGATAAAGAGAAAAGATGAGTAGAGAGTTCCATTACCTCTAGAATGTGAGGATGAAGAGGATGCTAGTGTTTTTGAGGGTGGAAGGCTAGGGGATGACTCCAAATGGTTCCTTCTTCTTAGATTCTCCTTCAAGCTTCCATGGGAGCTCTTCTCCCTTTCTTCCTCTCCAATTTTCGGCTACAACAATGCAAATAGGAAATGATTTTGCTTCTCCAACACATATAATACCTAAATGTTGCAATGACTTAAAGGCCCTTGAGCTAGAAACCCATGTAGGAGCTTTTGGGAGGGTAAAAGGGACAATAACTATCCCTTTTTCTCTCATTCAACCAAAATAGGACAAGTGTCCCTCTAGCTCATTTAATTTCCCCACTTAAATTCCAGCACTTTTAAAATTGAAGCTTTAGTCGATATGAAGTCTCGTTTTGACCAAAATTGATTTTATGCAATATTATATTCAAATGAAAGGGTTTTCTTCCCTGAAGCCAACCGTGATAATGGCTACTTCGTTTGAGTTCCGGAGAAGTCCCGAGTGACTTCCGGAGTTACCGGTTCGACCGGAAGCGGGTCTTACAAGGATGACCTGGACACGAGATTGGATGAGAACGGGCCTTGGGCCAGGCCTAGATCTAAGGTCCGGCGCCGGACCGGGTCTGGATCAGGTCTGGACTCGGGTTTGGATCTAGTTTGGAGCATGGTCTGGGTCGGATCTGGCTCCGGTCGAGTCTGGTTCTGAACCGGGTCGGATCCAGGTCAGATAGAGTTAATTAATTAATTAATTAATTAATGGTTTTGACTTAAAATTGATTATTTAAAGGACGTTTTGGACAATACCGAGGACTTTGGACATACCGTGACTAATTGGACGTTTTAATTGTTAAAACATAAACTTGGACTTCACGGACTTCGCCCGAGAAGACCGGAGTTAGGACAGGACGTCAGTAGCTAGGAAACGCAGCTGTTGTTATCGTCTTGAGGTAGGGAAAGTAGCGTTTACTACTTTAATTACGGAAAGTTACTAGCACGCACGATTAAGGAAAAATAATAAACGGAAAGGTCCTAGTTGGCATATAGGATGTGATTCATTAGAGTAGCTGCTTTCGTTTACTAAATACCGGACGAGTCTAGTAACATGTAGGTTGACATCATTTGATCTGATTGTGAGGAAGGAGTGAACTGAGGGATAGCTTACGTGTCATGTCGAGCCGTAAGTTTGGGATTGTTGTGCTGGTAGATGGGCCATGTCGAGCCTTAGGATTGCGTGTTGTGTGCTATAACTGCTGTGTGAGAGTCTAAATAAGATTATACTCGATGTTGCATGATGTGACTGTGTGTGGGAAAGTGTGCCGTGTTTGATAACGTGAACCCTTGGTTGTGATATGACCGGGTGAGTGATAGACCGGATGTGTGCTTTATTGAGTTGGTTCGGTTGGTATGCCTTGACCAACAATGGCTTGCATTGCGTATTATACCCTGGATATGTGTTCCTAAAGAGGGCGCAGCCGGAGTGGTACTTATACCGAGGGATGGTTCTGGTGTAGAGTATCGAGGCCAAATATGGCGTGATCAGGGTTCCGATGACTCGTAGTCCGGAACGGTGTACGATCGAAGTATGTGTCGGTCCAGTACGTATGGTGAGTATTGCCCCGAGTCTGTGTGACGAGAAGACATCGGACTGAGGGATTTCCAGTCGGGGATGTTACCCTCAGTCTTAGTGAGAGAAGGATATCGGGACTGATGTTATGTGGTCCAGTACGATATAAGTGGTTGTGTGCATGTGGTTGTACTATCAAAACTGTTGGAAAGCGTTGTACGATAACTTGTGTGACTCGTTGTGTGTTTTACACCTGTTGGTTGACTTCGTGTGTTCTCCTTTTTGGCTTGTGCCTTTGTGAAAGTGTCGGTGACTTGGAACTACCCGTAGACTTGTTTCATAGTTGTGCCTTACTAGTATGCCCTAATTTGACGGTTACCCGTGGTGATGAACTGTGGTTCAGAGCATTAACTACTTTTCCTGCTGAGCGTAAGCTCACCCCCTTACTTTGTTGTGTTTCAGGTGTTGAGCGGGATGAGTACTAGCAGGATTCTCGGAGCTAGGGAGCTTACGGGGATTCGGGCTAGTGTCTAGAAACGTGTAGTCCTTTCACTGCTGTGACTTAGTGTGTTTACTTTTATCGAACTGTTGACTCGTCTAAACTTTCGAAACATTAAACTGCTTGAGACCATTTATGTTATCTTTATTACTTTATTTACTTTATTTACTTTTGTTTTAAGTTCACGTCTCGAATCTGGTCAAAACCGGATTTGGGGCGTGACAGTTCCGGTGTAGGGTATCTAAGCCGAAGGTGTTGTCCCACGTATGCGGTCCCCCAGTGATACTTGTTTCGGTACGATAGCTACATCGAGGGGGTATGTCGGTGTAGGGTATCTAGGCCGAGGATGGTGTGATCCGTACCCCGATGTTGTGTGGTCCGGGAAGACGTCCGACCGAGGTGTGTGCCGGTCCGGTATGCATTGTGAGTTATACCCCGATGATGTGTGGTCCGGGAAGACATCGAGGCCGATGCTGTGTGGTCCGACATGCTGTATTGTGAGTTATACCCCGAGGCTGTGTGTTCCGGGAAGATATCTAGACCGATAATGTGTGGTCCGGTACGATATGATTGAGACAGGCTGTGGAAGCCGGTGACGTTGAGGACTGTTGTACGGGACTTGTGTTTGCTCTACTGTGTGTGATTACTTGATGATTGGTTATGTGAGATGATTAAGTGTGGTTATTGTCATGTGAGGGTGATTAGTGATTGGGTAATTTCCGTGGACGTTGTTAGTTGTTGTGCCTTGCTAGTATGCCCTAATTGGACGGTTACTCGTGGGTGGTGAGCGAATAGCTTAATTCTTAACTACTTTTTCCTACTGAGCGAAAGCTCACCCCCTTTACTTTATTTTTCTACAGGTCTTGAGCGGGATTTGTGCTAGGGGGATTCTCGGAGCTTGGGAGCTAGCGAGGGTCTTAGTCTAGTGTGGTCTAGAGACGTATCGTTTTATTGTTACTAAACTTATTTATTATTTGGTTTGCCGAGTTGTTGACTCGTGATGTCACTTGGACCTTTTAAACTATTATTGGAGACTCATTTTGGTTTTAAAGTTGCTTTTATTATTTATTATTTTAGTTCACGTCTCGAGTCCGGTCAGAACCGGATTTGGGGCGTGACACTTTTTTTCTTTGAGCACAACTACCATGGTCGATCCCAGACTCTACCCTGCTTTGACTGTGTCCAACATCCGAAGCTCGATTCTGATAACTTTGGAACTCGACAAAGGAAAATACTCATCGCGGGCTGAGTTATTCAAGATTCATTGTCAGGTACATCGTGTTCTTCACCACATTCTTCCCGAAGCTGCTCCACCGTCCGGTTATGTTGCTTCCGTCGTCTTGGAGGAATCAACCTCAACTGCATCCATCGAGGCAACTCAGACCGATGCCCAACCTACTACTGCTACAGGGGCGTCTACTGCTCCACCACCGGTCACTCCTTCAACCCCGGTCATCCCCTCTATGTTTATACCTGAAGTCCCTGTTGATATATGGGATCGTCTCGACGCAACGGTCCTTCAATGGATTTACGGTACAATCTCTAATGACCTTCTCCAAACCATCATTGCACCAGATAGCACTACTTCACGAGCTTGGGATGCTCTTTGGATTATTTTTAAGGATAATAAGCATTCTTGCACGGTTTATCTTAAACATCAATTTTATACTGCTAAGTTGGATGATTTTCCTAATGTGTCAAGTTTTTGTCAAGAATTGAAAACTGTTGCAGATCAATTGTTTGACATGGGAGCTCCGGTATCAAACAATCGACTCGTTCTTCAGTTGGTTGCGAGACTATCGAGGCCTATGAAAATGTAGCTACCATTATTCAATAGAGTGATTCACTTCCTCCATTTTATGATGCTCGTTCTAAGATGGTTTTGGAGGAGACTCAAAAACTAAAGCAAACCTCTTTAGGTTCGTCTGCATCGGCCATGAATGTTAATAGTTCGGGTTATTCTTCTAAGGAAAATGTGGAAAAGGCTTCATCTCGGGGTAATGGTCGAGGTCGATCTATTACTCGGGGTTGCTCTTCCTCCACGAGGGTATCTAGTGGAGGACCTCGGTAGAGCAATCGGCCGAACAGCAGTCATGGGCCTCTCCTCCTCAGAACTGGAATGGGCAGCAATTTTTCTAGGCTGGGCCGCCGGTTCAGGCCCAGTCCCCTTCTTTTCTGTGGGATCCTCAGCAACCCAGCTGTTATGGTCCGATGCCTCAATAGACCCTTCCGCCATGTCCATATCCCATCAGTCAGGGACAATGGGCTCGCGCGCCTACGACCTAGTATGTGCAGCCAGGTCTTTTAGGCTTCCGGCCCTCACCTACGTCTCAGGAAAATGTGGCTTACCCCACAGATATTTCGAATGTTATGGCCAATCTCTCAATGCAGCAAACTCTTGATGGTCAATGGTACATGGACTCTAGTGCTCACATTACAACGAACTCAGGTAATCTACGTTCTTATGTTAATTTTAGCAATTCTCGTTCTGTTATTGTTGGTGATGGGAATCACATCCCTATTTGTGGTTATGGTGGAGCATCTACATTTCCAACCCATCCATACTACACTTTATACAATGTTATCCATGCCCCTAAACTTGTCAAGAATTTGGTTTCTGTGCGCCGATTTGTTTGTGATAATAATGCCTCAATTGAATTTGACGCTCTTGATTTTTGTGTGAAGGATTTTCGGACGGGACATCTGGTTTTGAGATGCAATAGCATACGAGATTTGTATCCCGTTACACCTAATGTTTCGTCTCATTCATCATTTCCATTTTCATTTTCTGCAACTGTATCTCAGGGTCTCTAGCATTCTCGTTTGGGACATCCAGGCGCTCCGGTTTTCAATTCACTTCCTGGTTGTACGAATAATTTTAACTCTGTTTTCCAACCATGTTATTTACTTATGCACCGTTCGATATTGTGCATGCTGATATATGGACGTCACCTATTTTGAGCACATATGGTCATAAATACTATATGATACTACTTGATGATTTCACTAATTTTGTTTGGACTTTTTCTTTCGGAAAGAAATCTGATGTCTTCAAAAAATTTGCTTCATATAGTTCTCTCATTTGGTCGGTCCATAAAATGTTTCCAATGCGACAATGGAAAAGAATTTGACAACTCTCCATTTCGTGAGTTCGGTGCTTCTTCAGGATTGGTGTTTCGTTTATCGTGTCCACACATCTCCTCTTAAATGGACGTGCCGAGCGCAAAATCCGGAGTATCAATAATGTGGTTCATACTTTATTTCTTCATGCGTCCATTCCTCCATCGTTTTGGCACTATGCCCTTTCTATGTATACTTATTTATCGAACATTCTCACATCTAAATTACTTAATTTATCTTCTCCTATATTTTCTCTTTATCATCGTATTCCATCTTATTCACATCTTCGCATTTTTAGATGTTTGTGTTTTCCTCTCTTTCCTTCAACATCCATTAACAAATTACAGGCTCAGTCCACACCGTGTGTTTTATTCGGATTTTCTCCAAACCATAGAGGGTATGTTTGTTTTGATTTAAAAACGAATAAGTTTATTATTTCGAGGCATGTTATTTTTGATGAATCGATGTTCCCATTTTCCAAATCCTTTACCCCGTCATCACCTACATATGAATTTTTAATTGACCATGTTTCTCCAGCCATCCGAAATCAGCTATTGTTTCGACCTGCTATCTCACAGCCCACAACCTCTACTGCACTCCCTAATGGGCCTGAACCAAGACCCACAACCTCCTCTACTTAAGACGCTCCTCAGCCATGCATCTCCTCTCCCACGTGGAACAGGCCTCCTTTGTCCTACCTATTACCTTATCGGCCCAGTCTCAGACACCAAATCAGCCAACACATGGTATGTCCATTCATCTAGTGTGTCTATTCCGGCTCCTTCTACGCCAATACATCCCATGGTCACAAGGAAATGGTCCGGTTTCACCAAGCCCAAGGTACCTTTTAACCTCCACTCCATAACAACCCTTTCTTCCATTCCCCGAAATCCCAAAGATGCTCTTCTTGATACAAATTGGAAAATGGCCATGACAAATGAGTTTAGTGCTTCAATTAATAATAAGACATGGGTTCTGGTTCCACGTCCTTCGGCTGTGAACATTATTCGGTCCATGTGGATTTTTTTCCAAAAGACTCGTTTTGACCGTTCTTTTGAGCGATATAAGGCTCATCTTGTTGATCCTGCGGGATAACGGTTAGGGACCCTGCGGGGCATTGTTTGGTAGATCCTGCGGGATATTGTTTGGTAGACCCTGTGGGGTATCGTTTGGCAGATCCTGCGGGATAAGGGTTAGGGACCCTGCGGGGCATCGGTTATTGATCCTAAGGGATAGTGGTTAGGGACCCTGCGGGGCATCGGTTATTGATCTTGCGTGATAACGGTTAGGGACCCTACGGGGCATCGGTTATTGACCCTGCGGGCAATGGTTAGGGACCCTACGAGGCATCGGTTATTGATCTTGCGGGCAACGGTTATGGACCCTGCGGGGCATTGGTTATTGAGGCTGCGGGCAATGGTTATGGACCCTGCGGGGCATTGGTTATGGAGCCTGTGGGCAATGGTTACAGACCATGCGGGGCATTGATTATCGGACCCTGCGGGGCAATGGACACTGGACCCTGCGGGGCAATGGGATGGTTTACCCTGTGGGGATTGTTTTCTTGATTATTTTACCCCGAGCGTATGCATCCTGCGGGAGTATTACCTTGGTTCCCTATGACATATGGTCCTTTTGAGACGTTTCCGAGAATCCCGATGATATGCGTCCCCCCTAGGGATGTTTCCGGCATTCTCGATGTTATACGTCTTTGAGACGTTATGCGTCTCCTCTGGACCGAGGGAAAATCCGATATGACACAGAGAGTGTGTGAATCGGAGGGTGGCGACTACATGTCCCACGGCATTATTCTACTTGTCTCGATGACATATGGTCCTTTGGAGACGTTTCCAAGAATTCCGATGATATGCGTACCCCTAGGGATGTTTCCGGCATTCTCGACGTTATACGTCTTTGCGACCTTAAGCGTCTCCTCTAGACCGAGGGAAAATCCGACATGACACAACGAGTATTGTGGATCGGAGGGTGGCGACTTCATGTCCCACGACATTACTTGAACGTTCGATCTTCTATTGAGTATTTAAGAAATGCATTGATTCCTTTATTTCCCTATGATCGTTATCGACTCTTTGAAATTGTTAAACATTCGGTTTGCCTCCGTACTTCATCATCGGTTTGGTTTCTTCTTTTATTAAGATTTGAATGAACTTGTGAGCTCCTGTTTATTAAACAAAAAGGGTGACCTGGTTATGCATTTTCCCTACTGAGCGTAAGTTCACCCCTCATGTCTTTGTGGTGTTTCAGGTGTTGAGCGGGAGCAGTATTAGCCGGACTCTCGGAGCTTGGGAGCTTGAGGGTGTAGCTAGTATTACAGACGTGTAATATTTTATGTTCGATATTGTGTTTTACCGTTTGAGCTGTGACTCTTTATATTTTGAAGGATTTATATCATTTGGAAACTTTATTTTATCTCATTATTTTTGTTTTACTGTAAATCTTTAGTCACGTCTCGAGTCTGGGCAAAACCGGATTTGGGGCGTGACAATTTGGTATCAGAGGCTGGTTTCATTTGAAACAGGTTTTATTTTGAACTTGTTTTCAAAACCTCGGACCACACGTCAATTAGGTGGGTAGAGTTAGGGAGTCTAAGTTTTGGTACTCAATGACGTAGTCGGAATTACTTGATACGTAGAGTTGGAATGATGACAGTCCTTGTGACTCGAACGCCTTTGTAAAGGTTGGAACTTTTGATAGTATGTAATTTGTTTTACGCGTGTCGTAAGCTCTAATGCTATGCCTCAATGATCTGGGATGCCTATGGTTGAGATCAAGGTTGGTCTAATGAGCGATGATCGAACCGCCATGAATTGATTGTTGAGTAAACCTTTTGTTTAATTGTGTTGCCACAGTGTTGGGCAGTTTCATGATTCTTCAATTCGAAGTATTGATTTGTTCAATTGGTTGACTTGTTGAGGTGTTGACTTCCTGACTTATTGATGTGTTAAACTGTTTAAGAGTGAAATTACTGGAGTTTAGATTCGGTTAAGACGTTGATTGTCCCTTAAGAATTAAGGTTGGAATGATAATCCTATTTGATGACTAGTGAATAAAGGGTAGAAACCCGAGTGGTACTGCGGTACTTTACTAATAAGGTGTACTTCACAGAGTATGAGAAATCGATGTATCGAATACCTTGTGAAATTGATTATTAATGGTCCCGCTTAAGCAGGTGGTTAGTGGAAAATACGAATAGGTCATGCCGAAATTTCTGTAGAACTGAAATGTTTGCACTATCACAGGTTGACTTAGGGGCGCCACTGTAGTCGAGCGTGATGGTTGGATGTCAAGTTGTTACAATGAGATTCGGGGACACCTGAATCAGGTTGTAACGATGCGAGATCGACATGAAGGTTGGATAAAAGTTTAAGTGTTAAGAAACTTTGGGAAGGAAAGAAATGATAAGTTACGATACTAGACCCCACGTTTTGGAAGATACCCGATTGAGGGGTATGCCTGTGGCCTTGTGCCTTGTGTGAATTACTTGAGATTATTCCTCCTGTGGGAGTTGATTGAGTGATTTGATTGAACCCTCATGTGGGAGTTGGTTGTTTGATTTGGTTGAATCCTCCTGTGGGAGTCGATTAATTGATTTGATTGAACCGTTGATTGTTGTTGTGAGACGCACAAGGTGCGAGATTCTTTGTCTATATAAATATCATACACGACCATACTACGTATGATTATAGTACTTACTATCGATCCAAGTGGGATCCATATGAGACGCACGAGAACGTCATGATACGATGAATCGAACCGATTGGGTTATACTAAGATATGAACCTATATGTTCTAAATGCAGTGAGTTTACGAGATGTCACGTGTTTATATCCTGAGGGGTACCAGGAGCCGGCCAGTTGTGGGCAGAGCCAGACACCAGCTGTTGGTCTGGTAGGGGCAGCGAGCGCCCAGGGTGCTGCTTCCACAAGAGCACTAGAGCTTTGAGGGTACACCGGTAGGGTTACCACCTAGAATTCCTCCAGTCGCAGAGCCGACTCAAGCGGCCCCTATTGATGAGGTGGTTCGCGCAGTCCTAGCAGCTCTCAGCGCTTAGCGGGAGACTACGACATCGGCACAAGAGTCTGTGCCTACTTCTGACGTAGTCACTACTGAGATGCCAGGCCAGATGGACAGTTACTCGGCCCGGGCACTCAGAGATTTTCGTAGGTTGGGTACACCAATCTATTCCTGGGGTTCAGACCCCGAGACAATTGTAGTATGGTTGGAGCGGATTACCCGCAACCTTAATACTTTTGGAGTATTCTGATAGTCGGTTGAGAATATTGTTCGCGACCTCCCAGTCGAGGGAGAAGCACGATACCGGTGGCACAGTTTTCCCTCGAGCAAGCCGTTGGAACATCTGGGCCGAGATCGCCCGTTGAGTGGTAGATCTACACACCGTTCCACAGGTCGGCCTACGGGAGCTGATAAGAGAACGTGTTGTCACAATAGCAAATTCTTCCATCCCCACCAAGAGGAGGACCTCCGATGCGACGGGGTCGAGTGTACGTGATTGACGGGCCCAGAGCTGAGGGACTCGATACCGATCTTGAGATCGCTTAGAGTACCTATGTACTGTGTATCTTTTGAGTTGTGTCTACTGGCACTTGAAAGTTACACGTGGTAGTATCGTTTTGTGGTTACTTTATGTAGGAGACGAAAGTGTGGTAACAAACCGTCTCATTCCTAAGAACTTACCGTACTGAAAGTTCCCCTCCCTATTTCGAACGTGTTGATCAAACTTTAAGGACCGAGTTGGGGAACATCAAATGTTCATTTAATGATATCAGCATCGAACGCCCGAGCAGAAAAAGGCTACGGCCTTGACCAATAAACGGTCCGACCGGTCATCAGAGATGATCGAGTGACGATAAGATCAGAGTAGCGCAGTAGAAGCGCTGTGGGCCCATAACCCACAATCATCAAACCCTACTAAAAGTTTGAAATCTTAAGAATCGAACCTTTGAAAGCGACCTTCGTGTCTTGACACCCCAGTCGATGGACGAATAGTTGGACGAGTGTGAGTTGCACGTGTAAGGATGGATTAGAGGGTAGTCCCTAAGTTCGTCCCACAAGAGATGATCAAATTACTACCAATTCACGAAGTCAATATTGGAATTGACCCAAGACCAATGACGACGCCGACATCCTGGAACCATGTAGGTTCACGCCATCAGAGTGATCGCACCGAACGTTAGTCGGTAGAGTCAGAAAGACGAAGGACCTATCCGAGCTCGTCGTCGCGCAACAGCAAGAAGACGCATTACAAGAGTCACATCGTTCGCGCCACACTAAACAGATAGATAGCACCGAGAGTTACAAGGACATCATACGACACTCTCATCGGAGCAGAGAACGAAAAACGAGAACCGAGTACCAAGGTGTACCATTGTCCGCAAGAGAAGAACGAACGTCAAACGTCCCGCGAGGACTAAGCATAACCATAAGGTTACGCCTTAGAAGTGAGAGGAACTCACGTTGAAATCCGGCAACAGATAGCCGAGGGCGACTACCACAAGCTTCCAGGCCAGTAACAAGAAGGCACCCAATGAAGCGTTATGTGGTAGGTCGAGTTTTGTGCCATGCATAGGCACAAGGAAAGATAAGAGTTAACCGATTGTTAATTTTGGAATTATTCGAGGAACGATTGAAGGAACCGCGTTAGTTCCGAATTGTTCAAATTATCGAGGTCTCAGTGCGTGCTAATTACTCCTTGTGTGGTGAATTAGGGGGACTTGACTATAAGTTGTTTTGATCGACAGCTCGTGAACGAGTGTCAACGATATAAGGAATACCACCGGTTGGGATAACCTTTGCCAATCGATCTTGGAATGTGTTTCGCTGTCGAGTGTGATTATCGTATGTTTAGTTGTGGTGCCTTGAGAGACGCCTACTTTCGACTAAGTGCTGGTAAGAGGTTCTATCGGTCCTTGTTTTTGTACGTCGTTCGTCCGACTAGATGTCGGTAGAGTTCATGGTGGTACTGAACCATGCACAGGTTTTGAGAACCGTTGTCTCATTGATATAATGATTGGGTGAGACGAATTGTGATGTGTTTTGATCAGGGGTTGAGAACTGGTATCGATGTCAAGGGAAATATAGCGAGTTGGATAACCTTCTTGATTGATCACAGTTAGGTGTTGATTAGGTTTACTCGATGTAACATGCTGCTACGTTTGGACAAGTGTGCCATGATCGGTATGACAAGAGCTTTTGATTAAATTATGTTTTGAGGCATGTCGCCTTTCGACTAGATGTCGATACATTGTACCATTTACTTGATTGAGATTCTTCTACCTTTCCACGAGATGTGGTGGAACGAGCGGTTGATCCAAACCTTGCAGTAGTGATGAGAACTTCGTTTGATGGTAGCATATGTGTGTTACTTGTTTGCTTCGTGTGTTAGGTCGAGACATGACCTTTTTGGCGTTCCAGTGTGAACTATTCGTGAGACGGTCACTAAAGAGAAATTGAGGAGTTACATCTGCGGATGGCTCCGTCTTTGCCCGATTTTCGGAGTTATCCGGTAAGACACCCATACCGAAGGAAAATTCCGGTATGGCATGTCTGAACCGAGGTCGTTCTATCCGGTGTGATACCGGTACCGTTGAGGATTCTGATGAGAGGTATCTATATCGAGGTTGTCTGTGACGGTCTGCTGTCTACACTAACGTTGGATTTCGTATAGGTTGCCAAGATTGTTATCTGGCATTCCTTAGTGTCTGAGGGGCAATCGACTTGTTGTGTGTATTCGTTGATTCTTTGAGCTACAGTATGTTTTGTTACGGGTTGAAATTATGAACTTTTGAGTATAATTGTTTCCACCGCCAAGTATGGTGTTTGGGTAACTAGCTTGATCAAGTGAGGAACGTTTAAACGACGACTACGTCGTATCGGAAAGGGTTAAAGGTCGAGTTGAGCCGACAGAAGAGTTACACAGAGGAAAGGCGCAGGCCTAGTGAGTTTCATTACGTGATTAGATATTTCTGAGAGTGAGCCTAAGAAGGACCTTTAACGGTTAAACCGCGATAGAGGCAAGTTGGCCCCGCAACTTGTCGTACAGTTTGAAATCTCCAGGTAGAACTAGAACCGTCGCCTAGTGTCTCCCACGTTCCCAACTACGGAAGTACATCGCGAATCCTTCGCTGGTGAGTCTTGAGCAGGACGCTCCCTGAGATGGGATCAAGAGGAGCGCGGTTATTTTAAATTTCGAGGACGAAATTCTTTTAAGGGGGGAAGACTGTAAAGACCGGCAAAATTAAAATGGGGTAATCTTTTGCAAAACGAAACGTTGGAGTAAGTTTTTGCGAGCAAGGTGTTTAAAGAGAGAAATAAAAAAAGGAGGTTTAAACTTGGGCTGGATCAGACCAGGCCCAAGCAACGAATGAGGCCAGACGCAGGCCCAAGACTTCTGAGTCAGCCCTTCTTTCTCTCACGTCCGAGTCGCACGCGACTCACGCTACAAGAACTAGGGTTCCACGCGACTTCCCCATTCACTGCACGACGCCCAAAACGTTTCGTCTTCCTCTGACACTCCCTCGCGTTCCTTCTCCCTCACTCGCGAAACAGCACAGACCACGCCACATCGTTCATCCCTTCGTCGGCGCCAGTCTTCGTCTCCACCGTCCTCACCTTCTTCCCCTTCTTCTGCATCCACCATGAAAAAACCCCATCGCCAAAGACCCTCAACCTCCTTCGCCTCGTTGCAGTTCGAAACCCTCGTCGCCGTACAACCTCGTCGTCCTATAAATCGAGCATGAGCAGCAACGGTGAGGTTAATTCCTCACCAGACCCTTCTTTCCCGTCCCTTTCCGCAGAAGATTCGCATGATTTGAGATGGGTTTGAAGTTAGGAGCGACCGGATAACGTCGTCGGAGCCGTGAGCTCCAGATCTGGAGTTCTAACTCCGGCGAGCGTCGCTGGCGGCCAAATCTGGACAGGGAAGCTCATCCTTTGTACTGACTCCGTCTCTCCTTAGCCCTGACTCCTTGACGCCGTCTCTACCTCGTGTGCGAGCCCGTCGGACTCCAGCCACGGTGGTCGGAGCGACCAAGCTTCGCCGGAGCTGAAGTCAGCTCAGAACCGCACCTGAGCGGGCCTTGGGCCTAGTTGGCAACGGGCCGGACGAGGCAGCATCGACTTTGGGCCGGACAAGAAAGGACGCGGGCCTTGGGCCCAGACCGGGACGCGGGTTTGGACACGGGCCGGGTCTGGACTCGGGTCTGGACCGGGCTCGGGTCCGAACCGGGTCAGACCGGATCTGGATCCGGGTTTGGGCTTGGATCCGGGTCGGATCCGGGTCAACCCGAGTTCAAATAAAAATATTTTTTAAAATCAGATTTAATTAACTAATTTGATCAATTCAAGGTGAGAAATTAAAGGGAAAATTTGGATAAATCAGTGGACCTTTGGTCATTTATCAGTATTAATTGGGTAATTATTTGTCAACCTAGACGAGACTTCGCCCGAGAACGAAGAACTTGGACACGAGCTAGAAGAACGAAGATCACGCCGGAACCCGTGTGAAGAACAGAGTAGAGACTAACCGACTTTACATCAGAGTTTTAGAGGAAGATCACAAGGTAGGGAAAATCTTGACTTCTCGTTTAAAAGAACGCTTTAGTATGCCTATTAGGTTAATAAAATCGGAAAGGTCCTAGAATTGCATATAGGATGCGAATAACTAGAATAAACGTCTTTCGATTACTAGGAACCAGATGTGTCTAGCAAGCATGCTTAGGATGAGAATCACTAGTGTAGCTCGCTTTCAATACTTGGGAATTGATTTACTGGTAGAGAGGCCGTGACGAGCCCTCGGATTAGTTGTGTGTTTAGCTTCACATGCTTGTTTGCTAGTCATTAGGATAATCAAGAGTCTAACGAAACTAGATCGAATGCATGCTTGAATGTTTGAATGTTGAACTTGAACGATTGAATCACTGTTCGATTGATTGAATGCTTAAATGATTGAATGGTTGATCGAGTATGACTGTTTGTGCCAAGAAGGCACGATAAGGTGATCGATTGACCGGTGGAGAGCAAGTGGTAAGTGATGGTAAGCGTAATTATGGGTATGAATCCCGTGTGGTATGCATTGATGAACGTGTGTATTTCTATGATTGGTTATGGACCCTGCGGGGCATTGTTGAGTGATCCTGCGGGATATTGATTGTGGACCCTGCGGGGCATTGTTTGGTAGATCCTGCGGGATATTGTTTGGTAGACCCTGCGGGGTATCGTTTGGCAGATCCTACGGGATAAGGGTTAGGGACCCTGCGGGGCATCGGTTATTGATCCTGCGGGATAACAGTTAGGGACCCTACGGGGTATCGGTTATTGATCCTGCGGGATAACGGTTAGGGACCCTACGGGGCATCGGTTATTGAGCCTGCGGGCAACGGTTCGGGACCCTGTGGGGCATCGGTTATTGAGCCTGCTAGCAACGGTTATGGACCCTGCGGGGCATCGGTTATTGAGCCTGCGGGCAACGGTTATGGACCCTGCGGGGCATTGGTTATTGAGCCTGCGGGCAATGGTTATGGACCCTGCGGGGCATTGGTTATCGAGCCTGCGGGCAATGGTTACGGATCCTGCGGGGCATTGATTATCGGACCCAGCGGGGCATTGGACACTGGACCCTGCGGGGAAATGGGATGGTTTACCCTGCGGGGATTGTTTTCTTGATTATTTCACTCGAGCGTATGCATCTTGCGGGAGTATTACCTTGGTTCCCTATGATATATGGTCCTTTGGAGACGTTTCCGAGAATCCCGATGATATGCGTCCCCCTAGGGATGTTTACGACATTCTCGATGTTATACGTCTTTGTGACGTTATGCTTCTCCTCTGGACCGAGGGAAAATCCGATATGACACAGAGAGTGTGTGAATCGAAGGGTGGCGACTACTTGTCCCACGGCATTATTCTACTTGTCCCGATGACATATGGTCCTTTGGAGACGTTTCCGACAATCCCGATGATATGCGTCCCCCTAGGGATGTTTCCGGCATTCTCGACGTTATACGTCTTTGCGACGTTATGCGTCTCCTCTAGACCGAGGGAAAATCCGACATGACACAACGAGTATTGTGGATCGGAGGGTGGCGACTTCATGTCCCACGGCATTACTTGAACGTTTGATCTTCTATTGTGTATTTAAGAAATGCATTGATTCCTTTATTTCCCTATGATCGTTATCGACTCTTTGAAATTGTTAAACATTCGGTTTGCCTCCGTATTTCATCATCGGTTTGGTTTCTTGTTTTATTAAGATTTGAATGAACTTGTGAACTCCTGTTTATTAAACAAAAAGGGTGACCTGGTTATGCATTTTCCCTACTGAGCGTAAGCTCACCCCTCCTGTCTTTGTGGTGTTTCAGGTGTTGAGCGGGAGCAGTATTAGCCGGACTCTCAGAGCTTGGGAGCTTGAGGGTTTAGCTAGTTTTAGAGACGTGTAATATTTTATGTTCGATATGGTGTTTTACCATTTGAGTTGTGACTCTTTACATTTTGAAGGATTTATATCATTTGTAAACTTTATTTTATCTCATTATTTTTGTTTTACTGTAAATCTTTAGTCACGTCTCGAGTCTGGGCAAAACCGGATTTGGGGCGTCACAGTAATTTTATGAAATCAGAAACTTTGGGGTAAGAAGTTTCAACAAGAATTGTTGAAGAAAAAAAAGGAAAAGGAGGGAAGTGGACCGGACTAGGCCGGTCAGGCACCTGAGCCCAGCTCGCTAAGGCGGGCCAGGCCCAATCCGCGTACCCAGGCCTGTTGCAACCAGCCCAGCCCGAAGCTCGAGTATAAAAGCCCGAGTTTAGGGTTTCCAAACCACTTTCTTCTTCATTCAGTGCCTCCTCTCTCTATCCCGACTCCCTCCTTCTTCACCTTCGAGCAGCGCCACCATCTTCTCCCTCTATCTTCTTCCCCGTTCACCACACACCAGACGAGCCACTACCCCGAGCCCTCCCTCCTCTCTCCTCAGCCACCACCTCAGATCGTCGCCGCCCCGAGCCTTCTTCTCCGTTCATCCACGCCGCCACAGCTCACCGGTCACGCCACCGAGATGTTTCCCTTCCCCTTCTTCTCGCGCAGACCCGAAATCCCCGCCTCTTCCGTTTCTCTCCAGCCGGCCCGAACTCATCGAGGCCATTCTCTCCCTGTTTCTCCGTCCAACCACGACGACGCCCTCATCCCCGACGTTCTCTCCTTCTTCTCCGTTCAACCTGCGTGTAAACTGAGAATCAACGCCGTCGTTCTCGCCGGATCTGAGACGGGAGCCGTCGTACCGTCCAGATCTGAGGCGAGAAGACCCGCCGTGCTCCACCATGCTCAACCTCGTCCCCGTCTCCGTCCCTTTTCCCTTACGGTGAGTCGCAGCTCCCGTGTTGACGTCGGCCGGCAACGTCACCGCCGGTGGTCGGAACTCGAACCCTATATCCCTCTTGTCTTCTTCTTTTGGTTTTCTCGAACTCTCTGGTTCATTTTGAAGCTGGATCAAAGTAATCGAATTAATTTCAGAAGTAAAACAAAAAAAAAGATATGAAAAGAAAAGAAAATTTTTTATAACGAAAATCAGTTTTAATAAAAAGGATGTAAAACCAGATTTGATTTAAGATAATATTTTGGGCTGTTGAACGAGGAACATGAAACGAACGAAACGGACAGTTAATCGAACTTAGAATGGGTTTAAAAGCGGAACGCTGAATCGGACCTCGGGAATTGTGCTTCGAAACCCGTGCCTCGGGATTCATGCATCGGGATCCGTGCCTCGGGGAAACGTGCATCGGGTTCTGGGGCCGGGGCTCGGGTACTCGAGCTCGATTCGTCGTTTAAGCCCGCCTTTATCCCGTTCAAGTTTAAAAAGGCAACGTGTTGATTTTATTTTGTACAACACCTGTTCTGATTGTAAGTTTAACTGTTACAACCCAGAGCTTAGACTTCGCCCAAGAGCTTGGACTTTGACCGAGAAGATGAAGACCACTCCGGAACCCGTGTGAAGAACGGAGGAGAGACTGATCGAATTTACAGCAGAGTATTATCAGAGGAAGACCACAAGGTAGGGAAAGTCCTAACTCCTCGAGTATTTCAATACTAGTATGTCTATTAGGTCAATAAAATCGGAAAGGTCCTAGACTTGCATATAGGATGCGAATAACTAGAATAAATGTCTTTCATTTACTAATAAACGGACGTGTCTAGTAAGCATGCTCAGGATGTGAATCACTAGTGTAACTCGCTTTCGATACGTGGGAATTGATTTACTGGTAGAGAGGTCGTGATGAGCCCTCGGATTAGTTGTTGTGTTAGGTTCACATGCTTGGTTGCCTAATTTGGTTAAGTTAAGAGTCTAATACAACTAGATAATTCGATTGACCAAATATGAATGCTTGACTGCTTAATTGTGTATTTGATTGAATGCTCGAATGATTGAATGAGGGATCGAGTATGACTGATTGCGCCAAGCGGTACGATCAGGTGATCGATGGACCGATGGATCGTGGTTGGTAAGTAACTGGTAAGTGTAAGATTATGATTGTTTCTGGTGGTGTGTTGTGATGGAATTGTGATTCGTTAAGCGTTGGTTGCTCCTTGATTGTTTGAGTGTGCTACCCACTTGTGAGTCCTTAAGCTAGCTTCTATATCGGTATGGCACCCACGCTGCGGGTGGGGTAGTGCCTATAAGGTACCCACACCAAAGAGGAATGATGGTGTGGGGTAGTACCTAAGCTGATAACTTGGTATCCGATATGGTACCTACACCGAAGGAAGTGCCGGTGTGGGGTAGTATCATAATCGGTATCCGACATGGTACCTACACCGAAGGAAGTGCCGGTGTGGGGTAGTATCATAATCGGTATCCGGTATGGTACCTACACCGAAGGAAGTACCGGTGTGGGGTAGTATCATAACCGGTGGATTGGACCCTCCGGGCCATTGATTATTGGACCCTCCGGGGCATTGGTTACCGGGTCCGGTGGAGCATTTGGATGGTGTACCCCGTGGAGATTAGTTATTGGTTGATTCACCCAAGTGTATGCGTCCTACGGGAGCATTACCTTGGTTCCCTATGACATATGGTCCTTTGGAGACGTTTCCGAGAATAGCGACGATAAGCGCCCTCAGGGGTTGTTACCGGTATTCTCGACGTTATACGTCTTGTGACGTTATGCGTCTCCTCTGGACCGAGGGAAAATCCGATATGACACAGAGAGTATTGTGAATCGGAGGGTGGCGACTACATGTCCCATGGCATTATTCTATTTGTGCCGATGACATATGGTCCTTTGGATACGTTTCTGAGAATCCCGATGATATGCGTCCTCCTAGGGATGTTTCCGACATTCTCGACGTTATACGTCTTTGCGACGTTATGCGTCTCCTCTGGACCGAGGGAAAATCCGACATGACACAACGAGTATTGTGGATCGGAGGGTGGCGACTTCATGTCCCACGGCATTACTTGAACGTTCGATCTTCTATTGAGTATTTAAGAAATGCATTGATTCTCTTATTTTCCTACGATCATTATTAACTCTTTGAAATTGTTAAACATTCGGTTTGCCTCCGTATTTCATCATCGGTTTGGTTTCTCGTTTTATTAAGATTTGAATGAACTTGTGAACTCCTGTTTATTAAACAAAAAGGGTGACCTGGTTATACATTTTCCCTACTGAGCGTAAGCTCACCCCTCCTGTCTTTGTGGTGTTTCAGGTATTGAGCGGGAGCAGTATTAGCCGGACTCTCGGAGCTTGGGAGCTTGATGGTTTAGCTAGTTTTAGAGACGTGTACTCTTTTATGTTGGAGATTGTGTTTTACCGTTTGAGTTGTGACTCTTTATATTTTTAAGGATTTATATCATTTGGAAACTTTATTTTATTTCATTATTTTTGGTTTTACTGTAAATATTTAGTCACATCTCGAGTGTGGGCAAAACCGGATTTGGGGCGTGACAAGTCTCAATAGGTTGGCGTTGATTGTGATGAGACATTCAGCCCCGTGGTCAAACCCACGACTAATTGCATTGTGCTTAGCATTACCGTCTCTCGGTCTTAGTCTATCACCAACTTGACGTCAAGAATGTGTTCCTGCACGGCAATCTTCATGTGAGAGTCCACATGTATCAGCCCCTTGGATTTCGCAGTCCTACTCATCCAGATCATGTTTGCTTATTGAACTGATCTCTCCACGGTCTCAAAGAAGCTCCTAGGGCATGGTATCAACGATTTAATGACTTTGTCTCTCCGATTGGTTTTTCTCACAGCAGGTCCGACCACTCCTTATTCATTTATCAGCATGGCAAGGACACAACCTATATTCTTTTGTATGTAGATGACATCATCATGGCCTCCTTAAGCGAGACCCTTCGCCTTTCTGTTATGTCTCGCCTCAACTCCGAGTTTGCCATGAAGGATCTGGGTCCTCTGTCCTACTTCTTGGGTATTTATGTTACTCATCATCCTAGAAGTTTATTTCTCTCTCAACAACATTATGCCACTGACATTATAGCCTCTGTTGGTATGACGTCATGTTCCTCCTCAGCAACTCTTGTTCACACTCAGGCAAGCTCAGTGCCTCTAATAGTTCACCCTTTGAGAATCCGACTCTTTATCGCAGTCTTGCAGGAGCACTCCAGTATCTTACCTTCACCAGACCAGACATCGCCTACGCAGTACAACAGGTGTGTCTGCATATGCATGATCCGCGAGTCAGTCATATGGGTGCTCTGAAGCGCATTATTCGGTATCTTCGAGGGACGACACATCTTGGTTTTCACCTATACTCATCACCCATTCCCTGTCTCGTCTCGTACACGGATGTTTACTAGGTTGGTTGTCTTGACACTTGCCGCTCCACCTCTGGGTTCTGTGTGTTCTTGGGGGACAATCTGATCTCTTGGTCCTCCGAACCGCAGCTTACCCTCTCTAGATTGAGTACGGAGGCTGAGTACCGTAGAGTTGCCAATGTTGTGTCCTAGGCATGTTGGATTCAGAACTTTCTCCTCAAGAGCTTCATTGTCCTCTTTCCCGAACTACGCTGGTTTATTGCGACAACATCAGTGCCATATACCTCTCTGGGAATCTTGTCCAACATCAGCGTACCAAGCATATTGACCTCAACAGTCACTTTGTTCGGGAAAAGGTTGAAAAAGGACATGTGCGAGTTCTCCACGTCTCCTCTCGTTCTCAGATAGTTGACGTTTTCACCAAAGGCTTACCGCAACTTTTTTTTTTCTTGATTTTCGGTTCAGCCTGAACGTCTGCGAACATCCCGTTCAGATTGTAGGGGTGTTAGAGATAATGATATTAGAGTTTGAATACAATCAAACTTTTAGAATATTTTGTGTAAATTTTGAATATATTTTTCTTATCTGTAACGGTATACATATACAAGTAAAAGGAAATAATAAAATCACGTTTCAAATTCCAAAATTACAGACAGTTCAGGGTGGCAATTCTCAATTATTAAACACAATTGGTGCAATGTTAAAGTGAAGAACCTCATGTGCTTGGTGGCAATTCTCCATTATTAAAACACAATTGGTGCAATGTTAACGTGAAGAACCGCATGTTCTGTTCGAATCTTCAATATTTTTATCGTGAACCTTTCTTCCTTAATAACTCATTGACTATTCCAAGTCAAGTCTCCTCTCAATACCACACTCAATGCCCTGTGAACTGAGTATGTATAGGGGCACCAATCTTCATAGCAATATAATTCCAAATGGCGATTTTCTCCTTTCTCCTATGCTTGAGCATGTTATGTCCTTCACTATATGCTGCTTCTGAAACCTCTCTTGTTGCTCAAACTAATGCCCTTCTTAACTGGAAGTCCACCCTTCATCGCCCATCCCAATTCAAACTCCTTTCATGGTCCAATTCTTCAGCCAACATTACTCCTTGCACTTGGCATGGCATTTCTTGCAACCTCGGGAACACAAGTGTCATCGAAATCGATCTTTCCCATATCGGTTTGGAAGGTACTCTTCAAGAATTTTCCTTCGCTACATTTTCTAATCTTGCATTTCTTGATTTTTCGGATAATCGACTCTATGGTACCATCCCACCTCAAATAGGCAATCTCTCCCAACTCGACTATCTCAACCTCTCCTCTAATCATCTCTTCGGGGAAATTCCATCGAAAATTTCATTGGTCCATGGTCTTCAGTTTTTATATCTTAACGGAAACCAGTTTTCAGGCTTCATCCCTCCGGAGATTGGAAATATAAAATCTCTTGTTGAATTAGAGTTAAGAGATAATGAACTTATTGGACCCATTCCGCCTTCACTGGGTCAACTAAGAAACCTCACGAAACTTTACCTCCAAGAAAATCACCTCTCCGGCTCCATCCCTCGAGAAATAGGAAATATCGAGTCTCTTCGAGAATTAAAGTTAGAGGAAAATATTCTCACCGGAACTGTTCCTCCTTCACTTGGTAATCTTACAAACCTCTTCAAACTTCATCTATTTGGAAATCAACTTTCTGGCCCGGTTCCTGAAGAGATTCGAAGCTTGACGAGACTAGTTGTGCTACATTTGGGGTATAATCAGTTCAATGGTTCTTTGCCAACATATATTTGTCAAGGTGGACTACTTCAGAGTTTTTCAGTGAGCAATAACCATTTAACAGGCCCAATCCCCAAATCCTTAAGACATTGCAAGAGCTTAGTCCACCTCACTCTTGATAATAACCAACTAAGTGGAAACATTAGGGATTCATTTGGAGTTTATCCAAATCTTGATTATTTAGACCTTAGTGATAATAGGTTTTACGGGGAAATTTCGAATAGTTGGGGAAGTTGTAAAAGACTTACTACTTTGAAGATAGCAAGAAACAATGTCGTCGGTAGTATACCGCCCGAGATTGGAAATGCAATTCAATTGAATTTGCTTGATTTTTCTTCCAACAATGTTTCTGGTAAAATTCCAAAACAAATTGGAAAGTTAACTTCTTTGGTGCAACTAGTTTTGAATGGAAACCAACTTTCTGGTTTGATACCTCCTCAGCTCGGGTCGTTGGCTCGTCTTGAAAAACTAGACTTATCTTCCAATAAGTTAAGCCAGTCTATTCCGAAAAAACTTGGGGATTTATTGCAATTACAGTACTTGAGTTTGAGTCACAATCAACTTAGCCAGAAGATCCCAGATCAGATGTGGAAGCTACACCGGTTGCATCACTTAGACTTGAGTTATAACTTACTCAGTGGAGAGATCACTTCCGAAATCAGTAGCATGCAAAGCTTGGAGATGTTGAATGTATCCCACAACAATCTCTCAGGCTCACTTCCTTCATCATTTGAGGAAATGAGAGGCTTGGTTTTTGTTGACATCTCCTTCAATGAGTTTCATGGACCGATCCCGAATAACAAAGCGTTTCAGAAGGTGCGGAGGAACAAAGGACTATGTGGTAGTGTTAATGCACTGCAGCTGTGCATCTCTTCTACAAGTCGACCAAGAAAACATCACTCCGTTATGAGAAGAAGCATGATTTATTCGCTTGTGGCATGTGTTATACTTGTATTTGTTTTGTTTGGAGCTTTCTTTGTTATGGGAAGAAGAAGAAGAAAAAAGACGAGCCAACCAAAAGAACAAGGTGAAGTAACAAATGGTAAAGATCTATTCACAACATTGGGTTTTGATGGGAAGATTGTGTACCAAGAAATTGTGGAAGCAACCAAAGGTTTTCATGATGAATATTGTATTGGGGAGGGAGGACATGGGAAAGTTTACAAGGCGAGTTTATCATCTGGAGATGTTGTAGCAGTAAAGCGATTGCACGACGCTGGTGAGAAAGCATATCCAAGGGAGTTTGCTAACGAGGTTAGGGCGTTGACAGAGATAAGGCATCGAAACATTGTGAGATTCTATGGTTTTTGTTCACATTCCATACACTCGTTTCTTGTCTACGAGTATCTCCAAAAAGGTAGTATGGCCGTGATCTTGTGCAGCGAGGAACGAGCTAAAGAGTTTGGTTGGGGCAAGCGGATCAATGTTGTTAAAGGAGTTGCTCATGCCTTGTCTTACCTGCACCATGATTGCAACCCACCAATTGTTCATAGAAACATAAAGAGCAATAATGTTTTGGTCGATGATGAATTTGAAGCTTGTGTATGTGATTTTGGTCTGGCTAAGCTTCTGAATCAAGACTCTTCCAATCTGAGTGTAGTTGCAGGCACATATGGGTACATTGCACCAGGTATGTATCTTATACAACTTCATCCTTTTTATGTTTCTTGTGAAAGTGTTTATAAACGTGTCTTGAATCTGTTTGGCTCTTTTTACCAAGGTAAATATTTTGTTATCCGGTTATGGGGAAACTATTAGAAAACCAACTCAACTAAACAGTCAAAATGATATTTAAAGACCCGATTATATTTACATTATTATAAAAAACATGCCGTTTTTTGGGCTAGGGAGCCACATTACAATCCACGTTATCTTAGTTCTTACCTTGTATTTTTTTATAGCCGGTGGTTTTATTAAAAAAAAAATCGTAAAGAGAGAATACAAAAGTCCAGAAAAGTAAAATCCGAAACGACACCCTAATCTAAAGATACCTTCGAAAGAAAAAGACCAAAAAACCCTATCACAAAGGCAACAACAAATCTGTCAGATGATATAATGTAGTGTAATCCCTTGTCAAATAATGTGGCAGAGAGTTTGTATTTATAGATAGAGAAGAGGTACAATGGTTGGACAATAACTTAATAATAACTACGATTACAACTACAATTATAACTACATGATGACTAGGATTGTATAACTGCTAATAAAATCGACTACAAAAGTCTTTGCATCCGAAGCCATGGAACTTGTATTGATAAAATGTCACCGAATCTCGTTTCTACGCTGAACTGCAAGAATTTCATGGTCACTCTTAGTTTTTGATCTAGTTCTTACCTTGTTATGGGCATAAGCTACGAGACTTCTGTAAAGCAAGTATCCTTTTGTCGTGCAAGTCTATCAATTAGGTTTCGGTATGATATTTCACAGTTAAATACTACGTGTTATGTAACTTAGTCACTATAATAGTATCTGAGATCAACTTTATGATTCTGAAATTGTCGAAAATTGTTCTTTCCTCTTCAAGTCGGGAACCATGTGAACATGAGTTCTTGTTTATTGTTTTGTTATTCATATATCTCGCATCCTTCATAATATAATGTTGTTATGCGGCAGAGCTGGCATTTAGTATGCAGGTGACAGAGAAATGTGATGTGTATAGCTTCGGAGTGTTGGCATTAGAGGCGATAAAAGGAAGGCATCCAAGTGAAATCATGTCGTATTTGTCAATGCGATTGGAAGACTCGACAATAGACATTGATATGATACTGACAGATGCCCTAATGGACGAGCGTCTTCCACGACCAACAGCTTATGAGAAGGGTCAACTGACAAAGATAACAAAACTTGCAATTGCATGTCTCAATGGCAATTCAAAAGCAAGGCCAGCAATGCTAGTTGTTTCTCAAGTATTAGCCAAGACGGGTCAGTCCTGATTCATCACTTGTTTGTTAGTATAATTGAGTCTCGGAGTAATTACACATCAGAGATGATGCAGTTATTTATCTTCAAAGGAACTAGTCTAATAGAGCTTCCCCAATTATGTGAAATTTATTTATTTCACTGTAAAATCTTTTGTCGCTGTGACAAGATACCAAATATTTCCACTTAGTTTTTATCAAGACGAGCTTGAACTGATCACTTGTAGTTTTTTCAAGGATAAGATGCCTATTGCTTGCGGGAAAATTCTGAAGTAAAACCCTCTTGGCAAATATTTTGCTAACCGTAGCAGAACAAGTGTCATATAGGAAAAACTCTGTTTCCTAACTTTTACAAACGTTTCATTATCAGATCCTAACCCAGGCCAACGTTTGGTCTCAATTCCTAACATAATAAGTTTGGAATTTCTCAGAAACTATAAAAATCCGTCCAAACTCACGATTCCGTCAACTCGTCGAGCATTGGGTTCGGTTGCTTGAGAACGAGGATAAGTTCAACGTCGAGGAAGGCACCATGGGTAATGTATGCCAACAACGACAATGCTTGAATGAGTTGACGGGATCGTGAGTTTAGACGGCTTTTTATAGTTTCTGAGAAATTCCAAACCTATTATGTTAGGAATTGAGACCAAACATTGGCCTGGGTTAGGATCTGATAATGAAACGTTTGTAAAGGTTAGGAAACAAAGTTATCCCTAAAGTTTTTTTTTTTTGATCAGCAAAAATAAACGGATTTTATTCAACCAATCAATACACTTCATAGGAGCATTACAATCGAAAGGGAGAAGACCAGAGAAAGGATAAGCAAGACGAGAAGAAAACACGGAAATTAAAAGACATCATGAAACATTTTGATAGTGTCCTTTTCGCCACAAGAGGAGGTGAAGCCCATCGATTTGCAAAGAGCCCAGGCCCTTTTGGCCTCGGACTTTTTCCGAAGGGAGCGGGAGGGGCTAACATCTTTAAGGGCCCGATGAAGCTTCTGGCGGCCATTGCGAATTCTCTTATTTTTCCGTTTCGGACGAGGAGGGATCACAACCTGAACGCCAGAAGGAGAGCGGATGTCGGCTATGAAGGAGGAGAAGGTCGTGGGCTCAGGCAAGAGGACCGGGGATAAATGGGCTGCTGAGGAAGGGTTGGACTCATGAGGGGGGACCTCAAGATGGCCTGGATCAAGCAGCCTAAATGGTTTGGCCCAGGAGACAGCCCAACAGAATTTGAACGACCAATTGAATTTAATGGTAACACTGCTCGAGAAGCTTCGGGACTCACGGTTGTGGGAAAAGAGGAGTTGTGTGCTTTGGGACTGTCCAACGAAGGAGACGAGGAGTCAAGGTCGGGGGTGAGCTCCGGCGACGGAATCCGGCCAAGGGTAGGAGAGTCAGAGATGGACTTCGTGAGTGGCTTGCTGAGGTCGCCGAGAGGGCACAACACGGTTTGGGTGGTGGGCGACAGACTGACCAAGTCGGCACACTTCCTGGCTATGAGGATGACAGATACAGTTGATACTTTGAGTCGGTTGTATGTTCGAGAGATTATCCGTCTTCACGGGGTGCCGGTATTGATTGTGTCGGATAGGGATCCATGTTTCACTTCTAGTTCTGGGAGAGCTTGCAGAATGAGTTGGGGACTGATGTCTTGCTTAACACAGCATATCACCCGCAGACTGACGGTCAGTTAGAGCGCACTATACAGATACTAGAGGACATGCTACGAGCCTGTGTGTTGGACTTCCGGGGATCATGGGAGGACCACCTACCATTAGCGGAGTTTGCCTACAACAACAGCTTCCAGGACAGTATTGGGATGGCAACGTCTGAGGCGTTGTATGGTAGGCCGTGCAGATCGCCCGTGTGTTGGGCAGAGGTGGGAGACCAGAGCTTACTTGGTCCGGAGATTGTCCAGGAGACGACCGAGAAGGTCGCATTAATTCGGGATCGGCTGAAGACCGCGCAGAGTCGTCAGAAGATTTATGCATTTGGGCCTACGCCGTGGGATAGTTCCGATGTAGAGTATCGAGGCAAAGGATGGTGTAATGGATACCCGAGTCTCGGTGACGGGAGGACTTACGACCGAAATGTATGTCGATCCAGTACATTTGTGGGTAAGGCCCGTGTCTATGTGCGCGAAAGACATCGGACTAAGGGATTTCCGGTCGAGGATGTTACCCTCAGTCTCAGTGAGAGGAAGATATCGGGACTGATGTTGTGTGGTCCAGTACGATATAAGTGGCTCAGTGCAGTTGGCTTAGTGCATTCTTGCTGTTGGAACTGTTGTTTGATATCTGTGTGTATCTCGATGTGTGCCCTTTTGTTTTCTATTTGGCTTTGTGCATTTCTTCTAAGTATGTTTTGACTTTTTGGAAGCGCTCGGTAACTGTGAACTGGCCGTAGTTTGGAGTATTGTTGTGCTTTACTAGTTACCTTAATTGGACAGTTACCCGTGGTAATGAACCGTGATTCAGAATCTTAACTATTTTTCCTACTGAGCGTAAGCTCACCCCTCCTGTCTTTGTGGTGTTTCAGGTGTTGAGCGGGAGCAGTACTAGCAGGACTCTCGGAGCTTGGGAGCTGTCGAGGGTTTAGCTAGAGTCTAGTGACGTACACCTTCTTTTGTGTTTTAGACTCAGTTACTTTTATTTGTTGAGTTGTTAACTCACTGTACTTCTGGATCTTTTTATTGCTTTAAACCTATTTTATTTACCTTTACTACTCGGTATATTTTTTTATTTTAAGTCGCGTCTCGAATTCGGTTAAAACCGGATTTGGGGCGTGACAATTTGGTAACAGAGCCTTGTTTCATTTTGAAATGATTTTCAAAACCTCGGACCGTACGTCAACTAGGTGGGTAGAGTTGGGTCGTTAGGTTGCTGTGTGTCGGTTACGCAAGTCAGAGTTGTCCTAAGCGTTGAAACAAGACGGAACGAGTCTCGGGTTGGTGTAGTATTCGTCCTGGGTGCCGTAGACTTTTGCCTGATTGATTTGCCTGTTATTGATTGAGATGCACGTTGTGTGACATAGTGTCGATAAGTTTAAGAGTCAAGAATTAGTATATCCGGTAAGCATGTTGTTGCTATGTGTGGGCAAGCGTTCCGTGTTTGATGAATTGTGAATCCTTGATTGTGATATGGTCGGGTGAGTGATAGACCGACGTGTCGTGTAATTGTGGTAAGATTGTTGGGCTTGTTGATCCGTGCTTGATCTGTGGCATTGCGATGTGTGATAATATCTTGATGTGTGTCCCAAGAGGAGTTGTATTCCGTTACGGTACCTACACCGAGGGGGTGTGCCGTTGTGGGGTAGTACCTAGGCCGATGATGTGGTCCCACATATGCGCGGTCCCCCGGTGTGTTATTCCGGTAGGATGCCTACATCAAGGGGGTTTGCCGGTGTAGGACATCTACGTCGATGTTTGTTATTGGGCCGACGGGTCGTGATTGGGCCTATGGATCGTATTGGGCTGACGGGTCATAGTGGGCCTACGGGTCGTTATTGGGCCTGGGGGTCGTGTTGGGCCTACGGGTCGTGATGGGCACTAGGTGCCGTGTTTCAGCCTCGATGATCTATGGTCCTTTGGGGACGTTTCCGAGAGCCCCGATGATATGTGTCCCCATAAGGATGTTTCCGGCAGCCTCGACGTTATGCGTCTCCTCTGGACCGAGAGGTAGTCCGATTTGATACTTTGACTTTCTGGTTTTGATATGTTGGAATCAGGCTGTGTACAGCCGGCGGAGTTCGGGGACTGCGGTACGGGACGTGTGTTGATTGCTTTTGTGCGTGATACGTTGTTGTTTGGTTAATGTTTTATTGTATCAAAGTGGTCGTTTGAGTGTGTTGTAAGTTTGGTTGTGAACCCCGGTTTGGCAGTTAGTTGTGTTGTGAAAGAACCACTCCCGGTCGAACCGGTGACTTCTAAGTCAAATTTGACTTTCGACCGGAAAAGTCAACCGATGACTCAAGAGGTCACTCGGGTCTTTTCCGGGGCCCAAAAAGCCTAGCCGTTATCATGGTTGGCTTAATTGGGTCGTTTCCATTCGTTTGAGTATAATATTGGAGGAAGTCAACTCTGGTCAAATTTGGACTTTATATCGACTAAAGTCAATTAATTAGTGTGCTGGAATTTAATTTGGAGACTAAAGGAACTTACATGGACACGTGACCTTATTTGGTTGGAAGAGAGAAAGGGAGTGGTCTTGGACCACTATACCCTCCTAAAAGCTTGTAAAGGGAAATTGTCTACGGGGGCTTTTAGTCTTTAAACAAATCTAGGTCTTATAAGGAATTGGAATACCAAAATTCAGCTCATTTTGTTGTTGTAGCCGAAACTTAAGAGAAAAAGGGAGAGGAGGAAGAACAAAGGTGTCTTGAAGAAGAAGAAAGGTAAAAGGGAGCTCCTTGCTACAAGTTGTTCATCATTTCTTCTCCAAAACCCTCTCACCTTCATCTTCTCATCTTGCTAGAGGTATGTGTAGCCTCAACTTTCCATTCCAAGAACTTTCATCTCTTGGGTCCTGCTTGATTTTTAATTGAAGAGGTTGGGTTTTGAGTGGGTTAGTGTTGGATGATGTTGTTGAGAAGTATTCGATGATGTTGGATGGAAATCCTTGGGTTTTGTTGAGTTTTGATTTGGTGTTTGATTTGGAAAATCCTTGGAAAGGTGTTGGTTTGATGACTCCTACCATGGGTAGAGGAGTTTTGGAGGTATTTAACTGTTTTGAGAGCTAGATATGGTTGAAAATGGAGTTTGGTGATGGATTTTCGGGACAAAGGAGCTGGAGGTTGAAGAAGGGCGAAACTGCCCTGGGTCGCCACGGATCCGTGACGGATACTGTGACGGCTGGCGTCACGGATCCGTGAGGGAGTCCGTGACGGCACACGTCACGGTTCCGTGACACCATCCGTGATGGGTGGTTCACGGATCCGTGATCCGTTCCGTGGCAGACCAGTTTTAGGTCCTCTTGGAGTTTTTCTCGTCTTTTTCGATCTTGGTTATGAACTGAACTTTTTGAGTTGTTTTTGGGACTTTACCTTATTGTTGTTTGGACCCTAATTAGAGTTTATTTGTGTTCCAAGACCGTAAGACCGAGCACGAAAGGAAGGAAGACATTGGAGTCAAGCTCGAGGGACAAAGGCCAATCCGGGACCCGTGTGAAGAACGGAGGAGAGACCATTTGACTTTTCAGCAGAGTTTTTAGAGGAAGACCACTAGGTAGGCGAAATCCTAACTACTCGAGTAATTTTAATAATAGTATGCATATTAGGTTAATAAAATCGGAAAGGTCCTAGAATTGCATAACGAATAACTAGAATAATCGTCTTTCAATTACTAATAATCGGATGTGTCTAGTATGCATGAATACGATGAGAATAACTAGTGTAACGCGCTTTCAATACTTGGGACTTGTTTTACTGGTAGAGAGGCTTTGATGAGCTCTCGGATTAGTTGTTGTGTTAGGTTCACATGCTTGGTTGCCTAGTTCAGGATAAGCTAAGAGTCTAATGAAACTAGTGAAATTGTATGCTTGCATGATTGTTTGGATGACTAAATGATTGGTTGATTGATTGAATGTTTGATTAATTGTTTGATCGAACGGATGATCGAGTATGACTGGTGTACCAAATAGTACAATCAGGTGATCGATGTACCGATAGTTCGTGACAGGTAAGTATACAGTAAGTGTGGAGTATCAATGAATGTCTTTGCGGTGATGAAAGTGTGTTTCGATAAGTGTTGATTGGTGTATGAATTACAGTGTGTTTTCCTTATTCTTACTCTTTAAATGTTGGTTGTTCGGTTCGGTACTACACCGGGGGGGGGGGGGTAATCCGGTGGTGATGTGGTTGTTGGTGGTTGACAGATCTTGTGGGAGAATGGTTGAGTATTGGAGCCTGAGGGCATTGGTTATTGGAGACTATGGAAATTGACTATTGGAGCCTGAGGGAATTGGTTATTAAACCCTACGGGGCATTGATTATTGGAGCCTGAGGACATTGGATATGGACCCTACGGGGCAGTGGAATGGATTACTCTGTGAGAAATGGTTACTGTGGTTTCACCCAAGTGTATGCATCCTATGGGAGCACTACCTTGGTTCCTTATGACTTATGGTCCTTTGGGGGTATTTCCGGGAATCCCGACGATGAGCGTTTCGCGGGGATGGTTTCCGGTAGCCCCGATGTATGTGCCTCCTCTGGACCAAGGGAAAATCTGATATGATATGGATACTCTAGGGGATCGGAGTATGGGAACCGATATGACACCAGAATCTATCCGTGGATCGAAGGCTTGAGAAAGCAAGTGGTTGTTGTGATATTAATTGTCCCATTTTAGTAGTCATGATTCATTTACAATACTTTTCATGGAATCTTTTAAAGTTACCGTTATCTTGAGAAAACGAAACTATTTTATCTACGCGGATTCCATAGCATTTCACTGGTTAACAGTATTTACTTGTTCCCCTGTTTGAGATGGCATTCTCTTTTATTATAATGTCCTTCATTTATCCTCCGGGAAGGTATTGTTATCCTTGAGAATACGTTATTGTTCTTGTTTATTTTCATACGTTACTGCATCTTTTAGTCTCAAGGTATTAAGTGCTTTTGTGACATCGAACTAAAGCAGTTTTATTATTAGAACTGGAGGCTAAAGTTGTTATGTATTTTCCCTACTGAGCGCAAGCTCACCCTATTTTGTTTGTCGTTGATGTTACAGGCTTGACATATGAGTAGAGGACTCGAGGCTCGAGAGCTTCTATGGTCCGGGTGTTGTTCTAGAGGCGTTAGCCATGTGTTATGTTTTGTACCTCATTGAGGATTTACTTTGGATTTTTACACCCTTGTTCAGGGCTTTACTTACGTTTTAAACTGTTATACTTTTGTTGAGAATTTCTTTGGAGGCTTTTACAAAAGTTGTTAATGATTTATTATGGTTTATTAGGGTTTAAAATTGCTTTTCTTTAAGTCACGTCTCGAGTCCGGTCAAAACCGGATTTGGGGCGTGACATGTTGTACTAGTATGCCCTAATTGGACGGTTACTCGTGGTGGTGAGTCGATGTTCATTACCTTAACTACTTTTTCTACTGGGCGAAAGCTCGCCCCTTACTTTGTTGTGTTTTAGGTGTTGAGCGGGATTTGTGCTAGCCGGACACAGTTGAGCTGGGGAGCTGGCGTGGGTCTTGTCTAGTAGTCTAGAGACGTGCAGTTGTTTTCGAACTAAACCTTGTGTACTGTTTTTATGAGCTGTTAACTCTTCCGTTTGATTTATTATCACATTTCAAGACTTATCCCTTTCAAATTGTCTTATTTAGTTATTGTTTTAAGTTCACGTCTCGAGTCCGGTCAAAACCGGATTTGGGACGTGACAATTAGAGCTCAATCCAACCCGATAGTTCGAACTTTTTCATATGGACCGGAAACCATACGATATAGGTGATAAACGGATCGTAGGGCGAATTAGCTCTGATATCCTCTCAATATGAGACATATACTTTAACAGGTTCAAGTTGAAATAAGAAATTCCAATAAAGAAAATGTTTCCAACATCTTTATGACATGGGCTAAAATGTTGATTTTGAGTCGGATAGAGTTTAAAGAGGTCTGCAAGGTTTATCAATGGCAGATGGAACGGATCCCATTGGACCATTTTTGTTTAGCAATAATTCGATTATGGGTTTATTTTAAGCTATCAAACCAATATAAGAATGAGAACCGAACATGGAAGCTGAAAATGAAGATTTTATTATAATTCAAACAGGGATTACAAAATTGGCATTATAACAGTTTTAGAAAATGTGTTGATGGGGTCGGGGTTCTACTCTGGCCGTTGTTTCTCGCCGGCGGTAGCCTACCTTCTTCACCGGCGTGGATGCTCGGGTGGTGGTCTCGAGGCGTCTCTCCGGTTCCCCATGCGTGGTCGTTCTGTCTATTGCGTTTCTCCAGGTGCATGTGTCTTGTGCGCGTGTGTTTCTCGAGGTGCTCATGTTCCTCTCCTTGGGCCTGCTCTTCTCTTTGGGCCTGCTCTGACTTTGGGCCTTTCCATGTTTCTAGGCCTTTCTCTCTGGTTCTTCTCTCCGGCCTGCGTGCTGATCTCGTTCTTCTTTCTTCTACTCTTGTATTGTAGTTTTGTTTGAATTTCAATTGAGTGGAATAAAACTATTTTTCTTTTCCTGATAAAAAAACAGTTTTAGAAAATAGAACTGATACAATTTTTTTTTGTATTACTTTCTCAAGAACACATACAAACACTTACAGACATTTTGTGAACTAGATGCAATACATCTTATAGTTTTTTGGCTCTTACTTATAAGGAGAAAGTTACAAAGGAACACACACTAAAATAGTACATACACCTATCAAACGTAGGGTTTTTTAGTCTTCAAGTTCTAGGGTTTTGCAATAGGTTTCGCGAAGAACGACATCGACGGTCTTTTGTCCGACAATGGTTTTAGACTGGTAGTAATGAAGACAGCCATAACGAGATTGCGATGGAAGAAATACAAGGATTGCTGGAGGATGTGTCCATAGATAGTGAAGACAGCCAGAAGGTCATGATGGAGAAACAGTATAATGTCATGGTGTGTATAGAGGTGATGAAAAACGCATAGAACACGATGAATTTTTTATGTAAGTTCAAAAAAATTTATTAGAAGAAGATCATATCCAAACAGGATTAGGCAAAAGGACAACCATTACAAAGGAGGTCTCAAAAGGAGCTACGAGAACATAACACAAAAATGGACAAACGAATTAAAAAAGAAAGCACTTAACCCTTATCAGTAGCTCACTCTTCACCTTTCGAAGTCAAGTTCGGGTCATCAAAAGTTGTTGCTTGAGCAAGAAGAGATAGTTGAGCCGATCGTCGTTGCTTTAAAATCTGCTTCCCACCCACAGGATTTACAATTCTCTCACGACTCAAAGAGCGAGTTGGTTTAATTTAAACAGTAAAGTAGTCCCCTAAGAACTTGGGAGGTCGAATATGTCTATTCGAAGCTCTACACGACGCCTACTTCGAATGAAAACCCTTATTCAGAGGTTTAACTTTTGGCGGTTGGAGAAGAACCTTCTTCCACGGACTGCTCTGTTGATCCCTAGTAGGATCACTCAAAGCCACCTGTTGTGATGACTGACCCGCTGAACGGTCATCACACCGAACACAGTCCGAACTATCCATCACAACCAAATCAGATCCATTAGTAAATTGTGGATCTTGGGTTACAAGACCTAAACCCGATTCTACCAATAGATCCGGACTTGTCAAAGATCTTGGGCTCAAGGCAACAAGCCCAACCCCAAGTCGTGGCCCGACTTTTTCAATACGACCTGCGAATCCAGCCAAATCTTAGACGATCAACTCACGCAGATCACGATTCTCAAGCGCATGAATCTTACCCTTACCGGACGGATCAGAATGAACTTCAGAATTTGAAATCTCAGGAAATACAGGATCGCAAATCTCACCCAAAACCAGGGAATTAGCACCACCCCGAGTAGTCGTCTGCGATCAGGAGTCCACCTAGTTAGTCGCCCCTTCGCTCGTGGACACACTATAAGCACCTACGACGAGTTCACGATTACTCTTTGCAACCTCACTCATGGTCTGTTTCAGGGCCTTCGACTCCGACGAAACCTTACGGCGCCGAGCAATGGCTACAAATAGAGTAAATTCTTTCTTTAGAATCGTGTAGGTTGGAGACGGCCTGGTTCGCCTCGTCCTTCGAACTATAACCAACAAAGTACAAACCCAAAAATTTCCCTCTGCATATGTCCATCTGATTTCTATATAGTGTATTAGGGAAACCAAATCCTCCACATTAATTATAAGATCAATTGGGTATAGAGATTTGGATTTGTATTCTGAATAAATTGTTGCAAGAGAAGAGCTATCAAGAATGGTGTATGAAGAAACACAAACTCTCCTCATCTTTCTTCTTTCTCCTTTCTCTCGGGGGGACACTCACTCTGAATTAACGAGAGTTAGTATTGGTACGGGGTTTTTTAAAACAACCTTACAATTTGTCTGTTCTTAGACTACCAATTCTTTTTCTTAATTTATTATAAAGGGTAAATTACAAATACCTACCCTTAATTTATAAGGTGTAACGGATACTTATTATAATAAAAAATTTAATTGATATCTACTCTGATGTTTAATTATATAACAAATATCCCAAGCTGACGATAAAAATGACAAAAATGCCCTTAATGATTTTTAAATAAATTTTTTAAATAAAACTGAAGTGATTTAATAAGTAAATATATATTTAAAAAAAGTGATTTTTTAAATAATTTTTTAAGTGTAGTTGAGTGTATTTTCATCATTTTAGCTGACGGTTTGAGCTATTTGTTATATAACTAAACATCGAAGTAGTATCACTTAAAAAAACTTTAGAATAAGTATTAGTTTTTTTTATCAGCGAAAGCAAATTTAAATTATCTTCTGAGGTAAAAGATACAGAACAATAAACTCCAACCCAGCTACAGATTATGAGAAATTGTCCGAAAGGAAACAACAGCTAAGAAATAGATCAATTAACAAACTACCCATCCCCAAAATCAAAGAACAAAGAAGGAAATTAAGAGTAAAATTCTTGAACAACTTGAGTGAATGCAGTCGAAATGAGAAGCCTTGAGAATGTATGCAACCCTGTGAAATGTGTGAAAAGATCCAAGTGCAAGATGAGCGTGCTTCATGCAGTAGAAGCAAGTGATATGAGTGAGCCAAATTGTGTGGTCTTGAGCAATAAGCAACCTTGTGCATGAGTGTAAACAACCAAATGCAAGCTTCATGAACCAATGCCGATAGTGAGGATGGGAGAGAGCTTGAGTTGTTTTCCAATCCCAAAAAAGCTGAAGGCTAAACGAAACACATGAACAAGACGGAAGCATCTGCAAGCTGATGACCGGAGCTTTGGCCAACACCCTAGCAGCCCTAGAAAGGCGCGACTTAGATGAAACCAACGATCTACAAATTGAACCCGAGAAAATGCGTCCCACCCATTCCGAAGCCAATTCGTCGAAAACACCGGAGAGCAGAGCAACCTAAGCCCGAGAATCCGTCCGGCCAAGACAGCAACCAAAAGAAACAAACGAGAAACAAAAATAAAAGGAAGAAGACCATAAAGGACCTGCGAAGAAGCCAAGAAACTGCCCAAGAAAAAGGGCTGAACCCGAACCGCACCACCACTGATCTAGCACGACCCGAACACCACAAACCGGTCCAACCCAAAAACCTGAAACCTCCGAAGCCGAACCAACCTAAGCCAAAACAACCCAAATCCAAAGCAGCTCAAGCCTGTTCCATCCCAAGCACGAACAGCACACCTCAGAGTCGTAGACTTTTCCTTCTGCCATCCTAAGCGCTAAGTTTGCGCTCAATCCCCCCTCACGCACCCGACCTGCATCGAGAAAACGCTACAATTGGGAGGACCAAGTATTTCTACTGAGCTTGAGTCAGCAACTTGGAGCTCCAGAGGTCAGAGACCACAGAACTGATCTCGTCCAAAACAGCCACCGAGCTTGGCAACTTTACCAATTCGAGTCCGGCAAGTCTTGGATGTAGCCAACACCATCAGCCACCACAAGGAGAGTTTGAACCTCAACCCCACTATCTCAGCTGAGCCGAGAAGAACGTCTCACAATAGGAAGAGGAGCAAACACCAAAACTCACCAGTGAAGAGAGGACTCGGAAAAGAAAGAAATAGGCCAGAAAACCTTGGCCGGAACTCCCACGACAGAAGAAGAAAGAACAGCCCCGATCAGGATCACCAAGCAAGAAAACTGGGTCAGAGATCAACAACCGGACCGGATCGGGCCAGGCCCAACCCGACCCGGCCCACACCTAGCAAGTCCACGCCCGGAACAGACCAACTCGGCCCAGAACTGAGCCGGTCATGGCCCGGACCCGAGCCTGCACGACCCGGCCCAAACCGGGTCAGCCCAGGCCCAGACCAAGCCAGCCCAGCCCAAACCTCACATACCTGAACTGGGCAGAACCACACCGACCGGAAGAGAATCTTTTGACAGCGACTACCATTTTCGGTGAGGCAGCAGTAGCAAAACCCGACGAGAAGAACCAGAAGCCTAGAAGAAAGAGCTGCAGGACCGGTAGGAGGGCGAAGAACCAGGAGAGGCCAAGCTCCCACACAAAACGAAGATAGATCTGGAGCTCCCACTCAAAACGAAGACAGATCTGGACATGCCAGGTCTACGAGCGGCGAGCCAGCACAACGACGCTTCGACGAGATTCACCAAGTACTGCAACGAAACGACGTCGGAGGAAGCCCAAGACGCGACCAGATCTGCAAAGATGGTCCGGCGAGGAAGCAACAGAGGAACGGGGGAGGGGAACGGGTACCCCTGAGGGAGAGAAGGCAAGGTCCCCGCCGACGACATCAGAGGCCGGAGCCGATGACAACGTCGGCGGGAAAGGGGTTACAAAAGGGCGGCTAGGGTTGGGTTTCGAGAACGCTAGAGAGAGAGCTTGGGAGAAAAAAAAGTTTAGTTTTAGTGCCGGTTACCCGTTTCAAAAAAAAAATAGCTCTACACTTTTCAAATAAGTATTAGTTAAACGCTACAAATTTAAAGTATGTATTTATAATTCACCTTGTTTTGAATACAACATCCTCCACAGTCGACAAGTGTCTCCAGTCAAAAAAAGCATGCTTTGACAAAGCATTATGTAACACTTCATCCATCCGAAAGAAACAAGAAAAATGGAAGATATAAAAAATATCTCCATCAAAACAGAAATCGAAACTAAAACAGATGTACAAAGAATAAAACAAAATTGTGGCACGGTACTCTCCTACCATCTCGGAGGCCAACACTCTCGCGCTCTGGGGGCTCTACTATATCATTTCAGGGAGGACAACGCACGTTGGTACCTCAAGAGAGTTCATAGTCCACCATAGCACGTCTCCGACAATAAGTCGGTCCAGCCCTAACTCTTAGTTTGGTTATGTTGTATATTGGTGTCTTCGGACGCTACCGTAACGTTAGTTGCTGAACGTATATATATAGAATATGTCGGGTTTTTTTAACATTTACTTGTTTTTCACTATTGCCACATGATGTTAAGCTTTTTATTTGATTATTTATTCTACTTACCATTCTTTTGTGGTATCCAGCTTAGGTACTGCTGTTTTTTCCCTTGATTACTTTTCAAAAACAAAATCTCATATTTGATTACAAGATCCAAACTCACATGTGTCCCACTATTACACCGACCAATCGAGTGAAAACAAAAAATATTATTTGCCCAGAAAGAGTCACCAAACATTCCAAACTAGTCAAAAAAAGTCGGCTTTGACAAAACATTATTTTACACCAACATCAAGAAAAGAGTCACATGAGTCCCATTATCATACATTTCGATTATAAAAACACAATTGGTCCAAAGTTATCGTGAGGAACCACATCTTCTCTTTGAATTTGCAACATTTTCATCATTAATATTTGTTTCAGCTTTGAATTCACTTATTCTGTGTATATAGTGGCAACACTTTTCATGACACTACAATTCCAAATGGAGTTTTTCTCCTTACTTTTCTGTTTGAGCTTGTTATGTCCTTCATCACACTCTGCTTCCAAAACCTCTCTTGTTGCTCAAACTAATGCCCTTCTCAACTGGAAAGCCACACTTCAATACCACTCCCAATTCAACCTCTCTTCATGGTCCAACTCTTCAGCCAACATTAGTCCCTGCACTTGGCATGGCATTTCTTGCAACCATGGCAACACAAGTGTCGTCGAAATCGATCTTTCCCATTTGGGTTTAGAAGGTACACTAGAAGACTTTTCCTTTGCTACTTTCTCGGGTCATCTTGAATCTCTTGATCTTTGGGATAATCGCCTTTCGGGTACCATCCCACCTCAAATAGGTAATCTCTCCCAACTCACCTATCTCGACCTCTCCCGTAATCAGTTTTTCGGGGCAATTCCACCAGAAATATCATTGATCAATGGTCTTGAATTTATGTACCTCAATAACAATGAGCTAAACGGTTCCATTTCACCCTCACTTGGCCACCTAGCAAACCTTAACACATTGTATCTATATAGAAACCAACTTTCTGGTCCGATCCCTCGAGAGATAGGAAACATGAAATCTCTAGTTGACTTAGAGTTAAGCACCAACAACCTTAGCGGATCCATTCCAACTTCACTTGGTCGTCTAACGAATCTCAACATACTATATTTGCATACAAATCGACTTTCAGGCTCCGTCCCTCGAGAGATAGGAAATCTGAAATCTCTAGTTGATTTAGAGTTAGACGACAATAACCTTAGTGGACCCATTCCGATTTCACTTGGTTACCTAACAAAACTCACCACATTGTATCTGTTCGGAAATCAACTTTCAGGCTCCATCCCTGGAGAGATCGGGAATATGAAATCTCTTGTTCATTTAATGTTAAACTCCAATAATCTTAGTGGATCTATTCCACCTTCACTTGGTCAACTAAGAAACCTCACAAAACTTTACCTCCATACCAATCAACTCTCCGGCTCCATCCCTCGAGAAATAGGAAATATTGAGTCCCTTCTTGAATTAACATTGAACAACAATAGTCTCACTGGAACTGTTCCGTCTTCGCTTGGTAATCTTACAAACCTCTTCAAACTCTATCTCTCTCGAAATCGACTCTCTGGTCCGCTTCCTGATCAAATTGGAAACTTGAAGAGACTTGTTCTGTTACAGTTGGGGAATAATCAATTCAATGGCTCTTTGCCACCAAATATTTGTCAAGGTGGGCTACTTCAGAATGTTTCAGTGAGCAACAACCATTTTACAGGTCCAATCCCCAAATCGTTAAAAAATTGCAAGAGCTTAGTCCGAGCTCGTCTTGATGAGAACCTACTAACTGGAAATATTGGTGATGCTTTGGGGGTTTATCCAAATTTGGATCATTTAGACTTGAGTGACAATAGGTTCGACGGGGAAATTTCAAAGGATTGGGGAAGATGCAAAAGACTTACTACTTTGAAGATGGCAAGAAACAATGTCAGTGGTAGCATACCACCTGAGATTGGAAATGCAACACAATTACATGTGCTTGATCTTTCTTCCAACCATATTCTTGGTGAAATTCCAAAAGAAATCGGAAAGCTAACTTCTTTGGTGCAATTAGTTTTGAATGGAAATCAACTTTCGGGTTTGATACCTACTCAACTTGGGTCGTTGACTCGTCTTGAAAAGCTAGACTTGTCTTCCAATAAGTTCAGCGAGTCCATTCCAGAAAATCTTGGGGATTTATTGCATTTACATTACTTGAACTTGAGTAACAATCAACTTAGTCAAGAGATTCCAGTTAGTATGTGGAAGCTACGACAATTGAATTTCTTAGACTTGAGTTATAACTCGCTAAGAGGAGGGATGTCTTCGGAAATCAGTAGCATACAGAGCTTGGTGATGTTGAATGTATCCCACAACAATCTCTCAGGCTCGCTTCCATCGTCATTTGAAGAAATGAGAGGTTTGGTGTTTGTTGACATCTCCTTCAATGACTTTCAAGGCCCGATCCCGAACAACAAAGCATTCCAGAATGTGCAAGGGAACAAAAGATTGTGTGGTAATTTCAGTTCATTGAAGCCATGTGTCTCTTCTTCAAGTCAATCAAACAAACACAATTCCATTGTGAACATCATAATTTATTCTCTGGTGGCATCTGCTGTACTTGTATTTGTTTTATTTGGAGTGGTCTTTGTTATGGGAAAAAGAAGAAAGACTAGCCAACCTGAAGAACAAGGTGAAGTGAATGGTAAAGAACTATTCACGATATTGGCTTTCGATGGGAAAATTGTGCACCAAGAAATCGTGGAAGCAACCAAAGGTTTTGATGATGAATATTGTATAGGGGAGGGAGGACATGGAAAAGTTTACAAGGCGAGCTTATCATCCGGAAATGTTGTAGCAGTGAAGAGATTGCACACACAACCTGATGACGGTGGTGAGAATGCGTATCCAAGAGAGTTTGTAAATGAGGTCAGAGCGTTGACAGAGATAAGGCATCGAAACATTGTGAAGTTCTATGGTTTTTGTTCACATTACATTCACTCGTTTCTTGTCTACGAGTATCTCCAAAAGGGTAGTATTGCAACGATCTTGAGCAGCGAAGAAGGAGCTAGAGAGTTTGATTGGGGCAAAAGGGTCAATGTTGTTAAAGGAGTTGCTCATGCCTTGTCTTACATGCACCATGATTGCAAGCCACCTATTGTTCACAGAGACATAAAGAGCAACAATGTTTTGGTCGATGATGAATTTCAAGCTCGTGTTTGTGATTTTGGTCTGGCTAAGCTCCTGAATCAAGACTCCTCCAATTCAACTGTAGTTGTAGGCACATACGGGTACATCGCACCAGGTATGTAATTTGAATCTGTTCAACTCTTTGTTTTTCAAGTTCAAGATTTTGTTGCTTGGTTAGTGAGTCTAGCTGTCTAAGGGCAAAGAACTCTATTTTAGAGGCAACACCACAAGTTCACACTATTTTTTAGCAAGGTTCCTCAACGGATAAATCTATGCATTAGGGTTTAGTATCATACTCCATTCTAGGATTTGAAACTAGTATGAATAGTTCCTATGTAACAAGGTCTGAAAGTACATATTTCTCGAATCTTTGATAACATAATGTACAAATGTTGTTATTCATATTTCTCGAATCCTTGATAACATAGTTTTGTTATTCATATTTCTCGAATCCTTGATAACATAATGTACAAATGTTGTTACGTGGCAGAGCTAGCATTGAGCACGAAGGTGACAGAGAAATGCGATGTGTATAGCGTTGGCATTGGAGGTGATAAAAGGAAGGTATCCAGGTGAAATCATCTCGCATCTATCCACGCGATTAGGAGACTCGACGATAGACATTGAGATGATGCTGAAACATGACCTAATGGACGAGCGTCTTCCAAGGCCAACAAGTAAGGAAGAGGATCAACTGATAATGATCATAAAGCTTGCAATTGCATGTCTCAATGTCAATCCACAAGCTAGGCCAACAATGCTACTTGTTTCTCAAGTGTTGGGCAAATTGGGTTGGTCTTGATTCATCACTTTCTGGACAGTATGGATGATTACACAATTTTATGTGTTAAGGGCACACATTATAGATGATAGCATATATGTTGTTGGCAATTAAGTTTCATAAATGCGATAGAATCAGATGTAAAAGCTTCAGGGTTCAAAGAATCAATGGGTAGAGCAATGAAAATAGAATCAAAACTCAAGTAGAATATAAAGTTTTTGGGCATCTACCTGATGAACCAAGGCAATCTTCAATGCTGCTAACGTTGTCCTTCTGATTCCACTTCACTACACCAGAAAGTTTCATTACCGACCCAATTAAATGAGTGGGTCGGTAATGAAAGTTTCATTCCCGACTCAATTTAATTGGGTCGGTAATGAAACTACATTACCGACTCAAAAAAATTGAGTCGGGAATGAAACTTTCATTATCGACTCAAATAGTAATGAGTCGGGAATGAAACTTTCATTACCGACCCAATTAGTAATGAGTCGGGAGTGAAACTTTCATTATCGACCCAAATAGTAATGAGTCGGGAGTGAAACTTTCATTACCGACCCAATTAATAATGAGTCGGTAATGAAACTTTCATTTCCGACTCATTACTAATTGGGTTGATAATGAAAGTTTCATTCCCGACTCATAACTAATTGGATCGGTAATGAAAGTTTCATTCCCGACCCGTTACTAATTGGGTCGGTAATGAATGGTAATTAAATCGAAATCGAATTTGTGCAAACGGTGTCCGTAATTCACAAATTTACATTCATTGGAGAAAGAGCATGTCGTCATTAGATTCATATTGTTGTAAAACAATACCCTTTGTGTTAGATTGAAAAAATAATATTGATTTGCACTTGGAATGGAGGAAACAAACGAAAAAAAAACGGAGTAAATTCAATCAAGATAGACACCAATTTTAATTTATTTTTTTTCGGTTCCTTGATTCCAACTACAAATGAATGTGATTTTTTTGATGCAATACTATAGGGTATTGTTTTACAACAATATGAATCTAATGGAAATAAATTTGTGAATTATGGATACCGTTTGCTTAATTTAGATTTTGATTCATTCCCGACTCAATACTATTGGTCGGTAATGATTTAAAATTAAATCGAAATTGAGCAAACGATATCCATAATTCACAAATTTACAGTCATTAGATTCATATTGTTGTAAAACAATATCCTACCATATTGAATCATAAAAATTATATTCATTTGCAATTATATTCATTAGATTTAAATAAAATCTTTATATTATTGAACGAAAGAGAACATATTATAAATCGAAAGATGAAACAAAGACAGAAAGAAATAGTGTAAGCATAGACTTTCCTCGGAAACTCCATCGTATAGATCCTAAACCTAAAATCGATACAATTTTGATTTTTACAGTTGGGGCTAAACAACAGAAAACATAGATTTAAAAACTGAACTAACCGATCGTGGCTCGGCCTGTAACAAGTGAGAGTGTCTAACAATTGCTTAGTCCTCCGAAAAACACTATATGTTGTTTGTGGCATGTGCACAACTTGAGTAGGGATCACAATAATTGATAGAAGAAGCCAGTTATGTAAAACCCGCTTCGTTTCGTAAGGTATTAATTTGCAAACGAGAACCTTAGGGTAAGTTTTTGAAACGAGTGCAAAAAAAAAAAAAAAAAAAAAAAAAAAAACAGGTCTGGACCAGGCCAGGCCCGCAGGCCCAGCCCAGCCCAGCTGAGGCCCAATCTGGTCAGGGATGGGTATATAACCCACCCTTACCTCAGAAACCCTAGCACACCCTCACAACCCAGCCGCCCCCTCTCTCTCTCTCTACCCGACCCTCACTCCCTCTCTCTCCTCTCTCGTCTTCTCCGGCGAGACCGGCACCGGCCGCCCGTCTCCGACCACGTCCCTGCCGAACCCCGACCTCCCTCTCCTCCGTCCGACCACGCCCGTCTCCGACCACGTCCCTGCCGAACTCCGACCTCCCTCTCTCTCCTCTCTCGTCTTCTCCGGCGAGACCGGCACCGGCCGCCATCGCTCCGGCCGCCGTCCCTGCCGAACCCCGACCTTCCATCTCCGTCCGACCACGTCCCAGCCGAGCTGCCTCACCCTCCTCCGTCGTCTTCCTCACCAGCTCCGACCACCGGTCTCATCCCGAGCTCCGACCGTCCACCGCCGTCTCCGATCTCCCCGTCCCGAGCCGTTCGGACCCGAGCTCCCGCCGTTGCCGGCGAGCTCGTCAGATCCGGAACGGGACGAGCCGTCCGGACCCGCGCCGACGCCGCCGTGCACCGCCGTCCACCGCCGTGCACCGCCGTCCACCGCCGCCACCGTTTCCTCACGGTTAGTTCTCGGCCCGTGGAAGCTCGGCCGACCGGCGCCGGTGGTCGGCCGGACCAAGCAGAACCGTTCTTCTCCTTCGCTTTCCCTTTTCTCGAGTTCGTTCAAATCTGGTCGGGATGGAACGGAGCTCCCGAAATGGAAGGGAACGGAATAGAAAAACGTAGATCTGGTTGTTTAACGGATTGTTGTAACCGTGTAAATCTGATTTTGTAAAGATCGACAAAATATAAGTTATCGTTATAATTATTCTTATGTTTTGAATAGATTTAAGTGCGATCGGGTTGGGTTCAAACGGTTTGTAAAACGAAATCAGTGTTAGTTTAAAGATCAAATCCGTACCGTTGGGACGAAATTTAATTAGCGATAAAACTATATCGACTTAAGTTTAACGGGTTTTAAAACGAAAGTCGTTTATTAAAGTTAGACTCGAGTTAAGTCAAATCAAAAAAAGGGGGAAACGAAATCAAATCGACTTTATAAGGGTTCTGAACCAAAATATCGAGTTTGGAAACGAACGGAAGGAAACCGTTTTGTTTTAAAATCAAAGACGGAATTAATTAAAGCAAGGGAGTCCAAAGACGGTTTTAAGTTAAAAAGGGGTTTAAACTAGGGTTTGGATCAAACCTGGGTTCGGTGCGCGGGTGCTCGAACCCGATCCGTCGTAACCCGACTTTTATCCCGCTCGAGTGTAAACGACAACTGTCAAGTTTAAAATGGACAAATCGTAGCCGTTAACTGAACGACGGAACCGTTCTTATTTTGGGCTTTGAGTTATTTATTTTCGACCGGTTCGTACTAGTTTAAAGTGAATTAAATCTGTGTTCTTTTAGATCGTGCTGCGGACCGAGGCAAAGGGAGGCTCGGCGAGTGACTGCGTTTCATCTCGGGTTTAGTGGAGCGCTTCTGGAGTTGCTTTCGAGGTAGGGAAAAGTAGCCGGATCTCGGCCCTGACTAAGGAAAGTTAACTGTAGAATTGCATGTGGCACCGAGGTGTCGTGGGTATTTAGGTTGTCGAATATTAGAAATGCATGATACGGGAATGTAGCGAACACTGGAAATGCATGTGACACTTAGTAGTGTCGTAGGAGCAGAAAACTTAGCGCTAACTGTGTTACTGGAGGCATATGACCATGCCCGGAGGTTGTTGTGTGTTAATTGTTGTTGAGTTTGGGTGGCCTTGAGAGCCGTGTTAATTATTGCTGAGTCTTGAGTGGCTGTGAGTGCCCGTGGGGTTGTGAACCCGTACTTTATCGTTGGTGTCTTGGGTGGCCATGAGGGCCCGTAGGGTTGTTGAACCCGTGTTTGGTTGTTGGTGTCTTGTCGGCCTTGAGTGCCTGTGGAGTTGTCACCGGTGTCGTTACTGTCTGTTTGAACTTGTTTGTGATTGTGATTGGTTACTGGTTACTGGTGGAGGTTGTGTGGTGTAGCTAGCCTCCCGACTGGGATCGGGAGAAGCGGAGGGGTTGTGGGCTAGCTCCCCGACTGGGATCGGGGGAAGGACGCGCGGGTGTGGCTAACCACCCGACTGGGATCGGGTGAAGTGGAGAGGTTGTGGGTTAGCCTCCCGACTGGGATCGGGAGAAGTTGCGCGACAGGTCGACCGCCTGACCACGTCTATGATCGGTAAAGGGCGAGAGACAGAGATTGGTTACTGAGCAGCCGGTTTGCGATCCTTTGTGATCTTGTTTGGTATTGTGTGGTCAGTCGTGTCTTGGAGGAGGTCGTCGATCGTAGTATGGGGTCTACATAACGTATCCGAGTGTTGAGTCAGTTGAGGAAAAGACTGGTCGTGTGCGTGTCTTTGAGTCGTTGCTAGTGTCATCGGCTTTGTCTACTAATTATGCCGTAGTCAGTATGTTATCTGTGGTGGTGAGCGAACGCTCACCCCTAGCTGCTTTTCCTACAGGTACCGTTCGTAGTCTGGACTAGGTGAGCTTCTGAAGCTTGAAGAGCTTGAAGCGGGTTGCTGGGTGTTTGAGTCTAGAGACGTGTATCTCGTTTTGCCCAAGTGTGGGACTTTTATTTTGAGGTGTAAATATTATTCTTTTGTGGACCTAAACTGACTTTTTAGGTGATTTATCGAAAACAGGTTTCAGTCTTGTAACTTTCTAAACGTTCGCGTCCCTAGTTTCGGTTCGCTGAAATTGGGGCGTGACAGCTTGGTATCAGAGCGCGAGGTTTCACACCTCGGACTACACGTCAATTAGGTGGGAGAGTCGAGTCGGTAGAGTCCCGTCCTGCGTTGGGTACGCAAGTCGGAACTCGGGTGTAGACCCGTTAGGATTTGAGTCCTGTTTTGTTTTGTGCTTGTGCAGTACGGGGCTACTGGCACAATGTTTGTGTGTTGCTACGTGAAACGTTTTTAAACTGTCGCGACTCGACTCAGGAGCGCTCCTGTGGTCGAGCGTGACGGTGTTGGTATCAAGTGGCCACAACGTAGTTCGGGGACGCCTGGACGGGGTTGTAACCACCTGATGCCAAGAAATGAGGATTTTTAATGAAGCAGAAAAAGGTTTAAGGTTGTTGGCCCTTTTGGCATGTCTTGAACTTGATTGGCCCTGGGGGCGTATGTTTGATTTTGGTTGGCCCGGGGGGCAAGGTTCGACTCTGGTTGGTTTGTCGTCGCTTGTGTAGTATATGTCGGTGTGGTCTCGTATACTAATGCTATATATAAGGTGTGTTTAGCTTGAGCGGTGTGGCGCTTTAGTGACATACGCGATAGAGTAAACTTAGACCGTGTGAGCGTTGGCGTTTTTGAACTTGTCGCCTTTATTTGAGTTCGCAAACTGAACGTTTGCGTGTATCCGTGCAGAGGATACTGTTCATGGCTCGCGGAAGGCGCGGACGAGCGTCAGGAACGCAGGGTCAGGCACCCACACGAGGCCGGCGGGGGCGGTCAGCAGGGGCACCAGGGAGGGTGCCAGTCGTCGAGCCCGCCGACTACGCGGAGGCACAGGGCACTCCCGTCGGAGGAGACGGGAGAAGTGATGCGGGGCCATCTGCAGGTACCCCCAGTGTTCCGCCAGTCGCGAACCCTCCAGTGATGACTGACCTGGATGAGCTTACCAGGACCGTTCAGAGTTTGGTGGCGGTCATCGCCAGCCGAGAGTCGGCTTCGCCAGCACCAGAGGCAGCCGCAGTTCCGATGAGGGCCGCTCAGACAGAGGATCTTACCTCTCGAGCGCTACTCGATTTCCTGAAGCTCGGGATACCTGTTTTTGTCGGGGAGCCAAATCCCGACCTAGCCGAGCGATGGATAGAGCAGGTCACACGAGACCTGGACACTTTGGGTGTCGAGGATGGCCGTCGGAGAGTGTCCTTCGCGGCCCATCAGCTGAGAGACAGCGCCTACCACTGGTGGGGGCGGGTGAAGGACACAGTCGGATACGACTACAGCGTATTCCAGGAGGTATTCATGGCACAGTACTTTCCCGAGTCGGCTCGGCTGGAGCGACATCGGCAGTTCTTATACCTGGAGCAGGGAGAGATGACAGTGGCACAGTACGAGGCCAGGTTCACAGCCTTGGCCAGATTCGCGCCTGAGATGGTGTCGAGCGAGACGAACCGTTGCCTACGGTTCCAGGACGGACTGAGGCTGGGCATCCGGAACCAGATTCTCGCCTTGAGGATACGGAAGTATACCGATCTAGTGGACACCGCGGCTACAGTGGAGCAGGGCATCCGGGATGCAGCCAGGGGCCGTGAGGTCCGACCCCGGCCGATCAGTTGGACCGGACCGTCAGACTCACGAGACTCGCGGAGGCAAAGGACCGCGGGATCCTTCCGACCACCGCCTCATCAGAGTGGATCGAGACAGCGAGGTTCAGTGGCAGCAGTTGGGCCAGTCGCACCAGAGAGGGCGCCGGCGTGCTTTACTTGCGGGCAGCAAGGCCACTTCCGTCGCGAGTGCCCGATGGAAGGAGTACCTACGGCGCGGCCAGCGACTAGCCGGACCAGCCAGGGCACGGAGTCGAGAGCCAACGAGATCAGCTGTTTTCGATGCGGCCAGGTTGGGCACACCATTGCATGGTGCCGTGAGCTGTCGAGGGCAACATCAGCGCAGCGACCGCAGCAGTCGCGGACCGTACAGTCGCCCAGGGGACGTCCTCGTCAGGGTCAGCAGTCCAGACCGTCACAGCCTTCTACGAGCGCACCGGTTCCGAGACAGCAGCAGAGTCACGGGCATTCAGCGGCCAGCGCGCCGGGTCAAAGGCAGCAGGCCTCGCAGGGGAGAGTCTATGCAGTCACCGACTCCAGAGCCCCAGGACCTAACACGTACCGCGAGACCATCCAGGGTACGTGTTTATTGTATCACTTATGGGCTTTATTCTTGTTTGATACCGGGGCGTCGCACTCTTTTATTTCGTCGAGTTGTGCCGAGAGGTTGGGGTTGAGCTTAGAGCCGTTGAGCCCACCTCTATGTCTGGACACCCCAGTTGGGGGTGGTGCATCGTTGACTAGAGTATGTCGTGCCTGCGAGATTAGAGTCGCAGACTGTCCTTGCCCTGGGGATCTTCTCGTGTTAGGGATGACTACCTTTGATGTGATTTTGGGTATGGATTGGCTGTCGAGGTACCGAGCCAACATCGATTGCTATAGACGACGAGTGACAGTGACAGTGGGCGGTACGAAGGTGACGTGCGTGCTGGGAAGTAAGAGTGGGGTCCTCCTGTCGGCGTTGTCCGCAGAGGAGGAAGTACCGGCTGTGCAGAGCCGAGAGTTACCGAGAGTGGTATGCGAGTTCCCCGAGGTCTTTCCTGAGGAGTTGAGCGGGCTGCCACCGATTCGTGAGGTGGAGTTCGGGATTGACCTAGTGCCGGGAACGGCGGCGATATCGATGGCGCCTTACAGGTTTGCACCGGCCGAGTTGACTGAGCTGAAGCGTCAGCTGGAGGAGCTTCAGCAGAAGGGGTTTATCCGTCCGAGTGCATCGCCGTGGGGAGCACCAGCACTCTTCGTGAAGAAGAAGAGCGGAGAGCTACGGATGTGTATAGATTACCGGAAGCTAAACCGGGTTACGGTGAAGAACCGGTACCCGATGCCGAGGATCGACGACTTGTTCGACCAGTTGAGAGGGGCGACTCACTTCTCGAAGATCGATCTGCGATCCGGTTACTATCAGTTGCGAGTCCGTGAGGGGGACGTCGCAAAGACGGCATTCCGGACACGCTATGGGCACTACGAGTTCCTAGTGATGCCATTCGGACTGACGAACGCGCCAGCAGCGTTCATGGACCTGATGAACAGCATCTTCCGGCCGTACCTAGATCAGTTTGTGGTGGTATTTGTGGACGACATCCTGATATATTCGCAGAACGAGGCAGCGCATAAGGCCCATCTGAGGGTTGTTCTAACACTGCTACGCAAGCATCAGCTATATGCCAACCGGGAGAAGTGCGAGTTCTGGCTCTCTGAGGTGAGGTTCCTCGGCCACATTGTATCCCGTGACGGTATCCTGGTCGATCCGTCGAAGGTCGACGCGGTCTCGAAGTGGGCACGACCCACGAGTGTTTTCGAGATCCGCAGCTTTCTGGGATTGGCAGGCTACTATAGGCGATTTGTCCAAGATTTTGCACGACTAGCCGCACCGATGACTCTGTTGACGCGCAAGGGTGTCGGGTTCGTGTGGACAGACGACTGTGAGCGTGCGTTCGCGGAGCTGAAGACTCGGCTGACTACAGCTCCAGTGTTAGTGGTGCCCGAGCGAGGAATTGGTTATGATGTTTACTGCGATGCGTCCGGAGAGGGACTGGGCTGCGTGCTGATGCAGTCGGGCAGAGTTGTGGCTTATGGCTCCAGGCAGTTGAAGATACACGAGCGCAACTATCCTACCCACGACTTGGAGCTAGCAGCAGTCGTGTTTGCACTGAAGAGCTGGCGATATTATCTGTACGGCGAGGGGTTTCAGGTGTTCTCGGATCACAAGAGCCTCAAGTACATATTTTCCCAGCGAGACCTGAACATGCGTCAGCGACGGTGGATGGAACTACTTGAGGAGTACGACTTCGAGCTACACTACCACCCAGGCAAGGCGAACGTTGTCGCCGACGCCTTGAGTAGGAAGTCGGCTCCGAGCCTCGCCAGCATATCTGTCCGAGAGTGGGGCATGATGGGGGAGCTGAGCACATTCGGGCTTGAGCTAGAGGAGGTTACTGGCGGTGTTGCCATGTGCTCACTAGTGGCTCAGCCCTCACTGCTTGCCCAAGTGCTGGAGGCGCAGACAGAGGACGTCGAAGCATCAGAGATACGCGAGAGAGTCGTCAGGGGTGACGAGGTGGTGGGCTGGCAGGACAGCACTGATTGGGGACTACGATACCGCGGGGGGCTATTCGTACCGGTTAACTGTAGAGACGCCGTGTTACGAGAGGCACACCATTCGCGTCTCACCGTGCATCCGGGGGGCACCAAGATGTACCGTGACCTCAGACGGCACTACTGGTGGCGCGGTATGAGGAGAGCAGTCGCAGAGTTTGTATCGAGATGCCTTGTCTGTCAGCAGGTGAAGGCCGAGCATCAGCGTCCAGCGGGATTGTTACAGCCACTACCGATTGCTCAGTGGAAGTGGGAACACATTACGATGGACTTCGTGTGTGGACTACCGAGATCACCCAAGGGAAACGACGCCGTGTGGGTGGTAGTCGACCGGTTGACTAAGTCGGCCCACTTTCTGGCTATGAGGATGACCGACCCAGTGGACAAGTTGAGCAGTTTGTACGTTCAGGAGATAGTGCGTCTCCACGGGGTCCCGGTGTCGATAGTGTCTGACAGGGATCCCCGCTTCACGTCCAGGTTTTGGCCGAGTCTGCAGAAGGCATTGGGGACCGAGGTCCTACTCAGTACAGCACATCATCCCCAGACGGACGGTCAGTCTGAGCGTACCATTCAGATCTTGGAGGACATGCTGCGAGCATGTGTGCTGGATTTCAGGGGATCTTGGGAAACCCACCTGCCTTTGGCCGAGTTCGCCTACAACAACAGCTTCCAGGCCAGTATCGGGATGGCACCGTTCGAAGCATTGTATGGGAGGCCGTGTCGGTCACCAGTGTGTTGGGCAGAGGTGGGGGACAAGAGTCTGCTGGGGCCAGATCTTGTCAGAGAGACGACGGAGAAAGTCGCACTGATCCGCGATCGGCTGAGGACAGCACAGAGCCGACAGAAGAGTTATGCCGACAGGCGACGTCGACCCCTTGAGTTTGCAGTCGGGGATCACGTGTTCCTGAAGGTGAGCCCGAGGAAGGGGCTGGTGCGGTTCAGGCGAAGCGGGGGCAAGTTGGCTCCGAGGTACATTGGCCCGTTCCAGATTTTGGGCAGAGTGGGAACAGTGGCATATCGTCTGGCGTTGCCACCGCAACTTGGGAGAGTCCATGACGTCTTCCACGTGTCTCAATTGCGGCAGTACAATGCAGACCCCTCCCACGTCATCGAGTGGACAGATATCGAGGTGGCTGATGATGTCTCCTATGAGGAGCAGCCGGTTCGGATTATGGACACGCGGGAGCAGATTCTGCGGGGAGGCAAGATTATCTATTTGGTGCGAGTGCAGTGGAAGCACCACGGGGCTGAATCGACTTGGGAGCGCGAGGACGAGGTTCGCGCGAAGTATCCCGCCTTGTTCGTTTCCCGAGGTACGCTGTTTTAAATTTCGTGGGCGAAATTCCTTTAAGGAGGGTAGATTGTAAAACCCGCTTCGTTTCGTAAGGTATTAATTTGCAAACGAGAACCTTAGGGTAAGTTTTTGAAACGAGTGCAAAAAAAAAAAAAAAAAAAAAAAAAAAAACAGGTCTGGACCAGGCCAGGCCCGCAGGCCCAGCCCAGCCCAGCTGAGGCCCAATCTGGTCAGGGATGGGTATATAACCCACCCTTACCTCAGAAACCCTAGCACACCCTCACAACCCAGCCGCCCCCTCTCTCTCTCTCTACCCGACCCTCACTCCCTCTCTCTCCTCTCTCGTCTTCTCCGGCGAGACCGGCACCGGCCGCCCGTCTCCGACCACGTCCCTGCCGAACCCCGACCTCCCTCTCCTCCGTCCGACCACGCCCGTCTCCGACCACGTCCCTGCCGAACTCCGACCTCCCTCTCTCTCCTCTCTCGTCTTCTCCGGCGAGACCGGCACCGGCCGCCATCGCTCCGGCCGCCGTCCCTGCCGAACCCCGACCTTCCATCTCCGTCCGACCACGTCCCAGCCGAGCTGCCTCACCCTCCTCCGTCGTCTTCCTCACCAGCTCCGACCACCGGTCTCATCCCGAGCTCCGACCGTCCACCGCCGTCTCCGATCTCCCCGTCCCGAGCCGTTCGGACCCGAGCTCCCGCCGTTGCCGGCGAGCTCGTCAGATCCGGAACGGGACGAGCCGTCCGGACCCGCGCCGACGCCGCCGTGCACCGCCGTCCACCGCCGTGCACCGCCGTCCACCGCCGCCACCGTTTCCTCACGGTTAGTTCTCGGCCCGTGGAAGCTCGGCCGACCGGCGCCGGTGGTCGGCCGGACCAAGCAGAACCGTTCTTCTCCTTCGCTTTCCCTTTTCTCGAGTTCGTTCAAATCTGGTCGGGATGGAACGGAGCTCCCGAAATGGAAGGGAACGGAATAGAAAAACGTAGATCTGGTTGTTTAACGGATTGTTGTAACCGTGTAAATCTGATTTTGTAAAGATCGACAAAATATAAGTTATCGTTATAATTATTCTTATGTTTTGAATAGATTTAAGTGCGATCGGGTTGGGTTCAAACGGTTTGTAAAACGAAATCAGTGTTAGTTTAAAGATCAAATCCGTACCGTTGGGACGAAATTTAATTAGCGATAAAACTATATCGACTTAAGTTTAACGGGTTTTAAAACGAAAGTCGTTTATTAAAGTTAGACTCGAGTTAAGTCAAATCAAAAAAAGGGGGAAACGAAATCAAATCGACTTTATAAGGGTTCTGAACCAAAATATCGAGTTTGGAAACGAACGGAAGGAAACCGTTTTGTTTTAAAATCAAAGACGGAATTAATTAAAGCAAGGGAGTCCAAAGACGGTTTTAAGTTAAAAAGGGGTTTAAACTAGGGTTTGGATCAAACCTGGGTTCGGTGCGCGGGTGCTCGAACCCGATCCGTCGTAACCCGACTTTTATCCCGCTCGAGTGTAAACGACAACTGTCAAGTTTAAAATGGACAAATCGTAGCCGTTAACTGAACGACGGAACCGTTCTTATTTTGGGCTTTGAGTTATTTATTTTCGACCGGTTCGTACTAGTTTAAAGTGAATTAAATCTGTGTTATTTTAGATCGTGCTGCGGACCGAGGCAAAGGGAGGCTCGGCGAGTGACTGCGTTTCATCTCGGGTTTAGTGGAGCGCTTCTGGAGTTGCTTTCGAGGTAGGGAAAAGTAGCCGGATCTCGGCCCTGACTAAGGAAAGTTAACTGTAGAATTGCATGTGGCACCGAGGTGTCGTGGGTATTTAGGTTGTCGAATATTAGAAATGCATGATACGGGAATGTAGCGAACACTGGAAATGCATGTGACACTTAGTAGTGTCGTAGGAGCAGAAAACTTAGCGCTAACTGTGTTACTGGAGGCATATGACCATGCCCGGAGGTTGTTGTGTGTTAATTGTTGTTGAGTTTGGGTGGCCTTGAGAGCCGTGTTAATTATTGCTGAGTCTTGAGTGGCTGTGAGTGCCCGTGGGGTTGTGAACCCGTACTTTATCGTTGGTGTCTTGGGTGGCCATGAGGGCCCGTAGGGTTGTTGAACCCGTGTTTGGTTGTTGGTGTCTTGTCGGCCTTGAGTGCCTGTGGAGTTGTCACCGGTGTCGTTACTGTCTGTTTGAACTTGTTTGTGATTGTGATTGGTTACTGGTTACTGGTGGAGGTTGTGTGGTGTAGCTAGCCTCCCGACTGGGATCGGGAGAAGCGGAGGGGTTGTGGGCTAGCTCCCCGACTGGGATCGGGGGAAGGACGCGCGGGTGTGGCTAACCACCCGACTGGGATCGGGTGAAGTGGAGAGGTTGTGGGTTAGCCTCCCGACTGGGATCGGGAGAAGTTGCGCGACAGGTCGACCGCCTGACCACGTCTATGATCGGTAAAGGGCGAGAGACAGAGATTGGTTACTGAGCAGCCGGTTTGCGATCCTTTGTGATCTTGTTTGGTATTGTGTGGTCAGTCGTGTCTTGGAGGAGGTCGTCGATCGTAGTATGGGGTCTACATAACGTATCCGAGTGTTGAGTCAGTTGAGGAAAAGACTGGTCGTGTGCGTGTCTTTGAGTCGTTGCTAGTGTCATCGGCTTTGTCTACTAATTATGCCGTAGTCAGTATGTTATCTGTGGTGGTGAGCGAACGCTCACCCCTAGCTGCTTTTCCTACAGGTACCGTTCGTAGTCTGGACTAGGTGAGCTTCTGAAGCTTGAAGAGCTTGAAGCGGGTTGCTGGGTGTTTGAGTCTAGAGACGTGTATCTCGTTTTGCCCAAGTGTGGGACTTTTATTTTGAGGTGTAAATATTATTCTTTTGTGGACCTAAACTGACTTTTTAGGTGATTTATCGAAAACAGGTTTCAGTCTTGTAACTTTCTAAACGTTCGCGTCCCTAGTTTCGGTTCGCTGAAATTGGGGCGTGACAAGTTAGCCGGAGCAAAGGGCGAGACGCTTTTCTTCCTTAGCATCCCGTTTCCTGTAGGGCAACTCATTTACCCTGGCAAAGCTGCTTCCCATACCTCTTTTGATGCTCATGCGACTCTTCTGTAGATACAATATTGGCGAGGCCCTCTTCTTTGTCGAGATCTTTTTCGACTCGATGGTTGTTCGCGGGGAGGCAGACTCGACTTAGCTGAGCCTTCTCTAAGGGTGCCTAGTCCAATGTAATGTTGCCTTAAAACTACATCCACATCATCCGCTAAAGAGAGGTCATATTTGGGTATGTCGGGTGTGATAGTTATGCGCTAATGAGTTGCATGACCCTGACGACCAAAGTTGAGGCAAAACAAGGAAAGTCGTTGATACGAACGGAATCAATAAATTCCTTGAATTTCAGGGTCATCGATCGCTTGATGGTACTTCTCAGTTGCTTCCAAGAACATACTCGGATCTTACACACACCCAACAAAGACCTTATTGGTCACAACCGACCGTCACACATTCTCTGAGTTTTGCCCACAAGTATATTCATCGCCTTTGTCATGAGTGCCTAAGGGATATCTCGTGCCTGGGATCATAACCGGATATGGTACAATCGAGGAGCCGAATTCCCCCATGTACCGCGAAGTCAGTAAGGATGAGTGGGGCAAGCTCAAAGCACCACGATGTCCAGTTCTAGATCCTTCACCACAAGTCCATCAGAAGATGTCCCTCACGACTTTGTAATTACCCAAAGCATCACCTTTCAGTTGTAGGGCCGACTAGTAAGGACAGTGGCGGATCCAGCTTTTCTAACGAGGGGGTACACATTTTTTTACGCTAATATATAACGTTAAGATAATATAGAAATAGAGTTAGTTGCTAAAAAAGCATTATGTATTGTCCACAACGAAAAACTATCCTTATATACTGTTCACGTTAAATTTTTACCGGAATATTCTAAATTATGTAAGTAAATGAATGTGGTCAAAATATAGTGTAGTTTAAAACGTGAATAATATATGATGTATTTTTTAGCAATTAACCCCCTAAAATAACATTAAAAATACGAATATCACACAAAAATGATAAGTATTTAATTATTATAAGATGTGATGTCGACTTTCCATAAAATAATTAAGAAATTCAAATTTATAATCTCAAATACTAAACACTGATTTAAATAAGAAAGAGTTTAGGTAAATTAATTAGATTAGGTAATCAATATTACAAAAAAACAAATTAATTAGGAAATTAAAATCTAAATAGTGAAATAATTAAGGAAATTAGAATAAGTAGGTAATAAAAATAATTAAGAATATGATATGGGGCACAATGGAAGAATTAAAAGAAATTGAAAGGAAATAATTGTAAAAAAACTAGAAAATATAGGTAATGAGAGGGAATTCAAAAAATTTGAGGGGGGCGCGTGCCCCTCGGCACCCAAGTAAGATCGTCGTTGACTAAGGAGTCGACCAACCATCCCGTAAAGGCAATAGGCCGGACAAGGATGGTTCGTCTGGCATAGGGCACCTCAATTATGGAGTCCTCATCTAGGTCGATGGTACACTTAGAGAAGCCCTCCTAGAGATCGTCAATTGATGATGGAGGTGTTGGAGGTAGCGTGGTCGTGATTAGCAACATCATCAATGGTGGCGTAACCGAGAGCATACACCACAATAGAGTCAGCAGGGATAAGGTGGATGAAGAAGGCATCAGGTTCCTCCGTTTCACGAGCTTCTAGACTTTTTCGTTCTAGTCGCCCATAGAGGTCGCCAGTAGTGTCATCACCTAGCCCATGGTTTCAGCTTGTAGTGCATACAGGGCGGGGTGGGTGGGGAGCATTATTGGTGGTTCAGTAGACTGTTGAGAGTAGGAGGAAACTCTTGTTTTTGTAGCCTGATGAGCGCTCTTAGAGCATGCACAACTGGCCAACCCTCGCCCCCGGCCCCCGCGCGCTCAGTTCGCGGACCGCGGTCCGTTCCGTTGTGGGCTGGTTTTCGCGCGGTTCGCAGCCCTGAAAAACGCGGCACTGGGCTCGGGCCTCGCTCCTCGCTCCTCAATCGCAGGCCGGGCTCGCAGACCTCGCTCCTCGCTCCTTGGCCACGCTGGCCCAATCTCGGGCCGACACCTGGCATCCGCGCGCGATTTATTTTTTGAACAAAACTTTTTGTCAATTGTGGGATTTGAACCCCCAACCTCAAAGTTTAAAGCCTTGTGGTTATACCATTGAGCTAGATGGGTTTTTGTTACTATGTTTTATTATAACTTATATGATATACTTTTAATTTTAGAGTGAAATGCATATTAAAATTTAAAATCAAATCTTCTTTTTAATAGATTATATATTATATAATTTAGTGTTGGATGATATTTCAAATAAAATAACATATTTATGTAATATATATTTGATCATATTATCATTTTTGTGCGTATTTATATCCGGTCCGATTGAAAGATTTTTCGTTATAGCAACTACTATGAATATTACATAGTTGACCATATTATTCCATACACATATTTTATTGATTTATTTGCCATTATTAAAAAGTTCATTTTTATTCGTGTTAAATTTTTTTTATTCTCATTAATTATTATTTTTCACATTTGTTTATATTTAAAATAATTTAAACGGTTTCTGATAAAGAATTAACTAAAACAGCAAAATATTAATTAATAATCTAGTCAGCATCCAATCAGCACAGGGCCTCACTCCCAGGACCTCAGAGGGTCTCTCGATTGCAAAACACCCACTATTCTGTATTTTCAGGACCTCACTTTTGTCCAGTCAGCACAAGTTCTGCACTCACAAGGCCTCACCAAGGACCTTTCTGTTGTTCATGCTCTTAGGACATATGACCTCGTGAGAGGGTCGCTTCGACATAGCCAAAAGCGCCTCAGGACAAGACACTGGTGAGATGACATTCAATGGTGTCATAACAGTAACATGAACATGCAAGGGAGTGTTAGGGTAACTTCCATTAAAGAACTGGAAGCTAGAAGAAGAAGGCTCTAGATATTTTTTTTTAGCCAAGTCAATTAATAAAATCTTTACTAGAGTTTTATCGTGACATTTAGACTTTTTTTTTTATTCGACTTGATTTATTCTTTATTACTCATATTTCATCTGAACCGAGAAACATCTCAGCCATATTCCACATCATTCTCTATAATTACTAATATGTTTTTAGAAAAACTAAGATTTTTTCTGAAAAAGCTCTCGTCTATCCTAGCCATCAGGATCCAATCTATCCTCGTCATCAGGGTCCGTCGCCGTTACCATCGCCACCGTCGCCACTCTCCGGCCTCCTCGCCCCCGTCGTCTCCGGCCTCCTCGCCCTCGTCGCCTCTGCACTGCTTTGTTTGATTGAATACCAGAGCCTGCTCCTCTTCTCGTTTCCGATCTGGCCTTCCTCCCCACCGCCCAAGATTCGATGCATCCTTTAATAGCCACCGAGGCCCTCCTGCCGCCGTTCTCCGGTATACGGGCTCCATGCGTCGTCCTCCATCTGCAGCGGTCTCCCGCCCCAGGGCCACCTCTCGCGGCATGGATCCGCTCCCTTGATGGATCTGGGATCCGGGAGGAAGGACGATAGGTCGGGGTCTGACTCCACGGCACCCGAAGTCGGGACCCTCGATCCCGAACAAACCGGTGCGGGTCAAACCGTTGCTCTCGTCTCCCGCACTCCTTCGAAAGATCCGGGCGAATCAAGACGAAGAAATGACGATACCAGATCGCTCCAATGGCACGGGGCCTAGAAGAACTGGCATCGCAGATTTGGTAGTTTGTTCTTTCGATCGAGTGCTAATTTTTTATCCTGTTTTAGGTCGAATAAATTGTTGGTTAGACATTATGTTGCTTATGTTGATTAGGACTTTTCATTTCAAGTCTCGCTGTTTTGAGACGTTGGTAAAGAGTTGTCTTGAGTTTGTGCCCACGATTTCAAGTGGGCTGTTATTATGGGTCCATGAGCGCCGGGCTTGCTACGTTCGGTCCGGACATACATCCGGAACCCGAGGCGGTCACGCCTCATCCTGTTTGATTACCTATTGGTATTAAAGAAAGTCTCCGGTTACCCGTTTCAAAAAAAAAATATGTTTTTAGTTTCACATGCGCTCACAGCCTCACCCTCGTTGAAGTATATTTCGGTGTCATTGGTTTTAGTTTTAACTAGGGTGTTTTTTTTTAGAATAAACGATGGATATTATAGTAAATAATGTTTACAGGAAGCAAGCATACCAAAATAGAAATTGAAAGTACGACAAAAACATAAAGCTGGGTAAAGAGTAAACATGCTCTTGTAGAATACTTTGTTGTTCGGATGGTAGTACTGCGGCATCGTCCTAAGCTCATCGATGCAGCGGTTCCAAACGGGTTTTCAACGACCGAGCAAGTCCGTTTTAGCTTCTCATAATGGTGGACTGAGTATCCCCCAAGGTTGTCAGCGTGCGTCGTCCTCTCTTGAGTGGTAGAGGTAGAGCTCCTAAGTGCGGGATTGCTGACCTCTGAGCTGGTATGGGAACCTTGAGTCGGTTCTTGATGGTACCATTTCCATCCTACATCCAAGGGGGCGATATAACCGAATGCCCTCCCCCTTGACAGCTTCGAACTCATTGCGCAAGGCAAGGGTGCATTGAGCCCCCGGTACCAGTGATGCCCCATCCGGCATTTTGATTGTTCAGGGCTAGCCCAAAAAATGAGGCCCGACCCGGCTGTGGAGCCCAGATGGCCCGCCCGTCAAACCCGGTGAGCCCTTTCCATCATCTGGCCCGCCCGACCCACCCTCTAACCCCGGTCCAACCCAGGCTCATCCGTCAGCTAGTCTCGCGTCAGCCCACATGAAATCGGGCCTTGGGTTACTACCCAAGCCCGTTCCACTAACAGGCCTACCAGAGATCCACGACCCATCCCTCGCCCTTGGCCATGTCCAGGTCCTCTTCGGCCCGGCTAGCAATACCTAGGCCCAATGGCCCCTGCTCTTGGACCTTCGACGTCCTAGCCGACACCTCGCAGATCGTTGCCAGCCTCCGCTTCCAGGTCATCGCCTCATGGTGCTTCGGCCGAACCTTCCCCCTCTCCGGTGAAACAGCCCCCGACTTCAGCCCTCTGACGGTGGACAACATTGACTAACCCACCTCCATCGTTCTGTTTGCGTTGATTACCACGTACCGATCCCCCACGCCTCTCCCCTCAGCCCGTTCTCACTGTGGTCGCCTGGGACCGGATTGGAGAGATACGATCGTAGCCCTCCCCCGGACGTCGGGATCAGCCTGACCATCTCCATCCCTTACACCTGAAGCCGTGGCGTTGGTGCCAAATCCCCCACCAAAGAGTATCGCATCACAGTCTCCAGGTTCATACTTTTAGATAGAACTAAGACAGAGTCAAAGTCATGTAAACTACAAACACTATAATGAAAAAAATAAACACAATATGTTAAAATATGAGTGCGGAAGGAATTTGAGTTCAATTATGAGAATTCACAAATGCTACCATATTTATACTGGACTTGGAGGAGGAAAAAGCTTCAAAATGCAATAGAGATAACCAATCAAGATGGTTTTACAGGGGAGAAGAAACGTTGACTATGGTTTGGGAAAGTGTTGCGTCTGTTTTAGGAGGACATGGTTTTAATTAAATGGAAGAATTGTTTTGGGGTTGATTGATAAGCCCATTGTTTGATCAACTTGGGGCCTTCATACGATGGAGGCCTTAGGCCAATGCTTAAAGATGGCTTTATAGGGATGATGAAACGTGGGCTAGGATTTGGGAAAGTGTTGCGTCTGTTTTAGGAGGAGATGGTTTTAATTAAATGGAAGAATTGTTTTGGGCTTGATTGATAAGCCCATTTTTTAATCAAATTGGGGCCTTCATATGATGGAGGCCTTAGGCCAATGCTTAAACCGTTAAGTGGATGGGTCGGGCATGAGTGACATTCAATCGGGTTTTATTGGTGGGTGACATATTTTGGATGGTGTTTTAGTTGCCTCTGAGTTAGTTCAATATCTTCGTAAGTCAAAAGAGGAAATATTACTATGCAAGAACGACTTTGAGAAGGCATGTAACTCAATCAGTTGGGAATACTTGGATTTGTCCCAGTCTGTTATGGAGTTAGGGAAGAGATGGAAGAGGTGGATTTCGGAGTGCCTCACGGCTCATGTGTCGGTTTTGGTGAACGGGTCTCCACAACTGGATTGTGGGATGGGCCGCAGGTTGAGACAAGGATGCCCCCTTTCACCACTTTTTTTTTTGTGCTGGCAATAGAGGACCTTCATCTCATGCTTGTTCATTGTGAGGTTCGAGGGGAGTTTCATGGAGTTAAGTTCTGGGGTAGGCATCTGTCTATCTCTCGTCTTCAATTTGCAGATGTTATAATAATTTTCATGCAAAGGGGTGGCAGGAAGTTGAAAATTTAAAGTTGGCACTTTGGGGTTACCAGTTATGCTCGGGTTCGAAGATTAATTTCTCCAAATCTAACTTCCATCTTTTTAATGCAAGATTTTTATCTGAGGAAGGAATGGTTGATATGCAAGGTTGTTCAGTCTGCATATTCCAATTTTTGTACTTGGGCTTTAGTTTGGGACCTAACCCAAAGAGAAAAAAAACCTAAGATCCGATTAGAGCAAAATATAAGAAGAGGTTGGGACTTTGGAATGCCAAATTCTTGAGCTTAGGCAGTTGGTTAATCCTTATTAAATCCATCTTAATTACTTTTTCTTTGTATTTTATGTCTGTTATGCAGGATCATATTAGTTTGATCCGAGAATTGGACAAATGGCAATGCCTATTCTTGTGGGTAGGAGTTCTAGAAAGAAACTCTTGTATAAAATGTCTTGAGATGTGATTTTCTCTACGAAAATGGAAGGAGGTTTGGAGTTATGGAGTTTGGCCCACATTAATGAGATTTTATTGGTTAGGTGGTGGTGGAGGTTCACTTTCGAGGTTAATATGTTGTGGAAGCGGGCGATTTATGCTCGTTGTGGTTGGAATGCCTCATATTGAGACTTGAAAGGTCAGTTGTTGATGATTAAACCTCTTGGTTAGATTATATTCAGGATCTGGCTAAGTATGAAGCTTTTCTTCCTCTTTTGTGGCACTCTCGATGTCTGTTGGAGTTTAAGAGGCGGGTCCCGTATTCGTTTCTGATCAGATGTGTGTGTGGGGATTCCCTTTTACGGAACAGGTTTCACAGGCTGTTTCATTCGACGACATTTAGGGGTGGTAGTGTTGCCGCAGCTTGGAGGGAGGGTTCCTAGCAATCAAGGTTCTCTAGAGAACCGATAGGTAGGACCTTCGTCTGAGGGGTTAGTTGGAGGTCACCCTTGAGTCTATTCGGTTGATCTCGGGTTCATAGGTTGCTTGTGTTTGGGTATCTTCCGAGAAGGGTTTTTCGTTCGGTCGGATGCATGAGTTACTTCAACCTAAGAGAGGAGTGTTTGGGCGAAGGTGCTTTGGGTTTCGGGTACCCCATCAAAGGTGACCGTTTTTATGTGGCTTAGTTGTCATCAGGCCATCCCGACTAGCTTATTCTTGGTAGTTCATGTTGTTACTATACCGATACAGAGATGTTGGTGTTTTGCGCTCAGTTTTGAGATAGTGAGCATCTCTTCTATCAGTGTCCCTTTGTTTGGTTAAAGTGGGTTGAATTTTGAATTGGTGGGGTTTGTAGGGGGTCGTCTTTGGAAATGTATGTTTTCTGCTCACAATATGACTGAGTCTAGTGAGTAGGAGGTCCACGAAGGCTTGGAATCCCTTGTGTGCTTTCAATATGTGGAAGATTCAATTTTCTCGGAATAAGTTGGTGTTTAACGGGGACCAACCAGTGGTGGGGAAAATCTTGTTTTGAGTTCAATCAGCTTTGTTTGGGATGGGGAAGGCAGTGATGAGGGAGTTAGCTGATGTGCGTATTTCAAAGTGGCATAAGTACCCACAGTTTGTTAAAGGAGCTCCGTTCGATCCAAAATGGACTTGTCTCGTAGTTAGGCTGGTGTTGTCATTAGTTTTATGCTTTTTGTTTTCGTTTATGTTAGTTGATTATGAAGTTTTGTTATATTGTTATTGGGTTTTTTGTGGGGGTCCTGTTTTGAGTCTAGTTTTTTTTTTTTGATCAGCAAAACGAATTTAAATTAAGCCTCTCTCGAGGTGAAAGAGGAGTTACAGAACGTTACAAAAAGTTACCCCACAGATAGGTCACAAATGGACTTTTCCACCAACAACCACCTTACTTGTACTGCAAGACTTCCCACGGCTATACTTCAGATGCACGCAAACAGCAACAAACTACCCAAGACAAATACAATATAACCATAAACCAAGAGGCAACCCAAAATATACCTAGAGCTACACCAGATCAAACTAAACCGACCACCAGATCAACCTTCAACAGCAACTTCAAAGGGAAAAAGCTTCAAATGCTGTTGAACAAACATCAAATTGCAGCTACTCCAGTAAATCAGGCAATGTATTGAGAATTGGGCAAAAACAGGAGTGCTGCCAAATGAGAATATTGAGCCAACAACCATGCAACCAAGATGCTTCCAATGTGCTTGAATCTGATAATTTGCAAGTTGAACCAATAACCAGGCAACCAAAATGCTTCCCTCATGTATCAATCTGCTCATTGCAGCCTTTAAACTTGTATCTTCAGCTGCAAGACAAAGAAGATGAAGAGAAAAAACAAAACACTCCTTACCAAAAAGGACAAACTCACACTCAGACACAATGATCCCACACTCACAAAGCCAAACAAACCAAGATCAACAAACAAAGAACCTCAAAGAAGGAGAAACAAACCCCAAAGGAACCTAAACCAAGAAAACAATCGACTCAAAAACACCAACCACCCAACCACCACCCATACCCCCCAAAGATAGATTCAAACTGAGATTAACCAGGGATTTTGTGGAGTCCTGGCTTTCCTCCAAGAGATGCAGGACCTAGGAGTTGTGATCCACATGTTTATGGAGAAAAAAAGGCCTGCCTTATTGAAAGAGATCCATTCCCAATTGTAAGACTGGTTAAGTATCTTTTGAAATATCTCTTCCACTGACAAATCTACATTGTTGAACACCTTATTGTTTCTTGCTAGCCATAATTGCCAGCACACTATATGAATGATTTTGCTCCACCCTTTTCTGATATTGGACTTGATCAGTTTTGGCCATATAATGAATAACATTTTGACAGAAGCTGGAACCACCCACTGAATTCCCCACCATTCCATTACCTTTCCCCATACAGACCAGGCCTTTGCACAATGTAATAACACATGAGGGCCATCTTCCAAATCATCATTGCAAATAGGGCAGGTTAATTGAGTGAGATTGAAGCTAAGGCCTCTGGCATCCAGAAAACACTTTGATGGGATAGCATCCAAACAAGCCAACCAACTGAAAGCTGAGATTTTAGGGGGTATTTGTGGAATCCAAACTGCTTTGGTCCATCCATCATTGATCACCTGAGATGAATTCTGATTGTCTATGAGTGTATATAACCTTCTGACTGAGAATCCTTTTGCATCTCCCACCCAAATTAAAGAGTCTGGATGAGAAGATAAATGGACCCCATTGAGAATTTGTTGCAAGATGTTCCAATCTCCTTCAGCTCTTCCTCTGGGAGTTCTTCTGAAGCAGAGATCCCAAGAACCTTGTATACAAGCTTCTGATATGAGCTGTTTCTTGTTCTGTGAGAGTGTATAGAGTCTAGGAAATAGGTGTTTGAAAGTTGCATTTCCCCACCAAAGATCAGTCCAATAGAACACCCTATCCCCTTTACCCACTTTCCAGTTTAGTCCTTTTATCCCAACGAGATCAGCAAAGAGAGGACCAGCATTTAGTGCCAGTATTTGATTCATAAAGCTATGACTTCCAATCTCAGAGAAGTTAGAGAGATCCCACTCAGAATAATGCCAACCATATTTGCTGCAGATCACTGATTTCCATAATGAATCTCTCTCCAAAGCAAACCTCCACCACCACTTTGCAAGTAATGCAATGTTCATATTAGCCAACCTTTTGATCCCTAAGCCACATTCCTCTTTTGGCATGCATACTCTATCCCATCTGACTTTGCTGAAGTATTTGGCTTCTGAACTGCCATGCCAAAGAAACCTTCTTTGCCAGGATTCCATTGCCTTGATAATTCCTTTTGGAGCCTTGATTATTGAGAAAAAGTAAAGGGGGAGCACTCAAGGTAGAGTTGATCAGTGTGATTCTTCCCCCCAAAGACAGTTGTTTGGCTTGCCACAATCCAAGTGAGGATTTAAATATGCTGAGTAAAGGTTCCCAAGTGCTCTTTCTTTTGGGGTTGGCACCAAGTGGGAACCCCGGATAGTTAAAAGGCAAGGTTCCAGCTGAGAAACCTAAGGTTTGTAACCAGATCAATACTTCTTCATCATCAAGATTTAGAGGGATCAGAACAGATTTTTCAAAGTTAACTGCTAGTCCTGTGGCCAAATGGAAAAGGGGTAAGGCAGACTTGAGTGCCAAGGGACTACTTTGAAGAGCTTGCATAAAAAAATATTGTATCATCAGCAAATTGCAAATGAGATATGGAAGGCCCTTCTGGAGCTAGCTGAATGCCATGGAACAAATTTGACAGGATCCCATTTTTCACAATTTGGTTTAAAGCCTCTGCAACTATTACAAATAAGAGGGGAGATATTGCACAACCTTGTCTGAGGCCTCTACTCATCTGAAAATCAGGACTTGGAGATCCATTGATCAAAACTGATACATTTGCTCTTAGACAAGATATTATCCACATTCTCCATCTTATAGAGAAACCCATTTTTGTTAGAATTTGCATTATGAAGCTCCAGCTGACCTTGTCAAATGCTTTTTCAAAATCATCCTTGAAAATTACAGCTTTCTGATGAGAAGCTTTGAGGGTTTGAACTACTTCTGAAGCAATAAGTATACCATCTGCAATTTGTCTTCCTATAATACAACCAGATTGTTCATCTCCAACCAGCCCATCTATTACTTGTCTCAGTCTTGTGGATATGAGCTTTGAAACAATTTTGTAAGGTCCTCCCATAAGGCTTATAGGCCTATAATCCTCAAAGGTTAAATGGGCTTCATTTTTGGGGATCAAGGTGAGGAAAGAGGAATTGAGACCTTTTTCAAGTTGGTCAGTTCTATTAAATTCATAAAGAAATAGCATGAAGTCCTGTTTGATGATTGGCCAGCAAAATTGGAAATTTTTGAGTGTAAAGCCATCAGGACCTGTGGCCTTATCAGCATTGCATGCCATGACTGCCTTAAGAGTTTCTTCCTCAGAGAAAGGACTTTCTAACCACAAAGCTTGCTCTGAAGATAAGGATGAAAATGGAAGATCAGTCAATAATACTTCAGATGGAGTGGAAGAGGCTTTGAATCTATTTGCAAAGTGTGTAGTTGCAGCTCCTTTTATGTCAGCTGGAGAGGATAGAAGAATCCCATTATCCCAGATTAAAGAAATCCTCTTATTTATTCCTTTGAAATTTGCTAGCCTGTGGAAAAAATTTGAGCCTTTGTCCCCCTCATCAAACCACTTCTTTCTTGCCTTTTGACTCCACAATTTGGATAGTAGCTTCAATTTTTGTATCAATGCTGTTTTTTAAGCTCCTCTAGCTGTGCATTCAGTTGGAGTTAGAGATCTGATTTCAACTAAAGCATCCAAGTCATCCACTGCTTTTGTAAGAGAGGCAATATGAGTTTCTAGAAAACCAAAGATCTGTGTGTTCCATAATTTGAGATCAACTTTGAGTAGTTTTAGTTTCATCCAGAGAACATAACAAGGCTGGCCTGTGATTGAATATGAGTCCCAAAAACTTTGTACAGCTGGGAAAAATCTTGCATCTTCTGTCCAAATATTCAAAAATTTGAATGGTCTTGGCCCCCAATCAACTTGATCATCAAAAAGAGTAATTGGCCTGTGATCAGAGATTGATCTTGGGAGGCAGGTTTGAGTTAGAGCATTATAATGTGAGAGAAATTCCTGGGAGATCAAGAACCTGTCTAGCCTTGATCCTCTTGATTGATTGCCAAACCAGGTATACTTTCCACCCTTGAGAGGTAGATTGATCAACCCCAAATTCAGTATGAAATCTTGCAGCAAAACCATGTCTGAGCCACCACTTCCCTGACTAGCTCTTTCTTCCACTGAAGTTATAGCATTGAAATCTCCTCCTAATAATACAAGAACATTCAGATCCAGCCTGGAGATGTACTGATGTAGCAAAAGCCATAACTCTCTCCTGCTTGCTATAGAGCTAGGAGCATAAATGTTGACAAAGCAACATGGCTTATTTGATTCAACTGTTGTTCCAAACCAAATCAATGCACTTGGTTCGTTGATTGAGTAATTGAAACTGAACTCCCTTGATTTCCACATGGTGATTATCCCACCAACTGACTCTTCAGCATCAATATGATCCACATCCCAACCTCTTGGGAGGCCACAAAGTCGTAGGAAATTTGGAGGTAGATCATTCATTTTGGATTATTGAAGCATAATAAAATTAGAAGCTTGTCTAAAGATCAGAGAACTCAAACATCTCTTCTTCTGTGAAGAAGAGATTCCTCTCACATTTCATGAGAGAAATTTCATAATGACCTAAGAGGAGGCCAACTTGATGGACTGATCATCCACCAAATCTTCAGGATCAGAATCCTTAGCCAAGTCTAGAAACTCATTATCAGAGCCCCCTTCAAAATCAACAGACTAATTGTTACTATCCTCCAGAGCTTCCAGTTGACTTATGATTATATGATCAGCTACATTGGCTTTCGGACCAATTGCCTTCCCAATATCCCAGGCTTTTTTTGGCAAAAGAGATAGTAGTTTCAGAGTTTGACCCCAAATTCCCAAGGGGTAAAGATCTAAAATTTGAGCATGAAGGTTGAATAACTTCCTTTAGCTTTGATCTTATGGTATATGAATGAGGAGTGTTGCTGGTTTTAGAGACTTTCTTTTTCTTTTTTGGTTTGAGGCAGGGTTTTGGAGAGGCCTTGTCAGTTGAGAATCCTAGTAAATCAGCTACTTCGAGCACTTGAGTTATCTGAAGGTTTTGATCAAACTGATCCTCCTCTTGTTGCAATGAGAGAGGAGGAAATGAGATGTCTTTACTGTTGATATAGTCCAGACCTAGGGCACTTTCTTTGTCAATAGAGGAGGAACCAAAATTCCTTGAAATGCCAGGTATAATTAATGGCTGAATCTTTGCCATATCTGTAGATGGTATGGGTTTTTCTTGAGCCTTTCCTTCCAATAAATGCACTTCAGAACCTGTCCTTTGAGTCAATATAATAGTAATACTTTCATCAAAATAAGTATGTGTAAAACCTTTACCCACTGGATCTTTAGCACAAGGAGCTGTGGAGTCAGAAAATGCAGTTGGTTGAGGGTTGTTATCAAGAGAAGGAGGCTGCAATTCTGGCTCCAAAGGAGGGTTTATGTCTGAATTTTGAATTTGAGTATTGGTTCCTAAACCAACAGGAACTGTAGAAATCAAGCCGGTTTGAACCAGCATAGTATCTGCAATATTTGAAGCCTCCAAATTATCCAATGTATCAGGAATGATTAGGGAATTGTAGTTGCAACTGTCAGGAGGCAAGTGACGGACAAGTGTAGTAATAATGTCCGAGGTAGATGAGATATTCTGAGGAGCTAAGACCGTAACCAACTCTCCCAACAAACTAGCTTCCTCAACAATAAATGAATCCTGGCCTAATAAAGGCTGCACTGGACTTTGGTTTAAATGATCCAAAATTTTCTCTTTAGGATCTGAATCTTCAGAGCTGACAGTTCCCAGCTCCTTGGATTGAGAGTTATCAGATTCACCAACCTTAGAGGTGTCTTCTTCAGAACGAGAGGAGGCATCAAAGTTGAGAAGAGGGAAAGAATCAATAGAGATTGTATCTATACCATATACCAAAACAGTGAAATCCAGCCTTCCCAATGATAAAATCACCTGCTCAGAAATGTTACCAAGAGTTTTTGAATGCACCAGTACATATGCAATATCAATATGAGAGCCTTTTGCAGATAGAGGATGTGAATAAACCAGAGTTCCAAAATCAGCAACAGCAGCTTGGAAGGACTCCTCACACAATCCTTGATAAGGAATACCTTGTATGGCCAACCATCTGAAGGAGCCCCCAGTGAAACATAATTTCTCGAGGCCAAGAAGAAAGGTCAGCCAGTCTTGAAACCAAAGTCCTATATCTGCCTTCACTTGCTTGTCAAAATTGGGATCAGAGCAATGAACTAATACCACCTTGCATCCCAAGGACTTCAAGTGAATCTGAGTAGAGTTGTGAACTACTATTTCCTTCATAATATTTTCCACACTAAGGTTCTGATGAATGATAGCAAGATGTGAGGCTTTCAGAAGGTTCTCATTATTGACAACTATTGAGCCTTTATGAGTGTAGTCTTCAAAGGAAAGAAAGTGAGTAGAAGAAGTAGATTGAGCTCTTTGCTTCTTATCCCAGGCTTTGGTTACAAAGAGTTTGAAACCTTCAACCAACCTGCCATTATAGTTGGAGAAATCTTTTTGCCTATCCTCTTCAGTAAAGAATTATATGAAGCCATACCAAGTTCCTTTGGCATTTGGCCTTTGAGCAACCAGAGCCTTTCTAAAACCAGTAGCCTTGCCAAAGATACCTTCCAACCAACCCACACTGACCCGGGGAGGGATATTGCTAATAAAGGTGGCAAAAGTTTGACTCAGATTCAGATTCCTCTTTCTTCGATCAATACCAAGCTTTCCTGATTCAAATCCAGGAGGAGGGAATCCTAGTGAAGAAGAATCCTCAGTAATGGAGCGCGCCTGCAGAGTGGGCTGAGTTGAGATGACCAAAGAGTTTAGCTTCCCTCTCTTGGCAGGTTGAGATTGATCACCTTCTTTAGGACTAGCGTTTTGATGGAAGCTTGGCGTTTGGTCCGAACCCGAAACAATTGGTTGGAAATGTTTGTCATAGAACATCTTTTGCCCATCAAGCCATTTTGTTTTTCCCCCCGGCGAGTACTGTTGAGTTCGGTCTGAGGACGACACAGAGTGAAATCTTTTCTTCCTCCCTTTCTTTTTGACCCCTTTCTTGTTTGTATAAGCAACATATCTTGCAGGCCTACCCTCCCTCCTTACTTCACCACTGAGTTCCTGCAATGTGAGCATATCTCCAAGCAAGGAACACGATTCCAATAACCAAGTAAAATAGAGCAGATGAAGGGATTCTTAAGCTTCAGCTATCGAAACAAAACCCAACAGGAGTAAAGCCTTATCGATGGTCCGATAACTGCCAAGGAGTCATCCTGGACACTACACCGATAGGACCACAAGCAGAGATCGCAACCAAGACTGAAATGAAGAAGAACTGAAGGCCCTACTGTAGCAGCTTCAAAACCGTAACTTGAAAAAACCTAACCCCAACAAGAAGTTTTGGATGGCCAATCTTCATGAACTGAGATGATCTTCAAAGAGTTACTGTTGTGTTCTTCAATTCTTCAAGGAGTTTCCATGGTTGACTTGTGTGAGCATAACCCAAAGTTTGATGTTTTTGGAGTACATCACCATTTCAGGTTTCTTGGTCTATTTGGCCATAGAACTTCTTCCCTAACTCCTTCTCCAGAATGCTCGAGCTTCCCCACATGTTCTTTATGAGTTGATAATATTTAGCGAAGAATAAATTAATGTGGTAGCAAGGAAACTCTTGTAGCAAGCTAAAGAAAGCATACACCAAACCACCAAATTACACTCCGACGCCTTACCCATTTTTGAGTCTAGTAGATTTTTTAGTTCCAAAGTTTGTTGTTGGCATAGTCCCCCAAATTATACTATGGGTTGGGGGCGTAGGGGCATCTATAAAACATTGCTTATTATAAATAAATAAAAAAAAAACTAGTCTGTTATCTTACGGGCACGAGTACAAATCTCATTATCTTCAAGATATATTGTCGATATTGCCTTCTATACTTGTGGATATAGTCACAACACTATTCATAATCATATAACACTATATAGGTTTTTGTTTGATTTTACTTTCAATTCTATACTCAACACTATTCTTTCTTCCATCTGTCACATCATTTACCATATTGTAACATAAAAATCACTGTAATCATATCAAAAAAAAATTAATCTTCCCATTACAAAATCATTTTCACTCATGCCAAAAAAAAAAACTTGGAATACAAATGGTCTAATGTATGCAAAAGGCCCATTTGGGTTGTGATTCAATACCCAGACATCAATGAGACACTTGTTGCTTTTATGCCTGAGATTTTGTTTTTATACTGTTTTAGTGTAATTTTTTTCTGCAGAAGAAACACAACTAATAGAAGATGGACTCTGTCCCATGCATCAAAAACACCAATGGTACTTAAATGCTGTGGACAATGGAATATCTCATGCCCAGATCTGTACAATTTGGACGGCCCAGATGGAGACCCAAAACCTGCAGGCTTCTGATCCTGCCCCTCCATTAACCTCACACTGCACCATTCCCAATTTGCCCATGCATGCAATGCTGGGACAAAATGCATGGTACTCTCTCTACATAGAAGCCAAAGGTGAGGTGAGGGGTAAAATGGTAATATCAGTATGGGAAATCTCAGTTCAGATTGAGATCTAAATGATGATACATTGATATCACAGAGAGAGAGATAGAGATTTGGCCATTTTGTTATAAAACAGTTAAGGTCCTTGGCTGGTTTGCAAAAAGGGAGGACTAACAGTTGCTCTAACTAAACCATTGGTGTCCTTGAAACAATGAGCAACCACATGGAAACAAAGTCTCTCTCTCTCTATGTATGTATAAGGAGAGAAGAAATTCTATAACATCCACATGACATGATCTCAAACTTCTTTTATGAAAAAAAAGATTTCTCAATAAATTAATAAACCTTACGAACCGAACACAAACCGAATCGTACAAACGTTGCACCCACCGATCGTTTTCGGGAACCCGAAGAATGATCAACGAGATGAATAGCTCTCAAGACGGGCGACGTAGTGTCTAGATAAAAACTACTACCAGGTCTGTCTTCCTTATCGGCTCTCCGAAAAGATTCGGTAATAAAAAGTCATGATCGACACACTACAAGGCAACAGCCACACTTACCAGATATCCGAGATTTTTGGCTAGAAGGACAAAACAAAAATCATATAAAAACAAACAAAATAAACAATTACGAACAAAAAACTACTTGCGACCGACCTCTAATGTCCGGGCTTGAGATCGGGGCGACCTCAAACTTACTTGTTCTTGCAAAGCAATGGGCTATGGGCACATGAGTATCGGAGGCTAGATATGCAAACAAGGCAACGAAAGATATGGTTTTGATTTTCGTTTGGGTGTGGTTTGTAATTTGTGCTATAGCTATTGCCACACCTTTCTTCATGTTTGATTTTCTTTTTCCCACAAATTTTTAAAAGTTATTTTGGCTTGTATGATTGAGATATTTTGTTTTATTATAATTTGATTATGATTAAATCATTTTTGAGTCAACCTGTAAAAGCTCCCGACTTAAATCAATTATTTTATGCCCTTAGTCAAGACGAATATCAAACTCAACGCTCGAGTTTCAAAGAGTCATATGATTGTGAGGAAAAATTTAAAAAATAGATTTAAAACTAAATTAAAAATATATATTAAATAAAATATTGTATTTATCTATTTTAGGTTATCTCAAATGTTGTTAATAGATAGTTATGTTGTGCTAGTTATTTTTTCACGTAAAATGGTTTGTGAACTATGCTCTAGTATGATGATCATAGGAATTGCCATGGCAACTTGTAATGTCATATTCATTTACTCCTTGTCATGTATACTCCCCAATTTTTGATATATAACACATACGCAACACTTACGTCAAACACATCTGAAATAATTGTAAAAACTTACGGCAAATCAAATACGTTTTGAAAATACACCTATAAACTTGTAAAATTGTAAGGTTTTCAATAAAATTACGAATCACAACACATGGAAAATAGAGGGAAAAATTGTTATTTCCAACAAAAGTTGGAGTTATCTAATTATTACATGACTAATTTTCGTTAAAATGACGGATTTATGACCATAACATAGTTAAAAGAAATTATTTTCAAATACATTGACTTCTTTGAGTTTCTCATCTTGAAGGGTATTTTGGGTATTAAGCTAAAACAGGTCCCACAAGAAGAATCAAAGCCTATGCAAAAGAGAGGTACAAAGTAGTAGAGAGCATATAATGCCCAAAACCAAATCCTCCTAATCATTCCATGCAGGGCACAATCTCCCTCCCCACATCCTCTGGGCCCCACCATGTCTGCCCCTCATCCGGCAAACTCCCAAAAAATCCCCAAAACACCCCTCCCCGACACGTGTCAACCCCCTCTCGCACGTGCCGAACCCACATCTGGGCCCCACCTCACCAATGTTTTCAGACCACCTTCGAAAAAACAATCATTTTCCCTCCTCCATCCGTCTCGGATCGAGCGGCGATCCCTAGAGGCCTAGGCCTGAGGAGGGACGTGGAGTGGGGTCCAGATGTCTTACGTGGCGACACGCGAGTGGCTCTTTGGAGGGTTTCAGGTCGGCGGGATAGGTGGGGCTGTCCGTACGGGGTAGAGACACACTTTTTTGGTCCGAAATGTTTTGAGGATGTGTTGTGGAGCTCTTCTCACCCAAAACCTATCTATACACGCGTTGGGTTGGTCATGCCGTTTTGCTTCGTTTTGGTTGAAGCTTATTGACCATAGATGTTGCCTAGCAACGCAATGCTTTTGTTGGTTCACATTTCTTACATGACTTTGATCCTGTTATTTTCTCGACAATGATCGATCCTATATTAGAAATAATTACAAAAAAATATCATGAAACATTCAATCTTTTTTATAATTTTTATCTTTTTCCGATAATTATTGTAAAAGTTAAATTGTTTTCCAGTTGTAACTTTATAAAGACATGATTTTTGTTTTCTTCAAAATTCAATTTTAAAATAATAAATATATGTTTTGCACCTCTTATCATTCTGATTTTTGTACGATACAAAAAATAAAGAAACCTAAAGGATACAAAATTTGGATTTTAATTGCTATATTTTAAAAACAAAATTGTATGGGTAAAATCGTCATTTTAAAATAAATTAATTTATACGAAGTGTGACAAAAGATAAATTTATGACATTTTATTACAATTGTCAACGAATGGGGACAGAAGTTACGAAAAGACAAATACTTCAAGACAATATCCTTCTTTTTGTCGTATTTTTTTTTATGAAGTTGAATCGAAAAAAAAATTAGAGGATAATTTTTTTTTATACACATGTTTCTTGTTTACATTGGAATATTTAAAAATTGAGTAAGATTTTTATCATTTGACTGAACATATATTGTTGATTTCGATTCTTTCCGTTACATTTTTGGTTAACTCAATTTTGATATGGTTTCGTAACGAATAATTGTATCTTCATACGATGAGATGCATGAATTTATGTTTCTCTTTGTTTTTATTTGGAATATTAGGAAGTTGTTCATGAAATTTTACTTTTCTAATAAGTTTTAGTTTTTTATTTTTAATTAGGGATCAAGGGAAGGGAGAAAAGCATGAAAAAGACATGTTATGAGCCTTAGATGCCTATGAATAAATTCTTTGTGCTTAGAAAAAAAGGATACCTCTACTAATATTAGTACATCCAGAACAAGTTCCATGTGACCACTCTTCTTAACACCTTGTGGATACAAAACTATTTACAATGTTAATTTATACACACAAATTGATGTTAAGGATCATGAGTCATGACTGGTTTGGATCACATGTTCATGTTGATGAAAAGAAGAAGAAGATTGCATCAAGAGAATCATGCAATTTTGGAAAAATATCCTTGAAACCAATTAGCCAAATTAAGATTGATTCTAACAACCTTTGACTCCGTCATATTTATTTCAAGTACTCGATATTTATGATTGTCTTTAATGATTCAGTTCGAAAATCACGTGAAATATACGTTTGCAGATAATTTTCAACGAGTCTGAGAGAAAAACACATAATATTGTTGATAAAAATAACGTATATCCTGACTCACCAAATAAAAAAATATTACAATTTTCATGAATGGTTCAAACTCTTGAAAATCATCAAGAAATTGAATGAAGACATTATACATGTTAGAAATAATTATATAAACAAATGTGTATCCACTTCTATAAATTGTTGAAAATGTGTAGTAAATCTATCTTTTCTTTGCACTTTGTCTAAATTTACTTCAAAATAACAATTTTATCTTTAAAATTTTAAGTTTAAATAATAATATAAATGAAAAAAAAAATCTTGATTTTCTTCCATTTTGGACATTGAGAGAGGAGATAATTAAGTTGGAAATACTATACAATTGTATCTTGTATCTATTTTTTTGATAGTAAAATCAACATTTTTTAAAACAAAATATAACAAAACAGAGTTCAAGATAGGATTCTATAATTACATAAAATACTATATTTTGTAAATAAAGTGAATACCTTATAATATATTTTTACAATTATATCTACATATTTATAAGAAATTGTTGACAAAAAAATAATACAAATAAAAAATTGAATGAGAAAGAAAACAAAACAAAGGGTAGAGGTATAGGTGGTTTCTAGGATAATAGAGTTTACCATATTAGAAGGCAAAACATGGACATTTAGCTTTTTGAACTTTCCATAAATAGACAAGCATCATTGCACACCTATATTATAGCCAGATTCTCGTCTTTAAGACCATATCTTAGTCTATATGATTGCTACTAGTAGTTGCTATTATCTCTCTTCACACAACATATAAATAATCATTATCAACCAACCAATCTCGTGATATTATATTAACAGGCTCTACAACAACAAACACACATAAACAAGTTATTAAAAGCATGATTAATTGACATTTTTAACCTTTAAACCATAACAAAACCACTTCACAACCCAAATGTGTACATTTTTATTGTAACCTTAAAAAGTAAAACAAAACCACTTCACAACCCAAAAATGTTGCTTTATTTCCTTGTATTAGACTTTGGACAGCCCAAGGCTTTCTGTTCATGACTCAATGAAGGTTGTGATTCATATCCTTAGTTCTTTGTGGGACAATGCATTAACCTATAAATTTGCTTCTTTCTATACAATTATTGAGCTAGCTACAATATCCACTACCTAATCCAAACATTTTTCATACCTTGTTTTTGTTAGATAGTTAAAAAGAATAAAATTTATGATGAGATTATTACAAAAAATAAATTATTATTATTTAAAACATACAGTTGGTTATTCTAAATTTGTGATGATTAACATTTAAAACATATTTTAAATAAAAAACATAATTATTTCATTATATTCCTGATGTTAAATTTTCTTATGTCTCAATTCATTTCATTTCATTTTTTTTATTCTACGCTAACATTTGAATGTGTAGACAGACGTTATTATTTGATTATTGTGATTCTTCTTTTCTCAATATAAAATTTGAAATTTATAATTACTGAAATACGAGAAAATAGAATAACCGACATGTAATAAAAACAATAAAGACTTCAACTATTAATCATTTGATTTTTCACACAATAATTAAAAGTTAATGTGAACATTTAGAATGAGTTATTATAAACCCAAAAAATTCAATAAATACTCCATGTCATTAAAAAAAATTCAAATTTGTGGTAGGCATGGCCCACAAGCCTACGTGGAATTTATATCTATAGTGGATTTTACATTTATTTTAATTTATTGCAGGGAAAATATATTTTCATAGACACCTAGAAATGTCCTTTTCAGCTCTTCCTCCTCACTTCAGCACACAGCTTCTTCTTCAACCCTCAAATCCTCTGAATCTTCGATCCCAAATCCTTCTATAAATCGAACCCATTTCTCAGATCAAAAAACCCAACAAAACCCATTTCGCAAATCTAGTTTTTTCTCCCGGAAAATGGCCACAACCCCTTTCCTTCACGGCGGCGCCGCCGCCACCGCCGGCGAGCAGAAACAGAGAGGCGACGGGTTGGCGAAGAATGGGCTATCTCCGGCGAGAGGCAAGCAGAGGGGTCGGAAAGGGGTTCCGAAGAGTCAGGCGCCGAAGAAGAGAGGAATGGGCGTGTATCAGCTCGAGCAGCTCATCCACCGTGACGAGTGGAAGAAACGCCTCTCCGGCGACCAAGGAGCCGCCGTCGCCGCCGCATCGAGCTCGGCTCTCGTCCCCTTTCACGATCACCGCCTCCAGAACCCGCCGCCGTCGTTCCTCGACCCGCTCACCGGAACTCCGGTTCACTACTCACCGTCGTGGCAGCAACAGGTCGTCGTCTCCGGTGCTGATTCTCACCATTTCCGGTTGAACCAGCCCGCGATTCTCGGAGCTTCCTCCGGCGGCCGCGGTGGAGGAATGGTGGCTCCGTACAATCAGGCCGCGGTGGTTCCGTACAACAACCCCTCTTGCAACTGTAATGGGTTCTTCAAGGTACTAATTTTGATTTCGATTTCAATGTTTACCCATAATTTTAATTTATTTTCTTATAAATATTTATTTAACTGATTTTAATTTTGTGGGTCAAAACCAGAAGAAGAGAACAGAGACATACGAGCTGCCGGAGAAATCTCCGGTCACCGGATACATCCATTGCAGTGGACCAACCTACACTCCTCCTCCCAACCAAGTAACCATTTTTTTTTTCACAACAAAAAAAATCCCATTACAACTTTGTGTTCAATACCAACATTAATTTGATCCTTATCAATGATTCCTAGGTTGGATCAACCTTTGACGACCAAGTGGCGGCTTGCCGGAACATCCTCGAGAGCTCGGCCTTGCTCGGCCGGAGAATTTGCACCGAGTACGAGTTCTTCCCTCAGAAGCTAACCCAAAATCATCACACCACTCAAGGTGATCATCACCATGGTTCTGTTGGTGAAGCTATTGATTTATCTCTTAGGCTCTAATTAAGATCATATATTGGTGCTTTTGTTTCAACTATTTCAAGTTGTTTTTTTTCTTCACATTGGTGTGTACATGAAAGAGCAACAACATATGATCGGTCTTCATAGCTAGATAAAGCTAGGTTTTAATTACAATTAGTGTCTTGTTTTGTTCTTTGATTATCAGAGAAATTGATGTCATGATCACCAAAATGGTGCATATTATTACTATGATTATGAGATATTTTGAAGGAAGTGTTATTATTTTTTATTTTTAATGTGTTTTTGGGTACTTTCTACTCTCTCTTTCTCTGGGTTTGTCAGTAATTGTTGTTCTTCTTATGTTTGTTATTAGTTCTTGTCAGCTTTTTCTTAATATGATGATGATCCTATAATGTTTTGTGTTTTTGCTTTAATATATTGGATTTTCTCTGACTGTCACTTGAGATTGGTAGAGAGGTTTAAGAAATATATATAGTAATTTATGTTTTGAATCTGTATGAACTTCTTAGAGAATTCAATATTGGTTATAATAAATGTATCTTTATTTTTTTGTGTTTTGTCATGCCATGCATATGATTTATTTATTTATTTCTACATTAATAATCATGTTTGTTATAGATCTTGTATTAGTTTAATGGAATGGAAGAGAGAGAGTGATGCATCATATTTATGTAATTATGTGCTCTAATTTTAAGATTGTTTGGAAAAGAAATATCTTCAAAAGCACAAAAATGACTTTCATTAAAACATTTTTACTATATGGTATTTAAGAAGATAAGGTGGTAAATAGTTCTTATGGGAAAAATAAAACAGCAAAAACTATGTCTTGTTTCAAAATAGGATCAACATAAGGAATTGTTTTCACTTGAATGTATATTGTAATGTTGTTAGAAGGTTATTGTATGTATCTATTTGTTGGTCTTTTGTGTGAAAATGATATATGTGATAGATTTTAAATAAAAACTCTATTTAGAACACAAACTAGCAACCAATTATATCCCTTGAATAGTTAGGATGCAAGACTCTGATTTAAAAAATAAATGCTATAATGACGTAACTTGTAAATATGCAAAACTTTAGATTTGTTTTTATAATCAAAACCATCCTAAAATCATGAGTTATTAGATATATTGATTTAGAACATCTCTAGTCCATTAATTAATTTGTTGGCTGAAAGAAGAGGCTAAAAGCCTATCGTTTAGTTGAAAAAATTTACAGTCACAAGGTTGAAAATGAGGGATCTGAAAGGAAGAAACAAGTTTTTTTTCTTCACTTTTCGTTGCCACGGACGGATCCATCCATTTGTTAGCTTACCGCAAGCGTTTATCGCCAGCATTTTGCTCCTTTCTACAGACATTTTGGCTCTTCCAGCACCAATCTGTCGCTCATCCGCCTGCGATAGGAGATGCTCTTAATCTTCTAGATTAATTTTTAGTTTATATCAAAAAGAAGTTTGTATCTGAGTGTGGCCGTATATATAAAGACGTGTCTACAAAATATTGAAATTATTGATACCTATGATACTTTGTATTAAAACATGTAAGAAACTATAATATATAAAAATATAAATAAGTTTATAGTATTATATGTTTCAAAATATTTAAAAAAAATTAACATTTTGTTCTTTTATCAGCAAGTAGACCAATCAAAAACTGACCAATCACTTTCCAAGGTTTCAAGAACAAGGGTTTGATCCAATAAAATTGAAAAAAAAAATCTGTGGAAAAAGTGTTCAGAACCCTAGCTAGGTTTTTGTCCAGCTTTTGAAGACTCTCTCTCTCTCTCTCTGATTTTCTTTTATGGAAGAAGGTGAGAAGCAAAGAAGGGTCTAATTTTCTTTACTGTTGTAGAGTTAGGGTTGATGCTTTTATGTGCTGAAACACAAGGAGGAGCATCTCTGCACATCTGTTTATAGACCCTCAAGCTTTTCTGGGAAATGCTTTGAAGTATGTGAAGAAAGATGGCTGCAAAAGATAATGAAACTCATCTTTGTAATAACAAGCTGTTCTGCTCTCTCTGCACTGCCTCTGATCAGTACATATCTGAGACCCTGTAATGCCCTACTGCTACTCTGTACTGCTCTCATCTTCATTACACATATATATTATATATAATATATATGTAATGTTTGTCTTTGGTTTGATTGGGTACTGAGTGATATCTATTTCCTGTAATGGCCAGGTGTTTCTTTACTCTTCCTCTTTCTTTGTTATTTCATTTTGGGCAATGCATTGCTGTTTTGTCTCTTCCTTTTCTCAGTGCAAAGGGAAAAAATGTGAAAAAGCGTGGACGGCAGGATTCGAACCTGCGCGGGCAGAGCCCACATGATTTCTAGTCATGCCCGATAACCACTCCGGCACGTCCACTTTTTGATTGGTTTTCTCTTGACAATTTACATATAATTGAAGTACAAATTTAATTTAGAATTTTGATAAGCTTGTGTTGTTATTGATATTGTTGTAGTCAAATTTTGGATTCATGACATTGAATAAAAATAATAAGCTTGTACTTGTTGGACCTGAAAATATGGATAAACCGAAGTTTGTCTGACTAATTGTTTAAACAATTTGGATTGAGTCCTAACAATGGTACCTCTTATCTATTCACATACCACGAAGTTTTGATGGATTTTTCTTTATTTCTCTCGGGTTATATTTAGTCCTCTTTTTTAAAGTAAAATACTTTGGTTGATAATGATCTTTTTATTTAATCAATAATAAAAATATATATTTTATCATCGACGAAACATACCCGATGAATCCGGACGTCAATGATCATCACGGATGAAATTGAATTCATGACTATTGAATAGGTTGGTTAGTGGTGAATATTCCTGGTGTAATCTTTGTTGCAATATTATTATTTTTTTCTAATTTAAAAGAAGTCTTGAACTGATGGTAAATTAATCTTAAAAATCTAAGTTTAGGCTCTTTGCTTTTGCATAAGCAATTGAACCCAAATCTTGATATACATTACTGATGATAAAAAGGATTGTCACAATTAAAATTTTCCGGATTAGATTATGCTTTAATATGATATAAAAATCTTGTATTTCTTCTACATGTATCCCACCAGTTGATTATCCATATTTTTATCACTACTATTTCAAAGTCATTAGTTCTATTGCTGCATGAAATATATAATTGCATGATAATGACAGATTTAGATGCATGCATGTGTATGATATGCATGTACTATATACATGAATGCCATACATAGACATAGATGAAGTTGTCCTTACAGAGTTAGAGGAATATTATAGAGATGAAGGGCAAAATGGTAAATAAAAGAAAAGAGATCTGTCTCTCAAAGAGAGGAAATCTGAGTTTGGGACTATGATCTGAAGGGTGATATCTTTCTTTCTTCTACTGTGACAGTGGTCCTTCTTTTTGTAGTTAGAAGAGAGAGATAGGATCTTTTATGATATATAGATCAAAAACAGGTAGGTGTTCTTCAGAAGTTGCATAAAGCCATGACTAACAGTTACTCAAACCTCCCATGTCTTTATAGCAAAACCCTAGGAAACATCTCTCTCTGTGTTTCATTTCTACTGGTCACTTCTTTCATCTTGCCATGGTGAAAACCAATTTACCCAAGTGTAAGTTTACGGGAATGCTTGTTTTTTTTTTGAAACGGGTAATCGGAGACTTTCATAAATACCAATAGGTAATCAAACAAGACAGGGCGTGACCATCCCGGGTTCCAGATATATGTCCGACCCGACCGTAGAAGTCCCGGCGCTCATGGACCCATAATAATAGCCTACTTGAAATCGTAGGCACAAACTCAAGACAGCTTCTTACCATCGTCTCAAAACAACGAGACATAAAGTAAAAAGTCCTAAACCAAATGTGAAAGAAATTGTTTCAAAAATAAAACAAATAACGAGAAAGCAGATAATAAGACTAAGCTGTTGTTGCAGGTTGCACGGGACCTCCCAGCACTGGTTGTCCCGGGTATGTAGGTATAGTTCGAGAGCGACTCCACCCACCCCTGTCGGGTCGGGTCATTCCTGCATCGGAGGCTGTTGTGCCTCCGCTTGCTCTCCCTTATCCCCTTCCTTGTATACCAGCCAATCGATGTCTGGTTGGAGGGTCGGGTGATCCAGCGACTTCTTTGACCCCGGCGGACGAACATACAACGACCCACTCCTAGTCTTCAGGGTAGTCGTCTTGATCTTTCCTCGGCTGGGCCCCCCTTTCCCTAGGCCTTGATGGGGATCTTTCTCCTTCCATTGGGGATCTTTATCCTTCCCCTCCCGGATCACTACAATATCTACGGGCTCGGCTTGGCCAACAGGTTCAACAGGAGGACGGACGTTAGCCAGATTGTCAGGCTTTGTGAAACCCGGAGGCCCTCCAGAGACGCGACGCCCTCCATCCAGCAGTACATTGGTTACCCCTCGTGGGGTAACCCTAGCCAGATTGTCAGACTTTGAAGGAATGTCTGCACCGGGGAGTCATTCTCCCCATAACGATTTCCCTGGATCGAATCAGCGGATTCAGGGACAGACAATTCAGAAGGTTAGTAACAATCAGATGTGTCACCGGGGGGGGGGGGGGGTATATTCCAGACCGTCTTCAACAGCCGATCCACATCCATCTACCTTGGGGCCAGGATAGACGAGTCATATCGGGCCTCCTCCCGACCAATACCCGGCAAATGAGTCGTACAACCCATAATCCTGTGGGTCATCAGCCCACACCTGCAGCAAAAATCCGTTAGCCTCTCATATTGCAGCTCAATCACAGAGGAGGATGTAGTGCCTGGGAATCTGAGTTGGAGTCTTCTCCGTAGTGGTCGGTTCATCTCCATCCGTACCAGTAGCCATAAGAACATATCCTCCCGCCTAGCCAAGGGAATTGGGGCCGATAGCACTTGAGTACCAATGTTGTCTGCAATAAGGTCGCGAATATATGAATTCTTGGCTCCCATCGGGCCCATCGGGACGTTTAATGCCCTGACTCCAAGCTCAATGTGATGGAAGTCAGTCTCATTAGCCGGGACGCAATGCCTGAGTGGCTCCAACAGGAGGGGAAACCCTTGAAACTCCAGGGACACCTATGTCGAATATTCTCCATCGATTCTGCGGAGGGGAAATGATAACCCGTAACCTCCGGGGAAATGAATTCCACTTGTATTCCATTCACCTTCCACTTCTGCAACATCATCGCGCAGACAACGTTCTGATTGTGAATCCGGTCCCCTGCAACCCGAGCTGCCAGGGAAAACTGATATATGCCCTTTGTGAAAGCCAGGACTGTCACGCCCCAAATCCTGTTTTTTGACCGAATTCGAGACGCGACTAAAGATGTACAGTAAAACAAGAGAAATAAAGGTAAATAAAGCTCCAAAAAGAAAATAACTTCCGAAAGTGAAGAGTCACAACTCAATTAGTAAAATAAAAAGTCCAACATAAAACAAAAAGATGTACGTCTCTAAACCTAGCTAAACCCTCAGCAGCTCCCAAACTCCGAGAGTCCGGCTAGTACTGTTCCCGCTCAACAGCTGAAACACCACAACAACAGGAGGGATGAGCTTACGCTCAGTAGGAAAAGTAAAAGAACTCCAAACACACCTTTTAACCTCACGGTAAATCGGTAAATAGGGTAAACTAGGAAGAAGGCTCAACAAGTTGTCTCTAGGCAAAACCCTTACCAGCCCAACCACACAGTATAAAACTCCTTGTAACACACACAGACAAACCAGAGAGAAAGGCACACAACAGAACACACATAGAGTCCGGAGGACGGCACACAGCAAACAACGGGGAAGGGTCCGGACGAACGCACACAGATGTCGTAAATTGCGGGAGTCAACTCCATCGATTTGCACACAGCTGATTATATCGCACTGGAACACACAACGTCAGTCACGACATCTTCCTCCTCACATAGATGAAGGGCTCTACTCAACGTAAATATAAAACCGGTTTGCACACAGCCGCTTATATCGCACTGGAACACACAGCGTCAGTCACGACATCTTCCTCCTCACACAGATGAAGGGCGCTACTCTCATATGTACCGAACTGGAACTCCATCGATCAATCCCATCCCGGATTATGAGTCATCTGAACACGCCATCCTTGGTCTCGATATGATTATCCATCCGGCTACGCCGTCTCTTAAACACACACAGGGTTTCGCACACAGCACACTCACTCATGGTCTCGGTATACCAGCCGAACCATCTTAGCATACACCCGGTCTATCACTCACCCGGTCATCACAAACAAGGGTTCACATAGTCACACATGGCACACTTGCCCAAACAAACACATCATGCAACATCGGTGATAATTCTATTTAGACATTTACACAACGGTTATAATATTATTTAGATTCTCATACATCGATTATAACGTCACTTAGACTCCTACACAGCGAGTAGACACACAGCACACAACTCTAGGACCTAGACATAGCCCGTCTATCAGCACAGCAATTTCCCAGAAAGTACAAGCAATTCAAACGGATATCAAAACATGTTCTTTCCCAGTAATATCAAGACTCGTCCAATTAAACTAACAATATAACAGTTTTACCTATGTAACACTAAGACGTTCCGGTTATTAACAACCCTAGTCATGCATACTAGTTCGTTCCGGTTATTAATAACCCTAGTCATGCATACTAGTTATTCGTCCACAATTAAGGAGGGGTTCGATACTTTCCCTACCTCGAGATGGTGACAAGGCGACGTCTTTTAGCTGCGGACGACCGGGCCAACACCGTCTTCAAGGCGAAGTCCCCGAAATCCAAATCTGAGTTTAACAATTTAAAAGTCCCAATCAGTCTTGATCCAAGGTCCTCGAACAAACCAACGTCTTTAAAGTAATCAAGTTTTAAGTCAAATAATTATTAAATTAATTAACAGTTTCTGCCGACCCGGATCCGGCCCAACCCGGATCAGACCTAGAACCCAGACCGGGTCCGGACCCAAGGCCGACCGACCCAGGCTGAGGCTCGGCTCGAGCCCACGTCCAGGCCCAGGCCTGCCTGCCTTTGGCCCAGGCCCAAGTCCAGGGACGAGCTAGGGTTCGGCTCGTGTCCGGTTTCACTCCGGTGGCGGCGACAGAGCTGTGGGCGGTTCTCCGACGACGGTGGGTGGCGGTAGAGGGTTCAGAGGGCGGAGGAAAGGTTTCAGGTGCGAAAGAAACAGAGACCTCCGGGCACGGTTGACGCCGTGAGAGCTCACCGGCGTCCAAATCTCAGATCTGGACTCTGGGACTCCGGCGAGCTTCTCAGCCTCATCTCTCGACAAAACCGAGCTCAAATCGTTCGATTCACAGAGAAGGAGGAGTAGAGAGGACGTATCGAGGCCGAAGCGAGCTCACCGTCAAGGTTTCTTCGCGATTCCGGCACGGTGGCGTTCGGTTCGAAAAGGGGCGGCGCTGGTTTGGTGGTTTGAGGACGAGGAAAGTAGTGGGAGAGAGGGTTTGGTGGTTTCTTACCGAGTGGTGCGGTGGTGGGTGGAAGCGGACGGACTGAGAAGAAGAAGGAGGTCGGAACTGGAGGAGGGAGGTCGCTGAAGGCGGCGATCGGAAGTCACAGACGAGGGAGACGGGTTGGGGAGGCGATGAACAGTGCATCGTTAGGGTTAGGCTCCCTTTTTATAGGCGACACTGGACCGAACTGCTGGGCCGGTGCGCGAGTGCTGAATGGGCCCGAGCTTGGCCCAACTCGGGCTTGGCCCGAAACTGCTGTTTTCCCCCTCTCTTTTTTTTCTTTTTCTTTTTGAAGTCGATCCAAAATTCCCCACTCGATTTCCACCTGCGACAAAGCAAGACGATCACAATTATTATTTTACCTCTTTAAAAAAACCCGGTCTTTACAGTCATCCCCCCTTAAAAGAATTTCGTCCTCGAAATTTAAAGTGAACGAGTTCTACCTGGCCCGATCTCAGGGAATGTCCGCTTAACTCCCAGTCATTTGTCCGTCAAGCACACGGAACACTTAAAACAGTTAGTCGATAGCGGAATTCTCCGTCGGTAGAGACGTCGCAACGACACTCGTAGCTTGGTCGAGACACCCTATACCGGGACCGTTCGTCGGTATTGATATCACCCCGAACAAAACTCATATCGCACTTAAAACAGATCCCCACCACCGACACTCCTCCTCGAGTACTCACTTCACTTAACCCATTATCGCATACACAGCGAACTAAGAAGTCAACATCCAACCCTTAATTTCGCGCTTCTACGTCGACTATGCGCGATTCTCATCGTTCACACACAACGCGACTCTTTAGTCGTCTTTCTAGCAGCTCGGACCACAAGGGTCAACTGGAAAACCTCAAGTGAGTCCTGCTTGGGCAAATGACCCGACCTACCACCCTACGCTTCGTACGGTGCCATAGTGTTACTGGCCTGAAAGCGCTGTGGTAGTCGTACTCGACGATTTGTTTCCGGATACCTCAAGAGGTACTCCCACTTTTACCATCCACTACACACACTCGTCGACCCACAACGCTTCCGCTGCGCCACTCTGATCTCAACGTACTCGGAGAGCGAAACAAGAAACAACAAGGTAACAACTTAAACGAAGCAAAAGTTCACAACCGAAATAGTAATTAAACGCAACAAAACCAAACGAGTCAAAAACAAGTTTTGAAACAAAAACACAGATCTAAAGTCAAAGCAAAAGCAACTCCCGGACTCTCGCTAGTCCTACGCTCCTGAATACCCTCTAGCGCGCTGGAAGTCACGAACGGTCTCACGATCGGAGTCCTGTCTCTCTGCCCGTGAATCGACAACAGCATACACCCGACCACGCCGCATCGGGGGTCCGCTTCTCAGAGGTGATGGAAGTACCACCTGCTGCGCATCGCGATGTCCCGGTGCTGGTGCGCTAGCTGCCTGTCTCGGCTCCCTCTGCGTCTGAGCCTGACGCTGTTGGAACTGTGGCGAGTGCCCCGTCTGGGACTGTTGTGGACGGGGAGCTGGCGCCACCGGGTACGGCTCGGGGCACCTGGAAGCAAAGTGTCCGGGCCTGCCACAACGCTGACACAGTAATGGTTCGACACTCGACCTCCCCTCAGGTCTCCCCATCTGACGATCCACAAATCCGACGCTCCCCGGGCAATCTCATGCCATATGCCCTGGCTGTCTGCAGCGATAGCAAGCGCGCCCCGGCGCGGGGGGTCCAACAGAAGCTACTGAACCAACCTGACGTGGTCCTCTCAGCTGGGTCTGCGGCTGAAATGATCCCGAGGTCCTCTGCCTCCTAGGATCCCGAGACTCAGACGGTCTCTGTGAACTGCTCGATCTAGGCCTGACCTCCCGATCCCTAGCTGACTCCCTGAAGCGTCGCTCTATAGTCTGAGCCTGCTCCACTAGCTCGGAGAACACCTGGGTCCTCAACACAGCGACCATGTCTCCAATCGTCGGATGGAGCCCTCCCTCAAAACGCCGGCATCTGAGATCCTCTGACTGCACCATCTCCGGAGCAAAGCGAGCTAAAGTGGTGAAGCGCGCCTCATAATCCGATACCGACAGACTCTCCTGTCGCAGGTCCAGGAACTGCTGACGTCTGTCATCCAGCACGGCTCGGGGAAAGTACTACTCGAGGAAGCGCTGCCCGAACAGCACAAAGTCATCTCCCACCCGAGTCTGCTCCCGGCGCCACCAGTGGTAGGCCTCCCCTTCCAGGTGGAAGGCTGCAAATGATACTCGGAGTCTCCCGCTCACTACCCCAGAAGTGTCGAGGTTGCGGGTAATCCGGTCTAGCCATCTCTCGGCGGCCTCGGGGTCTGGCTCCCCAGAGAACACTGGCGTGCCAAGCTTGCGGAAGTCCTGCAATGCCCGTGAGGTGTAGCTATCGACCTGTATAGGCCCATCAGAAGTCGCTGCACTCGCAGCAGGTACCGGCTCCGGTGTAGGAGCTGCAGCCTCTCTACGGGCGAAGGCAACTGCCAGCCCCTGCACTGTGCGGGTCAGCTCCTCAAAAGCTGCCGCCTGAACTGTATCAGTCCTCTCATGCCCCCCAACGGGCTCAGCTTGGGCGCTGGTCGCCTCGACAAACTCAGCAGTAGGCTGCTGTCCCCGGCCCCTAGCTGGCCGTCCTCGGCCTCCAGCTGGCCGTCCTCGGGTGCCTCGTGGAGCATACGTACGAGCCATGACGAAGATCCTCTGTACGTTCAACACACAGGTTTCAGTTTCTTACTCGAAGAAAACAAGCGCTTAACACTAGTTAACGCCACACACAAACCGTCTCACTAATACTTATAGTAGTAATAAGCTAGATATAGTATAGTCACACAAATGCACCCAGCAGAGAAGTTGCACACTAGTGCTTCTAACAGATATATAGTATACGCACAGCAGGGTTACCACCCAAATCACTTACTAACAAGCACAAACAAGTCATACAGACTACCGAAATATTTCACAGAGCAAAATCACACAGTTCAACTTCCAACCAATTAAAGTTCTTATTGATATCATAAAGCATATAACGTTCATGTTGATCTCTCGTCGTTACAACCCTGCTCAGGCGTCCCCGAGTTGCGTTGTAACCACTAGACATCCCACCATTCACATCCAGCTACAGTGGCCCCTATCGCTGAATTGTGATGGTACATACACTTCAGTTTCTGCAGAAAATCGGGCATGACCCATTCGTAAATTAGGTCGACCATCCGCTTATGCGGGAACAGTAATTACCAAAAATACACTTGTTTACACAAAATAACAAAGTCCACGGCACTCAGGCCGGCACAACACAAATCCGAGGCTCATTCCGTCTCGTTTCCACGCATAGGACAAACTCCGACTTGCATAACCGACACACGGTAACCTATCGACCCAACACTACCCACCTAAGTGACGCACGGTCCGAGGTTTTGAAAATCATTTCAAAAGTAACCAGGCTCTGATACCAAACTGTCACACCCCAAATCCGGTTTTTTGACCGAATTCGAGACGCGACTAAAGATGTACAGTAAAACAAGAGAAATAAAGGTAAATAAAGCTCCAAAAAGAAAATAACTTCCGAAAGTGAAGAGTCACAGCTCAATTAGTAAAATACAAAGTCCAACATAAAACAAAAAGATGTACGTCTCTAAACCTAGCTAAACCCTCAGCAGCTCCCAAACTCCGAGAGTCCGGCTAGTACTGTTCCCGCTCAACACCTGAAACACCACAACAACAGGAGGGATGAGCTTACGCTCAGTAGGAAAAGTAAAATAACTCCAAACACACCTTTTAACCTCACGGTAAATCGCTAAATAGGGTAAACTAGGAAGAAGGCCCAACAAGTTGTCTCTAGGCAAAACCCTTACCAGCCCAACCACACAGTATAAAACTCCTTGTAACACACACAGACAAACCAGAGAGAAAGGCACACAGCAGAACACACATAGAGTCAATAGGACGGCACACAACAAACAACGGGGAAGGGTCCGGACGAACGCACACAGATGTCGTAAATTGCGGGAGTCAACTCCATCGATTTGCACACAGCTGATTATATCGCACTGGAACACACAGCGTCAGTCACGACATCTTCCTCCTCACATAGATGAAGGGCTCTACTCAACGTAAATATAAAACCGGTTTGCACACAGCCGCTTATATCGCACTGGAACACACAGCGTCAGTCACGACATCTTCCTCCTCACACAGATGAAGGGCGCTACTCTCATATGTACCGAACTGGAACTCCATCGATCAATCCCATCCCGGATTATGAGTCATCTGAACACGCCATCCTTGGTCTCGATATGATTATCCATCCGGCTACGCCGTCTCTTAAACACACACAGGGTTTCGCACACAGCACACTCACTGATGGTCTCGGTATACCAGCCGAACCATCTTAGCATACACCCGGTCTATCACTCACCCGGTCATCACAAACAAGGGTTCACATAGTCACACATGGCACACTTGCCCAAACAAACACATCATGCAACATCGGTGATAATTCTATTTAGACATTTACACAACGGTTATAATATTATTTAGATTCTCATACATCGATTATAACGTCACTTAGACTCCTACACAGCGAGTAGACACACAGCACGCAACTCTAGGACCTAGACATAGCCCGTCTATCAGCACAGCAATTTCCCAGAAAGTACAAGCAATTCAAACGGATATCAAAACATGTTCTTTCCCAGTAATATCAAGACTCGTCCAATTAAACTAACAATATAACAGTTTTACCTATGTAACACTAAGACGTTCCGGTTATTAACAACCCTAGTCATGCATACTAGTTCGTTCCGGTTATTAATAACCCTAGTCATGCATACTAGTTATTCGTCCACAATTAAGGAGGGGTTCGATACTTTCCCTACCTCGAGATGGTGACAAGGCGACGTCTTTTAGCTGCGGACGACCGGGCCAACACCGTCTTCAAGGCGAAGTCCCCGAAATCCTAATCTGAGTTTAACAATTTAAAAGTCCCAATCAGTCTTGATCCAAGGTCCTCGAACAAACCAACGTCTTTAAAGTAATCAAGTTTTAAGTCAAATAATTATTAAATTAATTAACAGTTTCTGCCGACCCGGATCCGGCCCAACCCGGATCAGACCTAGAACCCGGACCGGGTCCGGACCCAAGGCCGACCGACCCAGGCTGAGGTCCGGCTCGAGCCCACGTCCAGGCCCAGGCCCAAGTCTAGGGACGAGCTAGGGTTCGGCTCGTGTCCGGTTTCACTCCGGTGGCGGCGACAGAGCTGTGGGCTGTTCTCCGACGACGGTGGGTGGCGGTAGAGGGTTCAGAGGGCGGAGGAAAGGTTTCAGGTGCGAAAGAAACAGAGACCTCCGGGCAGGGTTGACGCCGTGAGAGCTCACCGGCGTCCAAATCTCAGATCTGGACTCTGGGACTCCGGCGAGCTTCTCAGCCTCAGCTCTCGACAAAACCGAGCTCAAATTGTTCGATTCACGGAGAAGGAGGAGTGGAGAGGACGGATCGAGGCCGAAGCGAGCTCACCGTCAAGGTTTCTTCGCGATTCCGGCACGGTGGCGCTCGGTTCGAAAAGGGGCGGCACTGGTTTGGTGGTTTGAGGACGAGGAAAGTAGAGGGAGAGAGGGTTTGGTGGTTTCTTACCGAGTGGTGCGGTGGTGGGTGGAAGCGGACGGACTGAGAAGAAGAAGGAGGTCGGAACTGGAGGAGGGAGGTCGCTGAAGGCGGCGATCGGAAGTCACAGACGAGGGAGACGGGTTGGGGAGGCGATGAACAGTGCATCGTTAGGGTTAGGCTCCCTTTTTATAGGCGACACTGGACCGAACTGCTGGGCCGGTGAGCGAGTGCCGAATGGGCCCGAGCTTGGCCCAACTCGGGCTTGGCCCGAAACTGCTGTTTTCCCCCTCTTTTTTTTTCTTTTTGAAGTCGATCCAAAATTCCCCATTCGATTTCCACCCGCGACAAAGCAAGACGATCACAATTATTATTTTACCTGTTTAAAAAAACCGGTATTTACAAGGACCCCTTCCTCCGAGACCACCACCTTATCATCATCATCCTCCCAGTCCAGGACCTGGGAGATCCGAATCGAGCTCACCTCAGACTGACGTACACTCAACCCAGATTTGTTGGCTGCCCGAGTACTCGGGTCCGGTACCCGATCTATCGGAGGGCGATATCTAGGTACCTCCGCTGGTGGCTGTGGACGAGAAAGGGGCGGCAGTTCCGTCCGAACCTCCCCCATTTCCAACTGGCTCCCGTCCTGAGCCAAGACGGCCAACAGAGCCCAAGAAACCATGGTGGAGGTCGGCTGCGTACATGGTTTGTCCTTCAGGGCAAGAGGGCCGAGCGGCCGTCGATGGTCCGACAGAAGGTGGAGGGGGGGGGGGGATCTTCAGTGGATGGCGGCGTGAAGGTGGCCTCGGGCAGGAACTCTACCAGGTCGGGGGACTATGGCTGGTGAAGCTCATCGACGGGGTGGATCTGATCGGTAGGTGTCATTTTCGGTTGAAATCGGCAAGGGACGACCGAATCTGGTACAGGGGAGAGCCGAGACGACGAGGGGAAGGAGACAGAGTCGTCTGAGACACCTCGTAGGGACGGGCGCGATATGGCTGACCGGCGGGAAGCAGAGAGGAGCAACCATACGAGAACAACGAGTGCAATGGGCGGAGGGCAGAAGGACGGTGAGGCAGACGAGATCGGAGATGGCGATGGACGGCGGCGAGACCCTGGCTAGGGTAGAAATGGAACCTCTCGTGGAGGTAGCCAGAGAGCTTTTTTGTTTTATGTTCCTCGCTATTACTGGAATGCTTGTTATTTGTTTTTATCTATATGTGTATTTGGAATGTATTCTATCATTTTTTATCATAGAAGTTTTCTAAAACCTCAATCTGTAACTAGACTTGGAAGCCGGTAAAAATAAGCTTAGAGGCAACTTGTCAGGGTTATGTGCTAAAATAGTACGATCCTGATCAGCCTAAATGAAAACCGAGTAATAATAACCAGAAACTAAAAGAATTTAAATGCAAGCAAAAAATATAAAAAAGAACTACTTATTTTCTCTTCTCGAGACGGACTAGCAAAATCGGTTCGGGTCATAGTGGGTAGCCCACCAAGCCTTATACCCACCAGAACAGGGTTCAATCATGGATCCTGGCATGGTTGTTTGGTAGTATTCGCATGTTGATCATCGTTGTTCTCCTCAACCACGAACTAACATGCGGTAGTGGGAACCCACGTGAGATCCAGTGCCATCTTCAGCTGTCATGTACGAGTGTAGCAGTGCCCATTCTTTCCATTCCCTTTGTCCTTCAACACCTTTGTGTGCATAGGACCCAGACCACTCACCTACTCCCGAGGTTCTTTTCGCTTCCCCATTCGAGGGAGAGTCCCGATAAAGTACTTTGCTTGGTCCGAAGAAGGTGTTAGTGACTGTGTGGAGCTCTCACTAGAATAGTCGGGATATGTTACCTACGCACTCCAACCTTTTTCCTATGTCATGTTAGCTAGATCACAGGTATTTGTGACCTCCCATAATCCAACTAACGATCCTGGATATGCCTACTGAATTTTTAGAGTTTTCCCTTAAGGGTGCTCCTTAGCCAAATAATAGGTTTTCGAGGTGCCTCACTCCTCTCATTGAGTTCCGGGAATCCTAGGGGAAGGAGAATAGGAACCCTTCCACCTCCCACAAAATCCCCAACCAGATCAAGAGTAAGTGAGATGAGAAGTTCATCGACCAGGAGCGCCCGATGTACCCGAGGTTCCCCCATTTCGTTTTGAGCAGTAGCTCCGTATCGAAGCCCATTTGAACCTGGAGAGAGATTGAATCGTATCTCCTCCCTTCCCACCCTTGGAATACGAGCCTGACATGACTCAATACGATGGTTAAGACTCCTACATCAGACAAAAAATCCAAACAAGTTTTCATATTGTAGACCTACTATGGTAGGCTCCAAATGACATGGGAAACAAAGCCCAATTCACCGGCGGAGTGGCCTGTCCACATCAATATTAAAACGAAACCACATAAAATCATCAAAACAGCATGGGGTCGGGATAGGTACATATATCATCTCGGTACCCAAAGTAGTTCCCAAAAGAGGCTGGATTGGAGCATTCCTTGCATCTCAAGGGAGATTAAAGGCCCTCACATTGATCTCCATGAACAGAAAAAGAATGGTGCTCGATTGCATGCATGGTAAGAGGGGTACTAGGAGCCGAAGGTACCCACTAAAACCTCAAGGGCTCCGATGTCGGATGTTGTCCATCGCTACACTAGTTGGTAAGTGGAAAACCATCATGTCCTTCGCGAGGCACTCGACCTCCAAGCCTCTAATATTCATGTGTTGGATCATCACCCCACATAGAACTTCGAGTTACAACATATAGTCGCCAAAATTCGGTCGCCAAAGAGTGGCGGTACCGTCCATCAACAACTGTCGGGACAGTTTCAATCGGGACATCACCACTTGTTGTCGTCCGATTCGTCTTCGAGGGATAACTCCCCCACTTGGCATTGAGTCGTTGTCATAGTCCCAGGGACGATTGGTGCAGACAGTCATGAAAGTCTCATTGTAGGAGACGGTCGGAGGTGTAGAGATGAACCCCCAAGAGAGGGGCGCTCAAAGTTGTGGCCAAGACGGTCTCTGATCGTGAGGGTACTACAGGTCTTGAGGTGTCCTCAGAGAAGTCTTAGAGTCCCTTGGCGCTGTCCAGCATCTGGATCCACCAAAACCCACACAGTTCGACATGTAGTGGCCGGGGGAGGCTCAAAGTCCCTTGACACTGTCCGACATCTTGATCCACCAAAACCCATGCAGTCCGAATGGAAATACCATTGAAGAAGGGGCTCCAATAGATACAACTATGAGAAGGATATGAGGAACTCCAATAGATACAACCATGTAAGTGGTAGGGGAATCGAAAAGATAGAACATAATGAATGGTGGATTTGGAAATAAAGAAATAAAAAAGGGAGAGAGGATAAAAACCCTAAAATGCAGTCTCTAGACTCAAAATCCATGTCTTTAAAGTTAATGTGAGCGACCTTTAGTATGCAGCCTCTGAAAGCCCCGGGTTTGGACGGGTTTAACCCGAGATTTTATTAGATGTTGTGGCCAGTGGTTGGGAAGCATGTTTGTAAGCTGGTCAAAGAGGTGTTCAAATAGGGGGTCCTACCAAAGGATTTTAATGATACCAATTTAGTTCTCATTCCTAAGGTGCGGTCACCAAGACGGATGGGGGAGTTTCGTCCTATAGCATTGTATAATGTACTTTACAAAGTGGTGACAAAGGCTATGAGTAGAAGGATGTCTGAGATTTTACAAGGTGTCATATCAGATTCTCAAAGTGCCTTTTTAAAAGGTACGCTCATAACAGACAACTTATTGATCTTAGGGGAGGTTCTGCATGCTTAGAAGAATAAGAGGCAGGGGAAAGTGGGAAGTATGGCTATTAAAGTATATATGTAAAAAGCTTATGATTGGGTAGACTGGAGTTATTAGGAGAGAGTACTTACCAGACTAAGTTTCGACCCTTATTGGGTTCGGCTTATTATGGAATGTGTGCAGACAGCTAAGCTTTGGGCTTCTTCGGAGAGACGTAGAATGGGACCGATCATCCTAGGGAGAGGTCTGTTAGGGAGATCATGTATATCCGTTTCTCTTCATTATATGTACAGAGGGGTTATCAAGGCTTATTGATAATTACGAGATGAGAGGTCTAATTCAGGGGACGAGTGTAGTTCGGGCGGCCCCTTTAGTCTCATTTATTTTTTGCGGACAGTAGTTTCTTCTTTGGTAGGGCTTTGGAGGATGAAGCTCGGAATTGGAAGCATCTATTGGGGTTGTATGAAAGAGCTTCGGGTCAGATGGTCAACACTACTAAATCCTCGATATCGTTTAGTCCAAATACTGAGGAGGACTTACGACATCGAATTAGTGTTATTTTGGGCATGCCCGTGGAAGAGGAAATGGGTACCTATCTTGGGTTACCTACGGTATTAGGGCGCAGTAGGTACAAGGATCTACACTTTCTAAATGAGAAAATAGTACATAGAACTGGAAGTTGGGACGAATTATTTCTAAGTAAGGCAGGTAAGGAGGTGCTACTGAAGTCGGTGATTCAGGCCTTACCTACCTATACCATGAGTGTGTATTTGTTGTCAGAGACGCATATCAGTGAACTAGAAGTGGAGATGAATAATTATTGGTGAGTTAATGAAGTTCGGAATAGGAAAGGAATCAGGTGGCATAGTTGGAAGGGTTGTCTGCCATAAACTCAAAGGAGGTAGGAGTTTTAAACTTTTAAGTGATTTTAACTTGGCCTTGCTGAGTAAGCAAGGGTGGAGATTAATGAGAAACCCCAGGAGTTTAGTGGCTCGAATCATGAAAGCCCGCTATTATCCAATGTCTGATTTTATCCATGCAGTGAAAAGTCCTAATGCTAGTCCTATTTGGAATAGTGTATTGGCAGCGCAAGGGATTATGGAAAGTGGTATAAGAAGGAGAATCGGCTCAGGTAAGAACACGAGGGTTCTTGGGTCAGCTTGACTGCTCTCTAATTCAAGAATAATTCAGGTGGAGCCACCAAGGTTGGAAAGTTAGTCAGTTAATGACTTAATGTTGAGGGCATCTTGTGCCTGAAATGTGTAATTGATTGCTAGAATCTTTGACTCTAAAGATGTAGGCGAAATATTAAGGGTTCTGCTGAGCTCTAGCCTGATTGGGGATGATTGGTATTGGAAAGGAACCCAGAATAGCCAGTATAGTGTTAAGGAAGTGTATCATTCCTTGTTGGTGTTAGGTGGGAGGTGGAATGCATCAGATAGAGATTTTTTCTGGAAACAGTTGTGGTCCTTGAAAGTTCCTCCAAAGATTACACACTTTTTATGGCGGGGGGTTATGTGGACATCGAAGCTAGCTCTCAAGGGAAATCAAGAAGACATTCAAAATTAATTCAAGATTCCAACAAATCTGTTTTGGCTCTTTCCAAGGAATTAACGAAGACATTTTGACTATTTCCAAGGAATTAATGAAGACATTTTGGCTCTTTCCAAGGAATTAATGAAACTTGTTCCATATTTCCAAGGACAAATCAGCTACTTAATTCAATGCAGGGGAAATGAATTCAGACCATTAATGAGCTATTTGTGCTTATTTGCATATTTCCAACATTTAGATAAACAAAGAGTCATTTAGTTGTCCAATTTAATTAATTTCAAGTCTTGTTGATGTCCTATATAATAAGGTCCATATTCAGAATGTAATAGACAAGTTTATGCAATTTTTATGAATTAAAAGTTCGAGTTTTCTTCTAGGAAGAATCTATCACATTTCAATCTTCATGTGTGTGAATCCTTGAAGTTTGAGTGTTTGGACTTATCACAGACTTTCCATAATCTGTGTGGCGTCATTCAATCCACCATCTATCCTCCTAGTTACTTCGATTCTTCAAAGAGTGTTGTACGACCAGTTGAAGTAATCTACATCATCAACTCCATCTTCATCCATTGGAACCTTAGATAGTGTTGTACGGCCAGTTAAGGTTCTCCATCCTATCATCACTATCCTACGTAACCTATGAGCAAGGTTCTATCTCATCCTACTACCACGTTCCTATATCAGGGGGTGTCAGGCTTTATCCCTATGAATGATAATCTGAGGTCCTGTAGGGTGGAGGTTGATCCAGAATGTGTGGTATGCGAAGCCTTAGAATCTGTTGTTCATATAATGTTTGAGTGCCCGGTGACGAGGGAGGTGTGGAGCAGATTCCCAGGTATTCAAGGGATAGTAGGGGATACATTCTGGAGCTGGTTGGAGCAAGGTTGGGCGGTGGACATAGGTTCTTATGCTGCCATAATTGTAGCGACCTGTTGGGAGTTGTGGAGGGCTCGCAATAAAAGGGTTTGGGACGGGAAGAGCCCAATTATGGAGAGCATTTATCGAGGGGCTCAGACTCTACTGTCGGGCTAGGTTGAGGCGCAGGTCCCGTGGGTCATGGAGGTAGGTGGGGACGCTGTTAACGGTGGCAGGTGGAGGAAACCAACTGCAAATGGGTGGAAATTAAATACTGATACTATAGTCTTTGCTGGGGTCGGGGTGGGGGAGGTTGGGTATGTCGCAACGATGAGGGAATGCCTCTATTCCTTCGCTGTTGGGTGTTTCATGACATACAAGACCCGAAGGTTTTAGAGGCTTTAAAGGTGAAGGAGGCACTAAGGGTGATTGTCACCCGAGCAATGGAGCATGGGGTGGTTGAGTCGGATTTCTTAGGTATCATTCAGGCAATTAATAGTAATCTACCCATGTTCACTCCTTTAGGTGCTATTATTGAAGATTGTAAGCGGGTTTTACATGGTTTAAATGATGTAAAAGTAATCCGTGATATGAGGGCTGTTAACAAAATAGCTCATGACCTAGCAAGAAATGCCCAAATTTAGGTTAATATGGTGTGAGATTGTATTGTTCTGGCTGAACCTACTTCCAAGTCACTGGCAATTGACTCTATATAATAAATCCAACACATTCGTCAAAGAAAGGGTTAATGTTAGCATTTATAACGAGTTACTATTAACCCCAAAATTTCAATAACTAATCCATGTCATTAAAAATAGTTCAAAATGGTGATAGGTATGGCCCACATGCCTACGTGGAATTTACATAATACATTTATTACACGAAAATATACTCCATTGAGGCATTAACACCTAGAAATTCCTCCTCCGAAAACCTTCTATAAATCAAGCCCATTTCTCTGATAGCAAAACCAAACTAAACCCATTTCCCAATCCTGTTTTTTTCTCCCGGAAAATGGCCCCCACTCCTTCCCTTAACGGCGACGCTGCCGCCGGCGGCGAGCAGAAACAGAGAGACCAAGACGATGGGTCGGAGAAGAACGGCCGGTCGCCGGCGAATCAGGGTCCGAAGAAACCTCCGAAGAGAGGATGGGGTGCGTTTCAGCTCGACCAGCTCCTCCAACGTGAGCAGCGGAAGAAACGCGCCTCCGGCGACCAAGGAGCCGCCGCCGCATCCAGGTCGGCTCTCCTCCCTCTTCCCCACCCGTCGTTCCTCGACCCTCTCACCGGAACTCCGCTTCCCTACCCGCCGTGGCACCAAGAGGTCGGCGCCTACTCACCCGCCGCCGGTTCTGATCCCCACCATTTTTCCACTATGTTTGGAGCTTCCTCCGGCGGCCGCGGTGGAGGAACGGTGATACCTGATCAGGCCGCGGTGGCTCCGTACAGTCCCTCCTGCTACTGCAATGGGTTGGTCGAGGTACTAATTTTGATTTCGATTTCAAAATTTCCTCATAATTTATTGGGTTAATTACAATTAACTACTGTTAAGTTAGAGAAAACGTCATTTTCTAGTCCAGTTAGAAAGGTTATATGCACATCTTAATCGATCCTAACACAAATGTGACATTTTGTTACAAATCCTAACTTGAAGGTAGTGTTTTGTTATAAAAAAATAGCATAAAAGTGATATTTTGTTACAAGTCCTAGCTCCCCTTTTCATAATATTTTACGCGTGATTGGTATTTTTTGTAAACGTGTACCACCTTTGTGTTAGGATTTGTCAGAAAAGGTGGAGAACAACAAATGACTTTTCCGACTGGGCTAGTAATCGACGTTATCCCTTAAGTTTACACGATTATCCGATATGTATCTTGATGTTTTTTGACGAATATATACCCTTATCTTTTAACTTTCAGAAAGCAACAATGGTACAATTTGAAAGACAAGGGTAGACATTTTTTTAAAAACATGAGGGTATACAAACATAAGGGTAGTTAATTGTAATTAACCTTAATTTATTTCCTTATACATGCTTAATGAGCTGATTTTGTGTGTCAAAACAGAACCATTTACATTCTGATTTTGTGAGTCAAGGACCAAGCTACACTCTTCCCAACCAAGTAAGCATTATTTTCATAACAAAAACTCCATTACATCGTGTTCAATACTAACATTTCATCCTTATTAATGATTTGTAGGTTGGAGCAACCTTTGATGATGATCAAGCAGCGGCTTACCTGAACATCCTCGAGTGCTGGGCCTTGCTCGGCAGTGATTCTCCGGACATATCTAAAAACATGTAACGCTCTTCAGCATCTACTTCTAGCTAGAAGTATCGTTTTGTTGTTTTTGAAAGTTAAGTGTAACTTTTTGAAAATATCTTAAAGTTAAGGGTAATTTTATGTTATTAACCCAATATATAATGTTTGTCTTTGGTTTGATTGGGTACTGAGTGATATCTATTTGCTGTAATGGCCAGGTGTTTCTTTACACTTGCTCTTTCTTTGTTATTTCATTCTGGGAAATGCTGTTTTGTCTCTTCCTTTTCTCAGATAGAAGAGAGAGAGAGGGTCTTTTATGATATATAGATCAAAAACAGGTGGGTGATCTTCAGAAATTGCATAAAGCCAGGACTAACAGTTACTCTAACCTCCCATGTCTTTATACCAAACCTCTCTCTATGTTTCATTTCTATTGGTCGCTTCTTTGGTCTTGCAATGGTGAAAAGAAAATTACTCATATGTAAGTTTATGGGAATGCTTGTTATTTGTTTTTATCTCTATGTATTTGGCATGTATTCGAGCACTTGCTAGTCGTTTGAAATAAAATCATAACGATGATATGCGATTGAAATTAACCGATATCAACGATATCTTGACACGTTACGTGAGTAGACATAACAAATACATCGTATAGTATGTGCTTGCAATCACATCTAAACCGCATATTGTTGTTTAAGAGTGAGCAAAAGAACCACCAAATAGATAGAATTCGATTAATTCAAAATCGAAGAAATGATCGTTCTCTAAGTTAGGCTTGAATTCGAGAATTTTGTGTCAAACTCATTTTTTTAGCATAGAAGTAGGAATTCATTTATACGGAAGATAACTTGTAACAAGATGGATTTGGAAATGATAAAATTGAAAAGAAGGAGACATAGTCACAAACGATATGTCCGAGACGTGAATCTTGTGACTAACATGCCCGACTAATCCAGGTAACAGTCGAGGGGGTAGATCCTCTTGACGATGGGCGCATGGTTGTAACTCACTTTGCTCTTTTCCTTACCCGACATGAAAATGTTCATGGTGTTTGAGAAACACGCGCGCTGGTATATATCTCAATGGAGACTTTTTCGATGCAACAGGGGGAATATTGGGCATTCAGGAAGAACACCAGATTAAAGGGGAGGCTTTAGCTCAAGATAACTCTGAACCTAAAAGGTCGGGGTGTGCGTTCCCAGACACACCCCGTTGTTCGATCTCACACTCATTGGCCTTGGCGAGGCTGCTTCGTAAATCTCGCTTGGTAAGAGTGCCGATAAACTAGAGCTTACCAGGGCTTCGAGAAAGAGAAAGACATGACAAAATCAGTTTAGTGATCAACTCATTTCTTTTGTGTTAAGTCCATATTCTCTATATAGTTCTGTAAATGGAGACAAATACAACGCAGGGTGATCATATACACGTTATGTTTTCTCAGGGCAAAGCCAAAAAAGAAAAAGAACACGGAAAATTGCACAAGAAACGTGGACGGCAGGATTCGAACCTGCGCGGGCAAAGCCCACATGATTTCTAGTCATGCCCGATAACCACTCCGGCACGTCCACTGCTTGTCTGCTTCTTACATGACAATTTACATATTAAGATCATACTTGTTAAAACACTAATTTAATATTGAATTTAATTAACTTATTAATATTGTTATAGTAAAAATTTAAATCCAAGACATTGAGTAGAAATCTTAAGCTCATACTTGTTCTACCTAAAAGAGCGCGGGTAAATTAATGCTTGTTTAATCAACTAACTAAACACTTGAATTTGAGTTTTGGGATTAGAGCTTGAGTTCTAGGAGCAATACTCTTTTTTTTATCGGCAAAACAGTATATAAATTTCTCAAAAAGAGAGGACAAATGGATCTGAGAACATAATCCTTACAACCAAGAACATCTCCACGGCCTCAATACTAAGCAACAGATAAGAAAACAAGGGTCAAAACCCAAAAAACCCCTACAACCAGGCCTTACAAAACAATAAAAAAGATCACCAAAGCCAGCCACTTATCGCTATCCCTTACCCTCGGAACCCCAAAAATCCCCAAACAAGACACAAAGGCCAGACAAACCATAGGTCTTTCTTTATCTATCAAATTATTTTAGGTATCTTCATAGGTAGAAGTCTTGTAGCAATATTACAATTTTTTTCTTTAAAAAACTCTTGACATCCTAGTCTTAAAAGTGTAAGAACCATAAGTTTGGTACTTCTTGCTTCTGCATAAGCAATTGAACCCAAATTTAGATATACATTGCTGATAAAAAAAAGTATGAATTGAATAGTTCATATGAACTAAGTAGTTTGTACTTTTTATCATCTCTCTTGTGATTTGTTTATATCTATATCGATTAATTTAATCGTTTGGATCGTCATTTGAAATTTGTGAATTGTGTCATTAGTACAATAACTTTACGAGTCTCCACCTCTAATTTAATTTTTTTTGGATCCAATCATGCTTTACCATGGAATTAAAATCTTGTATTTCTCCTCCATGTATCCCATGAGTTGATTATCCATATTTTTATCAGCTCTACTTGAGTTTTTATAGTTGTATAGCTGCATATTGATCTCCCTGGTACTCTCTTAAGTTCCCGAGAACGACAGGTGGATGCAACGTTTTTGTTGCTCAGTTTGTACTTTTCGGTCGGTAAGATTGATTAATCCATTAATGAATCTTTCCGTTAAAAAAAATGCACGCAATCCATGCATGCATGTGTAGGATATGCATGTACTATATACATGAATGTCATGCATGGAGGATGAAGTTGTCCTTATTACAGAGCTACAAGAATATTTTAAGATGGAGGGCAAAATGGTAAATAAAAGAAGAGAGACCTGTCTCTCAAAGAGAGAAAATCTGAGTTTGGGACTATGATCTGAAGGGTGATATCTTTCTTTCTTCCATTGTGACAGTGGTCCTTCTTTTTGTAGTTAGAAGAGAGAAAGAGAGGATCTTTTATGATATATAGATCAAAAACAGGTAGGTGTTCTTCAGAAGTTGCATAAAGCCAGAACTAACAGTTACTCAAACCTCCCATGTCTTTATAGCAAAACCCTAGGAAACATCTCTCTCTCTCTCTCTATGTTTCATTTCTATTGGTCACTTCTTTGGTCTTGCAATGGTAAAAACAAATTACCCAAGTGTAAAAATTGAAAGGAATGCTTGTTGTTTAGTTTTATCTTTATGTGTATTTGGCATGTATTGTAGATCACTTACCCTAGTAAGAGGGCATGGTCTTCTAGCAACCCTTTTCGAAGTCTTACTTGTCGTTTGAAATAAAATCATATCGATGATGCCATTGAAATTAATCAATATCAGCTGTATCGTATTGCATTGTACGTGCCTGAAATCACGTCTAAACTGTTTTATTATTTAAGGGTGAGCTAAAGAACTACTCAATTAGATAAAAATATCGATTAATTCAAATCCGAAAAAAACGACCGTTTCCAAAGCTAGGCTTGAATTCAAGAATTTTGTATTAAACTCGTTTCTTTTATATTAAGTACATATCCTTATTAAGCCCATTTTATTGAGTGAAACCTATTCTTAAAGAAGTTCAATCATGCTTATTTAATTTTATTAAAACTTATTTATGTACTATTGCTTGAGTGATTTTTTCGGTTGTTTTCTGTCCGAAAACCACTATTCGAATTTGAAAAGGGGGACCATTGTTTCTGATTTATTTTGAGCTTTGTTTTCACGATTTTAATATGGGTTTACTTTTCGTTGCATTTCCCTAGTATGACCTTTACATTTTTTACACGGACTATAGTTTGTCGTTAAAATTAATAGAGACGTTAGTTTTGGATGGGAAAAGACAGAAATGCCTTCAACAAAAGTCAATAACATGAAGTTGGGCTTGACCTTTTTTTGCACTTCCCAACTATGACCTTTCCATTTTTTGCACGGAATAACATTTTTTGCTGAGGGCATTTTAAACTTTTTCCATCCAAAACTAACGCCACTGTTAATTTTGACAACAAACGATAGTCCGCGCAAAAAATATAAAGGTCATAGTTGGGAAATGCAACAAAAGATAAACTCAGGTTAGGATCGTGATAACAAAACTCAAAACAGGTTAGGAACCATGTTTCCCCATTTAAAAATGACGAGGAACTGACCAAACCGACCGTTACTCATCTATGTTATTGTTCCTTTTGTCCAATGGGGAAATATATTTCAGACAAACGTGATGTTGGATTAATTTCGCAAACTGGGAAATGATTTGCAGAACAAAACAGAGAAACGGTAATAGCATGCAATAGAAACCGAAAAACTGGAAAGACCAACCGGTGTGACGTGCAGAAACAAGAGGAACAGCTGAGTCGTGGCACGGAGGTCCACTGACTTTGAAGCAAAAGTTCCGGCGCGCCCGAGGTGGCGAGCAGCAGTGGTTGCTCCCCAAGGATCTCTCAGCTCTTATCCAGCAGCGCGCCCACTCGCTCTGCCGGACGTGGAAGCAGTAGAACAGCAACAGAACTTCGGGTGTGGTGAGAGTTTGGGAGAGTAACAAAACAATATAAATTTGGCTCTGGAAGTGTTGAAAAACGTAAGTAAAAAAAAGGAGAACCAGAGCAGTATTTATAGTTGTAGGACGTAAGGGCAGAAGGGTAAAAGCACAACAGATATTCTGATATCAATCTGTTCCAACGACTTCCACAACTGGGTCAGACCCACTAAAAATCGGAACCACTTTGACCTCACGTTCTGACTCGTTCAAAAATATTTGAATAAATCAAACCAGAAAATTAAAAAGTATTTTGAGTAAAAAGATAGGATTGCTTGCCCCGCAGGGGCTCCACCCGAACCCGCGCCCGGCCCGGGCCGGCCCGGCCCGTCCCGACCCGGACGGACGGCGGCGGCGGTGCGCGCGATGCCCATTCCGGCCCAACTAGCATAGGCTGGCCCAGCTGATGTTCTGAACAGGGAAGGGAGGAGTGGCTTTACTAAAGAGAAAAGCCCATTTGGTTCCCATGTGGGACTCTTGTTAAAACCAAAAGAGAAAAACTTGGATTTGTAAGCCAATTTATCCAACAATCCCCCACAAATTGGCGACAAAAGCTTTAAAAACAAAACACTTTAAAAAAGGAAGGAAAAACACCACAAAAGTTCTATTACTGGAAGGTGCGGTACTTAAACATCAATATCTTTCGATTTGAATTGATGCATAGTGAAATGTGATAACAACTTACTTAAAGTAAGTGAACAAGTCTTGAACTTACTTAACTTCGGTTGATACGTCACACAACACATACCATACTTCATATCCCACTGAATCCGTGAAACTATCAACTACGCTATTAAAGGCCCTGCGTAAACCTTGGTTCTAATGAGTGCTCTAGGAAGACTTTGCCCCAAGTCTTTCATAGATGGCGGCCCACCATGACAGACACGTAGGTAGCTCATCAAGTGCTTCTCACAAGCACTGCCCCAAACGGGTCTGGAGCTATTAAGGACATAAAGTCCATCCTGTCAGCAGAATCCATCAAGTGCGTCTCAATAGCACCACAAAAACTGGTTGTGGATTACAATCTATCAAGTGCGTCTCACTAGCACCACCAACACTGGTTATAGATTATTATCAAGATCTATCAAGTGCATCTCAAAGAACCACCAAACCTGGCTATAGATCATCAAGCACTACAAATGTCATAGGAATGGGAGATGTAGTGCATCAAGACAAGTACGACTACATATGACCACTAACTCAAGTCATCCGTACCTTCTTGACCTATGGGCTTGAGCCCCATCCCCAACGACATATCTAGGAGAATTCTCCTTGGTTGACCCTTGGTAAAGGTATCAGCCAGATTTCTTTCGGATCTAACAATTTCCAAAGAAATCACTCCATCTTTCAGGAGTTGTCTGACGACACCGTGCCTGATACGAATGTGTCTCTTATTACCATTGTACACATCATTCTTCGCAATGCAAATAGCCGATTGCGAATCACAGTGTAGTGACACAGGCACAGCTTGCCTTCCCCATACAGGCACTTCTGCTAACAGGTTCCTCAACCACTCTGCCTCTTGTCCAGCCAGCTCAAGGGCAATGAACTCAAACTCCATGGTGGAACGGGCTATACAAGTTTGCTTCGAAGACTTCCATGATATAGCACCTCCACCCAAAGTGAACACATAACCACTCGTCGAGTTGATCTCATCATTACCTGAAACCCAGTTTGCATCGCAGTATCCTTCCAAAGCCGAAAGGAAGGTGCTATAATGCAGGGACCAACTCATGGTTCCTTTCAGGTACTTCAACAGTCGACTTAGAGCATTCCAATGCTCAGGGCTTGGGTTATGTGTATACCGACTCAACCTGCTTACCGTGTAAGCAATGTCTGGTCGAGTACAGTTCATAAGGAACATCACACTTCCTATAATCTTTGCGTACTCAACTTGTGAAACACTATCACCCAAGTTCTTTACTAAGGGTACGTTCGGATCATAGGGAGTCTTAGCAGGTATCGTCAAAGTGATTGAATTTCTTCAACACTTTCTCAACGTAGTGAGACTGACTCAAGGAGATGCCATTGGTGTGTCTCATAATCTTAACACCTAAAATGACATCAGCTTCTCCTAAGTCCTTCATCTCAAAATGTGATGACAAGAAGTTCTTGGTGAAGTTCACTGCATCGATATTGTCACCCAGAATCAACATGTCATCGATATAAAGACAGATAATCACACAACCCGATTCTGTCAACTTCGAGTACACACATGAATCAGAGTTGTTCACCTCATATCCGTCAGTCACCAGAGTTCGATTGAACTTCTCATACCATTGTTTAGGTGCTTGTTTCAGACTATACAGAGACTTCTTCAGTTTACACACCTTGTTCTCTTGACCATCGATCACAAACCCCTCGGGTTGAGACATATAGATCTCTTCCTTTAGATCACCATTCAGGAAGGCGGTCTTGACATCCATCTGATGGATTATCAAACCGTGAATGGCAGCTAAAGCGACTAGAGACCTTATCATTGCAATCTTGGTCACAGGAGAATACGTGTCGAAGTAATTGACGTCTTTCCGTTGTGTAAAACCTCTAACCACGAGTCTCGCCTTGAACCGCTCTATTGTACCATCGGGTCTCAGCTTTCTCTTGAAGATCCACTTACTACTAATGGTTTTGGAACCATTAGGTAAGTCTACTAGATCCCAAGTCTGATTCGATACAATAGAATCAAGTTCAGCCTGGATGGCCTCTTTCCAGAGGTTAGCATCAACGGATCTCAAAGCCTCACCATAGGTCTTTGGATCTTCTTCTAACAGGAAGGCTGAAGCAAACTCGTCTGAAACAACACTTTCAGGACCAACTTCGGCTAGAAAGGAGGTGACGTAGTCATCTCCGAAGCTCTTCTCAATCCTGGGTCTCTTACTTCTCCTTGGTCCCTCAGCTTGACCATGTGAAGTAGAGCTTTCGGCAACCCACCTGTCACGAAGCGACGGAAAGGGGATAGTGGGTTCAACCGGATCAGCAACGGCGTTCCTCTCCATTGGAAAGATGTGTTCGAAGAACTCAGCATCTCTAGCCTCAGAAATTGAGCGGTCATCTAGAGACATGAAGCGATACGCCGTGCTGGTCTGACCACAGCCTATGAACACACAATCATAGGTATTAGATCCGATAGTGGTTCTCTTGGGGTCAGTTAAGCCTACCTTTGCTAAACACCCCCACACTCTGAGAAACCTTAGGTTAGGAGCATAACCTTTCCATAACTCGTAGGGGGTCTTATCTAGGTTCTTGTGCGGCACACGGTTAAGTATGTGACAAGCAGATAAGACGGCTTCCCCCCACATTTCATCAGGAAGGCCTGAACTAAGAAGCATTGCATTCATCATGTTCTTGAGTGTTCGGTTCTTACGTTCAGCTACTCCATTTTGTTGAGGCATGTATGGTGCACTGGTTTCATGAATGATACCATTCGATTCACAAACGTCCTTTAAGAAGTTTGAGCCATACTCTCCTCCTCTATCGGATCTCACTCTCTTGATCTTCCTCTCAAGTTGGTTTTCTACCTCATTCTTATACTTGATGAACATCTCTTCAGCTTCATCCTTTGTAGTAAGAAGGTAAACTCTCGCGAACCTAGAGCAATCGTCGATGAAGGTAACATAATAATGTTTGCCTCCCTTGCTTCTCGAGTTCTTGAAATCCGCAAGATCAGTGTGGATTAATTCAAGTAGGTTCATATGCCTTGTTGTGACTGATTTACAAGGATTTTTAGCGAATTTTGCCTCTACGCAAATTTCACATTTCGAGAGTTCAGAGGTAGATAGCGATGGTATAATAGACATGTCTCTAAGTTGTTTAATTGAAGCAACATTCACATGTCCTAATCTACCATGCCAAAGATCAAGAGACTCAGCAATATAAGCGGAAGCGGAAATTTTATTATTGCTCAAGATTACATGATCGACATTAAACAGGAAGAGCCCCCCACAATAATACCCCTTCCCTACGAAGTCTTCATTCTTGGAAAATACCACCGTGTCATTCTCTATGACGGTCTTCAAGCCAGCCTTCATCAGCAGCGGTCCAGAGACGAGGTTGCGTCGCAGGGTAGGGACACAAAGGGCATTACTGAGAACAAGCGTCTTCCCAGATGTCAACTTCAGCATAATCCTCCCACTTCCAGCTATCACTGCAGTAGAGTCGTTTCCCATATGAACCACTTCACCAGGTGCAGTTGGTTCGAACTCATAAAAGATCTCCCTCGAGTTGCAGAGATGACGGGTGGATGCGGAGTCCAACACCCAGTCAACGGTGTTGTGTACCAACATAGCCTCAACAACCACAGCAGCTACAATGTCGTCATCTTAAGCAATGTAGGCCCTTGCACCATTCTTCTTGTGATCTTGACGATCGCCACGGTTCATGCATTGATAGGCCTTGTGTCCAGCTTGACCGCAGACATAGCACAACATGTTCTGCTTCGACTTGTTGATAGCAAACTAAGGCTTCACAAATTTGTTGCGGTTGTTGGGAGGTCCTCGCTTGGGAGCTTCCTTGGACTTCGGCTTCGGCTTGAACCTTGACGGACGAGACGGTCCACCGGACTCCACTATGTTGGCCTTCACCGATGGAGGTGGCAAAGGTGGGATGAGACTCAGAGCATCCTTCAGACGGTTCGCTTCCTCAATCTTCATGTGGCGAATGAGATCTTGAAGCGTCAGATCTTTCTCGATGTGCTTCAGGTGGCATCGGTAGTCCTTCCACGACGGTGGAAACTTCTCCAGCAACACATGAGCGAGGAATACCTCATTCATGTCCATCCCTTCTTTGACGATGGCCGCGGACAGATCCTCGTAGACGTGAATTTGGTCCATGATTGATCGGTTGTCAACCATCTGGAACGCAAGCCACTGGCTCACGACGTAATTCTTGTTCCTGGTGTCGTCAGCCCCATACTTCTTCTCCAAAGTCTCCCAAATAAATTTGGCAGACTTGTGGCCAGCAAGCAGGTCAAAAAGGGTATTGGACATAGAGTCCAATAGCTGACCACGGGAAACCTTGTTGTCCTTAGCATACTTAAGACGTTTAGCCTCATTGTCCCTAACAATTGAGGCCACTAAAGGGGTAGATTCACCAGTAACATTAACAGGTACGGGGGGGGGGGGGGGGGGGGGGGGGGGGGGGGGGGGTACACACAGTTTACGAAATTAACAGGGATTAAAAACAGATTCTGTAATTAACTACTTTTGCTTCAAAATTGTTGGATTAATTTCGCAAACTGGGAAATGATTTGCAGAACAAAACAGAGAAACAGTAATAGCATGCAATAGAAACCGAAAAACTGGAAAGACCAACCGGTGTGACGTGCAGAAACAAGAGGAACAGCTGAGTCGTGGCACGAAGGTCCACTGACTTTGAATCAAAAGTTCCGGCGTGTCCGAGGTGGCGAGCAGCAGCGGTTGCTCCCCAAGGATCTCTCAGCTCTTATCCAGCAGCGCGCCCACTCGCTCTGCCGGACGTGGAAGCAGTAGAACAACAACAGAACTTCGGGTGTGGTGAGAGTTTGGGAGAGTAACAAAACAGTATAAATTTGGCTCTGGAAGTGTTGAAAAACGTAAGTAAAAAAAAGGAGAACCAGAGCAGTATTTATAGCTGTAGGATGTGAGGGCAAAAGGGTAAAAGCACAACAAATCTTCTGATATCAATCTGTTCCAATGACTTCCACAACTGGGTCAGACCCACTGAAAATCGGAACCACTTTGACCTCACGTTCTGACTCGTTCAAAAATATGTGAATAAATCAAACCAGAAAATTAAAAAGTATTTTGAGTAAAAAGATTGGATTGCTCGCCCCGCAGGGGCTCCACCCGAACCAATTTATCCAACAAGTGACACTATGGATTATGTTCTCTTTGTATATCAGATTGGTTTCCACATTTAAAATGAAAATTTCATTATTAGGATGAATCTAGACTTTATATATCACTATAGCTATTTTCTCTTTCTTTTATCGGTTTACAACTTCAGCAAGTCCCCATCAAGTAATGACTCAAAAAAACAAGTAACAATTTTAAATAATAGTAACAAAAGCCCCCAACGTTGCTTTCTCCGCAAGACACATGTTAATTTGCTCACAACTTCTTCACCAGGAGATGAACTCCATATCCGGGTTCTACCACAAACCTCAGAGTAGGAGAGTGAATGTACTTGGGAGAGAGGGACAAGGAGAAATTGGACACAACAAGAGCTATGAGCAGCTTGAGCTCAACCATGGCCAAGTTCTGGCCGAGACACACCCGAGGCCCGACCCCAAACGGCATGTACACTTGAGGAAACTTGCAAGCGCTCGATGCCCCGTTCGCAAACCTCTCTGGGTTGAACTCGTAGGCGTCGGGTCCCCATATCTCTGGATCTGTATGCAAATGCAAGGCCATGGTCCAAAGGTTCACTCCCTTAGGCACATGGATGTCCCCTATTTTCATGTCCTTGTAGGCTTCCCTTGAGATCACCGTTGCCGGCGAATAGAGGCGCAACATCTCCTGAATCACCATCGTTACCTACAATTTTGTGACAATATTTTTTTATCAGCAATGTAAATTTAAATTGAAACCTATCACAAAGAGAATTTTATGACGAAGTTGGCTTACTAAGGGTGAGTTCTTATTGTTGGGGTGGAATTGGGTTTTGTCAAGGGGTGATGTACAAATTAGCCACTACACTTGATTCAAAAGATTAACATATGTCCCGATTGTTGGGGAGAATTGGATCTTGTCAAAATGATAAATAAATTAGACATCGTATTTGACCTAAAAGACTAGCCCCTAGCTATCAGGTTTTGGGATCAAAGTGTATATTAGCTCTGTCTTTATCTCACGTGCAGATCTTGATAAGTTCTCTCCTCCATCTTGAATTCCTTGTGATCTCCTCCCTAAGACCAAACTGTCTGACACGGTCATTCCTCTCCCCCTTAACCCGACAAGAATTTATGACGTGATCGTAGTCCATCTAACCCTTATGATGTGTGCATCTGATACTAGTTGTTGGGAAGAACAAGGCCTCAACTGACCATAAAATTAGACATCACTTTTGATCCAAAATTCCATCATATCAGGTCATAGATCAAAGATATATCAATTTTTCATTTACTGTTCATTTATTTATTGCGATGTGGACTATATTGCATTCTGACTCACGTATAGATCCTAATCTTATGATATTGGAACATGTTTACTAATAAAAACTTGTGTCATGCTCAAATAAAAAAAGTGACACTTAATTTTATAGAATTCGACTTGATATATAGGATTCGTTTTTGATGATATCAGAATCTTCTTGATTTAGACCTTTTCATATCTCACTATCATGTGAATTATGACATATACAGTGATATGGTGTTCATGAGAATTAGTATATGCACCTGTTTCATCTTGCGAAGCATGTCGAAATCAGGAACCTGACCCTCACAGATCTCGAGAACCTCGGAGCGAACTCGTTGCTGCCACTCCGGATGCGAGGCCAGTAGCATAAAGATCCATGTAGCCGATGTAGCGGTGGTCTCGAAACCGGCCAAATAGATGTTCTTGCAATTATCAACAATGAACCTATCCATGTCTTGTTCTTTGAGGTCGCTATTTCTAGCACCCTCGAGGACCATCTGTAGCAAGTCCTCTTCATATCCAGCTTCCATTCTCTCCTTCACCATCTTCAGGATCGAACTCCGGACCTCTTTCTCTATAGCCCATGTTTTTCTATTTGATTTCGTGGGAAGATACCTATGAATACCGGAGAAATGAGATTTTATAAATGATTAGATCAAAACCCAATTAAAATGTTAACCTTTTAATAGTGAAGCTTAATATGATATTTTTAGCTCGATTAACAATGGTTGGTTCGGTTGTTTTTTAGTATTTTTAAATTGACAGAAACTAACATTTTCCGTTAGAATTGACGGAAAACGTTAGGAAAAACTCCAAAAACTAACTGTTATATGACTATTGAACTAAAAAACTAACCGTATATTTGTTACTTTTTTCGAGTTTTTCCTAACATTTTCCGTCAATTCTAACGGAAAATGTTAGTTTGTGGAATTACCTTAAGTCTACAGGCTTGATCTGATCGACTAATAAGTCAACAATCAGTTGTTGAACAGTACAAGTTGACGGTAATTAATAGTTGGTGTTACCCTATTTTTCTATTATTGATCTCACATGCATAGAGTGTATACCTCATGCCAAGGATCCCCATAGATAGGTTCTTCTTTGACATGCTCTCTTGGAGAGCCCTTAACTTGGAGAAAATCTCTTGACCCCTCATATAATTGCTCCCAAAACAAGCTCTTGAGATGACATCTCCGGAGAAGCTCCTCATGTCTTGATCAATCTTTATGTCTGCAACTCCACAATCCTCGGCCTCAATTCTACTCTTCCAAGAGTCCACTAAGGTACCCGCAGACTCAACGACAAGGCTAACCATACCCTACAACGATTCAACGTAGAGACTTCAAATGGGAATATTGAAGTATTATGAAGAAAAAACTCTAAGAACAAACGGTCATTTGATTATTGAACTCAAAAACTAACTATATACTTGTTAGTCGATCAATTTGACCCTGTAGACTTAGGGTAATTACGCAAACTAGTATTTTTCGTTAGAAATGACAGAAAACGTCAGGAAAAACTCAAAAAATTAACAAGTCTACAGTTAGTTTTTGAGTTCAATAGTCATATGACAATTAGTTCTTAGAGTTTTTTCTAACGTTTTCTGTTATTTCTAATGGAAAATGTTAGTTTGCGTAATTACCTTCGGTCTACAGTGTCAAATTGATCGACTAACAAGTCTATAATTGGTTTTTGAACGATATTTTTTTATAGTTAGTTCTTGGCGTTATCTCTATTATGAATCCACGCCAACAAATAGGAGAAGAAGAAGAGAAAAAATACATATAAAAGTTAGGATCGCGTCTAACTAACAAGATTAATCTTTTAGTTGCAAAAACCTGATCAGATGTAAGAAACATGTTTTAAAAACAAAAATTAACAATTGGGTTTTGATACGATAAAATGAAGTTCGGGTATGACTCCTCGTACCTTAACCTTCTCCATGTACAGCTCGGGCGCAAGGATTTTGCGTTGGTGAGCCCAAACAGTCCCGTTGGAAGACAAGATACCCTGACCGACCAATGGACCAAAATCCTTTTGTTGGTACGAGGGTTTCCCAAAGTCTAGGGAAGTGCAGGTCGTGATCTCTCTTGCGATGTCGGGTCGTGTCACGTACAATATTTGTACGTTTCCAAGTGAAAACCTGAATAGTTTACCTGTCCGTACAAACACGTGTTAGGGCCACATGCATGATAATTATAGTGTCAATCCAAGTCAACCCCTTTGAAGAAAAGAGTTTGGAGAGGTCAAAGGTTGACATTAGTTCACCCGAAAGTCAACCTATAATCTAAAAATTACACCAAAGTTTGATAACTAATCACTCACTTTGAAAGTCCTTAGAAACATGTTTCAAATTTCAGGAACATCTGTATATTGATTGTATAGTCTTTATCAAATATAGAGTTTTCTTCTACCTAATAGATAATCCTGAACCAAATTCTTAAAAAGACAAAAAAAAAATATTCAAACGGAAATGTCCTCAACAAAAGTCAATAATCTGAAGTTGGGTTTGACATTTTTTTGCACTTCCCAACTATGACCTTTCCATTTTTTGCACGGACTAAGATTTATTGCTGAGAACATTTTGAACTTTTCCCATCCAAAACTAACGACAACGTTTTTTCTGATGGAAAACGATAGTTCGTGCAAAAAATATAAAGATCACAGTTGGGAAGTGCAGAAATAGATCAATTCAGGTTAGGATCGCGAAAACAAAACTCAAAATAAACTAGAAACCATAGATCCAGTCTAACTCAAACCGGCCACCTGTCTGTTTTCAAACAAGACATCTAAAATGATATAACTTTTGTTTTGTCCAAATATGATTCATACCGTATTGCTTTGCCCACTTCTCAAAAAACGGGAACAGAAGAGCCGGGCAGTTGTGGATGGCCGGAACTTCGCCGGCGGGACACTTCTCTTTTGTATCCTCTCGAGCTTTCCTGATCTCCATGATGTTCCCAAGCAGGAACGACGGCGGAGGTCCATGGATCCCTTGCTTCCTCAGCATTGATCTCACCTTCTCCGGCTTCAACACCACGGCATTGTAGAGACGCAAGAACAATCCGAATAGACCCACCAGCAACACCGACGAAACCGTCACGGTTACTGAAGTGATCGGGAATTCCATGGACGTAGTGAAATGGGTTTTAGGGTTTGTTTAAAGACTTTGTAGGTATGGAGATGGTGTTGAGCTTGAGGAAGTTGAGAAGAGAGTGTTGGTGTATTTATAGTAGAGGTGTTGGTTCGGTGACACAGTTGAGAAGGAACAAGGTTGATTGACTTATTCCATTTATGCTGTATGGCCGAACATCAAATTTGTTTGACGATAGATAAGAAAATCAAAGTTCAGGGCCGGCCTTATGAATTCTTGTTTTGAAAATGGAGAGATTTATATATTTTGTTTTGTTGATAAAAAGAAAATATAAGACATATTTTAATATATATAGCAAAAATGAGACGTTGTCCAATATCTAATATACTACAGGATCATTCAAGTATATATATATATATGTTTCTAATAATTAGTCTAAATATATCTATTAAAACAATGCACCTCAATATATCTATTAACTCAATGATCTTTGTGCAAGCTTGATGTGTGCTGCTTCGCTGTGTAGACAATTGTCATCAATTATGTAGGCACCTACTTTAGGTTTATAAGCTTCTAACATAAAAACATTCTCAATTGTAACAATATGAAACTTGTTGTAAAAATCAAGTTTGATCGGAACCAATACCAAGACACCAATAGCTCAGAGTAATACGAAGGTTGGTGTCTACGGATTGGTTACCAAGCAAGACAAGACAGAACACTTGAAAATTAGAGAGTAGATAGAACTTTTATTAATTTCTTGAGAACTTTCCTACAAGATGAGAGTGTTGGGTGTGTGTTGTGGTGTGTTGGGTTGTATGTTCTAATACAAGGAGTTGACACCTCTATTTATTGGAACTAAGAACACATGAGGTAATGCCACATATACTACTAACATGCAATTAGTGGTGGCCACATGTGGCATCCACTTCCCACTTCACAACAAAACCAAATGAGGAGGGTTTGGAGGTAGAAGACGCGCCCAGCCCGAAGCCCGAATTGTTGAAGCTCCAGCGCCTGCTGGAGCTGTCACGCCCCAAATCCGGTTCTTGCCCGGACTCGAGGCATGACTAGTAAAATATAAATAAAGGAGATAACAATTTAAATCAAGCTCCAGAAAGCTCCAATAAACAACTCGAATCCACAAAATGTAGTTCAAAACATAGTAACCCTCTAGGGGTGTAATAATAATTCTCCACAGTTTGGTTCAAAACATAAAAAAAAGTAAAGTGCGAAGTCTCTATCATGTACCCCACCGAGAAGCACCCGAGCTTCTACTCCTCAATCAAGACTGTAGACACAACAGTAAAACATAGGGGTGAGCTCACGCTCAGTAGGGAAAACGCATAACATAGTGAACCTTAAACTCAAAGAATCAGCGGCAATGCCCACAAGATCCATAATTCACCAACACAGTTCACAAGGTAGTTCGTAACATTTCAGAAAACTCATTGGTAAGGTTAACATATAGCTCTTAACAATCATAGACAATAGATAGACCAATCAATGTCGTGGCACATGAAGTCACCACCCTCCGATCCACATCTTATGTGTCCTCTCGGATTTTCCCTCCAATCCAGAGGAGACGCATATCATTGAGACTATCGGAAACACCCTTCAGGGCACATATCGTCGGAAGTCTCAGAAACGTCTCCAAGGGATTTTAGATCATCGGGAACCCAGGGCCATACTCCCATAGGAGCGCACACGTGGGCAATTTAATGATAAGCAGTTAATAATTGAATAACGCACTCAACCGAAATAGGAAGTAATACAAGCTCAACAACCACCAATCCAAGTCCACACACGGCTCAACCATCACCAATTCACACAACCCACAGTACACGAATCACACAACCATAGCACACCAAATACACAATCCCAACTTACCGTTCACCTACCAGTTTCGAACCACCGGGGCATCGATCACCTGATTGCACCGCTCGGCACAACCAGTCATACTCGATGCTCCAAACCACCAATCAAGTAAATCAAGTAATCATTCGAATACCAATCAACGAGCAAGTACGAGTGTAATCAACTAATCATAAAGTCTTCAAAAGAGCATTCAAGCATGCAATTCCACTAGTTTCATTAGACTCTTTAGCCTATCCACTAAGCAACCAACAACCAAGCATGTGATCCTAGCACGCAACTAATCCGAGGGCTTTGCCAAGGCTCCTCTACCAGACAATCATATCCCAAGTATTGAAAGCGAATTACACTAGTGATTGGCATCCTAATCGGTCACCACTAGACACTTCCGGTTATTAGAAAATGAAAGACGATTATGCTAGTTATTCGCATCCTATATGCATGTCTAGGACCTTTTCCAATTTTATTAACCAATCATGCATACTAAGCTTCATAAACGAGAGGTTAAGGCTTTCCCTACCTCAAGGTCCTCCTCTTCAACACTTTGATGAAGTCCGGTGATCACCACTTCGCTCCTTCCTCGGTTCCCGGCGTGATCCTTGCTCCTCTAGCTCGATCCACAAAGTCTTGGACACAAAGAAACGCTAATTAGGCTCCACTTAAACAGTAAGAAAGACCCCCAAAACCCTTCCAAAGTTCAGCTCAAAACCAAGATGCCAAAACCCTCAAGAAACCTCAAGAAACCCTCACCCTGGTGGGTCACGGACCTGGTCACGGATCCGTGACGTTAACCCTCACGGTTACCGTCACGGAGCCGTGACGAGTGCCGTCACGGACTCCCTCACGGAGCCGTGACATCGCCCGTCACGGGATCCGTCACGCACCAGGGCAGTTTTGCCCTTCTTCAACCTCCAGCTCCAAAACTCCAAGAAACCACCCTTAAACCCAGAAATTTACCCCTTCCAACTCCCAAAACAGTCCAAATCCTTCAATACTCCTCTACCCATGGTAGGAATCAACACACAAACAAGTTTCCAAGGATTCATCAAATCAAACCCACTTCAAAATCTTCAACAACTATTGATTTCTCAACAAAAATCCAACAAGGTTCATCATCAACATCATCTCCCACCATTTCCACTCAAACCCAACATCATCTAGCAATTTTCACCCCAAACCCATGGAAATAGATGAAGAGAAATGAGGATTAGAGAGTTCCATTACCTCTAGAATGTTGAGAAGAAGAGGATGCTAGTGATTTTGAGGGTGGATAGCTAGAGGAAGACCCCAAATGACTCCTTCTTCTTTGATTTTCCTTCAAACCTCCATGGGAGCTCTCCTTCCTTGCTTCCCCTCTAAGTTTCGGCTACAACAAGAAGAAAATGACTTGATTTTGCTTCTCCAATCCAATATAATACCTAGATGAAGTAATGACCTAAAGGCCCTTGAGCTAGATTCCCTTGTAGTAGCTTTTGGGAGGGTAAAAGGGACAATGACTATCCCTTTTTCTCTCATTCAACCAAAAGAAGACAAGTGTCCCTCTAAGTCATTTAAATTTCCAAAATAAATTTCAGTACTTTTAAAATTGAAGCTTTAGTCGATATAAAGTCTCGTTTTGACCAAAATTGACTTTATCCAATATTATACTCAAACGAAAGGGTTTTCCCCCCTGAAGCCAACCGTGATAATGGCTACTTCGTTTGGTTTTCGGAAAAGTCCCGAGTGACTTCCGGAGTCACCGGTTCGACCGGAAGCGGGTCTTACAATCTACCCCCCTTAAAGGGATTTCGTCCCCGAAATTAAAAGCAAGGTATCTCAATGTCGAACAGGTGGGGATACTTCACGCGGATCTCATCCTCGCGCTCCCAAGTGGATCCTGCTCCCTGATGTCCCCACTGTACTACTACCAACGGAATCGTCTTGTTCCGCAGGATCTTCTCCTTCGTACCCAAAATCTCAACGGGCTGCTCCTCAAAGGTGACATCATCTGCTATCTCGATGTCTGACCACTCAATGACGTGCGAAGGGTCTGCTATGTACTTCCGAAGTTGGGACACATGGAAGACGTTATGCACGTTCCCAAGCTGCGGTGGCAAGGCCAACCGGTAAGCTACAACTCCAATCTTCTCTAACACATCAAATGGCCCAATGAACCGCGGTGCCAGCTTGCCCGCGCTGCGGTTAAACCGCACAAGACCCTTCTTCGGGCTCACCCTCAGAAACACATGCTCACCGACCATGAACTCAAGAGGTCTACGACGCCTGTCTGCGTAGCTCTTCTGCCGACTCTGCGCGGTCTTCAGCCGCTCTCTAATCAAAGTGATCTTCTCGGTCGTCTCCCTGATCATGTCTGGTCCAAGTAAGCTCCGGTCCCCAACCTCAGCCCAACACACCGACGATCTGCAAGGTCTGCCATATAAGGCCTCGAATGGCGCCATACTGATGCTGGACTGGTAACTGTTGTTGTAGGCAAACTCTGCTAGCGGCAAATGATCCTCCCATGATCCCTGAAAGTCAAGCACACAAGCCCGAAGCATGTCCTCTAGAATCTGAATGGTGCGCTCTGACTGTCCATCTGTCTCAGGATGGTAAGCTGTACTCAACAGTACCTCAGTGCCCAAGGCCTTCTGTAGACTCTTCCAGAACCTGGATGTGAAACGGGGGTCTCTATCCGATACCACTGATACTGGTACATCGTGCAGACGAATAATCTCTCTGACATACAAGCGAGCCAACATGTCCACAGAATCAGTCATCCTCATACCCAGAAAGTGGGCCGACTTGGTCAGTCGATCAACCACTACCCACACAGCGTCATGCCCCTTCGACGATCTGGGCAATCCACACACAAAATCCATAGTCACGTGCTCCCACTTCCACTCAGAGATCGGCAAAGGCTGTAGCAAGCCTGCGGGACGCATGTGCTCGGCCTTTACCTGTTGGCAGGTAAGGCATCTAGAAACGAAATCTGCAACTGCCCCACGCATCCCACTCCACCAAAACTGTCGTCGCATGTCTCTATACATCTTGTTGCCACCGGGGTGCACAACTAGACGGGAGTGGTGGCACTCACGCAACACAGTGTCTCTGCACTCACTGGGTACAAACAGTCGTCCTCTAAAGCGGATACCCTGATCGGTGCCCATCTCCCAACCCTCGAGCTCGACTCCATCCATCAACTTCTGCCGAACCCCTACTGTCTCGGCATCCTCAGTCTGTGCCTCTAACACCCGAGCAAAAAGTGTGGGCTGAGCCACTAAGGCATACAAGGCCATACTCTCTGTGACCTCCTCCAACTCTAGCCTGAATAAGCTCAACAGCTCCAACATGTCCCACTCTCGGACTGCCATACTGGCAACGCAGTGACTCGACTTCCTGCTCAAAGCATCGGCAACCACGTTCGCCTTGCCCGGATGATAAAGCAACTCGAAGTCATACTCTTCAAGTAGCTCCATCCACCGCCTTTGGCGCATGTTCAGATCACGCTGCGAGAAGATATACTTGAGGCTCTTGTGGTCTGAAAACACCCTGAACTGCTCACCATACAGGTAATGTCTCCAGCTCTTCAGCGCAAAGACTACCGCTGCTAGCTCGAGATCATGGGTGGGGTAGTTGCGCTCATGCACCTTCAACTGCCTCGAGCCGTAAGCAACCACCTTCCCCCTGCATCAAAACACAACCTAGCCCTTCGCCTGAAGCGTCACAATACACGTCATAGCCCACTCCCCGGTCTGGAACGATCAGCACTGGGGCGGTAGTCAACCGAGCCTTTAGCTCGCAAAAAGAACGCTCACACTCATCCGTCCAAATGTACTCCGCTCCTTTGCGGGTCAAAGCTGTCATAGGTGCTGCAAGGCGAGAGAAATCCTGAACGAAGCGCCGGTAATAGCCTGCCAACCCGAGGAAACTCCGAATCTCAAATACACTGCTGGGTCTCGCCCACTTCGACACTGCTTCAACCTTGGATGGGTCGACCAAGATGCCCTCTCGAGATACCACGTGGCCGAGGAACTTCACCTCCGTGAGCCAAAATTCGCACTTCTCCAGATTGCCGTACAACTGGTGAGTGAGTAAGAGTGTCAACACTGTCCGCAGATGCTCTGCGTGCGCCTCCTCATTGGGCGAGTAGATCAAGATGTCATCGACGAAGACTACCACGAACTGGTCTAGATAAGGTCTGAAGATGCCATTCATCAAGTCCATAAACGCGGCCGGCGCGTTCGTCAAACCGAACGGCATCACCAGAAACTCGAAATGTCCATAGCGAGTGCGGAACGCTGTCTTCTCTACGTCCTCATCTCGGACTCTCAGCTGGTAGTATCCCGATCGAAGATCGATCTTTGAGAAGTACTTTGCTCCCCTCAGCTGGTCGAATAAATCATCAATCCTCGGCATCGGGTAGCGGTTCTTTACTGTCACCCGGTTCAACTTCCTGTAATCTATGCACATCCTCAAGGCTCCACCCTTCTTCACGAAAAGGGTGGGCGCTCCCCACGGTGATACGCTCGGGCGGATGAACCCCTTCTGCTGCAGTTCCTCAAGTTGTCGCTTAAGTTCGACCAACTCGGCTGGCGCGAACCGATACGGCGTCATCGAGATCGGCGCCGTACCCGGGATCAGATCGATCCTGAACTCCACCTCTCGCGCTGGTGGCAAGCCTGATAGTTCCTCCGGAAAGACCTCCGGGAACTCCCGCGCCACTCTCGGTAGCTCACTACCACTCCGCACGATCTCTGACTCAAACTCCGTAGTCAAAGCGGATAAGAGAACTCCGCTCCTGCTACCCAAAACACACGTGATCAGTCTATCACCTGACCTCACTGTCACCTGACGTATGTAGCAGTCGATCGTCGCTCGGTACCTCGCGAGCCAGTCCATACCCAGAATCACGTCAAAGGCGCTCATGTCAAGAACGAGTAAGTCCCCTAGAAATGGGCAATCTGCCACCCTAATCGCACAGTCTCTGCAAACGGTGCTCAACACCACTGCACCCGTAGCCGGGGTCTCCAAACAAAGGGGCTGACTCAAAGTCTCAACCCGCAAACCCAAAGAAGAAGCAATAGACGAAGAAATGAACGAATGGGAAGCTCCCGTATCAAACAAAAAAGAAGTCCACGCATTATAAAGTAAACACGTACCCTGGGTGGCCTCATGCCCGGCGTACGGCCTCTCAATCCTGGAATCAGTAACTGCAAAGACTCGGCCCTGTCATGCCGGCGGTCCTCCTCTAGGTGGTGGGGGAAGGGCCACCCGCTGCTCAGCTCTCGGCTGGTGCCTCTGACCTGCTGCTCCCGCCGCTAGACGCTGAGCTCTCTGCTGCGGTGCCTGACGTGGTCTGCCAGGGGGCGCAGGGCGAGTCTGAGTCTGCTGGGGCCTCGGTGCAGGCGCTCTGCCAGCTATCTCAGGGCATGCCCGGATGAAATGATCAGATCGACCACACATGAAGCATCCTCTCAGTTGTGCTGCCTCAGGACACGCACGCATGAAGTGGTCGGTGCTGCCACAGTGAAAACATTCCCTTGGCGCACTAGGCTGTCTAACTCCGGTCCCCTGGGGACGACCATCATGACGCTCTACAGGTTCATTGCCTCTCGGGCAGTCTCGTGCCAGGTGACCCTGCTGTCCACACTGAGGACACAGCTGTGCCACCGGGGCGGGTCCAACTGACGCGACGGCCCCTGCTCGGCGCATGCCATCCTACTGAAACTGAGGCTGAAAGTGTCCTGCAACTCTCTGTCTGCGTCGGTCTCGATGGTCAGACGGCTGCAAAAAGCCACTCGGCCTAGGCCTGGTCTCTCGCACCCTGGTAGTATCTCTGAAATGTCTCTCCATAGCCAAAGCCTGATCCAAGAGTGTGGAGTAATCTGTGGTCCTGAAAGCGATAACCCTGTCGGCTATCGACGGGATGAGCCTGTTCTCAAACCTCCTGCAACGGTCCTCCGCAGTCCGCACCAACTCCGGCGCGAATCGGTCCAAAGAAGTGAACCTCACTGCATACTCAGAAACACTCAAACCCCTCTGACGCAAATCCAGAAATTGATGGCGCCGATCATCCCGAATGGAGCGAGGGAAGTACTGCTCCAAGAACAGCCTGCTGAACAACTCAAAATCACTGCCAACCCTCTCCTGCACTGACTGCCACCAGTAGTAGGCCTCTCCCTCAAGCTGAAAAGTGGCGAACGAAACCCTCAGACGCCCCTCCGATACCCCTGAGGTATCGAGGTTGCGGGTAACCCGCTCCAACCAACCAGAAGCCGCCTCAGGGTCAGCTCCCCCGGAGTAGGTCGGCGTACCAAGTCTGCGAAACTCTCGGTGCGACTGGGCCATGAGGCTGTCAAACTGTCCTGGCCTCTCTCCAAAACCTGCTGAAGCAACAGGCACGGGCTCTGGTGCGGTAGTCCTCTGCTGCGCACTCAAGGCTGCTAGCACAGCGCGAACCACCTCCTCGAGAGGGGTCGCCTGAGTCGGCTCTGCGACTGGAGATGTCCTGGGTGGTGACCCTGTTGGTCCATCCTCAAAACGCTGATGCACTGTGGAAGCAGCATCCAGGGAATCAGCTGTCCCTTCCTGCTCAGCGGCAGGTGCCTGACTCGGACCCCCAGCTTGGCGGCTCCGGGTACCCCTATGAACATACGTACGAGCCATGTCGCCTATCCGCCTGCAACGGATAACGCACATGTTCAGTACTTAGTTCAACAACGGTTCTCACACGTCACAAGGCCAAACACACACGCGCCTACACAAGTCACCCACAGATACGCCCCTCCCACTAGTAGATACAAATATACTCATATAATAGCACCCAAGTTCGCATCTCTATGTGTCACACAGCAACAACCAGCGATTTAGCAATCAACACCAACTCCCATAGGAGGGTTCAATCAATCAAAGAAATCCACTCCCACAGGAGGATTCAATCTCAAGCACACCACACCAAAGGCACAACACAACGGGTATACCCCTTGCTCGGGTATCCTTTCACAGAGAGGGGTTTAGTACTTAACACACTTCAATTCAAAAGTCACCCTTAACCTTTTCTTCCCTTCCATGAATTCCCATTTCTTAACTTTTACTCAAACCTTTTCATGTCGATCTCATGTTGTTACAATCTGATTCAGGCGTCCCCAAACCTCATTGTAACAACTTGACATCAAAACATCACGCTCGACTACAGTGGCGCCCCTGAGTCAACCAGTGATGGTGTAAATATTCTAGTTCTACTGAAAATTCGGCATGACCCAAACACATTTCCCTTAACCCTCCGCTTAAGCGGGACAACCACCAAAAAAAATTCACAAGGTACAAGCACACAGAGTTCTCATGCTCTTTCAGAACCTCACACAGTCAAAAATAACGGAGTTCTCATACTCCTAAGGTACACAACGCAACCAATAAACGGGGTTCTCGTGCTCCCAATTACTACGGGGTACTCGTGCCCCAAACTCGCCACACACGGGCCTACGGGATTCTCGTGTCCCAAAGTCGCCACCTCATTGGGCATACGGGATACTCGTGTCCCAAAATCGCAACCTCAACGGGCATACGGGATACTCGTGTCCCAAACTCAACAATAAACCACGCTCGCAACTCACCGAGTCATCAACTTGCAATCCAGCCAAAGAATGCTCGCAACCTCCCCGAGGCCAGCCAAAGACACCCACCTTAGTACACAGGCTCTCATGACCACCCAAACACAAATAACCACACGGCTCTCACGGCCACTCAACCCAAAGGCAAAGATACGGGTTCGACGACCCACTCATAGTTCTCATACAACGGGATAGGGGGTTCTCGTGCCCCACCCAAAACGCTCAAAACGGCATACATGGAGTACTCATGCTCCAGCTCAACAGTCAAACACAATTCAACACATGAACAGTACCAAACCATAACTTGAAAAAAAAATTCGAAGTAATACGCCAAAGGGCAAACACCATTAATTGTTGGCTCACACTATCATGTATGCATAGCGGGTCGGTCATTGACCGTCAATCCAACTCTGATCTCAACCATTCGGCTTCACCGATCATTAAGGAGAGGATACCAATTAAGTAATGCAAACATTGTAGTGCAAGATTTCAATTAGGACAACCCTTCAAGCAACTCAAGGCTCAAACTTCCTAACTCTACCCACCTAATTGACTTCGGTCCGAGGTTTGAAAATCAGTTCAAAAGACACATGTTTCAAATGCAACCAGGCTCTGATACCAAATTGTCATGCCCCAAATCCGGTTCTTGCCCGGACTCGAGGCATGACTAGTAAAATATAAATAAAGGAGATAACAATTTAAAACAAGTTCCAGAAAGCTCCAATAAACAACTCGAATCCACAAAATGTAGTTCAAAACATAGTAACCCTCTAGGGGTGTAATAATAATTCTCCACAGTTTGGTTCAAAACATAAAAAAAAGTAAAGTGCGAAGTCTCTATCATGTACCCCACCGAGAAGCGCCCGAGCTTCTACTCCTCAATCAAGCCTGTAGACACAACAGTAAAACATAGGGGTGAGCTCACGCTCAGTAGGGAAAACGCATAACATAGTGAACCTTAAACTCAAAGAATCAGCGGCAATGCCCACAAGATCCATAATTCACCAACACAGTTCACAAGGTAGTTCGTAACATTTTAGAAAACTCATTGGTAAGGTTAACATATAGCTCTTAACAATCATAGACAATAGATAGACCAATCAATGTCGTGGCACATGAAGTCACCACCCTCCGATCCACATCTTATGTGTCCTCTCGGATTTTCCCTCCAATCCAGAGGAGACGCATATCATTGAGACTATCGGAAACACCCTTCAGGGCACATATCGTCGGAAGTCTCAGAAACGTCTCCAAGGGATTTTAGATCATCGGGAACCCAGGGCCATACTCCCATAGGAGCGCACACGTGGGCAATTTAATGATAAGCAGTTAATAATTGAATAACGCACTCAACCGAAATAGGAAGTAATACAAGCTCAACAACCACCAATCCAAGTCCACACACGGCTCAACCATCACCAATTCACACAACCCACAGTACACGAATCACACAACCATAGCACACCAAATACACAATCCCAACTTACCGTTCACCTACCAGTTTCGAACCACCGGGGCATCGATCACCTGATTGCACCGCTCGGCACAACCAGTCATACTCGATGCTCCAAACCACCAATCAAGTAAATCAAGTAATCATTCGAATACCAATCAACGAGCAAGTACGAGTGTAATCAACTAATCATAAAGTCTTCAAAAGAGCATTCAAGCATGCAATTCCACTAGTTTCATTAGACTCTTTAGCCTATCCACTAAGCAACCAACAACCAAGCATGTGATCCTAGCACGCAACTAATCCGAGGGCTTTGCCAAGGCTCCTCTACCAGACAATCATATCCCAAGTATTGAAAGCGAATTACACTAGTGATTGGCATCCTAATCGGTCACCACTAGACACTTCCGGTTATTAGAAAATGAAAGACGATTATGCTAGTTATTCGCATCCTATATGCATGTCTAGGACCTTTTCCAATTTTATTAACCAATCATGCATACTAAGCTTCATAAACGAGAGGTTAAGGCTTTCCCTACCTCAAGGTCCTCCTCTTCAACACTTTGATGAAGTCCGGTGATCACCACTTCGCTCCTTCCTCGGTTCCCGGCGTGATCCTTGCTCCTCTAGCTCGATCCACAAAGTCTTGGACACAAAGAAACGCTAATTAGGCTCCACTTAAACAGTAAGAAAGACCCCCAAAACCCTTCCAAAGTTCAGCTCAAAACCAAGATGCCAAAACCCTCAAGAAACCTCAAGAAACCCTCACCCTGGTGGGTCACGGACCTGGTCACGGATCCGTGACGTTAACCCTCACGGTTACCGTCACGGAGCCGTGACGAGTGCCGTCACGGACTCCCTCACGGAGCCGTGACATCGCCCGTCACGGGATCCGTCACGCACCAGGGCAGTTTTGCCCTTCTTCAACCTCCAGCTCCAAAACTCCAAGAAACCACCCTTAAACCCAGAAATTTACCCCTTCCAACTCCCAAAACAGTCCAAATCCTTCAATACTCCTCTACCCATGGTAGGAATCAACACACAAACAAGTTTCCAAGGATTCATCAAATCAAACCCACTTCAAAATCTTCAACAACTATTGATTTCTCAACAAAAATCCAACAAGGTTCATCATCAACATCATCTCCCACCATTTCCACTCAAACCCAACATCATCTAGCAATTTTCACCCCAAACCCATGGAAATAGATGAAGAGAAATGAGGATTAGAGAGTTCCATTACCTCTAGAATGTTGAGAAGAAGAGGATGCTAGTGATTTTGAGGGTGGATAGCTAGAGGAAGACCCCAAATGACTCCTTCTTCTTTGATTTTCCTTCAAACCTCCATGGGAGCTCTCCTTCCTTGCTTCCCCTCTAAGTTTCGGCTACAACAAGAAGAAAATGACTTGATTTTGCTTCTCCAATCCAATATAATACCTAGATGAAGTAATGACCTAAAGGCCCTTGAGCTAGATTCCCTTGTAGTAGCTTTTGGGAGGGTAAAAGGGACAATGACTATCCCTTTTTCTCTCATTCAACCAAAAGAAGACAAGTGTCCCTCTAAGTCATTTAAATTTCCAAAATAAATTTCAGTACTTTTAAAATTGAAGCTTTAGTCGATATAAAGTCTCGTTTTGACCAAAATTGACTTTATCCAATATTATACTCAAACGAAAGGGTTTTCCCCCCTGAAGCCAACCGTGATAATGGCTACTTCGTTTGGTTTTCGGAAAAGTCCCGAGTGACTTCCGGAGTCACCGGTTCGACCGGAAGCGGGTCTTACAATCTACCCCCCTTAAAGGGATTTCGTCCCCGAAATTAAAAGCAAGGTATCTCAATGTCGAACAGGTGGGGATACTTCACGCGGATCTCATCCTCGCGCTCCCAAGTGGATCCTGCTCCCTGATGTCCCCACTGTACTACTACCAACGGAATCGTCTTGTTCCGCAGGATCTTCTCCTTCGTACCCAAAATCTCAACGGGCTGCTCCTCAAAGGTGACATCATCTGCTATCTCGATGTCTGACCACTCAATGACGTGCGAAGGGTCTGCTATGTACTTCCGAAGTTGGGACACATGGAAGACGTTATGCACGTTCCCAAGCTGCGGTGGCAAGGCCAACCGGTAAGCTACAACTCCAATCTTCTCTAACACATCAAATGGCCCAATGAACCGCGGTGCCAGCTTGCCCCCGCTGCGGTTAAACCGCACAAGACCCTTCTTCGGGCTCACCCTCAGAAACACATGCTCACCGACCATGAACTCAAGAGGTCTACGACGCCTGTCTGCGTAGCTCTTCTGCCGACTCTGCGCGGTCTTCAGCCGCTCTCTAATCAAAGTGATCTTCTCGGTCGTCTCCCTGATCATGTCTGGTCCAAGTAAGCTCCGGTCCCCAACCTCAGCCCAACACACCGGCGATCTGCAAGGTCTGCCATATAAGGCCTCGAATGGCGCCATACTGATGCTGGACTGGTAACTGTTGTTGTAGGCAAACTCTGCTAGCGGCAAATGATCCTCCCATGATCCCTGAAAGTCAAGCACACAAGCCCGAAGCATGTCCTCTAGAATCTGAATGGTGCGCTCTGACTGTCCATCTGTCTCAGGATGGTAAGCTGTACTCAACAGTACCTCAGTGCCCAAGGCCTTCTGTAGACTCTTCCAGAACCTGGATGTGAAACGGGGGTCTCTATCCGATACCACTGATACTGGTACATCGTGCAGACGAATAATCTCTCTGACATACAAGCGAGCCAACATGTCCACAGAATCAGTCATCCTCATACCCAGAAAGTGGGCCGACTTGGTCAGTCGATCAACCACTACCCACACAGCGTCATGCCCCTTCGACGATCTGGGCAATCCACACACAAAATCCATAGTCACGTGCTCCCACTTCCACTCAGAGATCGGCAAAGGCTGTAGCAAGCCTGCGGGACGCATGTGCTCGGCCTTTACCTGTTGGTAGGTAAGGCATCTAGAAACTAAATCTGCAACTGCCCCACGCATCCCACTCCACCAAAACTGTCGTCGCATGTCTCTATACATCTTGTTGCCACCGGGGTGCACAACTAGACGGGAGTGGTGGCACTCACGCAACACAGTGTCTCTGCACTCACTGGGTACAAACAGGCCCATGAAAGGCCCATGCAACCAAGGCCCATGGAACTAATTAATCAAGTCTTGATTAATTAGTACTAAGTAAGCAAGACAAGGATTAAGGTGTTGGTGATTCACCACCTAACCCAATCTTGTCTTGCCATACTGTGTCCTATTTACACCTTACTTGACAACATACTTGTCCCATGCCTTTAGTTGGACAAGTATGGGTTTTGTTATGTTTAAGTCATCTTTTTTCAACATAACAAACACAAGACAAGAATAGGAAACACATTTTCTCTCCCTCTTCCATGGCCATTTCGGGTTTGGCTAGTTTCCACCTCCATGTTTGTGTTCTTGAGTCCTCAAAGAGAAGAACTACGTGGCTTTGATTCCCATGTGGATACGTAGGCGTCTTGGAGACTCAAGCCAATCATTCGTTAACCGGTGTTCTTGTTTTGGTAAGAACTAGTGCTGAATTTTTCTCTTGTGAATCCATTCTTTGTTAGTTGTTTCATGGTTTTAATCGTCTCTTGGTTTTCATTGATTTTCCGCTGCGAGTTGGTTCATCTCCAACCCTACCTCGAGACCCAACAGTGGTATCAGAGCCGTGCTACCTTCGGGATTCACAAGACGGTGTTCAAAGTTTCGGTTTTGCTTGAAAGTTTCGTTTTTGGCATGTTGTTTTGCTAAATTGTTTGATAACATGTTTTAAATACTTGTTTATGGATTTAATGCATGTAAACTGAATTTTTGAAAATTATTTCAAATCTGGAAATTTTGAAAAAAAATTGATTTTTCGGGTATCTGGAGCGGGACTCTCGGGGAGCCGAAACCGGGACCGAACGGGGCTCCGTTGGACGGAGCTAGGCCAAGCATGACCATTGGATGGTTGATATGCCAAGGCTAAACCGTTTTGTTAGTTATGACGAGTTTGGAACCGTCATGACGAACTCGAAGATCAAATGTTCAAAAGTTTCATTTTTGAACGGTTTCGATAAACCGAGCATCAAAAAAAATTCGAAACTTGGCTATTAATTAAAACCGGAAAATCACATGATGTTTGATAACATGCTTGTTTGATAACACGATGTGTGATGTGATGTTGGCATGGTGTACATAATAGCCCCGAGCTCAATTTAATTATTTATCGCTTTTCACGGCCTGCGAGCCGTTAGTGTTAGCGTGTAATTATTCTTTCAAGGTGTGGTCGTCGAACCACTTGTTTGTAATATTTATTTATTCCCGACCTGCGAGTCGTGTATTAAATTGTAATATTTTACTCAAGATGAAGAAAGGGCGAAAAGGTCATTTGGTGGCTTTTCGGGTGTTGGCATCGGCTTGGAGTCGATGGAGCTCAAGAAGCTAGTGGGAGTTAGTTTAGGGGGCTATTATGTGCATATTTATCGCTTTATGCTTGGTTTAGTTTATGCATGATTAATTTTATGTGTTTTAGAATTGCATGCTTAACTTTATTTACCGAGCATATCACCTCACATGCAAAGATAAAATTGGAATTTTAATCCTTGTGTGTGAGCCCTTAGAATCGTCATTACATTGGATGTAGTTGACGGGTTCGAAGGAAGAATTACATTGGATGTAATTTGAGGCATCATTGCATTTGGAATGTAGTTGATGTGCTCATCGCATCTAGGATGTGTCAAAGTTTTAAACACAACCGGACAAGTAAAAACGGGTCATGTCTGATACCTCCCAATTATCAACACCTTACTACCTCCCCGTCCTATGGGTGTCGTGCGCATTAGCGGAGCATCCATGGGAAGCGGGGTAGTAGGTTTGGACGACATATGTGGGTGTCGTGCGCATTAGCGGAGCACCTACATAGTGACGGGCCATAGTTGAAAATTGGTGGACCCGACTACGATTCTCAGCCTGAGGTTGAGCTAGGGTAACAGATAGGGTAAGCCGTGTACATAAGTGCATACCCTAGCCAAGAGTCACATTGGATGTGATTGGATGGAGTCCTACCTACATAGCTCGATTAAGTGGTGAGCATTAGTTCAGCTTAATCGAGTGAATCAAGGATCTTGGTTTCAGATTCTAAAGGTTTAGAATCGATTGTTGGTGTTTAAGCTTGATCTTCATAAAATTTATTCAGGTTACTGATTGAATTTTTTTTGTTGTAGATCAAATGGCAAATTCAGCGAACATTAATAGTTTGTCATTAAAGACCATTCTTGACAGGGTCAAGCTAAATGGGACAAACTATTTGGACTGGTACAGAATTTTGAGGATAGTCCTCAAGTCTGAACGCAAAGAATATGTCCTTGACAAGGCTGTCTCTAAGACCATATCAGAGTTACATGAAGTGTCATTAACTGCTGAGAAGAATATCTCAGGGATCTGGGATCCAAGGATATTCTGATGGTCAACAAGGGAATTGGAAGTGGCAAGGGCTGGGCCCATGCGCACTTGGCAGGAAAGATGAGACACCTGAGAATGTCTGCTTCTACTGCCAACAGCCTGGTCATTGGAACCGGGATTACAGGAAGTTCACGGCTGATCTGAAGAAGGGCAGTGGGACTGCGCCTTCATCAAATAGCCTGGATGATCTGAAGAAGGGCAGTAGGACTGCGCCTTCATCAGGAAACCTGGATGATCTAAGGAAGGGCGGTGGGACCGTGCCTTCATTCGGTATTAACTCTATAGAGCTACATCTCTCTACTTCCAAAGATTCATGGGTATTAGATACCATGACTGAATCTCACACATGCACTAATATATGGTGGCTGAAAGTAGGAGAGATTTGGAAAGCACGAAATGGACCTCAGAGTTGTGGCAACTGCTGTAGGATCCATGAGTCTTGCTTTGCCAAGAGGCCTTGTCTTAGTATTGTATAATGTATATTGCATACCTACTTTTAGTAGGAATATTATATCTGTATCCGTGTTTGACAAGGAAGGATATAATGTTAATATTGGAAATGGAGTTTTCAATGTTCTATGCAATGATATGTTTTATACCAGTACTGACATGGTTGGAGGATTGTACATATTAGATATGGGTAACAATGCCTCAAGTTCTATATATTCTGTTAATACCAAGAGGTCTAAATCCAACGATTTAAACCTAACTCTGTTATGGTACTGTCATTTGGGTCGCATAAACAAGAAGCGCCTATCAGCACTTCAGAAGTGCGGGCTTTTAGGTTCATTCGAATTCCATTCGATCGATAGGTGCAAGGTTTGTTTGATGGGCAAAATGACTAAAGTGCCCTTTATCGATCGTGATGAAAGGGCGGGTGAATTATTGGGGCTGATACACTCGAATGTGTGTAGACCAATAAGTTCACTTGCCAGGAGGGGTTTTAGCTACTTTATCACATTTACTGATGATTACAGTAAATATGGTTATGTCTATTCGGTGAGACATAAGTCTGAAGCTTTTGATAAATTCAAAGAGTTTAAGACTATAGTAGAAAACCAGCTCGACAAAGGTATTAAGGCACTTCGATTGGATCGAGGTGGAAAATACTTGACCACAGAGTTATTAGATCATCTAAAAGAGAATGGGATCCTTTTGAAATGGACTCCTCCTAGGTCACTGTAGTTGAAAGGTGTAGCCAAACGGAGAAATCGGACATTGTTAGACAATGGTCTGTTCCATGATTAGTTGGACTGATCTCCCAATCTCTTTTAGGGGTTTTGCTCTAGAGACGACCGCATTCATAGTGAATCGGGCTTCGACGAATGGTGTGGAATGGACACCATTTTAAAAATGGTACGGGATGATGCCCGCTTTGTCCTTCCTAAAGATTTGTGGTTGCGAGGCTTATGTGAAACATTTGGTTTCGACTAAGCTCGAACCAAGATCTGAGATATGCACCTTCGTGTGGTATCCCAAAGCAACAAGGGGATACTATTTCTACAATCCCAGTGAGAACATGGTGTTCGTCGCTTGGGGTGGGGTCTTTATGGAAAATAAGTTTTGTTTCCAAAGACGTCATTGGGAGGACTGTGCATCTCGAAGAAATTCAGGATGGTACAGATCTGTTTAAACCAATTGGCAACCCAGTAGAAAGGAGCCAGAGACTGTCGTAGAGTAAGAACCAATTCCTGTTACAATTCCGGAAGGTCCAAGGCGATTTGAAAGGATCAATCTTCCACCTCCAAGATATGGTATCCAGAGGTGACAATGAAGTCATGGTGGATCACGATGATCCAGCCACCTTTCAAGAAGTCGTGGATGGGCCCAACTCCGAGTTATGGCTGGGAGCCATGAGGGAGGAAATGTAATCCATGTCGGACAACCGAGTCTGGGAACCGGTTGATCCCATCAATGGTGTGAGGACCATAGGATGCAAATGGATCTTCAAGGTGAAGATGGACATGGACGGCAACCCTCTGACCTACAAAGCTCAACTGGTGGCGAAAGGTTATAGGCAGATCCAATGGATTGACTATGAGGAAACCTTCTCCTTAGTGGCTATGGTCAAAATCGATCCAAATTCTTCTTGACATAACTGCGTATCATAATTACGAGATATGGCAAGTGGATGTCAAAACCGCTTTCCTAAATGGAAATTTGACTGAGTACGTTTGTATGTCTCGGCCCAAAGGTTTTGACGATCCGAAGAATAAAGGAAAGATTTATAAGTTGTTGAAATCCATTTATGGATTGAAACGAACTTCTCGGAGTTGGATCCTTCGTTTTGATGAAGCTGTAATTGGATTTGGCTTAATCAAGAACGAGGATGAATCTTGCGTTTATAAGAAGGCTAGTGGGAGCAATATTACCTTTCTGGTTCTCATTGAAAACGACATCCCAACCTTGCACGAGACTAAAGCTTGGTTGAGGAAGTGTTTTTCAATAAAGGACTTAGGCGATGCTTCTCATATCTTAAGGATTAAGATATGTAGAGATCGCACCAAGAGGGTCTTGGATTTAAGTCAGGGAACCTATGTGAACAAGGCATTGAGTAGGTTCTTAATGCTCGATTCAAAGAAAGGACTCTTACCCACTAGTCATGGCATTCATCTCAGCAAGACTCAGTGTCCTAAGACACCTGATGAGCTGAAAAGGATGATGAGAATCCTATGCGCCTGGGGGCAGGATCGATCATATATGCCATGACATGTATGAGACCAGACGTCTCGTAAGCCTTATGTTGTACCAGTAGACATCATTCTAACCCGGGGGAAAGATGATGCTGAACTAGTCGTCGAAGGATGAGTAGACGCTAGTTTTCCAAGACAAATCCAGATGACTTTAGAAGTCAATCAGGATATGTGTTTACGCTGAATGGCAGAGCTTTAGCTGGGACAGCGTAAAGCAAGATATCATTGCCGAATCTACGACAGAGGCCAAGTACATGGATGCTGCAGAGGCAGCTAAGGAGGCTATGTGGATTTGGAAATTCATGGCAGGGCTGGGTGTAATTAAAAACCCATCCAGCCCGGTGAATCCATCTTGCGACAACACAAGGGCCATTGCGCAAGCTAAAAGCCTAGATCGTATAACAAATCCAAACATGTACTGCGGCGTATCCACCTCATCAGATAAATACTGAACTGAGGTGAAGTGAAGATAACCGATATTGCAACAGATGATGACATAGCCAACCCTTTGACTAAGGCAGTGTCACTGCCTGAACATGTTAGACATGTAAAGTCGATGGGGACATATTGGTGTTTAGATTGGAACTAGGGCAAGTGGGAGATTGTTAGTCTTAGTGCCCGTAGTTCAATCCTAAATGTCCAAATGTATATATCATCGTTAGCAATAAAATTAAAGCGGCTTTATATTACTTATGTGTTGGAGTAATATATCGATGTGTGCTCTGATCTATGCCCACCATGCGAATAGAACCATAGATCGAGATAGATCACACTCGATGGGTCCCTAGTCAACAAAGCTTCACTAGAAGCGACTAGTATGAAAGATGGCTCTTTATGGCTTACGTTCTGTTAGTCATTGGAATGGGATTCCGGAGTCTGATCATAGATATCATGTGGGACATGATATTGGACGACCCGCCCTGAATATGTGCCATAGATTAAGTCATGAACATATTCAGTGTTGTAGCTTGTCATGTATCCTTAGACCAAGGAGTCTTTGTGATCGCTATGTAGTCAACAACTGAGTTTGACCTGAGCCTAACGTTGTCCGTAACAGGGCTTCCATAACGGCCAGGATTGGCTTGGGGATGGGCTACATGAGTGACACGAAAGACGGCTAAGGGATTTATCCCTCATACTAAGGTATGGGAAAGATATCGGTTCTCGGCCGCTTGATCGAGAGTGACTGGAAGAATAGCATGGCCATGCACATGATACTGGGTATCGTATCTTCAGTCATCTCACATATCAAGGAACGGTGATTGAGAATAATAAGGATGACGGCTCTATGCCTTATCTCAATCAGGATATCGGAGATAAAAGGATAATGACAGGGACGACGGAAAGGTTAGAATCGACAGGGTCGATTCGTTATGTAGTGTCAGGCAATACTAAAGTCTCGTTAGTTGCCACTTAAATAGGATCAAGTAAAATGGGATTTTACGTTGATCTATTGACATGCATAAACCTAAGGGTCACACCGGAGGATAAAACTCATTGACACATTTATGAAGAATGGGCAAAAGGGAGTTGTCTCGGGACATGACCAAAACTGGGTTTTGGGTCATGCGCCCGTAAGTGAATAGGACTTTACGGATCGAGACAAGTCTTGGAGTCTTGGGATTGATCGTGTCGGATAATGTTGGACATTTACGGTATGGAAGGCATGGAGGCGATGAGCGAATCACGGGACCTCGTTGGAAATGGCCACGGGCCATGTTCCAAGAGGCCCATGAAAGGCCCATGCAACCAAGGCCCATGGAACTAATTAATCAAGTCTTGATTAATTAGTACTAAGTAAGCAAGACAAGGATTAAGGTGTTGGTGATTCACCACCTAACCCAATCTTGTCTTGCCATACTTTGTCCTATTTACACCTTACTTGACACCATACTTGTCCCATGCATTTAGTTGGACAAGTATGGGTTTTGTTATGTTTAAGTCATCTTTTTTCAACATAACAACACACAAGACAAGAATAGGAAACACATTTTCTCTCCCTCTTCCATGGCCATTTCGGGTTTGGCTAGTTTCCACCTCCATGTTTGTGTTCTTGAGTCCTCAAAGAGAAGAACTACGCGGCTTTGATTCCCATGTGGATACGTAGGCGTCTTGGAGACTCAAGCCAATCATTCGTTAACCGGTGTTCTTGTTTTGGTAAGAACTAGTGCTGAATTTTTCTCTTGTGAATCCATTCTTTGTTAGTTGTTTCAAGGTTTTAATCGTCTCTTGGTTTTCATTGATTTTCCGCTGCGAGTTGGTTCATCTCCAACCCTACCTCGAGACCCAACATTCTGATGGTCGGGGAGCCTGTTCCCCGATGCATAATAATGTAATCGTTTTCAAGTAATAAAATTGCACCTTTCGTTCAAAAAAAATATCATGTTATTAGTTTTAATTTTTTTTATATAGCATAATTAGTTTAAGTGGGTGAAACACATCCCTGGACTTATGTATTTCTTTAAAATCACAAAATACCCTTGTTCTAATACTTCGAATAAAGAAAAAATAGTGCTCGCTCTCCTTCTGTTTCTTTCTAGGGTTTGTAGGGATGGTAGATGTCGTTAGCACAATGGCAACAACAACTCTCAACAAGAGGGCCGATGGCTCCTCTATCGGTGTGTCTAGTGGATCTCATACCTCTTTTTTGGTTGCTAGTCTGTTTAGACTAGCAACGACGGTGGAGGAGCAGGCATAAGAGGGTGCTCCCTCTACGATGGAGGGCAATAAGAGTCTCCAGCAGGGAAATCTTTTAGGGAGTCTGGGAGGGATAGTCCGGCGGATGTCGGCTAGAGGTCCTTGTCCACGGCTGACACGACTATGGAAGTCTCTCCGACTCCCTCGTCACGTCATTCCAGCAGACACAACGGAGGAGACGTCGACCTCTCCGGGGTTGGGAGTGCATGGCGACGGGAGCACCGGGTCAGGGCTGTTATGGCGACATTGGGGCTTAGTAGCAAATTATGATACCACGGAGACCGGATATGGGATGAGCATCAGGGATATATCCTCGGATCCCATAATGAACAGTTCTCCGGGGGTGTTCGTTTGGTGTTATATTCATTGTGGATGGAAGGGCGTTGGCGGCGGAGGTCAGACTCGTTAGACCATAAGGCTCTAGCTGAATAGGAGAGCTCGTGCTTGGGGTGGAATGGGTCATGGGTGTTCCCTGATGGTACATCCGGGGAATGGGTTCCCGCAAGAAAGCGGGTGTGGATGACCTTCAGACCCGTATGGGGGCTCGCTATCTAGGAGGTGGTAGTACCTCGAACGAAACTCTACGACTAGGAATCTAACTTTGCTTACGTCGTGGCTGCCCGAGTACCGACCAAAAAAACGTTCTTCTAGCAATCGTTGGTCGACTGGCCCGTAGAGCTGTGCATTTCCTGAACCTGGTAGCGCGACCCCTAGAGGATGGTGGGTTGACTCCTTTTTCTGTTCAACGAAGAAGTGGGCCCAATTTTTGGCAAGGGAGCCCTAGGATTTTTGGCGATCACTAGTGCTATTCGTAAATCTCTATCATCAAACGTGGCCCCACGACATTATTTTTACCCATTTTTTGGTTTAGGACAAAATCTCTAATCTCCTGTTCGACATCTATAATCGGGGTGTCGGGTTTCGGTTAGGGAGCGCCCTAGGCACCAACCCGGTTATGGTCAACGACACAGATGGTATGAGCGACTCCCATTTTGGAGTCAACTATGGAGTCATCCGTGTTCGAGTATAGATGGATGTGCGACTCCTATTTTGGAGTCAACTATGGTTCCGAATTTCGGAATCCGAGGTACAAATACTTCTCCATATTTCTTATGCGCATTTGCCGAATCATTATTTTGGATGCATTTGCGTCGGGCACATGGCCTCGGCTTGTCCCTTGAGCCTCGGGGGTACCAACTCCTCTCTTTGATCCCTTGTTGACCTAAGACTGGCTAAGTCTCGTGCCAAACATGGTAGGGTGACACCGAGGGACAAATTGGTTTCACTTGGGAGCCGCAATAGGTCGTCATGTCCCAAATTATTAACTGGTGGCACCGAGACTAGGCGATTGAAAGGGGAAAGGAAAGGTGGTAGAGGAGGAGATTAACTCCCCTAATCGAGCGAAGCCTTTTGTCGTTAGGATTGACCACTAGACTCGATGCCCTGCGCAAAGAGACAGGTCTTTCCTCGTCATGTGGACTTATCCGAACATCCCAGGTGATTCCTCATTACGAAGAAGAAGGACTCTGATGCCCCAAACCCATCTAGAGGACACTCCTTCTCCTTTTCAAAGAGTCGAGCAGAGGAGGGACCGGTATGCGCTCGGGAATTAGCTACGTCTTCCCTCTTGATGGGTAAGAAACGCTTGATTAGTGAGATCCAAGACAGAGTCTAACGGATCTATACGCTCCGAGGGGGCATACCGAGAAGCGATGGGGGCAGCAAACACCCTCGCCTCACCCAATGAGGAGTTCATGTTCTACTGTGGGTCTGTTGGTAATATTCCCTTACTGGTCGTATGGTGGCAGTGGTACCACTAAGTAACTGCAATGTACTCTTCTACTATCTCGAGAGCCTGCACTCTCGCGTTCTTGGAACCAAACACTATCAATCTAGGAAGGAAGACGCACGTTGGATCCTTGGAGGAGTACACAGTCCGCCTCGTCGCCAACTTTATAGAAATGGGACCAATATGTCCTATCTCATCGTTTGGAGCTCTTGTACAGTTTCTTCAGACGTTATGGCAACACTCCCCTCCAGACATCCACGTGGAGCATTTCGGTCAATAAGCATTTTCTTTTTGTTGTTATTCCTTGTGTCTCACGCTGTTTTTGACTTCTAGTTTTGTTACATGTGTTGTCACGTATTGGTTATCCCGCTATTTTTTACTTCCAATTTTGGTACATGTGTTTTCACGTATTAGTTATCATTTTGTCCTATTTACTTTAAGATGGCTCGGGTGGGTAGCACAACGGCGGCGATGCAGATCATCGTGCCTCCTCTTGGGTCTACGGGGCTTGTGGTTTCATGGGTTAGGGAAGACCTACGCGAGGGTGATGAATGTCGCTACTCGGGGGGCGAGTCTAGTCACTGAGTTTGGGACGATAAGCAAGGCGCCGACGGGGGAAGATTGGGATGTAGCGAGGGAAATCGTATGTTGCATCGTCTTGTAGTTGTTGTTCCGACGGTTGTGGAGTGGACATGCACCAGATTGGCCTAGTTCTTGGTTGGAAGCAGGGTGTACCTGGTCTTATGCTCAGTGGCGGTGGTATAAACATTCACGTCGTTACCTAATGGGCAAGGCAGTGGAGATAGCAGTAGCAGAGGACATGGTGGAAGCAGGTGGAGATCTGTAGATGTCGTCCGTTTGGATGTAAAGTGGACAGGTACCATAGGGACCCAGTTCTTAGTCGGCGGCATGATGTACTTGTCTGATATTAGTGCCCGGCAATTATTTGTCTGATGCGAACTCTGGTCACTGACTTAGATGGACCTACGGTGTCTAATGGGACACTCTAATCGGCGAGGTGCGGAACGCACCCTCGCCTTGATCGTTGAGGACTTTGTGGTCCAGCGGGTGTTTCCCGTTAATACTGCCTCACTGGACGCTGGGTGGCATCGGTTCCACCGAGTACCGACGCGATATTCTCCAATCAGATCGGGAACCAACACTTTTACATTTTTAAAAGCCATCAGGACGACGACGTCAGTTGGTTCTTATGGAGGATGCATACTCTATTTGAGTCATCTCAGTCCCTGATCACATTACTGCCTAGGTCGTCACTCTCGAGCTCCAACGCCTGTTTCGATGGTCTCGACCGCTTATGCCTTTTTTTCTAGGAGCATAGTCCAAAGTCGATTGGTGCCTATTCAGACTATAGGGCTTAATCAGCCCTATCCCACTGTCTTCGGCCGCAGTATTAATTGTCTCGGCGGCTATCGCAGGATTCTCCCGTCGACATTTTTGTAGCACCTCGGTTGAAGAGAACTTTTTTCAATTTCCTATCTGTTCCATAATGTGTGGATTTTTTTATTTATTTCTTTACCATTATTTCGGTTAGATTTTGTCTCTCTTAAATGATCCGTTATCATCAATCTTCGAGTATTTCTTTTTGTTAATATGTTGGCTACGTTGTCCGCTCAAAACAAAAACGTTACGCTGAAGATATTCCATAATACATTATTACCGAACCAAACTGCTAAAACGGTTAGTCTAGAAATCGGAAATTTTCTTTGTGAAAAGAATGGAGCCTTCTATATTCTGGTAATATTCCAATTTCTCACCCTTTTTCACGCCATTTTCTACCTACAATTTGGTAATCATGCATCATCCACTAATTTCATCATCACATTCACCATTTTCCTGATTAAGTAGTGTAATCAACCCTCCATTCCACAAATTAATATGTTGGATGAACTGATGTCTTCGGTTCTCGCAGTGGGTTTTTGTCCAAGTCTTAATTAGGGATATAATTTTTTTTTGAGTAAATTGATATTCCATTCTATTAACAAAGTCAATATATATTTAGAATCCCAGCTGGGATAAACAGAGAAAGTCTGTAACTACTATCACGTCAGAAACATGTTGCTGATGTGTCATACTGGCGACTAGAATTTTTGTTGAATTTCACCTCACTTAGGTTGTACTAGGGACCTTTGTTGCTAGTTATGTTATAGGATTTTTCACTTTGTATTGTTGGGACCTTCATTGGTTGCCTTGTCTTTGTATTGTTGTTTGTTTCTTCACTCTTTTGAGGGCTTCTCTCGGCTTGTGTCTTCAATTCGAAGACCTTGTCTATAAAATTTGCTGATCAAAAAAAAAAGTGGGGACTAGAATCGACAACCAAACCGAAATAACTAGATTAAAAGAGAAACAGACAACCCAACCTAATAACGATAAACTAAAAACTAGGGTAAGTAAAATCCGCCGAGGAACATTGTTCAAGGTGGGGTCTAGAAACCTCTGGGTCACCCGAGGGTGACTCTCTGCCTCGTTGATGCAATCGAATCTGTGCTCGTCAGTGGTGAAAGACAGACAGGGGCCTGGTGGTGGAGGCCAGGGAGGAGGGTGTGGCGGATGTCGAGACGGAGGCGGGGACTTCTGAGGCGGCGGTTGCGGCAGCTTCAGATATCCTGGTGGATGCAGGGGCGGTGGTGGAGGCCAGGGAGGAGGCGGGCCTGTGGAAGGAGAGAGGAGCCGGATATAAGCCGGGAGACACGATGTTGGTGGAGGAGGGGAGCCAACACCGTGGTGCCGGACATAAGCCGGGAGCGACGGCGGCGTTGCGCCTGCGACATCCGAGGTGGCGGCTGCGACGGCTTCAGAGACGCCGACAAAAAGGACGGCGTTAAGGTCTGATGTCGAGGTGAGTCAGCCACCATGCACCAGAGTCGGAGAGAGAGGGACAAGACCATGGCAAAGGCCATGACAAAGGCCATGACTATAGCCATAGTCGTGCTTTTGAGGCAAGAGAGAGAGAGGGCTCTTAAGGTTTAGGGAGAGGGGAGCGGCAAGACTTTATCCGTATTTCGTGATTAGGGATATAATAGTTGGTCTGATTGTTTATTATTATTATTATTATTATTATTATTATTATTATTATTAAATCTGATGTTTGGTTCTTACCATAAATATGTAATGAAAAAAATATCAATATTTTGGATAAAATAAAATAATATGTTTTTAAATGATATATAGAAAAAACATACATACGACACAACTAAAGTATTTTCTAAACAAAGACAAGTGTTTGGGATGAAAACTTTCACGCAAACTTCTAGAGTTTTAGAAACTCTAGTTTTGATGGTTGCTCTTCCCTATTTTGTCAGCGCTTTTCCTAGCCTATATTCGGTATTGCTTCTCCATCGATATAGTGTCCATTCTCGCCTGCTTGTCCGCTGCTCACGAGGGTCATAACAACCCAATCCTCATCTCCCCCAACTCCCATCACCACAAGCACGATGCCGCCAACATCGCCTGTTCCTTTCCTAATTGTTTTTGGGCGGTTCTCAGCTGCTACCTCCTCTTCCCCGATTGAGCTCGGCGGCAATTTTCTACAGCCTCCGCCGCCGTCTCTAAAGTCGTGTCTGTCGCCGCCTTTGAAGCTGCCACCACCATCTCTGAATCCACCGTTGGCACGTCCTTCTCCCTAGCCACCACCACCGTACCCTCCTCGATCCCCCTCTCGATTCTGGATCTGGCTAATCGAGTGGGTATTTTATTTTATCTGATTTCGTTTTTGCAGGGTCAAAAACTAGTACATATAGGTTCACAGATTTGTGCTCTAGGTGGAAGAAGAAAGGGTAAGGAAGGCACGGCTAAGACTCTTATATTCCGTCTTAGGGGTCAACGCCGGTCAAACCGGCAGGAAACGGAATTAAATTCAAATTATGTTATTTATTCAAATAAGCACAGGCTTGACCCCGAGGGTCATTTCAGACCTTAAGAGAACTCTTAAGCTTAGGGCAACTTTGGGACGAATTTGGGATAATTTGACTTTTCGCCGGAAAAGTCAACCGGTGACGTTTGGGTCTCCCGGGACTTATTCGGGACCCAAAAAGCTTAGTCGTCGTTACGGCTAGCTTAATTGGGTCATTTCCTTGCAAATAAGGGTTCGTGAAAAAGTCAATTTCGGGCCGAACGGGATCAAAATTAGAGTTTATCGGATTTTAAATTATTGGGCCGAGATATTTATGAGTGGAGGTGGACCCCACTTGGACACTTGTCCCTAACTCCTTGGAAGAGAGAAAATTGTGTGAGAAAAGACACTTTTGACCTTACTTTATCACTAGAAGACGAAATAGGGAAAAAGAAGCCTTTAAACCTACTTTTTTAACCAAAATTTCAGCACTTTTCATTGATGGACGAAAATTTGAGATTAGAGAGAGAAGGAGAGCCTCCATTGTTGAAGAAGAAAATTTAACGTTTGGGTCTCCCGGGACTTATTCGGGACCCAAAAAACTTAGCCGTCGTTATGGCTAGCTTAATTGGGTCATTTCCTTGCAAATAAAGGTTCATGAAAAAGTCAATTTCGGGCTGAACGGGTTCAACATTGGAGTTTATCGGATTTTAAATTATTTGGCTGAATATTTATGAGTGGAGGTGGACCCCACTTGGACACTTGTCCCTAACTCCTTGGAAGAGAGAAAAGTGTGTGAGAAAGGACACTTTTGACCTTACTTTATCACTAGAACACGAAATAGGGAAAAATGAGCCTTTAAACCTACTTTTTTAACCAAAATTTCAGCACTTTTCATTGATGGACGAAAATTTGAGGTTAGAGAGAGAGAAGGAGAGCCTCCATTGTTGAAGAAGAAGAAGAGGAAAAAAGGTCATCTTCCATGGATTCTACCACCAAAACCTTCCAATTTCTTCGTATTCTTCATCCTCTTTTCATTCCCAAAGGTAAGAACCCAACATTTTTCCATTTTGATGAACTTTAGTTTATGGGTCTTGTAGGATTTAGATGAAATTGGATTGGGTCTTGTTGGAATTGAGTAGTAATGGAAAGAAATGGGTGAAATTAGAAGAATTGGATAAAACCCTAATTTTAGAATTGGGGGAAATGTGAAATTGGAGTTACTCTTGAATGTTTTTAGTTGAAACATGATGGATTAAGGACCTAGAGCTCGTTTGGGACGTTTTTGGGAAAAAATGTAAAGTTTTTCGGCGACCGGAGGCTCATTAGAGGTCCGGCCACGGTGGGCCGGTGGCGGGGACATCGAGATCCGAGCCTTTCCTCGGGATTCGGACCGTGCTTCGGGATTCGAGCCGTGCCTCGAGTCCCGAGCCTTGGGTTTCGTTGTGTGTGGTGCCCGGTTGGGTGTCCTTCTGCTTTGATCGACTTTGGATTAGTATTGAGTTTTTTGTGTTACGTTGTTAACTTAGAGTCTGGCTTGTTCGTGGAGAAGGAGGAGGGTAGCCAGGTCGTCACTGATGGATTGGATTGCTTTTGAGGTAGGGAAAAGTAGCGGCTATTGGTTAAACTAAGGAAAGTTGCTAGTAAACGCATATAGGACATGAATAACTAGAATCACATGTTGGATGTGAATAACTAGTGTAGTCGTTTTAAATTGTAGAATCGCATGTGGGCTATGTCGTGCTCGTAGGTTTGTGGACTTGCCGTGCTGTAGAATCGAATGTGGGTCATGTCGTGCTCGTAGGTTTGTGGACTTGCCGTGTTGTAGAATTGCATGTTGGCCATGTCGCGTCCGTAGGTTGTATGATGTTATGCATTGCCTCTTGATGAGTGCTTTGATTGGAATGATTGTTTGTTGTTATGCTTGAGGCATCGATTGTGCTTAGTTACTGAGTAATTCAGGATTTGATGGATATATTTGATTGAGTATTGAATTAATGTGGTGATATTGATTAAGTGACTTATGAATTGATGCGATTGGTGGTATGTGAGAAAGTATTGACGGTAAGTGCAGTATTATTGGTTGGGTGACATTTTGATGATTGGTCATGACTGTGTGTTACCTCTTGTTGAGTGTTGTCATGGTAATGTCTGACTTGTTGTATGTTCAAGGCACGCCTGCCTTCCAACTAGGTGTCGGTAAAATTTGCTATCGTTTCGTGATGAGGCACGCCTTCCTTCCGACTAGGTGTTGGTAAAATGTGCTATTGTTCCATGATAAGGTGTGCCTGCCTTTCGACTCGGTGTCGGTAAAATGTGCTATTGTTCCGTGATAAGGTGCGCCTGCCTTTCGACTCGGTGTCGGTAAAATGTGCTATTGTCCCAGACCGTGCAGTAGGTATGTGATCCAGTGTAATGTTGGATGCATTTGTGTGTTGTTTCTTTGTATTATTGAGTGTGTTTGCAAGTATGATCTGTTGGGTTATATCTGTATTACGTGTTTTCCTGTGTGGGAAGATTAGTGATGCTATAGTCGTGGAGGATTGTCTGTGTGACGGTTTGGTATCAAGTGCAGGTATGATGTTTTCCCTGAATGGGATGAGTGTTGATAGGTGTCTTTGTGATTAGAAATTTGTCTGTGGGACGGATGAGTTTCAGGTTTGAGTTATGGTTTTCTTGTTTTGGCTTAAGTGTTGACATTGGGTTACTCTGTTTAAACTGTCTTTGTTGTTGCTTTGCTAGCATGCCATAGTCGGACGGATATCCATGGCGGTGAGCGAAAATGCTCATTCCCTTTACTACTTTTCCTACAGGTTTTGTCAGCGAGTTGGACTAGAGGACGTCTCGAAGCTAGGGAGCTTAACGAGAGTCTGGGAGTTGGGTGTTATAGAGACGTACTCTTGTGTACCAAACTCATTGTCTATTTTCGCATTTGAGCATTGACTCTTACTATGTGATTTACCTGTTTAAAGGAAATTTGAATCGATCTATTGTTTTAAAAGCGGTTTTCATCATTACTTTTCGGTTCACGTCTCGAGTCTGGTCAAAACCGGATTTGGGGCGTGACACTAGGGACTGGCTCTGGGAGGGGTCCCTGGGAAGAGCTCTACCTCCCTTGGAAGCGGATGATAGCAGGTTCGGTCGCAGTCTACAGGGTATGCAGCGTTTAGGCAAAATCTTGAGCAGCCATAGTCAGCTTCGCCATAGTTTTATTTTTAGCTTGACTATATGGTGCCTTATCCAATACCGTCAAGGATGGTTATATTATGAAAATAATAGCGAACATTTATATTGTTCTATGCCTGTTCTTCGTGGTCAGAGTCTCTGATGCACTTTCTTGTTATTGCAAATCTTGATTAGTGAAACTGCACATTTTAGTAAAAAAAAAAGTATTTTCTAAACGATGAAACTATATTGGTCTTTAGGGATCTTCATCCTCTACTCTTGCGCCGCCTATAGTGCTCTGTTCCATAACATATGTCCTGATCAATCCCCCAATCACTACCAGGATCGAAGCCTCTACAACATCATCCTCCCTCCCCGTGACGTACACCATCAATCGGACCACTACTGAAGCCTCTACAACACTTCCCTCTTTCCCCGCAGAGAACGCTATCCATCAGACCGCTCATCTCAAAGTCACACAACCACGCATACAACCACAAGCCATGCCACCGACCCCACCCCGAGAGGTCATCAAACTGGTGCGACCCAAGAATAAACGACATTTCCCATCTCGCCTTCATTATCCCTCATCGCTCCTGAATCTATCGATCATCCCATCCAAGCCACGAGCATGTATGCCGCAAATTGAATCCTTAGAGCTCAGGCTCACGTTCCATGTCCCCAGAGCGGCTGACCTTAGTCCTATTATGGTCGAACCCCTCCCAACCTTACTCCCTCGCCCCTTATCGCTGTCACCGCCACCGGTCACTCCCACCACACCATGATTGGAAGAGATTTTGGACAAACCCCAAGGTCTTATGAATCCTGCTATCGATATTTGGATACTTGGGCCTGAAACGCCTACTGACCGGCCTCGACCACCTTTAAAGATTCAGAAGTCGACGCCCATTCCCTTTTCCCAGGCCAAGAAATGAGTCTCCACCAGCGGCGGGATAACCCATGTGGCCACAAAGTTTATCCTCAAGGATGAGAGAGAACTAGCCACGATGCATGGCCTAAAGAAGAGGAGCCTGGACAATCTCACACTGTCCAAGGTACAATCTCTTCTACTGTAGGAAGAGGCGAGGTCTGCGAGACAGCCTCACTAAGGAAAATGAGTGGCCCTCGGTGCAACAGAGTATGTGGGGGGCACACACTCCGCCTTGTTGTGTTCGGTGCAAACTTGAAGCCCTGATCCCCTTATTTCCTAGTGTTCTCCCTAACTACGCGTGCAACCCACAAATTCACTTAATCTATCTTCACATGTGTCAAGTCGAGTCAGGAGATGTGTTGAAGTCTCTTAGTATCACCCCAACATAAGGAGTCTATCTCCTTTTAGCTGACGCGTGAATCATTTTGCGAACCAGCGAACCGTAGTCACATGTCGTGGTTCATAGTTCGCGACCTCGACCGTGATTTAGAGGTTTGATGTTCACAAAATCGATGCCCCACAACGCACCGACCCGCGAACCGTTAAATCACGATTCGTGGCTACAGTTCGCTTACGATTCGACACATTGTAAGCGCTCTTATACTCAACTTATGGCAAGTACATCGTGTAAGAATTGGGATTTGACTTCTTGACACGAGAAACTAGAATCAAGGATCCATGATGTAAGGAGGATTTCGCCTCATGCTCCTTAATTAAGGAGCCGGGATCCTGAATCCAAAGATTCGTTCACTACTTGGAAATCGAAACCCCGATTTTCAAGAACCTCAGGTCCTCCACTGGGAATGTGTCGCGTGGCGTTTTATGGAAAATTAATATTAATTCATTTTTAATATCATTTTATTTATTTTTTATTTTTTTGTTCTTTTTAAGTTTATATACAAATAAATTTTTCATTTTTTTCTAATTCATTTTATAGAAGTAATATTCATTTTAAACCCTAAAAATACTATTGTACAATTGTAAGTTTTTATACACATACATACATACATACATACATACATACATACATACATACATACATACATACATACATACATACATACATACATACATACATACATACATACATACATACATACATACATACATACATACATACATACATACATACATACATACATACATACATACATACATACATATACATACATACATACATTCATTCATATACATACATACATACATACATACATACATACATACATACATACATACATACATACATACATACATACATACATACATACATACATACATACATACATACATACATACATACATACATGTATTCATAAATTAGTAATTGAATATATATTTATTTAGTTTAATTGATTTTATTTAATTATTAATTAAATATATATTTATTTATGTTTAGTGGAGTATATTTATAATTGAAGATACATTATTTGGGTTTTATTTATTTTATTTTATTATTAATTAACGATTCATTTATTTAGATTTATTTATTTTATTTAAATTAATTAGTAATAAATATATATTTAGGTTTTACATATGATTTTCTTGAATTAATATAACTATTGAATAACATTCAATAAATTCATTTTTTTTATCTAAATCTGTTTCATTTCATTATTTAATAAAATTATAAATCAATATTAATTATCTAATTAACAAAATAAGAATATCTAGAGATTTCTACAAAGATCCCTATAATATAAAAATCAACATATCCTGAAATCGATTCCTCAACCCAGATTCTCAACACAATTTCAAGTCATCTAAACTCGTACAAAGAATTTTACGATGTACATGCCCTATTCGACGATAGGTTACCTTTTTTCAACCGATTCTCCACTAAAAGACGAGCGAAAAACCGTCGGTCTTTTTTTTATAGATTTTTTATATAAAAACCGATTCTCGAATGATCGGTTTTTCCGGTTTGTCGTCTTTTTTCTCACCCTTGATCTGGAATATGGATCTCGAGTTCTCGAATAATGTAGGCATCGGAGGGTTGGGAGACGTTGCATTCATAATTGAAGAAACGTATATAGAATCGGGCCTATGATGGGCTGAAAATGGGCCTAGATGGGCTAAAAATGAGGCTAACTAATGATGAAGCCCATAGCAAGGAATATCAGTCTCTCCACTTTCTGTGTTTACTCTGTCTACTGAGCTTAGCGTTGTGTCTACTCATTCCATTTTCCATCACTTTCTCGGGAAAAAAAAAAGAATTCTCTCTTTCCAGAACTTTCGTCCCCATTTTCTCGCCATCCAAACAAACATGAATCCCCACCAGAACAACCCGATCGACCCCGACCCCCAACTCCCCACCATCAAAATCCACCACCCGGCCTCTCCGCGCCACCACCACCACCACTCCTCCTCCGGCACCCCCTCCGCCACCCCCACCGCCGGCGCCCGCCGCAAGATCGGCGTAGCCGTCGATCTCTCCGACGAGAGCGCCTACGCCGTCCGCTGGGCCGTCAGCCACTACATCCGCCCCGGCGACGCCGTCGTCCTCCTCCACGTCCGGCCCACCTCCGTCCTCTTCGGCGCCGACTGGGGATCCGTCGAAGTCTCCGACCCCAAGTCGCAGCAGAAGATGGAGGACGATTTCGACGCCTTCACCGCCTCCAAGCTCGCCGATCTCGCGAAACCCTTGAAGGAGGCTCAGATTCCGCACAAAGTCCACATTGTCAAGGACCATGACATGAGGGAGAGGCTCTGCCTTGAGGTGGAGAGGCTCGGATTGAGCGCGGTGATTATGGGTAGCAGAGGTTTTGGTGCGGCCAAGCGTGGCAGTGACGGGAAGCTCGGGAGTGTCAGTGATTACTGTGTGCATCATTGCGTTTGTCCGGTGGTGGTTGTCAGGTACCCAGAGGACAAGGATGCAGGTCAAGGAGAGGCTGTGGTTGCAGTCAAGGCTGAGGATGAAGATGAGCCTGTAATCAATGAGGTGGAGAAGAAGAAAGGTTAGAACTTTATCTGAACTTATGCTTTTCGTGTTTGATTTCAGTAAGATTGGTGTATATTGTTGTGGATGGAATTGGTGCTTGCATTATGATGATCATTAAGATTGGTAACTTATGAAATGATTAGTGACCATGTAAAAGAAGTGGTGGATTAGCAAGTGAACAAATTGGTTGCCATGATCTTGAGAATTTACAATGTGCTTTTGTTTGCTGTGCCATAGTCCTTACAGTACTGTTAGAGGATCTTTTGATGGTTAATTGTAATAGAGCAGAGTTCAAATTAGAGTTTTGGTGACTAGTAAATAGTAGGACTATTTTCCATTTGCAAATCCACTAACGAGGATAATTTTTTTTTTGTTGCAGAAGTCGAAACTAACAATGCATAAGTGTATAGATGAGGGTCACAAATTGCAAAACATGTATAATGTAAAGAGAAAAACTGTCACTTGTAAAAATAATTGGGGGATGTTTTTTTTTTTGCATAAACAATAGTTCACCGATAGTATTTACAAAACGTGCATAGTTCACCGCAAGTGTTTGTAAGTAGTTCTTAATAGTAATAGTCTTTTATGGGATTGTGGGTTGTCTCCATGAAAACAACTTCACGTGATGGTTTATTATGTGCTTGATTTTCTAGTCTTATATTTAGAATGTGGAGTGGGTTCATTGGAAGAGACATTGTGATCTGTGGCATTAGCATTTTAGTATCTACAGCAATTTAAAAAATGTAGGGGCAACTCCAAATGCACATTCTCGAACGACCTTTTTTAGCGGAAACTAACTGTAGTAATTTGTTCACAAAAAACATACTGTCACACTACCTTTTTTATCAATACACAACGACTTCCGTTAAAACTAACGAGCACCTTTGTTTTTAGGGGGATAGTTTTTGAAAAAACTCTGCGAAGGTCAACATTAGTTTTTGCAGAAATTGACGGAAACCGTTATATATTTAATGGAAGTCGTTGTTTATTGATATTGAATGTAGTGTTATTGTGTGTTTTTATGAACGAATGACCTTTACAGTTAGTTTCTGCTAAAAAAGGTTGTCCGAGAGTGCTTATTTGGGGGTTTCCCTAAAATGTACATCTCGTCATAGGCTCTTCCCATTTGTCAATGCATCATCATCTTATCTTTGCTCCATATTGTAGGTTCTGTTTTTGTTTGTTTCTAAAGCAATATTGCCATAGAGAAAATCTTATCATCCAAGCTTTAATGTTTATAAGGGAAATAACGGATGGAATTTATCTAGAGGATTCGGATTAATTAGGTGGAGCGTTGGAGGATAATATGAGTAAAAGATAGTGTTGTAGGTGTTCGTTGTTCTGGTATTAACTGAATCAATAGCTTATGCAGATAACACGGAATAGATGTACACTAAATAAATTCGACAAAATAAAAAAAAGCAAGGCTAGTCGATACTGATATTACTTTATGGGACACACTGAATCATTGGAAATTATTACTTTCGTATGTTTAATCAAGTGATAGTTGCAAAAAAAAGGTACACTGAGGTATTTATTTTTTGCAACTGAACCCTCCATATTTTTGCCTTCCCTTCATCCTACCCTTCAGCATAACTAATGATAATCTACGACTCATATTTCATGTTAACTTTGGGTCTACCATGTGAAGGTTTTGTAGCACCTTTACAGTTAGTTTCTGCTAAAAAGGTTGTCCGAGAGTGCGTATTTGGGGTTTCCTGTAATATTGGCCTTCTACTAGGTAAATATGAATATGTTCTTGGGATAATTGCAAAAAAGTACCATGCTGTATTACTTTTTGCAAGTTCTAGCCGTCTTCTTTGATATTTGTGAAAAAGTGCCTTGAACTTGTCTTTTTGTCACACTTAGTGTAAATTTGTTTCAAAATGATGATATTACCCATAAATTTGAAATTTTAGAAATAATACGTTCAAAACAAAAAATTAAGAATTTACGCCTCTCCTATTTTTCTTCTTTGGACATACAAAGATGAATAAAATTAATAGAAGTGAAAATTATGTTTTTAATTATTTTTTAAGGGTAAAGTCATCATTTTGAAACAAAATTATTTAAAAAGCAAGTCCATGGCACTTTTCTGCAATTATCAAAGAAGAGGATTACAACTTGTAAAAAGTGAATACCTCAGGGTACTATTTTACAATTATCCCTATATTCTTCAATAGAAGTCATCCAAAAGTAGTTTATGTTTTGAATGGAACTCGGAGAAGGGAATCTTAAAGGAGTTTTCACGTTGGCATTTTGTGTTCACCCTATCACCGATAGATTTTTCCTGTTGACATAAGTGCTAGTTTTTCTTATCAGCAAGAAAGTGGGGAAATCCTACTCTAACCTTGATTAAATCCTAACCTAACTTTCACCCAAACCTACTCCCAAGCAGAATGTATCCACTGGGGTTTGAACTCTTGACCTCAAGGAGGTGAGAGAGCTCTCTGACCACCGGACCAACCCAAATGGGCGACATTTGTGCTAGTTGACGAAAGTTTTTGTCCCTAAATAATTCTTTCAATTGGGTGATTATAGTTTTTATATTTCTAGTGCTCAATTATATATGAAATATTTGGTTGCTACGTAATTGACATCATCCTTTCTTCTTATGCTACAGATGCTTAACCAACATGTGGCGGCCTTTGCTGACCTTTGATGGCAGGTGAGATATTTGTTCTGAGGTTCTGTATTTTATGCAATGAGTTGATTTTTCTCAAACCAAATCTCGTGATGGTGATATTATGATATTTGAGGATAATCTCACTTAGCTACCCTTACTTGTATGCACTTTTCTCAATTGGCTACCCTTGAGGTTAAAAAGTTTTTGACAACCCCTAAGTATTTTTTAGTCACAGTTTTCCCCAATATTGTTAAACTCCTTCAACTTTTGGGTATGGAATGACAAAAATATCCTCGTGTAAAAAATAAAAACTAATTTAGAAGGGGTATTTTGTCATTTCACACCCCAAAAGTTGACGGAATTTAACAGCGTCGGTGTAAATTGAGACTAAAAAAACTTTGGGGGTTGTCAAAAACTTTTTAACTTAGGGGTAGCTGATTGAAAAAGATGTATACTTAGGGGTAGCTGGGTGAGATCATCCCCAAATGCGTTCAAACTCTTTCTGGTGTGAAATGCCGAACATACCCCCTTGTAAAAAATAGATTAAAAAAGGTATTTTGTCATTTCACACCCAAAAGCCGACGGAATTTAACAGGGTCGGGGTAAATTGAGGCTAAATAAACTTAGGGGGCTGTCAAAAACATTTTAAACTTAGGGGTAGCTGAGTGAGGTTATCCCCATGTATGCTTAACAGAATCTACTTCTACATATCGGAAATCTTGCATGGACACATTTGTAGCTTTTGTTATGAACACTTCCTCTTCATACATTAGTTGTCATAATGACATAATACCTGACCTTGTATCAGGGCTTTCTTGAGGAGTTAACGAGTAGTTGATGGACGATTTACGCCAAACTTTCCATGGTGTCCTAGGCCTTGATTTCCTTGAATTTCCCTCTTCAGCAGTTGTGGCATGTATGAACTTTGGATTGATTAGATTTTTGCAGGTTCTTGCGTGTATCGACTTTGGAATGATCGGTGATGAATTGTGTGGTTGATGTATTTATTCGGATATTTATGAGACTTTTGACAAAGACCTTCCTATTGTGACATGTATTACATGTATGCTTAAAATTATTCTAGCCATGCAATGTCATTTAGCTATGTTGTGTCAACAGTTGATATAAGAAGTGTTCACTATAAGGTAGTCAAAATATCTAGGTGTCAAAATGATTTTAATATGATGCAGATCGATAGGGGTAGGCGGTTTTCCTGTATTACGAGGTGATTATCCAGTCTAATGTAACGGTTTCTTAGAAATGAAATCATATATTGGTTTTGAGGGTTGATTAGAGCATACCCATTGAGGGGACTCTAAGGGGACGGTAGGGGTAGTGCTTAGGGATGGCGGTAGCACAGACTGATGGGAGAGGTCATGCCAAGGAGACGCTCCGTTAAGCGCCTTGCATTATGCTTCCTACATTTTTGCTCCAGCCACACACAACATACCACGTGTCTCGCTTCTCTTTTTCCCCTTTTCTTTGATACATTTTTATTTCTTACCACATTTCTCTCTTCTGGTCTCGCTTCTCTTTTTCCCCTTTTCTTTGATACATTTTTATTTCCTACCACATTTCTCTCTTCTAGTAACTTGTTAGCGTTATCTTGCTAGAATCCTCAGTGGGTTTCGTCAATGTTCAACTATTAGTCTTCAATTGGTCGAGTCTCACATTACTCGTAGTGATTAGTTCTGAAGGAAGAAAGAGAGAAGTCCGAACTTTCATTAAAAATCGATTACCGATCACTGTAGATGGTCTTGAGAGGATATAAAAATATAGCCATGTCTTGTTTCAAGTCTCAGATAATTAACCTATCAAATTAGGTTAACTTAGCCAAAAACAATCAGAGTTCTTCAAGATCTACTTTGTCTAAAGGTGGTTATGAGCACTTTCATGAAGGTTGCTTTAGAGGTAGCACTTAATTCTCTTTCTTGTCCTCTCTACATTTTGTTGATCCACCAATCAAGTGCTATAGTAGTGAGTAATCAATCCTTTCACCAACATACACTGTACTTGTTCCTCAATTCATGTGGTGTCAAAGTTAGCAAGTACAAACACAAATTGGTGAATGTGGAGCCTAGAGGGTTCCATGCCACTTGAGTACCCATCCTAAAAAACCTAGAGAGACACTCATCACTTTCATATCTACAAACTAGGCTGAAATGAATTGGCCTAACTTCTGAATAGTTCTGCCAAATCAAGAGGCCATGAATCATGATTGTATTTCCCTATTCAGTATTTTAAATCAACGTTGATTGATTAATCGATCATGTTGAATTCTGACACCAACAAAAATGTTAAAATTTATTTTTTATCAGCTCAGGTTTTTATTAAGAAGTCTCAAGTCTAAAAAGGATCGGGACTAAAGAAAACTAACGATTATATAGAAACTCTCAGAAGAGCTAAAGTCTGAAAAGCAGAAAACGAAATCAACTATCATCTGTAATCCACTCATCATCATCCAAAGTCCCAGAGAAAAAAAACGTTAAAATATTTAGAATACGATAATTATATCTTAGGCTTGATCAATATAATTGAGATAAAAACATTTAGAAGATTGTGATTGTATCTGACAATTATATCATGCCCAGTATAATTCAAATTGAGTTTCTGAAAAGGAAGATGTTACCTTAGGGTACCTGTAGTTGGAGACGAATTGGACAGATGAATAATACACTGTAATTTGTCGAACAGTTGGTGTTTCGCTCTAAACCCTTTTTAGAAGAGGAAATTACATGCATGGACAATTCACTGGACGAATAATCATTTACTCCATAAGATAGACGATTCATCCTAAATCGTTTTTTACTGATTCGTCTGTTTCTTTCATCCCGATCCACCTACCAATACAAATGCTCTAATAGATTAAACTGAGATCAACAGCAACATTTTTTGAAAATAAACTTAGTCCTAAATACAAAATCAGCCTCAATTGCTATCCATAAACCATGAAATCATTATGGTGATGAGATGGTGGGACCTCATCATCAATGACTTTGTTGAACAGAAAATATGGCTTAGAGTCACATGCTAAAACCAGTGATACAAACAAGAGAAAAGAGGAAGAAAAAGAGGTGTAGAAGAGGAATGTAATGTATGGACAATACAAAAGTGAAGTAAGGTGAGGTGTTGGTTGCTTGTGGGGATGATGTGAGAGCTTAATCTTCTAATGGACATCTGGGTTTTGAGGACCACCTAGGAGAGTGTTAGTGGGTACTAAATATCTACTTATGTTGACATATTCACACCCAATGTGTTCTGGAAATTATGTACATCAATCATTTTGGTTATGATCCACACAAAATCTCTTCAAATTTGATGTGATGGGTGTTCTTTCATGTTTTACACTCAAAAGAATGTTGAAAAGAGAAGAGCAAACGTGATCATCTAAATATTGGGGCTTGATATTTGATATAGACACTTAGAGGAAAAATCAAATAGAAATCACTCCTTAACATAAAAATTGTGTGAACCAATCAAAACCATTCATTTTAAGAATGGATGGATGAGATGCAATTGATTTGTTAACTTGTTGACTGCAAAAAAACAACACTTTTTAGTAAGGGGTAAGGGCTTTTTAGTAAAACCATCATATTTTTTTTTACCAATTCACTAATTTAATTTTTCCCGCTTCGTTTGAACTCCGATTGGCTTCAAACTTGCGCCATTATATTTGTTTTTTCAAGGGCTTTCTATCAAGATCAGTCATGAATATATTTTGAAGCACGAAAAAAAAATTATTTTCGGGGTTGATTTTTTTTTAAAAGTTAAGTCTGGGTAATTTTTATCAACACTATACACTGGATTTATCACCTCATTTTTCAGAATCGAACATGATTTTTATCACATCATCACATGTTTTTTTATGAACACTAAGCACTAGTTTTATCAACATTAAACACTATGTTTATCATTCAATTACATGTGTTTTTATCATCCCATCACATGCTTTTTTTATCAACACTAAACTCTAGGTTATCACCCTTATTTCGGGGCTGATTTTTTAAAAAGTTAAGTCTGGGTAATTTTTATCAACACTATACACTGGGTTTATCAACACTATACACTGGATTTATCAACACTATACACTGGATTTATCACCTCATTTTCCAAAATCGAACATGATTTTTATCACATCATCACATGTTTTTTTTATGAACACTAAGCACTAGTTTTATCAACACTAAACACTATGTTTATCATTAAATTACATGTGTTTTTATCATCCCATCACATGTTTTTTTATCAACACTAAACTCTAAGTTATCACCCTTATTTCGGGGCTGATTTTTTAAAAAAGTTAAATCTGTGTAATTTTTATCAACACTATACACTGGGTTTATCAGCACTGAACACCAGTTTTATCACCTCATTTTCCAAAATCGAACATGATTTTTATCACATCATCACATGTTTTTTCTTATGAACACTAAGCACTAGTTTTATCAACACTAAACACTATGTTTATCATTAAATTACATGTGTTTTTATCATCCCATCACATGTTTTTTTTATCAACACTAAACTCTAAGTTATCACCCTTATTTCGGGGCTGATTTTTAAAAAAAGTTAAGTCTGTGTAATTTTTATCAACACTATACACTGGGTTTATCAACACTATACACTGGGTTTATCAACACTGAACACTAGTTTTATCACCTCATTTTCCAAAATCGAACATGATTTTTATTACATCATCACATGTTTTTTTTATGAACACTAAGCACTAGTTTTATCAACACTAAACACTATTTAGCACTAGTTTGATACCTCGATATAAAAAAATTATTAGTGAAGATTTATCAACACTTAACATTGTTTTTATCACCCCAATATAACTTTTTATTTTCGTGCTTCAAAATATATTCATGACTGATCTTGATTTAAAGCCATTGGAAAAAGAAAAATATTGGCGCAAGTTTGAAGCTAATCGGAGTTCAAACGAATCGGGAAATATTAAATTAGTGAATTCGTTAAAAAAAATGGACACTTGTCCACATGGCACCATGCTTTTACAATTTTGCCCTTGCTTGTGTGAGAAAGGAAGAAAGTGGCGTTGGTTTTGGTGGAATTGGGATGATGATGTGGCATTAGAGTGAATGTTGGATCTAAAGAGTGTATGGCTAGGATTGGTTCACACAGTTTTTAGGATAAGGAGGGTTTCTATTAGATTTCTCCTCTAGACACTTAATTGATATTAAAAAAAAATTAAGTTCTTTGTTATGAGATGATACACGATTAAGAAGATTTAGATACTGTCTTTTATTTTAGGGTTTCATTCTATACAACTCTGATACGTCGTCCAATTCACCCACTTATCGATCGTCATTCAAGACCACGTTCACGGTAATCAACCTTGTTTTCCCATCAGTCCTCATGTTATCTGCACCAATCGTTGCTCTGTCGGGTCGAAGATCTCTTGGGAGATGCCACCGCGACTTTTTTTAGTCTTCATCAAACCTCTCTGATCACGCAAGGCCACAAAGACGTCATCTCCTCTCCTACTTCCAACACTGTGAATCCCCACTACTCTATAATTTTATGCAATCACCTCTGACCCTGATCATCCGACCTCCTCCTATCTCCAAGTGGCCATCATGACCCCCAACCAACCACACTACCTCTGATGGATGGCCTATGAATGCTTCAAGAAGGGTTCAACGCTCTCTCCATGGAAGCGAAGAAAGACCCCCTAGTTGAGGTCGCTAGAATATAATTATAATTGGGCCTTCAACTATCAATTTAAACTTTTAGTTGAGTTGATTCTATAATATAATATTATAGCTTGATTCCTTCATGACACATGTTTAAACTCCACTCTCTATAAAAAAAATCTAATTTCTTCTCAATTTATCAAACTTGCCTCTAATAGGCCAACCCTTGTCAGTCTTTTTAATGCACTCTCTTCTTCTTCTAAATAATTCACCTCTAAACTCGTAAACGAACATGTTCTTGAGAGCATATGTTAAAATATAACTATAATTAGGCCTAATAGAGGTGTTGTGGGATGAGACAGACATGCCACACGACTTTCGAGTAACAAGAAAAAGTATAGCGACTACTACATTACAATGGATGAAAAAGCTTATAAATACGGAGTAAAAACATAAAAATCATGTATATAGATTGTTACCCATAAAAAATCATTGATTCTAAAGCTAGGATTGAGAATGGATCCAAGAGGGATACTACAAACCTTTTTCTATGTCTGCTAGGATTTCTCCCTTCTTGCGGCCCTGTCGCCCTCGACGTGCCTCGATCTCCCGGCCTAGTCCCGGTCAACACCCCGTCTCCCGGCCTAGTCCCGGCCAGTGCTCCAATCCCCTAGGTAACCCCTGTATCAGTCTGATCCCCCTCTCCCCTGAGCCGGGATTGGAGGATATCCTCTCTCAAACTTCGTATGCTGCTCCACTGTCGTTACCCTCACCTCCCGTGGAACTGGATGAACATGAATCGGTGTCTGCTAGGGTTTTTCCCTCCTCGCGGCACCGTCGTCCTCGTCGTGTCCCGATCTCCTGGCCTGGTTCTGGTCAGGGTTCCCTTTCCCACAATGGTCTTGCTCTCGTATCTCCCCTATTCTCCTCTGACCCGGGTTTGGACACAATCCAAACTCAACGGTCGATTGTCGATTCCCCCTCGCCACGTCCCTCGCCTTCATCGAGGTCTCCTACTCCATCTCCGGTGATTCCTCTGCTAGATTCACAACTTCCCACCGTCTCTATCCTGGGTTCGCAGCGTAGTAATTGGGACCCTAGGTCTAACCCCGATCCAACGACGTTGCACCCACAACCGATCCTCATCTTCGAGCAGCCCCCCCCCCCCCCCCCCACCTTCTGATCCCTTTTAGTCTCTGAAGCCGTCGCCTCCGTCTCTGTAGTCGCCTCTGAACCCGCCACCGTCGTATCTGAACCACTGTCGGCGCGTCCATCTCCCTGGCCTCCACCATCGCACCCTCCTCGACCCCTCTCTCGATTTTGGACCTGGTTAATCGAGTGGGTATTTTTTATTTTCTCTGATTTCGTTTTTGCAGGATCAAAACCTAGCGAGCAGAGATTCAGGGACTTTTCCTGGTAGGGAACCATGTTTCACACATATCCTCCCAATACTACTGATGTTGTCCTTGCTCGAGCTTTGGAACGGGACTTCCAGTACCATCTTCTCATCTCCCACCCTTCCTACCCGCCTTTATGGCGGCCTCTATGGCGTTTCAATACCATCTGTGTTGGCATCCCAAAATCTGTTTCAACAGGTTTCATTTATGTTTCCAAAACCGTATGCGACGGTTATATTGATCAAAAGAACTATGAACTTTGTGTTCGATGTCAGTTCTTTTCTAGTGATCAAGGAGCATGTTCCTTGATGCACGTCTCTGTTATGTTTCATTATCAATAAAAGTTGCACCTTTTAGTCAAATAAAAAAAATCATCCGATTCTAACAAATTTAAGAACCAAACTACCACTTGAATCTTGATTTATAAAGTGTGAGAAAGCCAAACCAATCCTAACAAACTTATAGTACCGAAAACATCAATCAATGTGCATAAACTAAGTAAGGTTAAATTGTCACCAAATCATTGTGGGAGTGAACATGTGACTACTAGGTTCCTTTGTTCTTCACGCACAAACTAAGTAAGGTTAAATTGTCACCGAACCATTGTGGGAGTGAACATGTGACTATTAGGTTCCTTTGTTCTTCACGCACCAAACTCATGTTAAGAGTTCTTTAAGAAGCTGCCCACCAATCTACATTACACACAAAACCCATTCATACAAACTAAAACGTGGTACTATAAAGTAGGTACTCATCAAAATCAAACATCTTAACATGGGATTTATAAACATTCCTATCATAGGACTTCCATCTTGCTACCTCAAATTATGGTAGCCCCTCTAGGTTGGGGACATTATATGAATGGCATGTGTCGCGGATCCTTATATATGAACATGTGGTTGTGAGAAAGTATAAACGTGTAACCAAAACAATCAAAATGTATAGATTCCGTGGTTCGTTAATAATGTTTGGTTATGTCCACATACAAAGAATGGTTTCAAGATAGATAGCACCATGATGATGAGGGGTAACATCTACCGAATATCAAATCTGTAATACAAATTCAGAACTCATATGTACAACTGGATGAAGTGAATCCGACCGTTCATGATATTTAAGGGTTTTCTCGGGGTGTTTCGAATGTCGGTCGAGTTTGATTTGGGTTTTGTAGGTCGTGTTGCTTCGAACTTCATGGTTGGTAAATTTAGGTTTTAGACCTGTTTTTTATTGTTTCTTTTGGTGCCCTTTGTTGGGTTTGCTTATGTTTGCTTCATATTTGTTAAATCTGGGTATATGATTGTTAGACTCATCCTAGTTCTGGTTTTGGTTTCTTACTCTACAAGTTTACTTGTACTAGGGATCCCAATCGGGATTGCTTTTGTTTGTAAGTTACCTTCGTTGAGGTCTTGCCTTTTGCCTCGTCTTTCTTTAAAGACTTGGTATATATATATATAAAAAAACTGCTGATAAAAAAAGGTTTAGAATCAAAAGTTTTGTATATTCAAGATTACCGTCATTAGAATCTTTCTCCACCTGAATAATTAACTAAACTGGATTTAAAAAATAATCTCATGTCGTGCACAATAATCCTCCAGAGGTTTTTTCTCTAGTCCTAATCTTAGTCTCGTCGAACTACAATAACGCCGCACACTATTCTGCCTGTGACTAATACGGCCAACCCACCTCCATCACCTCCAGTGGTAGCAACTACGATTGCTGTCACCACCATGTCTCCTTGTCCTTCCATGGCTTCTATCAAACAAATAAGTATCGACGCAAGACAAGCCCCAAACCCCACACAACCTCACCCTCTTCTCCATTTACACCGGTCGACGTGCTTCTCCTTACTATGGAGCCTGCTGCGTCTTTTTTCTCGTCGAGACGTACCTTATCGAATCCATGGTGGGGGTATACCACGTTCCAAACAAAAGCGGGGCAGAAGCCTCGATTCACGATCGTTACTCTGACGGTCGTCCCTTCACCGTCGAGAACCCTTTTGTTGGGTCCGATTGGGGGTGGTCCTAAATCCTCAGCACAGACGATGGAAAAAGGCATCCTGTTCTCGGAAGATGCTCCAGAATCGAGCCCTGACATGATCCACTGGAGCCCTAGATCGGTGCCTCCGTCTCCGGCCGCTTCTCCATTGTCCGTAGCTGTTTTAATGGAATGATTCTCGTCCTACTCTAACCCCGAGAACGAGGATGTCCCATTTACCCCGGTTGATCTTACGGTCTTTGCTCGCCGTCAATATGGCATGGTTGGACCACGTCCGGTTCGTACAAAAAAGATTTGATGTTGAAAGTATTCACGAAAGCGTGGGGACGGTCGACCTCGGGACTTGTGATCAAAGATCTAGAACCAGGGATCTTTTTCTTTTACTTTGGATCGCAGGAAACCAAGGATTAGGTTTGGCATAATGAACCTGGGTGTTTTGACGGGTCTCCACTCATCCTCGAGGACATCATTGACCCAATGGGAAGAAATCTTCCACGACTTGATAGGCTTCAGCTTTAGGTGCAGGCTGAGGGTCTTCCACCCTCAATTCGGACAAGAGCCACGTGAGAACTCATCGGTGTTGCACTGGGTGAATGTGTGCAGGTCTCGTGTGACCAATGGGGTTTCTATTAGGGTGGAACAGTTCAGAACCATTTTTGGATGCCCTTGGATCTTCCCCTACGAAGATCTCTGGCCCTACCATTTTATGAGTATCCGGACCCGGTGAAGGTCAGGCCTAAGCTATGAACGACTGCTTAATTTCTCTACAATTGTGGGCGGATTGGCCATATGTCCTAGAGTGGAGCGGGAAACTCTGGGGATTCCCCAATTCGACAAATCCTTCTTGGAGGAAAAAATTGATAAGCGTGGCCATCATTTTGCTACTGACTAGAGTAAGGAGGCACCGTCAGCTCCGGTGTGCCCACCGGGAGTCACTCAGGTGGTCCCGAGCATCTTACCTACCGTTTCCCCACATCTAGGGAGAGGACCCCAAATAACCCTGAACATCTTATCTAACCCATAGTTGGGAGGGATAGAGGCGATTTGGGATCGAGTTGTCCGTCATCCGGGGTGGGGGGACTAGTCTACTGGCTGGGACCACACACACTTCATGATCTATCCTGTCAAAGGCACCAGGAGAGAAGAGGGGGCCTGCTAACGAACAATGAGGATCGGGTGAGAGTTGGGAAACATCCTTGCCAAATAAAATGATTAGTGAGCAACGATTCAGGGCTTTTAGCTAGGAGGGGTCCTTGAATCAAATACACACTCCCCTACTTACTGTCGAGATCATGTTCAATCGTACACCCCACAGTAAAAAGAGTCATCTCCTTATGATCAAACAACATTTAGGCACCATCATGAGCAGTTCTCTACATTTTGGTTTTAGTTTTTCAGTTTCCGTGTCTTTTGTTTACAAACCGAAATATTGTAGGTTCTTTGTTCCAAGGTCTGCGAAATAGGGATCTACGAGTCTCTGTTTTCTATATTGAATTTTTTTAATTAATAATATATATGCACCTTCCGTTAAAAAAATCTAAACTAGATTTAATAATTCAAATAAGCATGTCAAGCCTAAAAGCATGATTGACTAGCCTTTGTGTTTTGGTCTCTCAAACGAAAAACGCTCTGTAGAGTTGCATGTGATATGACGGCGGTCACACCCTCTCTTCCACCTTCTCTCCGTTGTGACTATTTTTTGTCAGGGGAGAGGCGACATCTACCACATTTCTTCGATGGAGGGGGAGAGCCCACACATGGATGGAAGACTCTCCACAAAGAATTCCAGGAACCGGCGACAAAAACAATCCAGACCGGCTCAGGAGACACAACTTGATATGTACGAGCTTTAACGAGGCTAGGGGACATGACTCTAAAGGCGGTGAAGATTCCGTTGGATGAGGTATATGATGGACTAGTTTCTTTCTAGTATGCTTTGGTTGAGACCCTTTTGCCTCCAGTAAGGCTTATAATTGGACCTCCCTCACCGACATGATAGCGCTTTTCTAGAGAACCCCAGAAATGATCATACGTACGTATTCTCGCTATATGAGGGGGGGGGGGGTGTGTTGTAAGATTATTCTTCGGGACAACGAAGGAAGGGAACAAAGTTCTCAAAGGGGAATCATGGTTCTTCCACGATTCTTTGTTGGCTCTGGCCACCCTAACCCCTCAAATGCGATCGGAGGATATCGCATTCTCCCACACTTCCGTATGGGTCAATGCATCAAAGTTGTCAATAAAGTAAACGAAATGGAAGGTGGGCTTCTAGATCAAAAACTCTTTGAGAACTTACCTGGTGGTGGATGGACACGCGCACAAGTGCAGCCGGGGAGATTATCTCCATATCGAAGTCCAGATTCCAATGGTAAAATCCTTGCGTCGGCACATGATGCTGGAGACGGGGGAGATCTTGTAGAGGTGGACCTCAACTACCAACGCCTCCTAGAGCACTTCTTCACTATGCCTATTTTGGTCACATGGCTAAGAACTGTGGGGAGCATCATATCGTGATAGTGGAAGGCGTCCAATAAGTAGGGCGGTTGTTGGTAGCCCTAGCTATCCCATGGGGGAAGACCTTGAAGCGAGATGCGAAGGGCAAGATGAGCTGGATACCTCAAGCCCAACTGGTGGGTAGCACGACCAAGGCCAACTTCCCCATACAAGTCTGACGGAAGGATTAGAGACTGGATTAAGGTGTTGGAACTATTGTTCGAGCCCAAGTCTAGAAGTAGAAGCCGAGGACTGGGGAAAGAAGAGGCCGACCAAGGAGTCGTGGGACTTGCGTAGGGTGATACCTACATCAGGACAAATTGTGTTGAGATGCCTCAACCATATGCCCAGTTACACCCACCACCTCACGGCATGACACCTAATGTCACAAGAAAAAGAAAGAAGCCGGGAAAAGAAGGGCAAAGAGTCAGGACAGAAATATAGCCCCATGTGTTATTCGCATCTTCACGGTGTCCTTTCTTCCCGTGACAACGAGTTGGAGCTCATGAGGCTGGTGTTGAAAGAAAACTACGTTAATTATGTAGAGACCACAATCTAATCCACAAGAAACATAATGGATAGAGGAACCGACGAAAAATACAGTAGCAAAGGTCCTTATGGTTCGGTCAGACGAAGGGTGGTTAGCACCCTCGCCTCTTCCCATGAGAGGAGACAAGGTTGGTAAAGGGAGTCCAAATACTCTCTTTCTACTGGGTTTAGGGTACCCAGGTTCCACTCCATATCTGGTAGGCAGCCGTTTGCTTGTTCGAAGCTCAACAACGTAAGTAAAATGGTCCTCACAAGTATCAAAGGAAAGACGACATAAACTGGATTTTTGGACGGTTGCACAATCCACATGAATTAATACGAGTGGGTGAGAATAGATCTGTCAAGCCTTAAACCTATCATCTACACTTCAAACAACTATCTTGTGAAAAGATGTCTTCCAACACTTCTATATCTTAGTCGAGAGTGATTTTAAAGTTTGTGTTAAGTTTCTTTTTAAGATGTTTTATTAGTATTTTCAATCTCTCAAGTATCCAATCCTATACATACTAAATCTTAATCAAAACTCAAATCGTACTATTACAAAATATACACCAACACCAACGAATTCAAAACGTTGTTGTTTTAAGATTTTCCATTTGTCACAAATGACTATACTTCTCTCACCATTATAACTCGATATTCATCAAACAACACTTACGAATAAGAACTCAACTTGGATTACCAGCTACATTAACTACAATATAAGAAATTACAAAAATAAGAACACCTCCCACACAGTATAGTTAGATATGAAGACACAAAAACTGTTAGTAATGCAGTGCTCAACGGCTACGATCTCTGCTAAGCTTGCACAACCCATACACAAACGACGTGGCCTCATCGTCGCCGTTGACCACTCTCCTCTGTAACCTCTCCACCGTGGTCACAACACCACCCGACCTCGGCTCCGCTTCACCGTCATCGTCAAGCCTCTGCAACTGGTTCAGCAGCTCACTGGTTCTTCTCGGCTGCTTCAATGGCCTGATCAGACCCAGAGAAGAAGCTTCGTCGTTAACGGTGGACGAACCGGAATTGATTTCATCCTGCATTTTGGAATTCAAAAGAAAATTAGACTCCGACCCTGTTTGGCTGCCGAGAAAATTGTTTTCTCCTCCCGACCCAGATGGGAAAACGCAATCAAAATCAAATTTTGAAGAGAACCCGTTTCCGGATTTGGAAAAAGAATGAGGAATGGAACATACGTCGGAATCAAAGCCGGCATTCCGGCGACTCCGCTTCAGGGGAGAAGCGCCGCCGCCGACGGCGGAGCTCAAGGAATCTCCGTCACTGCAGGAGGAGCTCGCGGCTGGGGGCGGCGGCGTTGAGGCGCTACACGACCACGGAACCACCTGATTCTCTCCCTCCTCCTCCTCCTCCTCCTCCTCTTCTTCCTCCTCGTCGTCGCCGGAGTATTCACTGAACTCCTCACTGTGATCGTCGCAGTCGTCTTCCTCCTGGGTCTCTCCGCCGTCGCGATCCGGCCTCCGCTTGCCGTAGCTACCGACGCAGACCTGGCAGACGGAGACGGTGGGGGGGAACTTGGCGCCGGAGGCCTTCCACGGCGTCGGCGACTGGCAGACGTGGCAGAGGAGGCACCGCGAGTGCTTCGCCACCAGGAAATTGGCGCCGTGAACCTTCTCGTCGCAGGCCCAGCAGAGGCTGGCCTGGTCGGACTCGCAGCAGATCCTCGCCGGAAGACCACAAAGCTCACACTGCTTCTTCATCTCCGATCCGATTCGTTGGCTCTGCTTTTGGTCTGTGTTGGTGTCTCTGGATTTATGGTGAGCTCTCTCTCTCTCTGTTTTGGAGTCCACAAGAAATGGTAAAAGGAGAAGACTTCAGCAACTTGGTGGAGATTTATGCATTCGATTTCGCTACTGTACTTGATTTTTGTTCCTCTCTGTTTGTGTGGTCCTCTAGTCGTTTGGGATTTGGGGCTCAAATTCATCCCACCTAAAGGGTATTTTCGTCTTTTCATCTCGTTAAAAAGGATAAATATCTTTCACCAACTAGTATGTCATTTTGAAGATCATCTCATCATTGATGATTTTTTTTTTACATTTTTTAAAGGAAGAGACATAGGTGTTTTTTTATAAACGCAATGAATTTAACTTGTAATAGATTTTTCAGAAGGGGAAACCCTGTATCCTAACCTCATTGAGTTTTGTTTTTCAATTCCTAACTCAATTTTACCTTTGGTGACATTTCCCAACTGTTACCTTTCGATTTTTTGCAGAAAGTATCGTTTACTGTTTATTTTGACGATTCCGTTAGTTTTTTTTTCACGTGTCACTTCACCGTGACGACACGTGGCAGACACGTAGGCAAAAAACTAACGGAATCGTCAGTTTTGACGATTTTTCATACTTTCTGCAAAAAATTGAAAGGTGACAGTTGGGAAATGTCACCAAAGGTAAACCTAGGTTAGGAATTGAAAAATAAAGCTCAAATGGGCTTAGGATACAGGGTTACCCCTTTTCAGGATCATAGATCCTAGCGTTTAGGATAGTATTCGATACATACGTAGGTCTACCAATGCTCGTAAACGTGTAGGAAAATTCTACTTTACATCGTAGAAATGAAAAAGAAACTGAAACAAAATAAAACACAAAAGCGAATACATATGAGCAGTAGTTACATGGGTACTCAGAGCAGATGCAAGAAAAGCGCGAACCAGGGCACTCCGGGCATCACCCAGGACATTCAGTGCTCAGATCTCGATCTCCATCTTCCCAAAGTCGATCTCCGAGGGTTGCATGCAAGCCAGCATCGGAGCCAACAGGATGGGATAGCCTTTGAATCCTCATGGTCCTCGATGTCATATGTCCTCCATGGTAGATCGGGAGGGAGAGTGAAACCATATCACGTCCTTCGAGCGGTACTTGATTTGCAGGCCATCGACCTTCTAGTTCTTAATCATCAGGCCACAGAAGGCGTTTTGATTATGGCGACCACCATCCGCAACTCTCCCCGTCATCGAGAACTGGTAGCGACCGTCCACAACCGCAGGGATGGCCTCCGCCAAAATATCCAGGACCTCATCCTCGTCTTTCCAATCTGGTACTGGAGCGGGAGTCCCCACAGAGGACTGGTACGGGCGTTGGTGACCCCTGGACGGGTCCGCCACAACCAGCATCGAGCATCCCGATTTCACTTCTGGCCGAGTCACCAGAGCCCCGCGCGGGCGTGAAGTGGCCCGTCCCACTTCCGCATGAGGCCGGCGAAGGGCCGGCCAAGCCGGTGCCGCGCTACCACGCCTGAGCGTCCTCTGGGAGGAGCATGCATGTCGGTCGGGACAAACCTGGGCCCAGCGGTACGACTATGCAATTTGGACGATGCTGAGGTGGTCTCCGAGTGAACTAAAAGAGGAAAAGGATCGGTTGGAAGGAGGTCCATGTCTGGTATGGTGGTCCTGACGGTGGGTGGGGATGTTTGGTCGGTATTCATGGCTAGAGCAGCCGGATGGAGAGGTGTTGTGCGAGGGAGTAGGAGAGAGAGGTGGCGGCTTCTGAAACCCTAGCAGACGCTCCTCGCATTTGTCGAAACTAAGAAATTTAAGGAATATACATATTTAGATGTTTTATTATGTTATTATTACATTTTAAACTTAAATTTTCAAGTAAAGTAATCCTTTTATACAATTTAACAGAAAAATAAGTTTGGATATTTTTTTCAATAAACAAAGGCAAATGTCACAAATTACATGGAATGAATACCTCATAAACGAATATCACAACTTAAAATTCAATTATGTGTTGTAAATGAATTTTTTGTGTATATCACAACTTCAACATATAAAATTAGAACGTGGAATGTGCTTGTTGCTTAGTCAAAGGATTTCTAGTTACAAGTCACAACCTTAATGGTAGTTGAGATTTATAGCAAAACAATGGCTAGTGGCATTAGCTTGAACCTAATTCTTCTGCTTGAACCACTGAAGTACCTAAGTTATTCAATTCTATAACGGCTATATTATATGCTAAGCCCGTTCAAACTGTTGATTATTTTGGAGTCAATATCTTAAATTATTGCAAGCATAGGTATATGGTTTTGGTTGACCTTATTCACCACAAATATGCTTTAACAATAAAAAATAACAGATTTTTTAAACAATAAAAAATATACCTTCGGTCGTTTAGAAAGACGAAGGGTAAGTAGGTATTTCGCTCGCTTCACATGGCTCGAGTTCTACTCCGTTTATGCAAGGGTATGTGTTGTACGCCTTGTATCTGGGGTGTCTAGGAGTTGGGTTGGCGCTTCGTTGGGTTTGTGCTATAGGTATAAGGTAGTTGTTACGGTGCTAGAAGCAGATTAGTAGCGGTCTCCTGACCGTGTTTGCACATAGTGAGTGGGATTTGAAGAGTTTCCGCTCACTTGACATTGGTTAGAATCACTTCCGACTCAATCATCGGCTCTTGCCCTCACTTTGAATTGGAACACGTCATATGGACGATCTAGCAATAATCCAGGGCACTTGTTCGGTAGTTAGGAGGAATGCAATTGAGGATACATGTTCAAACATACTAAGGAGTTCAGTTTCCAAGCTTATATTATGAAACGTCATTAGCATCAGATAGGGAGTTCAATATTGACATCTATCACCTTTAAAGAGAAATACTAGAGTCGAGATGTTTTGAAGGTAACTGATACAAAATTTGAGACCATGCAGAATATACATGTGATCGTGTTAGTATAGTTTTTGGTTTGGTGTGTTCTTGATGAAAACAAACACGAGGTTTTAGAACAACCAACAAACATGCACCTCGTAAAATGTTTAAAAGATAATTCCACCTTAATACTTTAAATCTTTTTGTGTTATCTCAGTTCCCTAAACTTTTATTAATTCATTTAAAATATCCTAAATCTGTTTTGTGTCACCTCCATACTCTAAATTTTCATTAATTTTATTTTAGTGTCCACCATTAAACAAATCGATACATCTCGCAGGAGAGACGACAAGTACATCGACGAGGGATACAAACACCCAGGTCTCCCTTAATATAGATAAAGTTTGTATATGTTTTTGTTGGTGTTTATCTTATTTTAAAACCACGAAAATATTTTATACCACCAACAAAAGTATGCCCATAGTTTACAAAGAAAATGACAGTTGCTTCGACTTTAAAACCACAACTCACAAACACCGTTCTTTGCGACACGTGTCCCGACAGCTAAGAGATATATTTCTCGTGGCCAGAACCGATTCTAAAAAGACCTCAATTCCCGCAAGATATTGTTGAGCTGACGTGTCGGCCGCTGGGTAAGTCCCAGTGGGCCCAGCAGATTCGAAGCTCATCCTACGTGGCCCCTTGAAAACAACAAGCACACATACTACGAACCCACGTGATGCGCACCTGGGTCTTCTATCTTGTATATTCTTCAGACACAAGGATCCGACGTGGCATCCAGTGGTCCATCGAGATATTGTTAGAATAGTAGTGTAATGATGACGTGTGAATATAATTTAAGTTTATCAAGTGAAAAGAGGTTTAATAAATAAATAAATAAATAAGAAGCATGGGTAAGGATGGGTCTACCGTCATTGTTATGTGTGTATGTGCATAACCCATCTCCTCCACCACGTGCCCTCATGTAGTCCTTTCATTTCAAGTATTTTTTATTGTAATTCTTTTATTTGCTGATGTGGCACCCATGTGGACAGAGCCTACCTGGCAGGTAAGTTTGCCATGTCAGCAATCTTTGGATAAACTCCATAACAGCCCGATGAAAATATCTATTTACAGAAAAAGTGTGTACATTATGATTAGTGTTTATGATTGTAAGTCATGGTAATAATTGGTGATACTAAAACAAATGTCATGGAAATAGAATACTCATTTCTAACCATTTGTGTTCTCTCTACGCACGTCTTTTCACCGTCTTTTTTTTTGAGGCGGTGAAAATGACAGCTTTACCTTGTCTATTTTCCTCTTCTTCTTGCCGGAATCAATCGGACCTTATCTTTCTTTCTACTTCCTCGACCTCCCTTATCAATTCCCCCACCGAACGCTTCTTTATGTATCCTCGGGCCAAGCCCTAGTACCAATCTGGTTCGGAGTTCTCTAAGTCCGAATAGTGATAATCCACCCCTACTTCTCCGATGACTTCGCCCAACCCTGCAACCGCCCTCTCAGCGCCACCAAGGCTCAATATGACCTTATCTTGTAATTTTGATCACTTTGGCCAATATCCAACTCCTTTGGGGGAAGAAAAACCAAGGATCCTTTCTCCTACCACACATGGAACCAACCCCCGACCCGTGAGCCCCCACACCAAGCGCCTCCATGTCTGGAAATTGCTCAAGCCCAACTCACAAGAGTCGGTGGAGGAGTCTACCCGGAACACTGAGGAAGATGATGATAAAGTGATAGTGGTACCGCCAAACACGGTACCAAGGGTGGATGACGCTCGAAAAATGGTATGCGCTCGCCGGGAGACTGCTCGACCATCTTGAAGTAAGTCCCCATGACCTATGTTTTGATAGCTCTCATGCTTGGAAGCTAGAAGATTTGGTTATCCAGCTCCTATCCGAAAACACTATGACCTTTTATTTCCCCTCTCGGACGACCCTTGAAAGCTTCAGGGATAGGGATCTATGGTTTGTTCATGAAAATGCCTTCTTGTTCACCCCGCCCTCCCTGGACTCAACCGGGCCAACTACTCTTTCAAATCATACATATGTCAGTTTGTGTCTTGGATGTTCCACTGGAAGTGAGAACCACTCCAATGGTGGATCTTATAGCTTCTAATATTGGGAAGGAGGTGGAAAGAGTGGGGTTGGGCTCACTTCCTTAGCCGAATACTTCGGTAACCTGGGTCCCGTTCTTGGCTCTTCGCTTGGACATTGATGTTACACGTCCATTGCGACGTTATCTGAAATTAAAACTGGAAGGGAAGCCGAAACCGGTTCTGTCACTACTATGGTCGGCTCGGCCACACTATCCCCACATGCGAAGCTGCCCCGATGGGAGTGAACCACAAAGCGCTTCTCAACGGGGACCGGTTGCGAGCTCCGACACCCACACAAATTGTTAATGGTGAAAGGTTGGGATTGTTACCGGTTAACCAGCACCAGTATTACTAATAGGGATCCATGCGGGACCTTTTGTTTTCTCTCCTTCTACAGGTCATAGGGATTGGACTGCTAACCAACTGTCGTTGGGGACAATTAGCCCATAGGTCGTCATACCAACTAGGGAGTGGAAAACGACCAGGATCACAACTTTGCCTAAGCCGATAACGGTAGATGACCCACTTCAGTGCAATCCGGGTAAGGGAAGGAGGGAGGGGAAGGGATCGGTTGTAGGTCCCTCGTGGCTTCAAACCACAACATTAATCATCCCGCTGGATCAGCAAAACTTCCTCTCCACCTTTCTTAGGGAAGACCGGGAATCAAGGGGGAGGGCCAGGCAACAACGCCGTACAACTAGAAGGACCAATCTCTACAGGAACCTCTAGGAGGCTGACCTTGGATGCCATGGGAAGCTCAATCAGACAATAGAGGAAGAATGGGCTATTTCCCCAAGGAGATAGTTCGAAGGGAAGCACAGTGGAGGGAAACTTGGAAGACTTGACCTGAGGGAAAATGAGCATCCAGCAGTTGGAAGAAGAAAAAGGTACCATGACAAGTCCACCGAAGATACTTCACCTACATCGACGAGGGCTGGTAAACAGCCTCGTCAAGACTTATGATATGTGGTCTCGGGGTTGGGGGTTTAACATTTTCACCCCTTCAACCGGTGAAAAACCATATTTGGAAGGGCCATGTTCTCTGGGGTGACCTTCAGGGACCTGTTATGAGTTAGACCAACCACCTATATGGGTGTCTAGATTCCTCAACCTAGTACTTTGGGTGCGCTATTGGTTCTTTACCACGAGTGTCAGACTACCTTCTCGCTTGACGAAAGAGGACTTCGTCTTTCTTCTTGGATTGTTCCGGACTTAGTCCCTAGACGTTGTTTGTCTTTTAAACTTCATGTATGTTTTGATATTACCTAATCGAATACATACCTAGTTGCCTAAAAAAACAAATGTCATAGACTTGCTTTTTATTATATCTTGTTTAAATTTAATTTAGAATAAAATTTTCATATTTAATTTTTTTAATATGAATAATAATGATTACAAAATAAAAACCGAGAATTTCTACCATCTCTTAATTTTTGTTCTTTTTGGATACACAAAAATTTGAAAATTTTGAACTTTTTAATTTTTCTTTACAGAAAAATTCATAATTAACTGACAAAATACAACAAAAGAATCCGTTTGTGACATTTTTTTTGTGATTTTTAAACAAGAGACCAACAACTTGTAAAAAGTTAAAATATCTAACACTTTTTTTGTGACAAGGGGGAACATTTGGACAGTGGTGGGCTGCAGTGGAGGCTGGGAGGCCGCATGATAAGATGGAGGAGATTCTCTCAATTTTATGAGAAATCTGGAAGGCCAGGAATGAGCTGAAATGGAGAGGGATTCCCCCGGCTGCATCAGCTCATCTGACTGCCTGTAGGGAGGCCAAGGCTGTAGCCCCAAAGCCGAGATGCCCCCATCGAATTGGCCGGCTAAATGGGTTCGCCCATCCTCCGGTACTATTGCTATTAATGTGGATGGGGCTGTATTTCAGGACACTCGGCAATCGGCGTGTGGCATGATCACTCGGGATTCTCGTGATTCGATTAGCTGCAAATGGTCTCCTACCGGGGACTTGGACTCCTATCATGGTCGAAGCCTGTGCTTTGGCAACAGCTCTAAAAAATGCACCACTCTTTGGGCCCAGCGTCATTATCCGGTCTGATGCTCAGGTACTTCTCAACATGATTTCGCACATTAATCCTCCAGTCTCCCCCATTGGGACATTCATTCGAGACATCCGAGAACTTCTTTCACAACAACAAGGGACTACCCTTTAATTTGTTAAATTAACAGTGAACAAGGCTTCTCACTGGCTAGCCAGGAAAACACGTTTTTGCAATAAAATTCTACACCTTTCGCTCAGAAAAAATACTTTTTTGTAGTAGATTAAATTATTCAATTTTTGTAATGTCGTATAGTTGCTCTGTAATAATTGTAAAAAAAATTCCACACTTGTCTTTTTTGTGTTTCACTTCATGTAAATTTGTTTTAGAAAAAAATATTTGATCTTTTAAAAAATGATAAGTAAAATATAAGAAATCCATAATTTTTCTCACTTAATTTTATTGTATCTTCTTGTGTGCATGCAAGGAAGACGATAAAGGTGACAAATGATATATCTTCTATTTTTAATGATCATTTGTTAAATATAAATGTAAATGCCACATCAGATTATTTGATATGATGTGGTACGTGTCACGTGAAGGCACGGTTGGAGTTGCCACGTGGACAAACAAGGAATGGTGACGTGGAGGAAGTGAGAGGGGATGGGAGAGGATCCAATGAGGGGCCTGAATTGAAAGAGAAGTATGTGGTGATAATATTAATTTTTGAATGGTTGGTTGGTTGGGTTCATTGCACCGTTAACAGATACGCAATAAAGAAGCTAGGTAGCAAGGTAGGGGTAGGGGAGGTGTACTTAAATCTTTTTGTTTTTGTGAAGCATATGAGTCCGAAACAAGGGACGTGACGCCCTTTACGTGGACATTGTCCCCCACAAAACATTTGTTCTTCCCTTTCTATCGGATTGGTACACTAAGTGACGATATATATATTAAAAAAATGAGACTGATTTTATAACCAATTTTTAGTGGTGAAAAAAAGTGGATGTTAGGAATATGGTCAAGCGAATCAAGTTGTATGAAAATAGATTTTGATTACATTATGGGGCTTGATGATGTCAACTCGAATAAACTAAATTAGAGCCTCTTCAATTATGTATAGTGTGGTAGAAAGGTGTTACAGTGTCGAAGAACACGAGTTTTGATTCCATTAACAAGAACCGAAATTAGAACCATTTGGTTGGATCTGGGGAGAGGAAGCGAACATCATCGAGTTTCGAGACGTGGCTATGAAATCCGACTATGATACGTAGCAGGGAAATTTAAAAAAAAAACAGTTGTGGGCATACTCCACTCTTGTTTCCATTCTCGCCACACTTTACACTCACAATCAAAATATGATAATTTCTCTTCCGTTCTCGAAATGTAAGAGGAGGATTTTCAAGCACGGATGGAGGAAAGAATTCGGAAAATATAGGCATGAGCTCACTAAAGAGCGGTCTATATTACAACTACAATGCAACCAAGGTTGAGAGACGTGAGGCAAAGAGTGAACGATAGAGAACCTTCCTGAAGACTAGTGAACAGAGGTCATGTATGGGCGCATACGCGAATTAAGCGTAGTTAATTTCGAAGATGGTTCAATTCATGGTCATGAAATGTTTAGACTTCAGTTTCGGATGATCCGAACTTTTTTCACTTGAGTTATGGAAGCAAATGCAGTGTCACCATCATACTGGAATGCATGAAACATTTTTTGCAAGGCCGTGGCCCAAGTGTCTGTATATGAGCATGAGACGACGCCAAAAATGCAGAGTACCTGGCCCGATTGATGGATATGAGCTATAAATGACGATTCACAAACATGCTTAATAGTCTTGACTGTATGTAATGGGAGTACAAGAATTGTCCAATGGTATGGAAAAGAGTATTTGTGTGGGCATATGTCAATTCAAATTCAGAACGAATATTCGTTCTTACATACATCAAGCCACTCTCATAACAAATATATTCGTTCCAACATACGCCCATTCAAATTTCAGAGCAAATATTTTTTTTCTCATAATCTATTAAATGCCATATATTTTTTTTTCAGTGGGTGGTTGTTGATGGTATGCCCTTCCATGGTTGGAGCATCGAAAGTATTTTATTCATTGGAGAGCTTTTTGGCTCAGTCCTTTTGATTCAGGGAGAGGAGCTTGGAGCTTCTTCTGATCGCGCTTTTGTCTTGATTCACAGTGATAAGGTTTTGAGGGACGAGATGGTAGAGGTGGTCCTTGATGAAACTGTTTTTCGTGTCCTTATTCGAGACATTGATGAGAGTAGAGTCCCTAATACTCTGAGCTCGGAAGATTTGGCCGGTGATCCTGTTCACCCTAACGATGTTTCTGAGTCTGATTTAGAAGATGGTACTGCAGGTCGGCCTCCTTTACAGATGCAGGGTCTAGTAAAGGTGATGATCCTTCAAAATCATCACCTTCTACTCCAGAGTTCTTGGATTCTGTCGATCCTTACGAGTTCTTTGTCCCTCCGACAGTTCATCAGTGTGTGACAACACCGTATGTAGAGGTTTATGATCCCCGCCCCTCTCCCTCTACTGGAAGTACGTTTATTGAGGATGATTTCACTATTGAGGGTCGGGGTCGGAAGAAGAAGAGGATGCCTAGAGGTCAAGGAAAGAAGAAGGTCTCTGCAAAGGTTTTTTTTATCAGATTCAGTCTAGGTCTAGTTGCAAGGATGAAAGCGAGATGATTTCGATCGTTTCGAAGGGTAAGATGGTTCATCGTGCTTTGGACTCTTGCTTGGCCATGAGGTTTTCTCCCATGGATAAAACCCCATGGCCAAGTCCTTGAGTTTTGAGGTTGGGGTTCAAGATGAGACTAGTTTACTTTGTGATGGTCCTGCTTTGGTTTGATTGGTTCGTTTGGCCTCGTTCTCTAGTTTGTTGCTCCCTGTGGTAGTCGGCGTTTGGTCCCCTTTGGTTTTGTAGTTTTGTTTTTTTGTTTGTTTTGTTTTTTGGTGTGTTCTTGTTTTGTCTTGGTTGTTTCCTCCGTGTGGGAGGTGGTTGCTTTTGTGCGAGTTGTTAGATCTTTTGAGCTTTGTTTCGGTCTTGAGGTTGAGACCCTTTTTCGGGTGCCTCTCTTTGCCTTGTCTTTCTCACGAGGACTTGTGCTTGATAAATTTTCTCTTGTAAAAAAAATGTCTCCAAACCCATATGAAAAATTTGAACATCAGTATACACAAGGTCTCAACCTTGAAAATATGTCATTGGACGAGTCTCTATTTGATTTCAGTGACTACTACCCTTCGTTCAACTCCTAGTCTAAACAAAGCAATATTGCATGTGTTGGTCCCTAGTTCTCCATCACGAGACCCTGAAGGAGATTACATTTATCCGGCTTGGGGAATTTCCGGACATGAAGAACCACGAGAAGAAGACCCAAGGACCCACAGGAAGATGAAGAGTTTTCCGTCACAAGTATCTAGTGAAAGTGGGGGGGGGGGGGGGGGTGAAGACTATGGGTATACGTTGACATCAAAGAAGAACGAAGTAGCGATGAGGAAACCTCACTACACCAGACACTAAGGATGAAGAGGTGATGACAATGAAGAGTAATAATCATAATTTATTTCCTGTAACTGGTTTTCATGTTTAGTGTATATGTCCTATGTTTATTTGAAATGTACTTTATAGTTCATGTAAAATTTGTTGTTTAATTACGGTGTAATGCTTAGATACTTTGTAATGTGCAATAATTGGCTCAAAACTTATGTATCGATAGTCTTACTTATGTTCTTTTCAGTATGTTTTTATAGCATATTATTTAATTTCATAAAAATAATTGAAATTTTACCGTACGAATACCCAATAAATTATATTGTATTTTCACACATTCAATATTCTATCTCACAATCATTTTCTTTCTCCCACCATCCAGGTATCAGGTCTTGTGCAGCTTTGTGCATACATTAGGCTGCCAACTGCTGAAGCATAGGAAATATTCTTCATTTTTTCCCGCCTCAAGTCATTTTTCAAACATTGATTGAAGTTGAATTTATCTTCCTTCGCAATAGGTGTAACATTTGTTGAACAATCTTTCTTTCAAAATCTTTCAAAACTTCGTTGATGTATGTCTCTTGAGACATACCTAGAGTACCGACTACTCTGTCACATGTCTTACTCCCACCTAATCTTTGGTATATACAATTTTCTATAACATTTTCTTCAAAACCAAATAAAGAAACAACGTCATGGAACTTCAAGTACCACTGTCGTGAGGCTTGTTTCAAACCCTAGTTTGATCTTTTAAGCTTGCAAACTAAATTTGTCACGCCCCAAATCCGACTCTTGCTCGGACTCGAGGCATGACTTGGATAAAACGATTTAAAATGCAATAGCTCAACAGTAACTTCCTGAAAATCTCCAATATAAAACTCAGATCCACATAACTCAGTTTAAAACATAAGTAACCCTCCAGGGGTGTAATAATAATCATCCAACATGGTTTGTTCAAAACTGAAATGAAATAAAAACGAAGTCTCTACAAGACACCCACACCAAGAAGCTCCCGAGCCTCTACTCCTCAATCAAGCCTGTAATCACAACAATAAACTCATAGGGGTGAGCTTGCGCTCAGTAGGGAAAATACATAACAAGAAGGATTTTAAGCTCAACAATTTCATCAGTAAAGTAAACAAGAAAACTCTTAACAATTGCGGGCAATAGGTAAACCAATCAATGCCGTGGCACATGAAGTCACCACCCTCCGATCCACATATGATGTGTCCTCTCGGATTTTCCCTCAAGTCCAGAGGAGACGCATATCATTGAGGCTACCGGAAACAACCCCCTGAGGGCGCTTATCATCGGAATTCTCAAAAACGTCTCCAAAGGGCTATGTATCCTCGAGAACCAAGGTATTACTCACATAGGAAGTATACACTTGGACAATTCATAAATAAGTAGATATAAATGAGTAACACACTCAAGCGAAACACGAAGCAATCCTTTCCCAACGAACACTATCCCACTATCACACATAGCTCATGAATCACACACTTTCACCACAACACACAGCACACGAATCACATAACCCGTCACACTTTCACTACAACACACAATACACGAATCGCCTAGCCAGTCACACTTTCACCACAACACACATCACATGAATCACATAACCAGTCACACTTTCACCACAACACACAGCACACGAGTCACATAACCATAACTTACCATTCACTTACCTGTTATGACCCTTCGGTCGATCGATCACCTGATTGTACCGCTCGGCACAACCAGTCATACTCGATTCCGCAACCAAAGGATCGCGCAAACATTTAATACAATCAACCATCAAGTACAGTCAATCCATCAATCAAGTCAACCTTCAACCGAGCATTCAAGCATGCAATTCAATTAGTTTCATTAGACTATTTAGCCTATCCACTAATCAATCAAACAACCAAGCATGTGATCCTAACACACAACTAATCCGAGGGCTTTGCCAAGGCCACTCTACCAGTAAAACAATTCCCAAGTATTGAAAGCGAGTTACACTAGTGATTGGCTTCCTAAGCATGTGGTACTAGACTCTTCCGGTTATTAGAAAAGTAAAGACAATTATTCTAGTTATTTGCATCTTATAGGCATTTCTAGGACCTTTTCCGCTTTTATTAGCCTAACATGCATACTAAGCATTTAAACGAGAAGTTAAGACTTTCCATACCTCAAGGTCTTCCTCTCAACACTCTGATGATAAGTCCGGTGGTCACCACTCCGTTCTTCACACGGGTTCCGGCGTGATCTTTGCTCCTCTAGCTTGGTCCCCAAGGTCTTGGACACAAAGAAACATTAATTAGACTCCACTTAAACATCAAGAAGGATCCCCAAAGCCCTTCCAAAGTTCAGCTCAAAACCAAGATCAAACAAGGTGAAAAACCCTCAAAGAAACCCCCACCCTGCTCTGCCACAGACCTGGTCACGGACCCGTGACGACAACCCTCACGGTTACCGTCACGGAGCCGTGACGAGTGCCGTCACGGACTCCCTTACGGAGCCGTGACTTCGCCCGTCACGGGATCCGTCACGGGATCCGTCACGGATCCATGGCGCTCCAGGGCAGTTTCGCCCTTCTTCAACCTCCAGTTCCTTTTCTCCGAAAAACCACCTTCAAACCCCAAATTTTACCACTTCCAACTCCCAAAACAGTCAAAATCCTTCAATACTCCTCTACCCATGGTAGGAATCAACAAATAAGCAAAGTTTCTAATTATTCAACCAATCATAAACAACTCAAAAGCTCCAACAAACTAAGGATTTCCCACAAAAACCCAACAAAGCTTCTCATCAACATCATCTCACACCAATTCCACTTCAACCCAACAACATCTAGCAATTTCAACCAAGACCCATGAAAATGGATGAAGGGAAAAGAGAATTTAGAGAGTTCCATTACCTCTAGGAGAGTGAGATGAAGAAGATGGTAAGGATTTGGAGAAGGGATGGCTAGTGGAAGACTTCGAGTAGCCTCTTTTTCCTTGTTTCTTCTTCAAAGCTCCATGGGAGCTCCTCTCCCTTTCTTCTCCTCCCAAATTCGGCTACACCAACACAAATGGGTTGGTTTTGCTTTTCCAAACTCAATATAATACCTAGATGTGTTAAATGACTAGAAACCCTTTAGCTAGAATCCCTTGTAGAAGCTTTTGGGAGGGTATAATGGTCCAAGACCACTCCCCTTTCTCTCTTTCAACCAAAAAGGGACAAGTGTCCAAGTAGGCTATTTTATTTTTCCAAAATAATTTCCAGCCCAATAAATAATGCTTTAACCGATAAAAAGTCCCGTTTTGGCTAAATTTGACTTCCTCCAACATTACACTCAAACGAAAGGGAATTATCCCCTTAAGCCAACCGTGATGACGGCTAAGTCGTTTGGGTTCCGGAAAAGCCCCGGGTGACTTCTCGAGTCATCGGTTGACTTTTCCGGTAGAAAGTCAAACTTGTTTGAAAAGTCACCGGTTCGGCCGGGAGCGGGTCTTACAAAATTCTCACCATTATTAGAGGGGAATCCTTCAGGTTGTTTCATGAAAACCTCTACCTCTAGTTCTCCATTTTTGGCCGTCTTCACGTCCATTTGTTGAATTTCCAAATCAAATTGTGCAACCAATGCCTTGATCACCTGAAGCAAATCTTTCTTTAATACAGGAGAAAAAGTCTCCTTATAATTTAACGATTCCTTTTGATTAAATACTTCGACAAGTAGTCTGGTCTTATGTCTCTCGATGTTACCGGATGAGTCTTTCTCGCTTTTAAAGACTCGTTATCATCCAATAGTTTTCTCTCCACTATGTAACTCGAGAAGATCCCAAACTTCATTTGATGCCATGGAATTCATTTCATCATTCATAGCATCATACAATTAACTCGATTCACTACAACTTATGACTTGGGAAAACGTCTCCAAGATCATTTTGAGCTTCAACATTGAAGTTTGGTTCTTGCATATACACATAGTAGCCCCCTTCTGATTTCCTCATTGTAGTAGATCTTCTCAATGTTGGATCAAAAATTTTCCGAGGATCAAGTTGATCAACTGGTTGTTCATTGAATAAAGGTTCTTCCTGAACAACCTCATCTACTAGATCATTATCAACATGTGGAAGTTGTCGTTCAATCTCAATTTGAGGTTGAGATTGATCTCTAACAACAACGATTTGATCGATTGGTATAGAAGGTTGCTCAATAATACTTTCAGGATTTGAGCTCTGCAACCGATCCCTCCCACTACTAAAATCATTTTCAAGAAACTTCGCATTTATTGATTCCACACTCTTGGTGCTCTGAGATGGACAATAGAATATGTATCCATTGGATCGTTTTGCATATCCAATAAAATAACGGCTATGGGTTCTAGGATCTAGTTTCTTTTCTCATGGGTTGTAAATGCTCACTTCAAACAAACATTTCCAAACACGTACATGATGCAAACTCGGTTTCCAACCTTGAATAATTCGAAAGGTGTCTTTGAAACAGACTTGGTTGGAACACGGTTTAATATGTACACAACCATGTTAAGTGAATCAGTCCATAAGAATAACGAGATATTTGCATTACTGTGCATACTACTCACCATCTCCATCATGGTTCGATTATTTCTTTCTGCTACACCATTCTCACTAGGAGAACTGGGATTAATGTATTGAGCAACTATTCCATGCCCTAGAAGAAACTTAGCGAGTGGATGTAGTGCTTGACCACCTTCGATGTTTCTATCGTAGTACTCTCCTCGTCACTCCTAATAATCTTGATTTTCTTCTCAGATTGATTTTCATCTTCTACTTCGAAAATGTTAAACATGTCTAATGCTTCACTTTTGCTCTATCATGAGGAAAAGAGATGTGAAGAGAGGTTGATGAGGGAAGAAGAGAAAATACGTTGCGACATCTCAAAAGGATGACGACAAGATAAGATAAGTTAGGTTACACTTTTATTTTTCCAAATTAGTTTGGGCGTGTAGATACAAGGTTTTGGGTTTGTATGGACTTGAAACATACAACTTTTTAGGGCATGCTACTTCCACTTTAGTCTAGTTAGGCAGAGATTTGTCAAGTTATTACTTTTTTCAGGTTTTATTTTTGTATTTGTTAAAAGAAATAAGTAAAAATGTCGGTCTATCCAGTTACACAACAGATTCAAGATTTCAGATCCGATCTAGTGACCGTCGAGCTTCGTGGACATGTGCTACAAAGAAAGATCTCGACCAAAGGAGACGCAAGACGTCAATACAACAAATTCCAAAAAAAGAAAGTAATCTTGACGTTACCCCGCTTGCTTTCCACGAAACGCCGGGTTTCCATTTCGGTTGTATTCTTGATTTTGATCACCGGACTTACATCGTTTGAATCCTTCTAATTTATGCCACACATTTAAATTTGGACTTCTCTGTTCATGCATGTGCCAAATTCTAGTCGGCTTCTCAAAGGCCCAGACCCCGCATAAAGCCCACGGTTTCTTGGACTTTTATGCACATTTTCTTCCAAAAGACTCTAATTTCGCCTACAATATCTTCGAAAATCATTACTTCATAATATTTGGAATCCTTATTATATGAAAATCGTATATTAACCCTATGAGTGCTCGAGTAAATGAACTGTTCTCATACTAGGACTAGCACTGTAGCACTGGCTTATTAATTAACACGTGACATCATTATATAATTGCAGATAATTTCAACTCGTCGCTCTAAAACTTATCGATTATCAAATTACTATATTATTTCATATGTTTTTTTTTCTCATTATCTTAACGTTTTAGAATTTTCAAATTAAACTGTTTCGTATAATTATGGGTATGAAGGTGGATAGTAATTTGAAAATATTAAAAGAAAAGAGTAACATGAAAATTTTGAAACATTGGAATAACGAGGAAAAATATTCAGGCTAATAAAATAATCTGTAAATTTTAGGACAATAAGTTGAAATCATCCCTTATAATTTAAGTCGTCAGTGTGGAGATTTCGACCTTAAGAATACATTTAAATCAATGGTTCTGAGAAGATCATGTCCGCATATATTTCCGAGGGAGATTATTTTTAGTTAGATTTTTGGTTTAGTTCTACTAATTATTCAAATAATTTCACATTTTCAACCTAAAAGAAGAAACAATAATCCACTCATCTAGAATTTGCAGAAACGTAAGAAAAATACAAACTAATAGCTAAAACCATATAGCCTCATGAATTGTCCAAAAGCTCGTAATAATTCATGAATTTGGTGCTTGCACTTGGCTTGATCTGTGCGGAGATTTGGTGTCTGTGCAGGTCATGATTGGTATGTGTATCTGTCCAGTGGTTTGGTGTTTAGTTATGGGTGTTTTGCGGGTGGAGATCGGTTTGACCTCGTATAGACGATTATGCCCTACGGCGGAGGGATGGCTGATCCAACATCGAGTCACAAGGCCGCTGATGGAGGTGCACGGAGGTGCGGCAGTTGGGGTTGGTCGTGTTCTACCGCCGCTTGGTTTGGTTTGTTGCTTAATCAAATGGATGCTCTTATGGTGTCCAGCTGTTTTCTCTTACCAATGACTCTAGGCTTCAACTCAGGGTCGGCCCAATGATTATTGGGGCGTAAAGCGAGAATTGATCGATGTCTTTTTTTCTTTATGAAAGAATATAATAAAAAAAATAAACATGTTCTTATAGAAAGATTATACTAGATGATATTGAACAAATAAGCTTGAACATCTACTTATAACACTCAAAATCTAAAATGAATGATGAAGATTAATTTCAAACAATACAACCTCCATGGATAAGATGTACCGTCTAGAATTCTATACAAAACCTAAAAGCTAAAGGATTCACAAATATTTATAAACACGATACATTCATGTCAAGTTAAAATATAACAGGTTCAAGATAATTATAGACAGTTACTCCAAATTATGCTAGCTTATATGTAACGTCGTGTATGGCTACCAATTATCATCAACTTCTAAAAATTTCCTTACTTCAAATATTTTCTAGGCAATTTATAGTGTATATTAGTAACCCCGATTTTCAATATTATCAAACACAACGAGACTCATGTTTTTAGTCCATGAACTCCATGGAGTATTCTTCGATAAATGATCTTTTTTCACTAAACATATTCGTACAAAACCAGACAATCTAGCACCGGTTGTTAATATGTGCATGCCTTGTTTCCTTTTCAATAAGACAATGTTGATATTCTTTAATATTCATCTCTAAATGCATAGTTTCATTATTTGAATGTCTGAGAAATTGGTTTATAAAATACTAAGGGAAGTATGCGATATCAAATAAAACATTCAATAGATTTGTATGTTTGTTTTGCATTCTTTCTGCTCTGATTAGACATCTAAATCCAATATTGGATTTTTTTTTCAATTTCGACATCTTACTTTTCCAGATTATTTTTGTTTGAGCATTTCCGTAATAAAGTTGATAAATTGATTGTGATTCCTCAAACAATACTGTAATGTATTGATATATAAATATCTGCGCTTTTTATTTATTTATGTGTTCCATTGTTTTTATCCCTATTTTTAATTCACTAATGATTGATAAATGAAACTTACATGTTATGTTTCGTTAACGATAGTTTTTTACCGCGAAATAAACATCCATATAGTTGTTAGAATGTTCAACCATCAAGAAAAATTATTTTCCATTTGGATGAAAAATGTTTTTCTGAAAAACAAATTTGAATAGAGATCAAAATTAGGCCTAACTAGAATTAAATTTTAATTTCAAGATTAGAAGTCTAATATTTTCACTTGATTAAATTTGATCGAATAATAATAGATCTTTAATTATATGGGATATTTTTCACTCGATGTCTTAAACGGCTTCTTATTTATTTTATTGGGGCCTTTTCTAATCGGCGGCCTTAAACGATTACTTAACTCACTTAAAGCTTAAGCCGACCTTGCTTCAACTCTTCGCTGCTGCTGGAGATCTATTGGAGTTTGTTCAATATGGCTGGTCCATATTGTCCATGGAGATCTATTGGTGATTGGTTACTGTGACGGTATCTGTTAATGGAGCTTCTGATGGTGGAGAACTGGGAAGGCTGGATCGGTTTTAAGGCGGAGGGATACCAGCATGATCTAGGGTCGCGGATGGCGACGTTTGGAAGCGATACGGGGTACATGATCCATACAAGGTACGCTCGGTACTTGGAGGCAGGCATAAAGGCGAGCAAGAAAGGACAATTTCCGACGGTCGGGACGGAGACGGCACGGGCTGGTGCGTCATCAGGCCCGAGTAAAAGGGGTGTGTGTCATGTGTTAAGCTCGGGGGCGCTGATGGATACGTTCTTGTCGTAACCCGGCAGGCAAGGCGCCAGAGGTACTAGTGGCGGATGACAGAGTGGAAGCAGCGGGAGGTCCGCCATTGTCGTTCGTTTGATTGTAGAGTGGACAAGTACCGTAGGGACCAAGTTCTTAGGCGGCGACAAGATGTACCTGTCTACTGTTAGTGCTCGGATGACTCTTGGTCCGATGCAAACTCTGTCCACTGATACAGATGGGCCTACGAGGTCCAATGGGACGCTCCAATCGGCGAGGGGCGGAACACACCCTCGCCTCGATCGATGAAGAGTTCATAGTCCATTGGGGGGATCGGCCAACAACACCGCCTTAGTGGACGTAAGGTGGCAGTGGTTACACCAAGTTATGGTACGATACTCTCCTACCATTTCGGAGACCAGTACTCTCGCATTTTTGGAGTCATACTCTATCATTTCAAGGAGGACGACGCACGCTGACAACAAGGGAAAGTCTTCAGTCCGCATCGGTGCTACCCCAGAAATGAGCCGACTTTATCCTAGCTCCCAGTTCAGTTCTGCTGTATCGGTGTCATTTGACGCTAGTGCAGCGTTAGTCTTTGAACAGCTCAGTAGAGCGGTTCAATTACCTGAACATCTTTGTATTCAGTTTGGTCCCATAATGCTAGGACCGTTCATTCGATACTCTTTTTTATTTTGTTGTGTTGTGTCCATTTTAGATATGACTTTTTTCTACTTAATATATTATCCTCGTATTCCACTAAAAAATGAATTGTGTCCAAAAACACAACTTCATGAACTATGTCAAAAACTAAAATATCAAGAATATTTTTCCTTAAACAAGCGTAATTATACTCGATAATGGAAATGAGATGTATAAAGTTGTTAGAATCCAAATTGATCAATAAATAAATGATAATGGCATTATGGTACCAAGTTTTTCTCGGTCGAATTTTAGGTTTTAATAATCTAACAAACCAGAACCTATTTATTTGCAACCTAATATTTCAAGAAATAGGAGCAGAGAAAATCATTCAATGGTTTATAGCAACTCTTTTTTTTTCTTTTCTGATCAGCAAGTTTTTGTTTTATAAATCCAACCGCTTTAAGACAAAACCAAACGACAAGGACGAAAACCCTTAATACAGCGCACATAGCATTTTTACAGGAACCTCAACACTAGCAACAACAAACAACAAGCTGTGTCTATATATAAGCCTATATCCAAATTTACCTATGAAGCAAACTACGATGTTATAGCAACTCTAGTAATTGAATTTGTTGACAAAAAATGTTATAATAATCAACAAATTATAAGAACAACATAGCATAAGCACAAATTGAAGTAGAATTATTTGAACATGTGACATGAAATGTGGAAATAACTTGTAAAACATATAATAACTTCATTAACTCAATAGAAATTAATTTTTGGGTAGGGATACATTGAATTAACTTATAAGACATACAAGATAAGAGTACGTAACAACAGGCTAGTTCGATTCACAAATCTTCAAATTATATATACCAGAACTGTTTCGATGGATAAAAGTAAATTACTCATATATACTTATCGACTTTTGCACATACGATCATTTGATTCATATGTGGAATAATGGAAAGAACAATTTGTACCGATCTTGTACTCAAGTAGTACTCATCATTGGTTTGGCTTCAAACTCATCCATGTTCTTCATGTTATTGGCTCCATCCCCCAAAGTAGGACTCAGTCTGAACATGAGGATGCAAAACTCCATCTGGTTGAGAGCTCCATCACCATCCAAATCACCTTCAGTCAACATGAACACAAACTCTTCATCTCCCATGTCCTCAACCCCAAGCAACAAGCTGTTCCTCTTCAAGCTCTCGAAGGTTATGAGGCCCTTCTCGCCGTCCATGAGGAGCCGGAACCCATTGCAAAGCTCATATATGAACCCTTCAGCACCCATCTGCTTAATCATTGATGGAAAGTAGTCCTCGAATTCGAATCCAAGGCTAGGTTCCATTGTTGCAAAGAAGTATCAATGTTTTGATATGGGTTTCTAGGGTTTTTTTGTTTGAAATGTTTGAGAGAGAGATGGAGAGAAAAGGAGGAGAGGGATGGTGTTATATAGGGAGAGAGGGGAGATAAGCCATTGATGAGGAGCAAAGAAAAAGGTACAAATGATGAGAAGATAAATAATTGAGCTTCTTGTACCTTAACCTAGGTAAATAGTTAAACTTTTTTTTTCTTCCTTTAATTTGTGAAGACCTATCTTCCGGGAAGCTGCATGGGATCAACATCAAACGGATGTTTTTGTAAATTGACCCAAGTTAGGGTAGAGCAAATTACAAAGTGAACCATGAAAATACAATGTGGGCTCTTCTTTTTTATGTTATTGAATAACAAGTAACATGTGGTCCAATATGTTCTATATCTAGTTTTTTGTGTCGTCTTGGAATAATTATATTGCATGGTAATAACTATATTACTCTTGGATGAGAATTTATGTATTTTTTTTATGAATAAAAGTGATACTATTGTCCGAGAGGCGTCTAACAACAATGAAAATAACGATTAGGAAGAGAAAAGGCGGCTTGTTAGTGCATAAACCAATAGGTCGGAAGGATGCCAAAAAAGGGCAAAGTCCATGTATGAATGTTAAGCAAACTCGAGTTTTTAGAAGTTCCGACATAGTTGCTCGAGTCCAAGAAGTTGAAACTGAAAAATTGCATACAAACAAGATGACTTGGATGCCCTCTCCCCCTCTGTTCTTCATGGTAGACAAATGTGGGTATGTTGATCTTTTTTTTTCGAAAATTCGGACTTAATGGTGGCTAAATCTGAGTTTCAGACTCTGTTTTTTTGGGAGGGCGTCTCCTGGCTTTTCTTTCTCCTTTTGGTTGTTGCCGTTGTTGTGCTGTGTGTTGTACTAGGTTTCCTTACCAGCTTCTTGGTTGTTTTTCTCCTTGTTGTTCGGTTGTTATGGTGGTTTAGTGTTGTTCCTTGTTCATCCCTGTTGTGGGGTTTCTTGAGGATCCGCTGAGGATTGCTCCTTGTTTATAATCGTTTCACCCTCCATGCTCTTTACTTCAAAGACCTGGAGTTTATAATATATGCTTTGCCGATAAAAAAAACAAGATGACTTGGATAGAGCTTGTTCAAAAAAAAGTGTAAACTCAAAAAAAAAAGGACGGCGATGGGTCTATCAAGATACTCCCTTGCCATATCGGAAGCCATCACCTACACATTTTGAGGGCACACATAGTAAAGACCCAGATGAAAAAGTGGGAGTTCGGCTTCTTGGATCAAGATCCCGACAAACCATTCCAGCAAGGAGGTGGGAGGGACTCGATGTCAACAATAAGGCCTATCAAGCAGTTCGCCGAGGGCCATCAGTCACAAGAAGGAAACTTAGGTAGGGGGATGGAAGCCCACCTCACCCTGGTTAGGGTCGGTTCTTCCAGGCCACCTTTTTCAGGTTGGGGTCGGCCGTTGTACCCTAGCAATTCAAGACAACCTCTTAACAGGATATTTAGTTCCTTATGCTTGTTTAATCGTGTTTGACAGTTGTGCTAATCTAGTGCCTCCTATGTTGCTTAATAAGATTGTGTTTTGTGACTTAGAGCATCGGTACAAATGCTTCTACTGTGGTCTAGTCTATATTTCCGATTTTAGGTGCTCGTCACATAAGATTTTTTTAACTACTTTTTATAATCAAAATTTACCACGTTGAAAAAATAGAAATACAAGACTGTAAACTATACCCTTTTTTTGAATGAAAGGTGCAATTCATTAATTTAGACTTCAAATACATCTGACTGCATCAAGGATAAATCCCTGACCACGAAAAATAGACAAAGAACACAAGGGGTTTGCTATTCTTTTCATATTATAACCGTACCTGACTGTATTGGATGGGCCGCCATATAGGCAAACTAACACTAAGCTGGAACGCCGTATAGGCAAGGAAGGAAGAAGGGGGTTGAGAAGGTGATATTGAAATTCCTGCTCCGAAAATTGGCCAAGGACTTCAACAATATTAGTGGGAGGCAATACATGAATCGAGGTTCCCTCCCTAAAAAAATCATTGATTCTCTATTCACTAGGCATTGATCCTGCAAAGACAAAGACAAACTCAAATAAAATAAAAATGACATTCTCGATTAGCTCGATTCATTATCGGGAAAGAGGTCGAGGAGGTTGCGGCGGAAGAGGCCAGGGAGAAGGGTGCGCCGACTACGGCTTCAGGGATGACTCTAGAGACGACGGCGGCATCAGAGGCGGCGTTGGCATCAGAGACGGTGATGGCTTCAAAAACGGCGACGACAACATCAGGGACGACAACCTCAGAGGCGGAAACCCCCAGAGTTGCAGAGGAGGGACCGAAATAAGTCGGGAGACACTTCGTTAATGACGGGAGAAGGTCAACATCACGGTGATTAGACGCGGCTTGAAAGAAGCCCTAGTAGTAAAAACTTTCGCATCATTCATAAGAACAGTGTAAGGGAGAAGATGTGTATAAGAGAGAAGCATAATCATAATAAAGGTTATGGTAAAAACCATGACTATAACCATGACTTTTGAATGCGACGACAAAGCCCTTCTCCTATGGTTTAGAAAGAGTTTTAATTTTTCTTCTTTCAAACTATAATCTTAGAAATATATAAATGTGAATCATAAAAGAGGCATAATATACAATTAAGTATATACTTTCGAGATTCTTTCCTGATATGGCCCAAAGATAGCACCTTAAAAAATCTAACTATATGCACCGTATAAAGACTCATTTCAATTTCAAGTATTGGAGACGCTCCTTGGAGACCCATCACCGTACAAACGACAAGATGTGAAAGATTTGATGTGAAAACATATGCATGGAATTATTGGGAGGCCAAAGAACCATCCAAGAAGTTACAAATGAACAACACCTTTTGGAAGCCACGTATAGTCATATCGGTTTATGCTTTAGCCTTATTCCTCTTACCCAATTCTTCCAATGAATTGGATAATGTTATTTCCAACTCTCTCCACTCCCTACATCGTTTCTTGTCAATATATGGCGCATCCTATCTCATCAGAATGAGTTCTAACTCAGTTTTTTTTTTTTGAAAATAAGTTGTAGTTTTTATTAATATAAACCGAAACTTATTACAAACTCTTAAGAGGGACAAAGTCCAATAAGTCTCAAAGGCGAACGGATCCAAAACAGACTCAGTTATAGCATACATCACAGTGCAGAGAAAGTAACTAAAATAGAAAATAAAATCAATACTAAAACAGAAAAGCAAATCCAAAGATGTCCATTGCCCGGAACAGCTCAAGGTGGGACCTAAACGCTGTTTGATCCATGCTTTCCAAGGCCTCCCACTCGCAATCCCTAATCATGTAGCCAATTCTATCTAACCGAGGGACGTCTCTATCACCCAAACTATCCAGAAGCTCCCGAGCCTCGTGTCCACTAATCATCAAGCATGCCTGTACAAACATTAGATAAAGCAAAAAGGGAGTGAGCTTACGCTCAGTAGGGAAAGTCATAAACAGTTTAACCTCCAATTTAGTATTAACACTGCCATAGCACGACCACACATTTTTGCAATTAATACTTTTAATCGATAAGATGTTGTAAAAATGGTTAAAGATAAGAACAATATCATATTCTTAAAGGTAACGGTAACTTATGAAAGAATAAATGAAAAGCGCTGTAAATAATTGGTAACTACTAAAATGGGAGCAAGTAAATATCACACCAACATCTTGAACCCTCAATACTCCGATCCACAAATAGGTTCTTGTGTCATATCGGATCCCATACTCCGATCCACAAGAGTACTCGTGTCATGTTAGATTTTCCCTCGGTCCAGAGGAGGCACATACATCGGGGCACCGGAAATATCCCTGAAAGGACACTATCGTCGGGATTCTCGGAAATGCCCCCAAAGGGCCATCGATCACCGGGAACCGAAGTAATGCTCCCGCAGGACGCACACCCTCGGGTGAATCTCAAGTAACCATTCCCCGCAGGGTAAACCATCCAATTGCCCCGCAGGGTCCAACAATCAATGCCCCGCAGGGTCCAACAATCTGTAGGCTATAATACTACCCACACCGGAATCCTCTACGGTGTGGGTACCATAACGGATCACCAATAACCATTATACTACCCTACACCGGAATCCTCAACGGTGTAGGTACCATACTGTATCAACAAGAACCATTATACTACCCTACACCGGAATCCTCAACGGTGTTGGTACCATATTGTATCAACAAGAACCATTATACTACCCTACACCGGAATCCTCAACGGTGTAGGTACCATACTGTGTCAACAAGAACCATTATACTACCCTACACCGGAATCCTCAACGGTGTTGGTACCATACCGTATCAACAAGAACCATTATACTACCCTACACCGGAATCCTCAACGGTGTAGGTACTATACCGTATCAACAATAACCATTCCCCGTAGGGTCAACCAACGAATCAATATCCCGCAGGACCAACCACACACAAGAGACCAACATGCCAACACATCATACAACCAAACCTTAGCAAATCACAATTCCATCACAACGCACCAAGAGATCCATATACCTTTACGCTTACCATTATACTTACCAATCGTGATCCACCGGTCTACCACTAACCCGATCGTACCAATTAGAACAATCAATTACACTCAAGCATTCATTCAATCATTCAAGCATTCATTCAATTCTTCAAGCATTCATTCAATCTAGTTTCGTTAGACTCTTAATTTATCTTAAAACTAAACAAGCAATGCATTATGCATGTGAAGCAACCACAACCAATCCTATGGCTCATCTCGGTCTTTCTATCAGTAAAGCAATTTCCCAAGTATTGAAAGCGAGTTAAAACTAGTTAATCACATCCTATGCATGCATACTAGACACGTCCGGTTATTAGTAATTGAAAGACGATTATTCTAGTTATTCGCATCCTATATGCATCTCTAGGACCTTTCCGATTTTATTAACCTAATATGCATACTAAAGTATTAAATTACACGAGGGGTTTAGTACTTTCCCTACCTCAAGGTCTGACGTCCGAACTAGTGTCCTCTTCGTCTCCTCACGGGTCCAAGTCCTCGTCTTCCTTTGAGCTCGGTCTCACTGTCGTGGATCACAACAATACCAAGATTAGTAACTCAACGGAGCGTTCCTCAACTTAAATTACAGAACAGTCCTCTACGAACGGAAATAGAGCCAAAGAGATGAGCTTGGAATCGAATTAGACTCAAAAAGGAAGGGTTAGGGTTCTGGAACTCAGGCCCGGAATATGGCCCGTCCCGTATCACCGTCCGGCCCGGAATCCGATCCGGAACGTATCACGGACCATGCCGGAACTAGACACGGACCGCGTCACAGACCGACCCTGTATCAGACACGGATCGCGCGATGCACCGGCCCGGAACCAGACACGGACCGTGTGAGGTACCATGCCGGAGTCAGTACCGTTCCGCGCCGCGTACCGTGCCGGTACCTGGCCCATTCCGTGCCGCCTGCCGTGACGGCACATGGCCCGTTCCGGGTCTCGTTCCGTGCCGAACCAGCCCAGAACCTTCCCCTTTCTTCCCCAACTCGGATTCCACGAAAATCAGACCAAAAACCTCCATTTCCAGCTTCTCCCAATTCCAAAATAACCATCAAAAACCTCCAAACCTCAACACCCTCAATGAGTTTCATCAAAACTTCAACCAACACAAACAAAACAACCTAACTTCACTAATTCTTCTCCAATCAACAACCAAGGAAGCTAGTTCTTCAAGTTCAAGCCCAAAACCCACAAAAACCCAAACTAGAAAGTGGATGGAATGAGAAGTTAAGAACATCCATACCTTTGGGATGAGGAGATGATGAAGCTAGCAAGCTTTAGGACGAGAAATGGTGAAGAGATGAGCCAAAAACCCTCCCTTTTCTCTCTTTCTTCTTGCTCAAGTCAAGTAGTTTCTCCCTTTCTCTCCTTCTAGCAATACTCAGCTGCAACAATGAGTAAATGGCTGAATTGTCTCCAACAATTGCCTTAAATGACCTAAAATGCTAAATGACCAAAAGCCCCTTTCAAGTTCTATCCACTTAAAGGCTTTAAGAAAGGGGTAAAAGGTCATTTAAGCTCATTTTCTTCTCATCCAAGTCTCTAATGCCATGTGGCATTGTGGGAGCCATTTTCTTTTTATTAAATTTCAGCAGTCCAAAAATTTAGTCGGAAAAAGTCTATAAAAAGCTCGGGTTTGACCAAAAGTTGACTGTTACAATATTATAGTCAAATTAAAGGAAACGACCCAACTAAGCTAACTGTGATGACGGCTAGGCTTTTTGGGCCCTGGAAAGGTCCCGAATGACTTCCAGAGTCATCAATTGACTTTTCCGGCTGAAAGTCAAACTTGGCTAGAATTCACCGGTTCGACCGGGATCGACCGGGGGCGGTTCTTACAATAATGCCGGAACATCCGTCGGCCTCAGCCTTCCCGGAACACGAAGCATCAGATAGGACAATAATATCACGTAGCATCGGGGTGGAACCAATCTTCCCGGAACACGAAGCATCGGATAAGACGGTAATTCACCACACAAGAATATCTTTCGGTGTAGGTCTTCCCGGATCACGTAGCATCGGGATGGACAACAATATAAACAAAACGGACCCGCATACCGTTCGGTAAGTAAACAGCAAAGGCACTCAATTCCCGACAGGGCACAACACACAACTCATACTAGCAACCAAGCTTACCGGCATACTTACCAACCACGATCCATCGGTCTAACACTCACCCGATCATACCATTTGGCACAATCAATTACACTCAACATTCATTCAAGCATTCATTCAAACATTCATTCAAAGCATTCAATCACAAGCATCACAATTGATCTAGTTTAGTTAGACTCCTATCTTAACCTAAATACTAAGCAAGCACGACATGTGAGGCAAACACAAACAATCCTGAGGCTCATCACGACCAATCTACCAGCACGACAATTTCCCAAGATATTGAAAGCGGATAACTAGTGAATCGCATCCTACATGCATACTAGACTCGTCCGATTAATATTATAACCGAAATACGGTTATTCTAGTGAATCACATCATATATTCAATCTAGGACCATTCCGGTTATTAATTATCCTGTAGGCATGCTATTAGCGTTATTTAACTCAAGAGTGGAGTTTACAGCTTTTCCCTACCTCGAGAAGATAACAACAGCTACGTCTCCTAGCTGTTGACGTCCTGGCTCGCTACCTCCGGTCTTCTCTTCGATCGAAGCCGGACTCTAATTTAACACAGAAAGAGAAAATAAAAAACGGTTCCAAAGTCAAATTAAAAGTTACGACGGGTTCGAATTAAGTTCAACAATTGTCTTTTAAAATCGAGCGGGCTAAAAGCGGGATTATACGACGAATCGGGTTCGAGTACTAGAGTCCTGAGCACAGAACCTGGTGCACGATTCCCGAGACACGGTTCCCAATGCACGGATCCTGAGGCACAAGTTTCGAGGCACGATTCCTGCGACATGGTTTTCGAGGCACGGATCCCGAGGTCCGACTCAGCGTTCCCTCTTTTGTCCCGTTCTAAGTCCGATTTAAACGTCCAGTTTATTATCGTCTTAACGTTCAACAGAATCGTTCCAAAGGTCCAAAACCGTCTTAAAACAATTCTGATTTTAAACTCTTTTTGATTTAATCATTTTTTTTCGTTTTAAAACACTTTTCTTTTAATCTCAGTTATTTTATTTTCTTTTATTTTAATTTTCTTCAGTTTCGTTCTAACACAACCAGATCCAGATCCAACACAAAGTCTGATTCACAGCTCAGATCCGAGAAGAGCTCGGGAAAAGAAAAATAAAAAGGAAGAAGAAGCTCGGTTTGAACTCCGACCGACCACCGGCGGCGCCGTTGCCGGCCAAAGCTCTACGGGTCGGATTCTCACCGTGGGGAAAGGAAACGAAGGCGGGGAGGTGGTTGCCGTCTCGGGAGCGGCGGAGTACGGCGAGGCTCGCTCGTCTCAGATCTGGACTGTCACGCCCCAAATCCGGTTTTGGCCGGACTCGAGACGTGACCTGAAACAATCGATATAAAAGTAGTAAAACAGTAATAAATTCTTTCAAATATGAAAACGAGTCCAAAATATTTCTCAATAATTAAATCCAAAATTTCAAATATAGTGTCAAAACTTTGACTAGTAACAAAGGATAAATAAAGTTCAACGATGTGGACCAACACATCTCTAATACAATCCTCAAGACATCCGGAAGCTCCTGAGCCTTGAATTCCCCAGATCTCAAGCACACCTGTACACACAATAAATAAACAAATAGGGGTGAGCTTACGCTTAGTAGGGAAAATCGTAAACAACTTTAGCCTCCAAGCTTAATATTAAAACTGCTTTAGTTCGATGTCACAAAAGTACTTAAAACCCTTAGACCAAAAGATATAATAAACAAATAAAAACAAACAAGAACAATAGCGCATTCTCAAGGATAACGATAACTTTCCAGAGAACAAGTAGAGAACCTTATAATAAAAATAGAAAACCATCACAACTGGGAACGAGTAAACACTATTAATCAATGAAATGTTATGGAATCAGTGTAATGAAATAGTATCGCCTTTTCAATGATAACAATAACTTAAAAGATTCCATGAAAATACTAAAACGTAACGTAACGATTAAAATGGGAGTAATTGATATCACGCCAACCACTTTCTTTCTCAAGCCTCCGATCCATGGATAGATTCTGGGATCACCTCGGTTACCATATACCGATCTACCAGAGTATACATATCATATCAGATTTTCCCTCGATCCGGAGGAGGCACATACATTGGGGCACCGGAAACCATCCCATAGGGACGCTCATCGTCGGGATTCTCGAAAATGCCTCCAAGGGACCATATGTCATAGGGAACCAAGGTAGTGCTCCACTGGGACGCACGACCTTGGGTGAAACCTCAGTAACCATCTCTCATGAAATAATCCACTCAATATCCCGCAGGATCTGCCGAGCCCTTAGGCTCTTCACATCACTCAATATCCCGCAGGATCTGCCGAGCTCTCAGGCTCCAATAATCACTCAATAATCACTCAATATCCCGTAGGATCTGCCGAGCTCTCAGGCTCCAATAATCACTCAATATCCCGTAGGATCTGCCGAGCTCTCAGGCTCCAATAATCACTCAATAATTCACTGTCTCTGTCAAACTCCAACCACCACAACGGCACCGGATTACCCCCCCCCCCCCCCCCCCCCCGCGGTGTAGTACGGAACCGAACAAACAAATATTTCAAGAATCAGAACTAAGAAACAATCACTATAATTCATCCAATAGTAAACACTTCTCGAATCACACTTTCATCACAGCAAAGACATTCACTTAAATCCTCAATCTTAGAAGCACACACGTTCATCAATACACACCACACGTGATTCATACCCACAATTACCCTTACCGTCATACTTACCTGTCACGAACCATCGGTACATCGATCACCTGATTGTACCGCTTGGCACAACCAGTCATACTCGATCATCCGTTCAATCAAACGAGTAATTCAACACGTAATCACTCAACCAAGCAAGTAAACATTCAACTAGTCACCCATAACATTAAATTAGTTTCAATCAATCAATTAGCAAACGATTTAGCTAGTTTCGTTAGACTCTCAACTTATTCAAATTAATTAATCAAACATGTGATCCTAACACAACAACTAATCCGATGGCTCATCGCGGCCTCTCTACCAGTAAATCAAATCCCAAGTATTGAAAGCAAGTTACACTAGTTATCATCATCCTAAGAATGCATTCTAGACATTTCCAGTTATCAATAATTGAAAGACGATTATTCTAGTTGTTCGTATCCTATATGCCAGTCTAGGACGTTTCCGATTTTATTATCCTAATATGCATGTTATAATTGAAATTACTCGAGTAGTTAGGACTTCCCCTACCTTGTGGTCTTCCTCTAAAACTCTATTGTCAAGCTCGGTAGTCTCTACTCCGTTCTTCACACGGGTTCCGGCGTGATCTTCGTTCTTCTAGCTCGGGTCCAAGCCCTTGCTCTCGGGCGAAGTCCTGTCTAGGTTTGACAAAAGAAAAGTCCAATCAATACCAGCAATTGTCCAAATTAGATCAATTAAACAGTTAATTAACCTGATTTTAAAAATGATTTTTCTTTAAATCTGATTTGACCCGGATCCAGACCCGGTTCGAACCCGGATCCGAACCCAAGTCCAAGACTGGGCCTGGCCCGAGTCCACACTGGGCCCAAGGTCCGTCTTCAGTTGCTGTCCGGCCCGAGGCCCAACACTGGAGTTGGAGGCCCAAGCCTCACAGCTCTGTTCGGAATGAGGGGCGGCTAGGGTTGTGGCTCCGGCGAGGATTCCGGCGGCGGACGGCGGTGGAAAGGGGCTCGAGTGGGTTCTCGCCTCCGGTGACGGCGTCAGGGAGCTCCGGCGAGTAGGGGACATCGTCAGGGCACTTGGACGGACTCATCTGTCCAGATCCGTTCACCAGAGACGCTCGCTGGAGCTAAAACTCCAGATCTGGAGCTCGAAAGCTCCGGCGACGTCTTCCAGTGACGCCGATCCCCAAATGAGCTCTGAGGTCTCGATTCTCCGGTAAATGACGATGGGAAGGTGAGACGGGTGAGAGAGGAGCTCCCCGGTGCTGGGTTTTGGTGCGGCGAGGCCTGATTTCACGGCGTCGGCTCGAATCGAAAAGGAAAGGGGCCACGAAGGCTTCGATTCGCGAAGAAGAAGAAGAAGAAAAGGGCGAGGGGGTTTTGGGCTTTTGGTTTGGTCACAGAGGACACACAGAAGAAGGAGAAGGTGTGGACGATGGGTTGATGCCGGAGAAGGACGAAATCCGGCGATGGTTTCTGGTTCTGCGAGCTCGGGAGAAAACGAGCGTGAGGAAGGGGGACGTCTCAAAAAGCGTGCGCGCATCTGAGGGAATGAAGCGGCGTCTCGTCCTTTTTATGGCTAGGTTGGCTTCGGTACCAGGCCTGGGTCACACAACTTCGATTGGGCCGAGCTGGCCCAATCTCACAAGTTCAGTCCAGCACAAAACCCCTTTCAATCCTTTTTATTTATTTATTTTTATTCTTCTCTTCAAAATTCACTCGTTGCAAAAATCCACCCCGACGTTTCCTATTTCAAATAATACCCTTTTTGAACGAGCGGGGTTTTACATGGACGAACTCGACAGTTTCGTCCCGGATCTGGTGAGCGCGCCGGCGATGCAAGGCGACGGCGAGGGTTTGGCGACGCTCGGGTGACGAAAACGCGACGGAGAAAAGTGGAAGAAGAGGGGTGAGGGAGTGAGGAGCCGAGGGTGTCGGCGACGGTCTTGAGCTGGAGAGAAAGAGAGGGCGAGAGGGTTCGACGGCGAGGCGGCGCGGTTGGTTGAACGGAGAGAAAGAGAGAGAGATGACGGAGATGGAGGTTGGTGGTGAGGACGACGGCGGCGGTGCGTTTGGCTGGACGGAGAGTAGAGAGCGAGGGCGGTTGGGAAGAAGAACCGAGAGGGAGAGATGGACGGTCGGGGGAGATGCGGCGTGAGGGAAGAAGCACAAATGAGGGTCAAACCCTAATTTTGGGGTTAAATACCTCGGGCTGGTGGCATTTGGGTCTCAGACGAAGAGCGGGCCTCACGGCCCAGATAGATGAGGGCGCTGAAACGGGGCGCTTGGATTGGGCCGGTTCAGTTGGTCGGGTCTGGCCCGCCCGGTCCAGCTCCTTTTTTTTCCTTCTCAAATTTTACTTGTTGCAAAAACTCACTCCAATGTTTCAGTTTGTCAAAACAATACTCTTTTAAAAAACAAAGTGGGTTTTACAACGACCACCTCCTCTAGTGGCGGATCCAGCTTTTCTAACGAGGTGGGGCACCTATTTTTTTCTCCTAATGGCTCCTATTTCTATTGGTTGGTCTCCTATTCGGTTTTCCAACCGAGTCTTAATGATATTCATAGTAAAAAATACGCTCTCCATAGTTGCAGTAGCAACGGGTAAGATCAGTCTTGTTGGCATTACTTTATAACTTTTATCAGAAAGACCGGGATCTAATCTTGTTGATTTCTCTTTCTCGTCAAAATTGATGGACTCGGAATCATTTTTTGAAATATTTCTTCATGACTGTAGTTAATTTTTTAGAGAATAAAATTCAAAACTTAAATTAATGTAGTCTCTAATTAGAATTGGAAAATTAAAAAAAATATATAAGTACAAAACAATTATGAAATATATTAAAAGAATACAAAAAACACATGATGCATTTAATACTAATTCATGACTAAATTTCCTCAAAAAATACATGATTGAATCATATTTGTATCGAATAATTGTGTTAGATTAGTTATGTTTGTAATTAGAAAATTAAAAAAAAAAGAAAATACACGACTGAATTTTATTTCTATTAAACAGTTATTTTGATTTACTTATAGACAATAATTGTTTTGATTAGTTTTTTTAATAATTAGAAAAAAAGGGAAATAATAGATGCTAACATAATTACAGTTATTCTCACTTTCCCTATTTTTCAGGGGGGCACGTGCCCCCCCTGGGTCCCATACAAATCCGCCCTTGACCTCCTCCCTTGTAATGCAGCACGCCGAGAACCCCTCCTGAAGATACCATATAATGGAAGGGTGAGTAGGAGGGGTTGAGAACCCTTCATGCATGCCGGATGGGTTGGAAGCCAGGACCTGTCTTAGATCAGTCTTGTGGCGCCCGCAGACGGAGGAGACGAGGCCCGCGTAGGGAAGGATTGTGCAGTTCCAGTCGGAAGATTGGATATTAAGGGCTCAACCCTACCCTCCGCCACTCCCAGGAACATAAACTTTGGGAAGGGTAGCTTCGGGATCGCCAAGGACAGACCCGAGGGAGGCTGCGCTTTGGCTGGCCTTCCCCGCTTCGGCATATGGTTTCCTAGAGGCGACGTAGTGGCTCTAGGCTCGAACACCAGTGGTTGCTCCTCGAGGCGGGGGGGTGGGGGGGGGGGTGGGGTGGGGGTGGGGGGTGGGGTGGGGCGGGGGACTACGATACAACTTCCGGAACAGAAGAGGACGTGGTGAAGGAGGGTTGTGACTAGGTTTCCTCTTCTTCTTTTTCCGGATAGGCTTGACAAAACCCTTAGGGGTAGGCGAGGGCATAAAAAGAGGAGAAGGAGGAGGATCACCTGGGAATGGTGACCCTCAACAGCAGGCGAGAGTGGCAGCAGAGCCGTCATGGTCGCAGAAAGTGTAGGCGCAGGCGACGCACAAATTCTAGGACAGAGAGACAAATTCTCAGTAGTGTTCCTAACTCAATTTGTTTTGGTCACATCACAACTTATTATATACTTTAAAAATAATTTCACTTTAGTATTCTAAATCTTTTATATTTCTAAATTATAAAAGTTAATGATGTGTACTAAAATGGAATTAATAAAAATTTAGTGTACTAAAGTGACACAAAAAAGAATTTGGGTACTCTAAATGAATTAATGAAAGTTTAGGGCATTGAGGTGACACAATTATTTTAGGTTAATCTAAATGAAATATGAAAGATTTAGAGTACTAAGGTGGAATTAGCCATATAATTTATAATTTTTTGACATAGATTTGATATTAAAAAATATTTCTTACTTATAAGTAGTGAAAAGGTAAATAAAAAAATCTGGAAAGGAAAAGCATTGTCCGTAGGTATATCTCATTTTCTCTATAGAAATAGAGACTAGGATTCTTCTCCCTCTGTAACTTTTCGATTATGACACCGCTCTTCACTTTCTCTTCCTCGATGCTCCCACTCGCTCTCTCTCATCCTCTTTGCGTAGCTCCCAAAAAGGTTTGTTTAACATCCTTACAAGGTCAGTTCTAGGCTGCGGAATTCTAAAGCCGCCCACTAATGAAGAAGCCGACCGCCTCTACTATAGTCCCAAAGATAAAGAAATAGGGAGAAGGCGCTTCTATTCCACCATGAGTTCCTACACACGGCGATCCAGTGATGGAGGGACACGACCATTTGGAGAGGGAGATAATCATAACTGGTCATGCAGGACCAATATCTTCGACATAGGCGACTAAGAGGGTTGTTCTTTTGGGAAAACGCTCGAAAACCACTCCTGAGCCGTCGATGATTGCGATGGAGGAGATTTTTGGAGGTATGTCCCTAGACGAGCTCGTTATTCCAGAGGTGGTGATGGATGGGGTAGAATTTCCTTTCAGATTTACACTGAGCGATATCATCATCATGGGCCATATATATAGCTCCTCGGCGTTAGGGAGTGTCATGAGGGACTTCTAGAAGATCTCGAAAATGGAGGCTCGGTTTATGGGTGATCAGATGACGTTATTTTTCTTTCGGACCGAGGAAGACCTACAATGTGTCGTAGACGGGGAACCGTGATACTTCCACTACACACTACCAATCCTTGCAAGGGTAGGTCCGTTGTTCCTTCCGAAGGAAATCCAGTTTACTCATACTTCGTTATGGGTCTGTTTTCACAATCTAGCGTCGAGTGCGAGAAATGAGGACGTAAGAGAGCTAGTTGGAATTACGATAGGGACCATCATGCAAGTGACCACAAACACATCGGGTTGAGCATGAGATGATGCCCTTCGGATTTTTATCCGTGTCAACCTGGCCCCACCCCTTTACCACTAGCTACTACTCACTCACTCTCAAGAGTAAACAAAGTCAGGTAATTGTCTACTTCAGCCATGAACGATTATCATACCACTGCTATAATTATGGACGGATATGACATATTGCTAGAGAGCGCGAGTTATGGAATCAAAGTCCTCAATCATAGGGGATGAGCGTCAGGAGAGGGGGGTAACCCCCCATAAGCAAACAATCAGTGACCATTCAAGTTGGCGTTTACCCGCTTACACATAATTGACTATACCTCAATTTTCATTAGGAAGTTAGGTGTTGAATTATTTACAGATGATTCACTTTCCCACTATCTTCTCATGTTATTTCCGATTTTAATAAAATTGTCCATTTTGATAAAAAAAAGAGAATTCCTTATTATTTAGTCTCATATTTAATTTGATGCATCATTTAATATGTTTTCAAAGTTTTATCTACAAGTTTATATTTTTATTAAAATCAGATATGGACCCTACAGTGAAAATATTAGTCACTAGTAGTAAAGTTTGACTTTAATTTTTGTAAATAATTATCTTATATATTCGTCGATATGGCTAGTGAAGTGGTGGGGATTGAGTTGGTCTTGTCCTTCAGATGTGCGAGGTCTTTTACTCTCTTGGCCGAGTCTTTTTCCAAGATGGTGTAGGAGGGTATGGACACCTATATGTGGCCTCATTTTATAGGAAGTTTGGCTGACCAGCCGACAAGGAATGGTTTGGCATTTAAGGGAGATATCCCTTCTGTGGAGGATGTGATTTTGAGGGTGCAAGTGAAGGCTCTTAAAGTGGGGAGGACCTTGTGCCCAGGTTTGCTCTTGATTTCTCCCACGGATTGGTGTGGATACATTTCAGTGAGTTGTAGGAGCTCCATTCGATCTAAAGGTACGAGTATGTAGTCTTTTTGTTGTATGGCTGGCTTTGTGGTTCCATTTTGGCTGTTCTGTGGTGTGGTTGTTCTGTTGATTTTGTTGGTTTTTTCTCTGTTCTGGTTTGGAATCTCTGGTTTGGAGTCTCTGTTTTGCACTCGTGTAATGTAGTCCGATGTTTTCGTTTATCTTCGTATAGGCGCCTTCTTCTTTTTAAAGAGAAAGGCTTTTATAAAATTTCTCTAATCTATGATAAAAAAGGATTTAACTTCAATGATAATTAAGAGAAGCTTAAATATGTTTTTGAATTACACGTATTGCAGAAGGCCACAATAAATATAAATGGTTAAATGTAAAAACATATCATAAAATATGGTAACGTATGTTTCGTTATCGTAAAACAGTGGTCACTGCTGATTATATACTTGAAAATTTTCAAGTTAATTTTTTAATTTTTTTAATTTATAAAAACATGTAAATGATATGCGACCACTTTATAAAACTTGTGATAACTTACGCTTAATTCTTAAAGACATATAATTAACATTTACTATGACCATTACTTTAAAATAGGTTTAGATGATTGATAGCGACTTGTTAAGTTAGTTAGGAGTAAAAATATAAACTTCTGCACCAGCCCCACACACAATGATCATGTATTGACAGAAAAATCCTAATTTTAAAGGCTCCCTTCCAACTTCCAATCAAGTATCTTGGTGTATGAAAAGGAAATAGAGCAAAGTTCATAAATGATACTAAAAGTACATGTTTCGTTCGAAAACAGTGTTTCAAAATAATTATCATTCAAATTAATCGCTAATATGGCAATATCATTTTATTTTTGAGTGAAATGTGCAGTTTTCATTAATCAATAATTTTAAAAACAGTAAAGTGGATCAGAAACTCTTTGACCACGAAGAACAGACATATAACATTAACAATGTTCGTTGATCTTTTCATAACATGACCGTCTTTCACGGTTTTGGATGGGATGCCATAAAGGCGACACATTAAAACTAGACAAAGTTGACTACGAATGCTCGAGTTCTTGCCTAAACGCTGCATGCACAGTAGAGTACGACCGAACCTGCTATCATCCACTTCTTCAGGAGACAGAGCTCTTCCAAGGGAACCCTCCCAGGGTCAGTCCCTAGAGCACAAGACCCTGAATCTCCGCGTACTAGTTTTTGACCCTGCAAAAATGAAATCAGATAAAATAAAAAAGACCCACTCGATTAAGCAGATCCAAAATCGAGAGAGGGGTAAAGGAGGGTGCGGTGGTGGAGGCCAGAGAGAAGAATGTGCCAGCGACGACTTCAGAGACGGTGGCGGCGCCTTTAGAGGCGACGATTGATGCGACATTAAAGCCGACGGTGGAGGCTTCACAGAATTTCCACCGAGATCAATAGGAGAAGAGGCAGCAGCAGACGAGACCCCCCCCCCCCCCCCCCCCCCCCCCCCAAAAAAAAAAAAAACAATTGGGAAAGGGACATGCGATGTTGGCGGCGGCGTGATCGTGGTGATAGGAGTTGAGGGTGAGATTGGAAAAATCGGGGAAGATGAGTGTAAGACCCGCTCCCGGTCGAACCGGTGGCCTTTCAAGCAAGTTTGACTTTCTACCAGAAAAGTCATCCGATGACTCCAGAAGTCACTCGGGGCTTTTCCGGAACCCAAACGACTTAGCCGTCATCACGGTTGACTTAAGGGGATAATTTCCTTTCGTTTGAGTATAATGTTGGAGGAAGTCAAATTTAGTCAAAACATGACTTTTTATCGACTAAAGCATTATTTTATTGGGCTTGAAATTATTTTGGAAAGCTAAAAGAACCTACTTGGACACTTGTCCGTTTTTGGTTGAAAGAGAGAAAGGGGAGTGGTCTTGGACCATTATACCCTCCCACAAGCTTCTACAAGGGATTCTAGCTAAAGGGATTTTAGTCATTTAACACATCTAGGTATTATATGAGTTTGGAAAAGCAAAACCAACCCATTTTTGGTGATGTAGCCGAATTTTGGAGGAGAAGAAAGAGAGAGGAGCTCCCATGGAGCTTTGAAGAAGAAACAAGGAAAAAGAGGCTACTTGAAGTCTTCCTCTAGCCATCCCTTCTCCAAATCCTTACCATCTTCTTCATCTCACTCTCCTAGAGACTTTGGGGACCGAGCTAGAGGAGCAAAGATCACGCCGGAACCCGTGTGAAGAACGGAGTGGTGACCACCGGGCTTTTCATCAGAGTGTTGAGAGGAAGACCTTGAGGTAGGGAAAGTCTTAACTTCTCGTTTAATTGCTTAGTATGAATGTTAGGCTAATGAAATCGGAAAGGTCCTAGAAATGCCTATAAGATGCGAATAACTAGAATAATTGTCTTTCAATTACTAATAACCGGAAGGGTCTAGTAATGCATGCTTAGGATGCCAATCACTAGTGTAATTCGCTTTCAATACTTGGGAATTGTTTTACTGGTAAAGCGGCCTTGGCAAAGCCCTCGGATTAGTTGTGTGCTAGGATCACATGCTTGGTTGTTTGGTTGCTTAGTGGATAGGCTAAGGAGTCTAATGGAACTAGTTGAATTGCATGCTTGAATGCTCGACTTAAGGTTTTCATGATTGGTTGATTGAACTCGTGCTTGACTGTTGAATGTACTTGAATGATTGCTTGATTTCTTAAATGGTTGATTGCAGCATCGAGTATGACTGGTTGTACCGAGCGGTGCGATCAGGTGATCGATGGACCGATGGGTCATGACAGGTAAGTGAACGGTAAGTTGAGGTTATGTGATTCGTGTGCTATGTGTTGTGATGAAACTGTGATTCGTGTGCTGGGTGTTGTGATGAAAGTGTGACTCGTTGAGGTTTGATTACTTCGTGTTTGCTTGAGTATATTACTCTTTATATTTGACTATCATTGAATTGCCCAAGAGTATGCTCCTTTTGGAAGTTATACCTTGGTTCCCGAGGACATATAGTCCCTTGGAGACGTTTATGAGAATCCCGATGATAAGCGCCCTCAGGGGTTTGTTTCCGGTAGCCTCAATGATATGCGTCTCCTCTGGACTTGAGGGAAAATCCGAGAGGACACATCATATGTGGATCGGAGGGTGGTGACTCCATGTGCCACGGCATTGATTGGATTACCTATTGCTCGTAATTGTTAAGAGTTATTTTGTTAACTTTGCTGATGAAATTTATTGAGTTTAAAGTCCACCTTGTTATGTATTTTCCCTACTGAGCGCAAGCTCACCCCTACGAGTTTATTGTTGTGATTACAGGCTTGATTGAGGAGTAGAGGCCCGGGAGCTTCTTGTTGTGGGTGTCTATTAGAGATTTCGGTTTTGTTTTGTCTTTCGTTTGTCCTTTTGAACAAAGTTGTTGGAGGATTATTATTACACCCCTGGAGGGTTATTCATGTTTTAAACTAATTTATGTGGATCTGAGTTTTATATTGGAGATTTTCAGGAAGTTACTTTTTAATTATTGCATTTAAAATCGTTCTACTTGAGTCACGTCTCGAGTCTGGTCAAAACTGGATTTGGGGCGTGACAATTTGGTATCAGAGCCTGGTTTCATTTGAAACAGGTGTTTTCGTGAACTTGTTTTCAAACCTCGGACCAAAGTCAATTAGGTGGGTAGAGTTAGGGAGTCTGAGTCGTGATACTTAGTGACACGATTAGGAAACATTGACGCGGAGAGTTGGAACGACATGAGTCGTGAGTCGCTTAAATGTTTGTCCTAAATGAAACCTTTACACTACAATGTTAGCATTACTTGATTGGTATCCTCTCCCTAGTGATCGGTGAGGCCGAATGGTTGAGATCGAAATTGGATTAACGGGCAGTGATCGACCCACTATACACTCATTGTAGAGTGAGCCAATTGTTGGTGGTGTTGCCATTCGGGTGGATCATTTCCGATTTTTTTATTTCAGGTTGTAGTTTGGTCTTACTCAATTGTTGACATTGTTTGATTGACCACTATTCTGGAGCATGAGTACTCCATGTGTGCTTGTACTGAGTGTTTGGGAGGGGCACGAGAACCCCGTATTCCGTTGTATGAGAACTTTGAGTGGGGCACGAGAACCCCGTATGTCGTTTGTGTTGAGGATGTTGGTGGGGCACGAGAACCCCGTGTGCCCGTGTGTGGCGAATTTGGGGCACGAGCACCCTGTAGTATTTGGGAGCACGAGCACTTCGCATACCGAGTATGGTGAGTTTGTAGGGAGCATGAGGACTCCGTTTATTGATTGCGTTGTGTACTTTGGGGAGCACGAGATATCCGGTTATTGGCTTTGTCGTGTAACTTGAAGAGCATGAGCACTCTATGTATTGACCGTGTGGTGTCTTTGGCCGGCATGAGAACTCCGCGTATTTTTTGTCTTGTGAATTTGTTTTGGTAATTGTCCCGCTTAAGCGGAGGGTTAAGGGAAATTACGAATGGGTCATGCCGAAATTTTGGTAGAACTAGAATGTCTGTACTATCACGGGCTGACTCAGGTGCGCCACTGCAGTCGAGCGTGATGGTTTGATGTCAAGTTGTTACAATGAGGTTCGGGGACGCCTGAATCGGGTTGTAACAACATGAGATCGACATGAAAAGGTTTGGGTAAAAGTTAAGAAATGGAAATCCATGGAAGGGAAGGAAAGGTTAAGGGTGATTATTGAATTGAATTGTGTTAAGTACTAAACCCTTCTTTGTGAAAGGATACCCAAGCAAGGGGTATGCCTATTGATTTGTGCTTGTGTGGTGTGCTTGAGTTGGAACCCTCCTGAGGGAGTTGGTGGTTGATTGCTTAAATCGCTGGTTGTTGTTGTGAGACGCATATAGATGCGAACTTGTGTGCTATTATATATGAGTATATTTATCTACTAAGTGTGTGAGGTGTAAACTGTGGGTGACTTGTGTGACGCGCGTGAACGTCCTTGTAACGTGTGAGAACCGTTGTTTGAACTAAGTACTGAACATGTGCGTTATCCGTGCAGGCGGATAGACGACATGGCTCGTACGTATGTTCCGAGAGGTACCCGGAGCCGCCCAGTTGGGGGTCCGAGTCAGGCACCTGCCGCGGAGCAGGAGGGGGCAGCTGATGCCCAGGGTGCTCCTTCCACATAGCGTCAGAGCTTTGAGGGTGGACCATCAGGGTCGCCACCCAGGACATCTCCAGTCGCAGAGCCGACTCAGACGACCCCTCTCGAGGAGGTGGTTCGTGCTGTGCTAGCAGCCTTGAGCGCGCAACAAGGGACTACAGCACCGGCACCAGAGCCTGTGCCTGTTGCTTCAGCAGATTTTGGTGAGAGGCCAGGCCAGCTTGATAGCCTCACGACCCAGTCGCTCAGAGAGTTTCGTAGACTCAGTACGCCGACCTACTCCGGGGGAGCGGACCCCGAGGTAGCCTCGGGCTGGTTGGAGCGGGTTACCCGCAACCTCGATATCTCTGGGGTATCGGAGGGGCACTTGAGAATTTCGTTCGCCACTTTTCAGCTTGAGGGATAGGCCTACTACTGGTGGCAGTCAGTGCAGGCCAGGGTCGGCAGTGATTTTCAGTTGTTCAGCAGGCTGTTCTTGGAACAGTACTTCCCTCGCTCCATTCGGGATGACAGGCGCCAGTAGTTTCTGGATCTACGTCAGAGAGGATTGAGCGTTTCTGAGTATGCAGTGAGGTTTACTTCTCTGTCCCGCTTCGCGCCGGAGTTGGTTCGGACTGCGGACGACCGATGTAGGAGATTCGAGAACGGGCTCATCCCGTCGATAGTCGACAGGGTTATCGCCTTCAGGACCGCTGAGTACTCCACACTCTTGGATCAGGCTTTAGCCATGGAGAGACACTTCAGAGAGACTGCCAGGGCGCGAGAGACTAGGCCTAGGCCGAGTGGTTTTGTTCAGTCGTCTGACCGTCGAGACCGACACAGACAGAGAGTTGCAGGATGCTTTCAGCCTCAGTTTCAGCAGGACGACATGCGCCGAGCAGGGACCGTAGCGTCAGTTGGACCCGCCCCGGTGGCACAGCTGTGTTCTCGGTGTGGACAATAGGGTCACCTGACACAAGACTGCCCGAGGGGCAATGGACCTGTAGGGCGCCATGATGATCATCCCCAGGGGACCAGAGATAGACAGTAGAGTGAGCCGAGGGTGTGTTATCAGTGTGGCAGCCCCAACCACTTCGTGCGTGCGTGTCCTAAGCTGGCACAGCAGGGGGGACAAAGGGTATGATACCAGTGTGGTCGATCTGACCACTTCATTCGGACGTGTCCTGAGCTAGCTGGTGGAGCGCCTGCACCGAGGCCCCAGCAGACTCAGACTCGCCATGCACCACCTGGCCGACCACGTCAGGCACAGCAGCAGAGGGCTCCGCGTCAGGCGGCGGGAGCAGCAGGTCATAGGCACCAGCCGAGAGCTGGGCAGCAGGTGGCACTTCCCCCACCACCGAGAGGAGGACCACCGACACAGCAGGGCCGAGTCTTTGCAGTTACTGATTCCAGAGTTGAGAGGCCGTACGCCGGCCATGAGGCCACTCAGGATACATGTTTACTTTATAATTCGTGGGCTTCATTTTTGTTTGATACGGGAGCTTCCCATTCGTTCATTTCTTCGTCTATTGCTTTTTCCTTGGGTTTGCGGGCAGAGACTTTGAGTCAACCCCTTTGTTTGGAGACCCCCGTTACGGGTGAGGTGGTGTTGAGCACCGTTTGTAGAGACTGTGCGATTAGGGTGGCAGATTTCCCCTTTCTTGGTGACTTACTCGTTCTTGATATGAACGCCTTTGACGTAATTTTGGGTATGGACTGGCTCGCGAGGTATCGAGCGACGATCGATTACTATCGACGTCAGGTGACAGTGAGGTCAGGTGACAGAGTGATCACGTGTGTTTTGGGTAGCAAGAGCGGAGTTCTCCTATCCGCCTTGACTACGGGATCTGAGGCAGAGGTCGTGTAGAGTAGCAGAGAGCTACCGAGGGTAGTGCGTGAGTTCCCGAATGTCTTCCCAGAGGAGCTATCAGGCTTGCCGCCAGCGTGCGAGGTGGAGTTCAGGATCGATCTGATCCCGGGTACGGCGCCGATCTCGATGACGCCGTATTGGTTTGCGCCAGCCGAGTTGGTCGAGCTAAAGCGACAACTCGAGGAACTTCAGCAGAAGGGTTTCATCCGCCCGAGCGTATCTCCGTGGGGAGCACCCGCCCTCTTCGTGAAGAAGAAGGGTGGAGCCTTGAGGATGTGCATCGATTACCGGAAGTTGAACCGGGTGACAGTGAAGAACCGCTACCCGATGCCGAGGATTGATGATCTATTCGATCAGCTGAGGGGAGCAAAGTACTTCTCGAAGATCGATCTTCGATCGGGGTACTACCAACTGAGGGTTCGAGCCGAGGACGTAGAGAAGACAGCATTCCGAACTCGTTATGGACACTTTGAGTTTCTGGTGATGCCATTCGGTTTGACGAACGCACCAACCGCCTTTATGGACTTGATGAATGGCATCTTCAGACCTTATCTGGACCAGTTCGTAGTAGTTTTTGTCGATGACATCTTGATTTACTCGCCCAGTGAGGAGGCGCATGAGGAGCATCTGAGGATCGTTTTGACACTCTTGCGCACTCACCAGTTGTACGGCAATCTGGAGAAGTGCGAATTTTGGCTCACAGAGGTGAAGTTCCTCGGGCATGTAGTATCCAGAGAGGGCATACTGGTCGACCCGGCCAAGGTTGATGCAGTGTCGAAGTGGGCCAGACCCAGCAGTGTATTTGAGATTCGGAGCTTTCTGGGGTTGGCAGGTTATTACCGACGCTTTGTTCAGGATTTCTCGCGTCTAGCAGCACCTATGACGGCTTTGACCCGCAAGGGGGCGGAGTACCTTTGGACGGATGAGTGTGAGCACTCTTTCCGCGAGCTAAAGGCTCGATTGACCACCGCTCCAGTGTTGATTGTTCCAGAGCGGGAAGTAGGCTATGACGTGTATTGTGACGCCTCAGGCGAAGGGCCATGTTGTGTTTTGATGCAGAGTGGAAAGGTAGTTGCTTACGGCTCGAGGCAGTTGAAGGTGCATGAGCGCAACTACCCGACCCATGATCTTGAGCTAGCAGCGGTGGTATTTGCGCTGAAGAGCTGGAGACACTATCTGTACGGTGAGCAGTTCAGGGTGTTTTCAGATCACAAGAGCCTCAAGTATATCTTCTCACAGCGCGATCTGAACATGCGCCAAAGGCGATGGATGGAGTTACTTGAGGAGTACGACTTTGAGCTGCTCTATCATCCTGGCAAGGCGAACGTCGTCGCCGATGCTTTGAGCAGGAAGTCGAGTCATTGTGTTGCTAGCATGGCTGTCCGAGAGTGAGACATGCTGGAGCAGTTGAGCTTTTTCAGACTGGATTTGGAGGAGGTCACAGATGGTATGGCCTTGTGCGCTTTGGTGGCTCAGCCCACGTTATTTGTTCGAGTGCTAGAGGCACAGACCGAGGATGCCGAGACAGCAGGGATTCGTGAGAGCTTGATCGACAGTGTCAAGCTCGAGGGTTGGGAGATGGGCACCGATCAGGGTCTCCGTTTTAGAGGACGATTGTTTGTGCCCAGCGGTTGCAGAGACACCGTATTGCGAGAGTGCCATCACTCCCGTCTGGTTGTGCACCCCGGTGGCAACAAGATGTATAGAGACATGCGCCGACAGTTTTGGTGGAGTGGGATGCATAGGGCATTTGCAGACTTTGTTTCCCGATGCCTCACCTGCCAACAGGTGAAGGCCGAGCATCAGCGTCCCGCAGGTTTGCTGCAACCTTTACCGATCTCCGAGTGGAAATGGGAGCATGTGACTATGGATTTTGTGTGTGGGTTACCAAGGTCGTCGAAGGGGCACAATGCTGTTTGGGTGGTGGTTGATCGACTGACCAAGTCGGCACACTTTCTAGCTATGAGGATGACTGATACTGTGGACATGTTGGGTCGGTTGTATGTCAGGGAGATTATTCGCCTACATGGAGTACTAGTGTCAGTGGTATCTGATAGGGACCCTCGTTTCACGTCCAGGTTCTGGAAGAGTCTACAGAAGGCTTTGGGCACTGAGGTACTGTTGAGTACAGCTTACCATCCTGAGACAGATGGACAGTTAGAGCGCACCATTCAGATTCTAGAGGACATGCTTCGAGCTTGCGTGCTTGACTTTCAGGGATCATGGGAGGATCATTTGCCTTTGGCAGAGTTTTCTTACAACAACAGTTACCAGTCCAGCATTGGTATGGCACCATTTGAGGCTTTGTATGGCAGACCTTGTAGATCGCCGGTGTGTTGGGCTGAGGTTGGGGACCGGAGCTTACTTGGACCAGACATGGTCAGAGAGACGACCGAAAAGGTCGCTTTGATTAGAGAGCGGTTGAAGACCGCACAGAGTCGGCAGAAGAGCTATGCAGACAGACGTCGCAGACCACTTGAGTTCGCGGTCGGGGAGCACGTGTTTTTGAGGGTGAGCCCAAAGAAGGGTCTAGTGCGGTTTAACCGCAGCGGAGGCAAGCTGGCACCGCGTTTCATTGGACCATTTGAGGTCTTAGAGAGGATTGGAGCTGTAGCTTATCGGTTAGGTTTGCCACCGCAGCTTGGGAACGTGCATAACGTTTTCCACATGTCCCAACTGCGGAAGTACATGGCAGATCCTTCGCACATTATTGAGTGGTCAGACATCGAGGTAGCTGATGATGTCACCTATGAGGAGCAGCCCGTCGAGATTTTGGGTACAAAGGAGAAGGTCTTGCGGAACAAGACGATTCCGTTGGTACTAGTACAGTGGGGACATCAGGGAGTAGGGTCCACTTGGGAGCGCGAGGATGAGATCCGCGTGAAGTATCCCCACCTGTTCAGCATTGAGGTACTTTGTTTTTAACTTCGAGGACGAAATTTCTTTAAAACCCGCTCCCGGTCGAACCGGTGGCTTTTCAAGCAAGTTTTACTTTCTATCGGAAAAGTCAACTGATGACTCCAGAAGTCACTCGGGGCTTTTCCGGAACCCAAACGACTTAGCCGTCATCACGGTTGGCTTAAGGGGATAATTTCCTTTCGTTTGAGTATAATGTTGGAGGAAGTCAAATTTAGTCAAAACATGACTTTTTATCGACTAAAGCATTATTTTATTGGGCTGGAAATTATTTTGGAAAGCTAAAAGAACCTACTTGGACACTTGTCCGTTTTTGGTTGAAAGAGAGAAAGGGGAGTGATCTTGGACCATTATACCCTCTCACAAGCTTCTACAAGGGATTCTAGCTAAAGGGATTTTAGTCATTTAACACATCTAGGTATTATATGAGTTTGGAAAAGCAAAACCAACCCATTTTTGGTGGTGTAGCCGAATTTTGGAGGAGAAGAAAGAGAGAGGAGCTCCCATGGAGCTTTGAAGAAGAAACAAGGAAAAAGAGGCTACTTGAAGTCTTCCTCTAGCCATCCCTTCTCCAAATCCTTACCATCTTCTTCATCTCACTCTCCTAGAGACTTTGGGGACCGAGCTAGAGGAGCAAAGATCACGCCGGAACCCGTGTGAAGAACGGAGTGGTGACCACCGGGCTTTTCATCAGAGTGTTGAGAGGAAGACCTTGAGGTAGGGAAAGTTTTAACTTCTCGTTTAATTGCTTAGTATGCATGTTAGGCTAATAAAATCGGAAAGGTCCTAGAAATGCCTATAAGATGCGAATAACTAGAATAATTGTCTTTCAATTACTAATAACCGGAAGGGTCTAGTAATGCATGCTTAGGATGCCAATCACTAGTGTAATTCGCTTTCAATACTTGGGAATTGTTTTACTGGTAGAGCGGCCTTGGCAAAGCCCTCGGATTAGTTGTGTGCTAGGATCACATGCTTGGTTGTTTGGTTGCTTAGTGGATAGGCTAAGGAGTCTAATGGAACTAGTTGAATTGCATGCTTGAATGCTCGACTTAAGGTTTTCATGATTGGTTGATTGAACTCGTGCTTGACTGTTGAATGTACTTAAATGATTGCTTGATTCCTTAAATGGTTGATTGGAGCATCGAGTATGACTGGTTGTACCGAGCGGTGCGATCAGGTGATCGATGGACCGATGGGTCATGACAGGTAAGTGAACGGTAAGTTGAGGTTATGTGATTCGTGTGCTGTGTGTTGTGATGAAACTGTGATTCGTGTGCTGGGTGTTGTGATGAAAGTGTGACTCGTTGAGGTTTGATTACTTCGTATTTTCTTGAGTATATTACTCTTTATATTTGACTATCATTGAATTGCCCAAGAGTATGCTCCTTTTGGAAGTTATACCTTGGTTCTCGAGGACATATAGTCCCTTGGAGACGTTTCTGAGAATCCCGATGATAAGCGCCCTCAGGGGGTTGTTTCCGGTAGCCTCAATGATATGCGTCTTCTCTGGACTTGAGGGAAAATCCGAGAGGACACATCATATGTGGATCGGAGGGTGGTGACTCCATGTGCCACGACATTGATTGGATTACCTATTGCTCGTAATTGTTAAGAGTTATTTTGTTAACTTTGCTGATGAAATTTATTGAGTTTAAAGTCCACCTTGTTATGTATTTTCCATACTGAGCGCAAGCTCACCCCTACGAGTTTATTGTTGTGATTACAGGCTTGATTGAGGAGTAGAGGCCCGAGAGCTTCTTGGTGTGGGTGTCTATTAGAGATTTCGGTTTTGTTTTGTCTTTCATTTGTCCTTTTAAACAAAGTTGTTGGAGGATTATTATTACACCCCTGGAGGGTTATTCATGTTTTAAACTAATTTATGTGGATCTGAGTTTTATATTGGAGATTTTCAGGAAGTTACTTTTTAATTATTGCATTTAAAATTGTTCTACTTGAGTCACGTCTCGAGTCCGGTCAAAACCGGATTGGGGGCGTGACAATGAGATTTGGGTTGTGATGACCCTCGTGACCAGCGGACGAGCAGGAGAGGAAGAAGAGGATGGACGTTGGTTGTTAACTACTCGGATTATGTAACTTGTGGCTGAATTCCCTGACGGAAGATATGATCCCCGACAAACAAGGTAAGGGGGGGGGGGGGGGGTAGTATCACCCTTGCTAGATCCAATGAGACATTCACGAGGATATGATACACCGGGGAGAAGGTGCACCCCACCTTTACCACGACTGATTCTATCCAGTCGAATTTCTCTACTACTCGCCGACTTTCCCACATGCCTAGTGTATTCCTCTCAGAACCCATTAAGTCATTTTTGTAGGACCAACTCATAGATAGGCTCCCCAAAGCGACATAGGTCGAGCCGTGGATGGTCACGCCCGATCTTCCGTCTTCATCATATCGGCATAGGATAGAAATCTATTCAAAACCGAGATGTCCAAATCGGTGTTTTTGTGGGGTCAACGAGTATGCAATATCTATATTCAAGCTTAACCCTTTAGTCTTGTTTACACGGGGGAAGCCTAGTCATCAGCGACAGGGGCACGAGCAGCGGCATCGCCGATGTGGATTGCATCATCTTTTGGAAGAGGGGTTTCTGAGGGCGTTTTACACGAACCTCGACCATATAAACATGAGAGGAGATACCCGGTTGGAACACTAGAACGTTCCCTTCTTGGGTAGTAACGACGGCGACTGACGATACCGACCGAGAGGTACCATGGGGGGGGGGGGGGGGGGGGGGTGACCCACACACGGATTAGGTGTTTCCTCTAAAGACTTCGCTACCCATAACACACGTTTTGGCCGAAGAACTTCGTGGGAGTGTCATGGTGGAGTGACGAGGACAAGCACAGACGTCGTGCTCGGGTTTGATGGAGGCCCAAAGAGATCCATTTTGTACCCTTTTTCCCGTGTAAGGGCTTCACGAATACAATGATGGGGCACGGTAGCATAGCCAGTGGGACGGGGGATAAATTAGGTTGTCTGGATCGGCGATCGATAGTGATATGCATGGATTGGGTGTGGTAGGAGGTCAGTTCATCATCTGGACAAAAGGGAGAGCAGAACGAGGGTTTCTGTATACTTAAAATTAGTTACTATTAGTTGAGTTTGATCCTAATTTGTGTAAGTTATTATCTTCTTGTTAGTCGATATGGGATTAACTTCAATGATAAGTAAGGAAAGGTAAAGTGTCTGCTTGAATTACATGTGTTGCACAAAGCCATAATACAACATCAATGCAGAAAAAATTGGACTATAGATAGTGACTTGATAAGTTACTTGGAGTATAAATTAAAAACTTCCTCACCAGCCCCACATATAATGATCATTACATATTGACAAAAAATCCTAATTACAGAAAGGCTCCTTCCAGCTTCCAATCAATTCTCTTGGGGTATAAAAAGGAAAATGGAGCAAAGTTCATAAATGATGCTAAAAGTACATGTTTTGTTCGAAAACATGTTTCAAAAAAATTATCATTCAAATTAAAAGCTAGTATTGCAATATCATATTCAATTTTTACTATCTGTAGTATACCAATTTATTTCTTTTGGATGCTTTCATCATAGTGCATACGCGTTTGTATATCAACATCTTGTTATCAACCAAATATTACCGACTCATGAAAACTAAACGAAAGAACAACGGGTATTCGTGAATCGGTTCGTGTTAAATTTGGGTATTAGACCCAGTTTGTATGTTTGTTGGCTTCCTGCGTGAAGCGGTTCGTGTTTTCTTCTTATGATCTCCTTAGTTGGTTGGCTTCCTGTGTGAAGCGTGGTGATTATTTCTTGTTCAGTTTCTTGTAAGCCCCTCAATCTGTTGAGGGTTCTGTTGTGAGGTTCCCTCAGGAATGTTCTTCCTTGTTCCATCACCTGATCTCCATTTCAGAAATCATTTTATTTAAATTTGTTTTGTTGATAAAAAAAAACATTTTGTTATCAACCAAACATTACTGACTCGTGAAAGCTAAACAAAAGAACAATATCGACATCTTGGTATCAACCTAATATATATTACTAACTTTTTTTTTGGAGTGGAACACGTAGTAGTATATTATCAATAAAATAAAACCTGACCTAAAACTAATACAACAAAATTAAATCATAAGCATACTAGAAAGTGTGTCCTACCATCATAGGGCCATAATACTAGAGAAGTAATGAAAGAAAAGTAAATGTTCAAATACCAAATTGCCTCATTGAGATATTCATAAGGTGATACTGCTATAATTTTCGAAAAAATCGGTATAATAAATCCAAATGGGAAGCAAGGATAGAACTGACCAATTTTCGGAGTCACGCCTAGGCGGACTGTGTACTCTCCAAAGAAACCAACATACCTCGCCATCTGTAGATTGATAGTGTAGGGCTCCAACAATGCGAGAATGCTCACCCTCGAAGTGGTAGGGGAGTGTCATGCAAGAACTTGTTGGGACCACTGCCACCATCAGTTCAGTGAGGTGGTGTTGCTGGTTGACCTCCCAAATGACCACGAATTCTTCATTAGGCAAGGGTGCTAAATGCCCCCCGTCGTTGTATGGTTCGCTCCCACGGAGCTTGTAGAGCTTTAGACTCTAGATCCTGGTCCTATGTCAGTCGCTTCCGTCCCGTTGGAAGGGAGAAGGTGTCTAGATCCCAGGGTATACCCAATTGTTCCTCTATTCGGTTACGTGGAAAGGAATGAAAGGCTCCCCTGGGATAAGCCGGGGGTACCCGAGGTGCTCTTCCCCGTAATGAGGACTCTCAGTAATAGACCGAACGATTCCCCATGATGTGAAAAGGTTTGACCTAAGATCCAAGGGTTCGGGTCGGATAGTCTCGTTTGACGGGAAATGGTCTGATCTAGTCGAAATACGATACCTCCTCCTCTACCGCTTTCCCATTACTCTGGTGGTCACATTGGCGGGGTTTGACAAGGGTAAAGTTGGGGGTTGGTCGGATATAGGACACCGTCCTACCATGACATGCTCTAAAGTCGACTGGTCTCGGGTCCACCGAGGAGCGAAAAGAAGGTCTCCGATCCCCCCAAGTGTATGCTCCCTATGGGAGTAATACCTTGGTTCCCGAGGACATAAAATCCCTTGGAGACGTTTCTGAGAATCCCGATGATAAGCGCCCCGAAGGGTTGTTTCCGGTCGCCTCAATGTTATGCGTCTCCTCTGGATTTGAGGGAAAATCCGAGAGGACACGTCATGTGGATCGGAGGGTGGAGATTTCATGTGCCACGACATTGGCTGATTTATCTATTACCCGTGTTTGTTAAGATGTATTTTGTGGACTTTGTTGTTGATCTTGTTGAGTTGAAGGTTCACCTTGTTATGTGTTTTCCCTACTGAGCGTAAGCTCACCCTTGTGAGTTCATTGTTGTGTTTACAGGCTTGATTGAGGAGTAGAGGCTCGGGAGCTTCTCGGTGTGGGTGTCAGTAGAGACTTCGATTTTACCTTTATTTCTGTTGAACCCGATTTTGTGGAGGTTTATTATTACACCCCTGGAGGGTTATTTATGTTTTAAACTACTTTTGGTGGATTCGAGCTACTTATTGGAGTGTTTTGGAACTTTTTGTTGTATTGTTAGCCTTTTTACTCATGTTTTACTAGTCATGCCTCGAGTCCGGGCAAGAACCGGATTTGGGGCGTGACGCCCTATCCCCGCACTACAAGTTGACACCAGGTGTCCTGCATAGCTACACCCAAAATAGTGGTCTAGCAAACGCTCATAAAAAATATGTAGCAAAATCCGTACCTCAGACTCCGAGAATTGGAACTAGGGCTGACTCTACATCAGTGGGCGGATGTCCACTCGAACTCGGATCCGCATAAAACCTCTCCAACTCATTATGTACGTGTCCCTGTCCACCTCTACACAGGTACCCAACACACTTGTTAGACAGAATCCGACTCCTCTGCTCCACGCCATTACCAGCAAGTTGGAGATCCGTGCCCATATAGAGAAATGAGTAGAAAGGATGTCTCGTGGTCTCAGTTGAGGCTGGAGGTCTACAAACATCACGGTTGACCACCGGAAGGCCCATAACTCCTTATTTGGAACCCGAGCTCGCTCTCTGACCGTCTAGAAGAAAAATCCCACCACTCCGTCTTTAAGGGGTCGAGCAACCACGTTAGGTAATTTCCATATATCTGCAAGACAATCCACCAACAACATATCTAGGACCCTAGGACCCAACACCGGTCACTCCGCCGCCAACTACGCAGGACATGTCCGTCAGTCTTGACTTCCCGAAGTTGGCCGTGACACCCCATCACTTCTCGGCCTCGACTGTTACTACCGGACCCTTCGCCGTCCTTCTCGGCTATCAAATTAACCTAATCAAATACGTCGAATAATCAAACTTATTTTTTTTTGTTCGAATTCGCTTGTTATTTCGATTATGACCAAATATAATTTGATGTATACTCAAGTGAAAAAGGAGTATGGTGACATGTAACCAATGGTAATTAACCAAAGACCTATTTACATAAACCAAATGAAATATAATTAGAATATGAACTACCAACATAACTATGTAATGAGCATCCCTTATGGTAAATGGAGGTGAACAATATTTCTTGACACATCCATTTCATGAAAATGAACTGTCCCTATGGTTTGTATAGAAACAAAAGACATCCATGAACATTCCATAAACATCCCCATCAAAATGGTCCTATAACAACATGACATTATTACAATAATGAAGTAAAAGAAAACGCCAACTAGTGGTAAATGTTACAATGACCCAACATAACACATGACAATTGATTAATGTGTGTCCTATTTGAAACATTAATTAATAAAGGTACAATCCAAATGTTGTCATGATGGACACTCAAACAACAGAAATAGTACTGCAAACATGCATGCATATATGTGCATAACCCTAACCTCACTGTTGTTTTGGGTGTTGGCAACAACTGAAACCGAAACCTAATAGTTTTAGCCACGTGTTATGGTACGTAGCTTTTGATTTTGCATGCGTACCTTTAATCCATTACATAACCTTATTTTTCATTTTTTTTATCAGCAAAACAAATATATTAAAACCTCTTCTCAGAAAATAAAAAAAAGAATGTACATAAGTTTTTAGCTAGAAAAATAATTATCAAATAAACACATAACAAAAAATTTAAAAAAAGGTCTACAACTCGAATTTAATTACCATGAAACAAATTTTCTCTCAACTTTGAGTTTTTTTCCTATTCCTAGCCGCACGAAGTTATGGTGCTTTCCTCTACTCCGTCGCTGTCGACACCCCTTCTACGGTGGTTCCCGCCGTACTTTCTGTCGTCGCTCCTGTTGATGCTGCTCTCCTGACATTACCTTGTCCCCTACAGACCGCTCACGGTGCGGGGGAGAAGAGTTATCAACGGAGAAAACCCAAGCCGACTAGGGCTCCCCTGCTTCGCCGTCTGTGGTGGAGATTTTGGCTCTCCCTCTTCCAGGAGAAGCCTCGGATGGGATCTCCCTCTCAATAAGGTCAGCCTCCCCGGCTCCGATCGTGAAACAAAGACGTGGGAGGCCTGTTACCAAACGACCCACGGTTACTTCCTCTGCAAGTACGGGCCTTCTAGCCCTCCCTCCTCCTAACCCTTGTTCACCGACCCCCCCATACCAGTCACAACCTCGTTCTGACTGTTACCCAACAGGGTGGCGCAGTTATTAGGGTTCCGTCGCCGATAGAGCCTCTCCAAAGCGGTGCGGTGGCTAGGGTTTCCTTACCACCACGTCACGAGCATGCCCCGCCTCCCCCCACTACGGGTGCATGAGTTAAAGTCGTGAATACGCTGGTCTCTAGCCCTACTAGGGCACCGTCGCTGCAGCGAGACCCGACCAAGGGAAAGGCCCCCATAGAGGAACTCCCTAGGTTGGCAGTGGTGGCTCTAGGGTTAGGACGGTGCCTCCCCGATAAGGATAAGATCCCGCTTATCCCAACGTGCCTTGTAACGCCGAAAGAAATGACGCGGGATCGGTCGAGGCACTTGGCTACGGAGGAGTTTCCTCCACCCTCGGCTGGCTTGATCTCGGAGCTTCAAGGTCTACATGACGGTCTTTCGTCCTGTTCATTGGAAGAGGAGGCGGAAGTCGAGGTGTTTGTCCCGTCTTCCAGGGGAACATCGACGACCATTTCCCGCCAACAATAAAAGATGCTGAGAAAATTATGGTCTTCAAAGACCCCTTGTAATGAACTCTCCATACAATTTCAGATGGGATTTTGGTAGTTTCAAACACATGTTGTACTGAACTTGCTTCGTACAAAACTGACCCATGCGAACCAGCTGGTCAAGCCGTTTGGCTGACGCATACACGAGAGTTATATGTGGGATCGAATCCTTTCTCGAATTGTAATAAACATGTGGCCTATGGTTCTTCATGATTGGTACCGTACAAAAATGGTAGAATCTGTGGTGGTCCATTTTAAATTCAGGGAAAGCGACGGGAGTGAGGAGCAGCAGAGGAATAAGCCACACTGATTTGGATTCTTCTTCTAAGAGTGTATCGAAATTTCAGTGAAATTTCCTTTTCTCTTAATAACTACAGGTTCTTGAGCATGGGATATTGATCTTGTCTAGCATCCTTGTGTATGTTATGGTTTTGGATGTTTTGGGCTATGCAGGCCAGTGATTGTGAGATTAATCTATCAAGATGTTCCCTACGTATGAAATGACATAAAACCTAGGTAGCTCACATGGATTTTTTTTGAACGAAATGTGCATACATAATAAAAAGAGCCCGTGTGGAAAATAAGGACCTATAGATCCCTATTTAATCGATCATGGAATAAAGAACCGGTTAGTAAACAAAGGATACAGAAACTGAAAACAAAGTTAAACTATGGAGAATCGCTTAAAATGGTGTTTAAACGTTGTTTGATTTAATAGAGAGGACTCTTTTCGCTGAGGAGTACTATCGAACATAAACTTAAAAGCAAGTAGAGGAGAGCGTACTTTATTCAAGGGCCCCTCCCGTCTAAAACTCTACTCACTAATCATTGCATCTGACAAGGATGTTTCCTTGTTCTTGCTTGATACTCTCATGGTTCTTCCGCACACCTCATCTTCTTGCCTAGTGCCTCCGACGGTTAAATCTATGAAGTGTGTTCGATCCTAGTCTGCGGACAAGTCCCCCACCCTAGATAATAGACAACTCGATCCCAAGTCGCCCCCATCCCTCCCAACTGTGGGTTAGGTAAGATGTTAGGGGTTATTAGGGGTCCTCTCCTTGGATGTGGGAGAACGGTAGGTAAGACGTTTGAGGTCACCTAAGTGAATCCCAGTGGGCACACCAGAGCTGACGTTGCCTCCTTACTCCAATCATTATCAAGGTTCTGGCCGAGTTTTTCCTCCAAGAGGGATTTGTGAAAACGGGGAACCCTCGGAGTCTCCCGCTCACACTCGCAGACCATATGGCCAATCTTCCCACAATTGTAGCAAAACGTAGGTAGTCGGTCATAGGTCAGGCTGACCTTCACCTGGTTCAGGTATTCCTAAAAGCACAGGACCAGAGATCTTCGCAAGGAACGATCCAAAGGCATCCAAAACTGGATCCAAATTGTTCCTCCCCATCAGAAACTCCATTAGTTTCAAGGGACCTGCACACATTCACCCAATGCCGCACCGATGTGCTCTTTTGTTGCTCGTGTCCGGAAATGGTTGCGACCCCACTCCTCCAGAGATACCCTTACCCTGTGTATCACACCAACAATAGTTACCGAGGGAAGTTTATCCCAGTTATCCTTTACCACCTTGCCACATCCTGGATCCCGGATCCACTGAGATTGAAAACGAAATTTTTGGGGTCCCCGATGAGCCACCTTCCTTGCCAGAGAAAGGAGGATCGTCCAATGATCTGAGGTCGTGGTACATGTGTTACAGAGATCCAAGTCAGGCAGAGAATAATAATAAGGGCGAGAAACCAATAACCTGTCCAGACGGGACTGGATACGCTGTTTCTCCACTAGAACCATGTATATTGGTGTCCCATCATGGGGACATCAACAGGATTAAGTTTATGAACAACTAAGCAGAAGTCTTCCACAAGGTAGAGATCCAGGATACACTTAAAATACCCGATAGTGATCCAGTTCGGACGATACAGTAGATGTAGTTGGCGGAGTAAGTCCCAAGTCTGGTGTCGATTCTCCCGCGTGATTCACCGTAGATACCGGTCAACCGCAGGTCAGCGTACTCCGGAGCTGAGATCTCAACATCATTAAAGTGAGAGTATAATGACCTGGAAAACACATCGAGCCCAGCAACCTTGAATAATGTCAAGCCCCTCTGAGTGTCCGACGTCGGAACGCAAATGTAGTCATGGAAACCTAAGGAGCGTGATAATAGGAGACAATTGTGGGTCGAGAGGAGAGTATCGAATAGGAACACAATATGTGGTTGCTTATCGCAAAAAATATGTCGCACATGCTGCTTATACAGTCGGGATCCTATACCTTGACAATTCCACATCTGGATACGCAAATCAGGTTTCTCCACTAGGCGAGGATTATTTGGAAAATATCCGGATCATGGGTCTAACCTTCTCTGACATTGGGGCACGGGGGTTTCCTGGGACAAGTAAATTGGAGGTGGGGTAGTCGAAATTCGAGCGGATCTAACCCGAGAAGAATGGATTCGAGAAGATGAAGGTGAAGGGGTCCTCGGGGACGATTTATTATGTATAGTCAGAGATCGAGGAACCCGACTAATCATGGAGGGCTAAGGAGAACGCCATGACGACGAAGAAGAGGAACCGAAATGTCACCGGGAGGATCGAGGTAGACTGGGTTGTGGTCGTGAGTCCGAAAGAGGCAAAACTAAAACCCTAGCAGAGCTCGTGACTTTTAAGTAATAATTAGCTCTTAAAAATACCTTGTTAAAAGGAGTTGTCTTTTGAGTCTTAACTGAGTTTCCTTGTTTTTTTTACTTATTTGACCGTTTTAATATTATGTTACTGGTTTGGTGATTTGTGCTTTTTTATCAAAAAATCATGTCGTTTTTATAATATATTTTTGATAAAACCTCACGCAAAACCTCTCCAATCCGTTTCCCACCGTGTCTCGACTTCTTACCCCTCAATTTCACTTAGGACAGTCGATCCCCCAAATCCAACCGGGTCCACGGATTGCTTCCCCCGTACCCCGATCGCTGACGCAAAAACTCTCGCCTAATCTATCAGGGTCATCAACCTCAACCCTAGGGATTTCCTAGCCAATGCCCATACCTCAATGCCAACGTCTCCTTGATTCTGGTTCAAGAGCGATCCCCAACCACAATCCATTCTTGGAGCGACCGGACTTGCGAATATTGGCATGGAATTGCCAAAGTATGGGCTCCCAATTACACAAGCAACAACTACGTCATCTAGTCCAGGATCACAAACCCTACATTTTATTTCTCTCCGAAACAATTTTATCTGATCAGAATTGTAGGCTCCTGTCTAGATTGTTGGGCTTCAATGATTATATCTGCGAAACAAAGACGGACATGCAACGAAGCCTGGCGTTGTTTTGGGTACAAGGTATCATGGTGGACCTCTGTGTTAAAGAGGGACACCATATTGATGTGGAACTCTCAACTCCTGGGTATGATGATATCCTCCTTACGGGTATATATGGGGAGGCAAATCGGGGTCATCAGAATCGTACCTAGGATTTCTTACAGAGGATCGACACACACTCACTTCCAAACTGGATTATCATTAGCAACTTCAATGACATTCTTAACCCGGATGAAACTATAGGAGGATGGGAATACCTAATAAACTTAATAAACGATTTTTGCCAGGTAGTGGAGGAAATTGACCTTGTTGACTTACCAACGATAGGTCACAAGTTCATGTGGTTCAATGGACGTACATCGGGTACACCTATTGAAACAAGAATGGACAGAGCTCTCATCACTGAATCTTTCTTCTCACCCCCGGGTCTAGAGCTTCGTAATACATGGGTCACTACATCAGATCATTGGCCTATTCTCCTCTCCCTTCTCGGAAACCATTGAATCGTGGCCGACCAAAATTTTGATTCCAATCTCAATGGGTCCGGGATCCGGACTGTGATAGAATAATACAACAATATTGGAATAAATCTATGGGAAAAAACATAAAAGACGTCATAAAAGGAGTTGGAAACTCTTTGTATGACTGGGGCTGCCACCATTTCAAGAAAAATGTAAATCATATTAAATAGTGCCAGAGACGTATCGCTGAACTGAACAGACATACTGATAGAGCATGAATTCATAGACGGGACGCAATTCAAATCCAATATGAGAACGCCTTCTGTGCTCAAGAGGACTTCTACCGCCAAAGGGAGAAACAACACTAGCTAGCGGAAGGGGATAAGAATAACAAATTCTTTCAGGCCTCAGCTAGGTATTGGAGACTGGTGAATTGTCACGCCCCAAATCCGGTCTTTGACCGAATTCGAGACGCGACTAAAGATTTACAGTGAAACAAGAGAAATAAAATAAATAAAGTTCCAAAAAGAATATAAGCTTCTAAAAGTCAAGAGTCACAGCTATTAGTAAAATACAAGTCCAACGTAAACGAAAAAGATGTACGTCTCTAAACCTAGCTAAACCCTCAGCAGCTCCCCAGCTCCGAGAGTCCGGCTAGTACTGTTTTTGTGCAACACCTGAAAACACCACAACGACAGGAGGGATGAGCTTACGCTCAGTAGGAAAAGTAAAAGGACTCCAACACACCTTTTAACCTCACAGTAAATCAGTAATTAGGGTAAACTAGGAAGAAGATCCAACAAGTTGTCTCTAGACAAAACCCTTACCAGCCCAACCACACAGTATAAAACTCCTTGTAATACACACAGACAAACCAGAGAGAAAGGCACACAGCAGAACACACATAGAGTACACAGGACGGCACACAGCAAACAACGGGAAAGGGTCCGGACGGAATGCACACAGATGTCGTCAACTCCATCGATTTGCACACAGCTGATTATATCGCACTGGAACACACAGCGTCAGTCACGACATCTTCCTCCTCACACAGACGAAGGGCGCCACTCTCCTATATAACTGGAACTCCATCGATTTGCACACAGCTGATTATATCGCACTGGAACACACAGCGTCAGTCACGACATCTTCCTCCTCACACAGATGAAGGGCTCTACTCAATGTAAATATAAAACCGATTTGCACACAGCCGCTTATATCGCACTGGAACACACAGCGTCAGTCACGACATCTTCCTCCTCACACAGATGAAGGGCGCTACTCTCATATGTAACTGGAACTCCATCGAACAATCCCATCCCGGATTATGAGTCATCTAAACACGCCATCCTTGGTCTCGATATGATTATCCATCCGGCTACGCCGTCTCTTAAACACACACAGGGTTTCGCACACAGCACACTCACTGATGGTCTCGGTATACCAGCCGAACCATCTTAGCATACACCCGGTCTATCACTCACCCGATCATTTCACAAACAAGGGTTCACATAGTCACACATGGCACACTTGCCCACACAGTCACATCATGAAACAGCGATGATAGTTCTATTTAGACTCTCACACATCAGTCATAATATAATTTAGATTCTCACACAGCGATTATAACGTTAATTAGACTCCCACACAACGAGTAAACACACAACACGCAACTCTAGGACCTAGACATGACCCGTCTATCAGCACAGCAATTTCCCAGAAAGTACAAGCAAGTCAAACGGATATCAAACATGTTCGTTCCAAGTATTATCAAGACTCGTCCAATTAAACTAATAATATAACAGTTTTACCTATGTGTCACTAAGACGTTCCGGTTATTAACAACCCTAGTCATGCATACTAGTTCGTTCCGGTTATTAATAACCCTAGTCATGCATACTAGTTTACCAGTTCAGAATTAAGGAGGGGTCGATACTTTCCCTACCTCAACCGAAGAACAGCCGCTACGTCTCCTTGCTGCTGCCGTCCTGGCTCGCTACCTCCGGTCTTCTCTTCGATCGAAGCCGGACTCTAAAACAAAACGAAAGCAAAACTCAAAAACGTTTCCAAAGTCGAATTAAACGTTACGACGGTTTCGATTTAAGCTCAACGAAAGTCTTTTAAACTCGAGCAGGTTAAAGGAGGGATTATACGACGAATCGGGTTTGAGCCTCTGAACCCCGAGCACGACCCCTGGTGCACGAATCCCGAAACACGGGTTCCAATGCACGGATCCCGAGGCACGGGATTCAAGGCACCCGATTCAGCATTTCCACTTTTATCCCGTTCGAAGACTGTTTTAAAACAGATCAGATCTTTAAACCCTCTTCCTTTTATTTTGTTTAAACTCAGATTTTAATTTTAATTTCGATTTCAATTCTGTTCTGTCAAAACCTCAAAGATTCAAGTTCCAGCTTTGGTTCCAGATTTGTTTAAAACAAAACGCTCGGGAACAAAATAGCAACAACAGAAAGAAGAAGGGAGAGGGCTCGGGTTGTACTCCGGTCGGTCACCGGCGGAGACGCCGTCGACCAAAACTCACGGTGGTTGGGAACTCACCGTAGGGTAAAGGAAGACGGCTGCGGGAAAATGAACTCAGCGAAGGTAAACGCTTCCGATCCGGGCGAAACCGGCGAGAACCCACCAAATCTGGCGAGCACTCTCGCGAGCTCGCCCCGGCCGGACGTGAACGGCGGTGAGCTCGGCTACGCCTTGGCGGCGAGGGCTCGAGGAGAAAAGGTAGGGAGACGGGTCGTGGTGGTCGGAAACGAACCGAGAAGCTCAGTGGCTCTTTCCTCGCCGGCGAGTCCGAGGCCAAAACCGGGAGCTCGGGACTAGGGGGAGCGGGTCGAAGACGGAGAAGACGGCGGCAGCACGATCGGATCTGGGCGGAGAAGGTGAGACGGCTCGGTGGTTGTGGTTGTGTGAGAAACGGAGGAGAGAGGCGTGAGGACGGAGGTCAGGATAGAGCGAGGGAGGTGGGGCGGCGTGAGGGAAACGGAGAGGGAGGATCAAGGATGGTAGGGAGAGAGAGAAATGGGGGAGGAGAACGGCGCTGCAGTGAAGATTAGGGTTCAGAAGAAGGAGACGAGGCTTAAATAGCTTGGGCCGACTACCAAAACGGGCCTCAGGAGATCAATGGGCCGCGTGGCCCAAAACCGGACGAGCTGGGGCGGCCTGGCTTGGCTGGGTCGCTGGTCGGGTTAGGCCCAGCCCGGTCCAGCTGCTTTCACTCCTTTTTTTTTTCTTTTTTTTTAAATGAATTAAAGATTAAATCAAATTTCAACCTCGTCTTTACCAAACTGATTTAAATTTCAACCACGACGTTCCGATCGAATAAAAACATTAAATAAATTAATACTTTTATCGACGCGATCTTCACATGAATGCAGTTATGTCCCTTCGAGATGCCCTTGGGTACATGGGCAATGGGAATCATGTATGAAAGGGCTCATTACAGACTATTTTACTTGGTTCTTTACCACCAGTTAACCAGACCTATCAGTTTTCCAGATTACCTTACCAGCACGTATCACTCAGGCTGACAATGCACTTCTTCTAGCACCGGGCACTGCCAAAGAGATTCGGTACGCCGTGTTTTAAATGGGTCCGGATAAATCCCCAAGTTCAGATGGCCTGAACCCAAGATTCTACCAATACTACTAGCCATCAGTTGTAGATGAGGTACTCAGATTCATTCAGGGGGTTCTCAACTCCAGGGGCTTTGAACCAGACTTGAACGATACGTCGATTGTCTTGATCCCAAAAAACCGGCACCTGAGGTGGTTACTTTTATATTCCTTATCGCTCTCTACAATGTGATATTTTTGATCTTATCCAAAGTACTGGAAAATCGACTCAGCCCCCTCCTTCAGAAAGTCATGTCTGAAACTTAGTGCGCTTTTATACCCGATCGATACATTCAAGACAACGTTCCAATATCCTTTGAGGTCATCCATTTTCTGAAAAGTAAAAGTCAAGGGGCGGTGGGTTTCATCGCTCTAAAGCTAGTTATGAGCAAGGCCTATGATGGGTCGAATGGAGCTATTTTTAGGCAATCATGGGTAAATTGAGATTCTCTGATGACTGGATTGAACGGATGTCCTCGTGCATGAAAACCTTGACATACTCTATCACGTTAGGGGGACGAGAAACACCGAAATTTGCACCAAACAAAGGAATTCGTCAAGATGATCCACTATCTCCTTACTTATTCATCCTCTGTATGGAAGGACTGTCTCATCTGCTACTTAAAGACAGGAGACGAGGCTTATTCATGGGGTCAAGGTTGCATGGGGGGCTCTTGAAATTTCTCACATATTCTTTGTTGATGATTCCTATATTTTCTATAGGGTCACCCAGATGAAGCCCACCGGGTTCATGATATTTTGACTGTATTTGGAAATCTTTCGGATCAGGTTCTCAATCTTAATAAATCCTCAATTATGTTCAGCACATATACCTGACAGATGAGAGCCGAGTCTTTTGTGAAATACTCTTCATAGCCGAAACAGCCACGACTTCAATGTACTTGGCGTCCGAAACATGATTGGTACGAATCGTAATGCTGTTATGGCTTATCTTGGTGACAAAGTGTTAGCACGAATTGGGTCTTGGGAAGGGAAACTATTATCCCCGACTAGTAGGGAAGTTATGATTAGATCGGTCCTTACCTCACTTTCGGTCTATATTATTTCAGTATTCATAGTACCTTAGAGGATAGTAACTCGAAACCACGTGGCCCTGGCACGTTTTGGGTGGGGAGGGAAGTCAGCTCGCTCTATTGTGTGGCAGGACTGGGATAAACTTTGTAAACCAAAAGACAATGGGGGTATGACCTTCCAGCACTTACTTGATGGTAACACTGTCCTATTAGGCAAACAAGCATGAGGCCTCATTCATCGACCACATTCCTTGGTTGCTCGTGTCCTAAAAGGCTAGGTATTTCCCTATAATAGATTTGTTACACGCACAACTAGGTTGTAATCCAAGTTTCACTTGGTCCAATATCCACTCGACCCAGGATCTATTGAGGAATGGCCTGCGCACCACCATTGGAGATGGGCGAGACACACTGATCCAAGGCACCTCGTGGCTAGTTGGGCCATCATCTACCATTGAATCAACAGGTGCTACCCGCGTTCGGGCCCCCATTACGGGACTAATGATACCAGCTACACGGCGCTGGTATGTGGATCTCCTCTACCAACTATTTGAGGAACCAGAAAAGACAAATATTTTACAGGTGCCACTATCGGGAGATCCGGCCGAGGATGAATGGTACCGGGCTACGGACAGAGAGGATCTCTACACAACAAATGCTTGATACAATATATTAGCAAGAGACCGTCATCAACAACGTCAGAATACTGCAGTAGTGACTTGGGCTACGATCTAGGGAATCCCTGTACCGCTAAGACTCCGTGTCTTCTTATGGAGATGCCTCACTAACACTCTCCAAGTAGCAATCAATTTATTCCGTCGATATGTCCCCATATCTACTATTGCACTATCTGCGAAAGAGGGATGAAACGGTAGCACATCTCCTTCTCACATGTGGTTTTGCAAAAACAAGTTGGAGGCAGCTAGGGGGTATTCCCCCGCCTCTACCCCATCAGACATTCGAAGAATGGTGGGAAGGTATCCCGTAAGGTCCCAACAAAGCTAGAGAGGCCGAGCAACTGAGCATTCTATGGGAGATATGGAAAGCTAGGAATGTGCTAACTTGGAATGCGACAACCCCAACGGCTCTGGGGGTTATCTTAGATGCGCAGGCCCATCTCCTGGCGTGGAAGGAAGTAAACGCCACAGTAAGCGCCCCAACTCAAACTCAGCCTAATGTCCATCCAGGTTCGTCCCTCCCCGATTGGAACTTGGGTAATCAATGTGGACAATGCAACTTTTTAGGACACAGACTAATCAACATGGGGCCTGATAACCCGTTTTGTGATGGGCGGATAGGACTCACAACAAATGTGATCACCCCAGGTTGTGGACCAGCAATATTAATAGAAGCCTATGTTATTGCTACAACACTCCGCAATACCATTTCTCTAGGGATGACCCCTATAGTCATCCGCTCGGACGCTCAGATTTTGATAAACATGATTGAAAAAGGTGACCCTCCAGCTTCTTCGGTCGGTACCGTTATTATGGATATCCGCCTTATGTTGGCTCAAAACGAGAGGATCTCTCTTCAATTTGTATAAATAACTGCGAATAAGGCATACTTATTAGCCAAAAAAGCCTGTTCTATGTCAATCCTTAAGTGGTCAAGACATTTCCTGATGTGCTAACCTGTATTCTCACCCGTGATTTTTAATAAAATATAATACCATTATCACCAAAATAAATAAATAATATCGATGAACCTCTCAGTCTTGTGCCACTGTTTTTTTATCAGAGAGAAATACAGGAAAATCCTATTTTAGCCTCTAATCTAACCCACCACCCATCACCCACATTTACTCATAAGTAAGTGTACCCACCGGAATTCGAACTTGTGACCTCAAGCAGTGGTGAGATGTGAAGAGGTATTCACCACTAGGCTAACCCATAAAAGCTACATTATGGAGATTTCATGCGCATAACAGTTTATCCGGGCTTCCTCCAAACGTTCCGTCTATTCCATGGAATCGATCAGAATATATAGGTTGAGTAGCTTTCCTACAGTCACCCGAAAAATGGAAAAATATGATGTTTCGGAAACATTTTTTCTCTATCAATTTAGCTCTCATAGTGTCACGCACATAATTAACCCACCCTCGCTTTCTCTATCTCTCTCCTCTTTTTTTTTCTCCCCCTGCCCCAGCCTTTTTCTCAGCCACTTGTCGATTCTGGTCAGAATCAACCCGTCCAATCTGACCTCCATTGCGAGACAACCACGAATCAACCCTATTTTCTGACCTAATTCATCTTGCTGAATCCGACCCTCAATACGGATTCGTACATGTATTTACATGTTGGTTTGAATTCCTACATCGCCAACTGAGAAGTTAATAAACTTTTGAATTCAGACATCCGGCCAATTTTGCAACATATTACTTCACTATGACACTTCCACAAATACATTGTGTCGATTAGGCAAAAGCAAACGGTTGCACGCGTTATGTTACATCAACACAATAATAGTATTGCACATATGTCCATGATTCATAATGACATTGGAATTTAGAAGACAAACCTGTATGCATCTTCGTGTTGTTTTGAATTGAAGAAGGAAACTTCCTTCAAACGCGTTTAACTGTTCGATACTTGAACTGATAGAAAAAAGGTGTTTGGATGATAGTTTTCGTTGTCTGAAAACCTTATTAAGACAGAAAAGAGGAGATTGAGATTGGGATTGGGATTGCTCGTAATAGGTAGCTTCTAGGAGCATGTATAGTGAATTGCCGTAGGATTGATGTTGAAGTATAAGTCCAACGTTGAAAGTCTAGAACAAATTGAACACTTGATAAATATAATGATGCTTTCACCAATCAGGTCGAGTTTTTGTTTTGGATTGAGCGTTTACATAGTATCAGAGCATGGTTCGGCCCATGACCTGTTTGTCACCTCCACCATTTGGTCTTCGGTCCATATGCAGATGTACAGTCCTATACGTGAGGGGAGTGTTGAAGTATAAGTCCCACATTGAAAGTGTAAACAAATTGAACACTTGATAAGCATAATGATGCCTCCACCCATTAGTTCAAGCTTTTGGGTTGGATTGGGCGTTTACAGTCGATGAAGGGGGTTGGGGCAGTGGATACCTCGAGGCAGGAAGAAAAAGCTCGGCGCATGTGACAAAAATGATGGGGTGGTGCACCAACCGAGAAATATCGATTCTTTAGATAATCTGACAACGACGCCATCTCGACGTTTCCCTATCGTTGAAAATATTATAGGATTATTGTGCGTGACTCTTTAGGCTTCACACGACGTTGGTAGTGAGACAGAAATAAATATTTCCTCCACAATATATGGGTAAATCCTAGCAAAGGTCATAATTAACGAAGTCATACGAACTCTTGAATTTGTCTTTGTTAAATCATGTTACCATAAGTGATCTTATCCTTTAGCATCATCATTTTTCTATTCAGCCCATTATTCTCTAAATCTTGAGTTCGGATTATAGGTGACAAATCACATGCATGACTATGCTTCTTTTACAATCCTTCATTCAACAAGAGGGGTCCTGATGACATCTAACTTGTATGAATACAATGACAAGTTCTTATGACCACCATCTAGGGGTGTGCAAAAACATTCGGTAATCCACTCCACTCGCTTATCCGAACGGTCCGCTATACATCCGTTATTCATCCATGTATAAGTGGATGGATGGTGGACCAAATTTCCTTGAAGCATACGAGAAGGACGAAGAGATGACCAAGACAGGATCCAATGTGTTATGGATTCTGGGGATGGAGTAGAAATGCCTTCCATTTCAGAACTGAAGCCCAAATAGACCAAAAGACTTTGCATGTCAATAATAAGTGGTCCTGATCTTCAGGTTCTTCATGACAGAGAGAGCACCAAACATTTGAAACTAAAGCAATCCCTCTAGCCATGAGGAAGCGTTTAGTTTGAATGTATTGGACACAAACTAACCATGCAAATGTTGTCATTTTGGGAGGGAGGATTGACAACCATAAAATTTTAGCCCATTCCACATCCAAACTTGAATCTATGTCCAACCACTGATACATTTTATGTACTGAGAACATAGAAGCATCAGCCGACCAAGAAACTGAATCAGTTCCCAAGCAATCAATGTGATAAGGATTGAGAAGTACATATAAGGCTATAAATTGATAAACCTCCCAACCCCTCAGATATCGCCTGCAATCATTAAGAAAAGGGAAGAAGACGAGAAAAAAAAACTCGCAGTCGGTCTCTTACTCCATACAAACTCGGGAGTCCCACATCTGATACTTAAGGAATAAGAGAAGAGTTAATATACACCTTGGACCCATGACCTGATAGGCTAGTTTTTTGGGTCAAGTGGGGTGGCCAACGTGTTTATTATGAGCTTCTCGTTGTGTGCTCCTCCTTAGTAGGCCCGGTTCTCCACAACAACTTGAACCAAAACCCAGAGCGACCAAGAAATGTTAGCAGCTCAGCGTAGAAAAGAGATTTGGAGACAGTTCGTCAATATACGGAAATTGTGATGCTTGACTGTTTCTTTGTTATCTTTTCCATGGCATGTGTTAGTTTCTTAGTTTAGTTTGTGTCGAGGTTGGTTTATTTTGTTTTCTTTTCAATAGAAGAGCGTTTAAGTTACGTTACGACCGTCCTTTAAGAGGTACGATCCCATCTTTGTAATTTATCTTAAATTTCAAAGATTAATAATATCTCTTCCTTATAAAAAAAAACCATTGAGCACTGAATCTTAGAGACCAAACAAGATTTTTGAGAACTCAAAAGATATAGTCCAGGGAATCTAAACTTGAGAGGAACATCTGGAAGCCAGATAATCATTCCACAAAAAAGTTAATTTGCCAGTAACAAATTTCTAGTGTAAACCTTGTGCCCCAAAAGCATTAGCAAATGCGATAATTGATAATAGTGAGGCTATATGCTTTAGGAAACTCTGAAAATTATGTAATAAATTTTTTGAAAGATAACAGACATCATCATCCCAGCCATATTTAACAAAAAAGAACACAGTCGTGCCTTAATTGCATGAATCTAACTTAATGGCCTAACAAATTATATTAATATTTATGAATGGGTCTACTCATTTCTTTCTTTTCAATTTCTGTTGAACTTCCCTCATCTTGGGGTGCTGATCGTCGTGGACCTAGTGGTTAGCTGAGGCTCACTGGTATTCCTCTTCTCCTGCTTCAGTTTAGTGCACCCCTCATTGTTCCATTATCGTTATCTGTTGGTTTTATTCTGCTTCCTCCCACTTTGTTGGGTAGGCTTCGTCGGCTTCTGGGTGTTGGCCCTCGGCGAGTAGTTTGGCCTTAGTGCCATTAAGCAGTGTTCCTTCAATCTCGATTTTAGTATAGTGTGTTCTTGAGGGTATTTCCCTTTAGAACTGTCTCCGTCGTTTGTGGTGTTGGCCACCGACTTGTTAGTGACCGTCTTCTAGTCTATTTGACAAATTGATGGTCCTAGTGAGATAGGGTGTTCTTCTTACTTTGGCAGTAGATTGGTTTATTCAGTATCGTTTGTACTTATGGTTTGAAAAATCCGGGTTTTGACCTATTCTTCCTTGAGTGCTTCAAGGTGGCTGTATTCTTCTCATTTCAGGGTCTGCGTACCCTTCTCATTTCAGGGTCTGCGTACCCATTCATTTCATGCGAACCCATTCATTTCAGGGTCTGCGTACCCATTCACTTCAGGGTCGGCGTACTCTTTCATTTCAGGGTCTGCGTACCCACTCACTTCTCTTCCGGGTCTGTGTACCCTTTCATCTCTGGGTTTTCGTGCCCATTCATTTCATTTCTGAGGTTTCCCCGGTGTGGGGTTTCAGGGTCTGCGTACCCCTTCATTGCTTCACGCAGGGTCTGCGTACCCTTTTATCATCAGGGTCTGCGTACCCATACATCATCAGGGTATGCGTACCCATACATCATCAGGGTCTGTGTACCCATTCATAGCTACCAGGGTGGTAGCCGTTGTTGTGATCCTTTTTTGTTGAAGAGTCTGTAGCTAGACTCTCTTCTTGTACTCCTCTTCCTCCTTGAGAAAGGTTTAATTTAAATATGCTTTGCCGATCAAAAAAAAGTCAAAGGGCACAAAAATATAGAATCCTCTATTATATAAAAGAGCTTATAATGTTCGATATATCATTTTTAAAAGAACTTTTACGAATCAAAAAAATGTTTTTGATACGTTTGCGATTTAGTCAAATAAAAAAACGAGGTATTGAATTCAAACTTGTTACATACAAATGACATACACAAAATGTAGTTAACAATACATGGTATTAAGGACAAACATAGACATTACAATGACATCAATTTTCAGATTAAAACGGTTAGCGTTATATATTTGCAAGTCGCAACACACTTTTCCTTGCACGAAAATTAGTCTAACGGCCGCTTAAGATCGTCGAGGTCATTTTATCGTCTTGACCTAATGATTGCTTGCACGACAAGGTATCTTTGGGATGAAACATTTCTCTCTCGTTGAAAAAACCAGGCTCTTTAGGTGAAGGCAACGTGATGTCACTCGTTAGCAACAATACAACGTATGACATACTCGGCCTATCCTCCGGACATCTCTGCACACATAGTAGACCGACATGGATTGATCTCAATGCTTCGGATAAATCACATGACTTGTCCATCAAGGCATCGATCAGCTCCAAAGTCCTGCCTTCGTTGAACAGTTTCCATGCCTAATAATTCCAACTAACCTTTGAGTTGTGTGTTCCGACATTAAAGAAGAGATTGTTCAGATAAATTGTCCAAACACTTACATGGCCGAGGAGGTTCAGGCGGTGCTCAGGATGATAGAATCCCCTATTTTTCGTCCCTGAGACGATCTCTAGCAACAAGACACCGTAGCTAAAGACATCTGACTTCGTTGAGAAGTTCCCGTCGATTGCATATTCAGGGGACATGTAACCACTGCAAAAAGTCGCACAACACACAAGATCAACTCATGAATAATATAAACTTGAATATGGTTGCAAGTTGTTATTGTCATATTCACTTTTTAGCAGGTCGTTTTTTTAAGTTGCACCATCTATAGAGAAGTTAAAAATCAAACAGAAAGACTGAACTACCCCTGGAAAAATGTAATTAAACAATGTGAAGAAAGATAATTTTGTCATTTTAAAAATCAGACAGGTCACGTGGGTGTAACATGATGTTTCAAGTGACTACTTTAAACACATTTGAGCTAACGGTGCAACCAAAAACAATAACGGTAAAATAAAGATAACAATAACAATCTATGTATTTCACTATCTCTTGTATGAACTCTTAAGTGGAAAGATTCTTACTAGGTTCCGACCACTTTATCGGTGATTGCTTCGGTTTCATTTCCTCCAAAGCTTCTAGCTGTGCCAAAGTCTGAAATTTTCGGATTCATCTCATGATCAAGTAACACATTGCTAGCTTAGAGATCTCTATGAATGACCCTTAGTCTCGAATCTTGATGAAGATACAAAACCCCTCTAGCAATTCCATTGATAATGTTGAAGCGCATATCCCAATCGAGCAGCTTCCTCTGCTCTTGATCTACAAGTTTTGAATTCATTCACGTCAATAACGGCTGTAAATTTGTTTTTTTATCAGAGAAGTTTTATAGATCTCTCCCAAGAGATGAGAGACAGTCTGAATTAAACAGACTTAAAAACAAGGATACAAACGCGACATAAGACCTACTAAAAAACAAGAAACCAAAACAGAACCCGAACCCGAACGAGCCAATACAAAAACTAAAACTGAGGGTAACAAAAGACGAACGGCTGCAAAGTTGTGATCAAGAATATATTAAGGTGTTGAGAGAGGCAAACCAAAGATGAAGAAGTCTAAGCTTTTGTTGGGCATGTATTCATATAAAAGCATCTTCTCTACTTGGATGCAATAACCAAGAAGCTTCACAAGGTTTCGATGTTGAAGCTTGGCTATGCAGGTCACTTCGTTCTTGAACTCGTTGATCCCTTGATTTGAATTGCTTGATAGCATTTTCACTGCTATTTCTTGCCCATCTTTCAGCTTACCCTGTTGATTTTAGTTCAGCTAAGTGTGGGGTTTTAACATAGAGAAACATGTACAAGGAACATTACCTTGTAGACAGGTCCAAAACCACCTTGTCCAACCTTGTTGTCCTCTGAGAAGTTGTTTGCTGCTGCAGCTATTGTCATGAAGTCAAATAGTGGTAGTTCTACATCTTCCTTCTGGTTTTCAGTGATGGAACCTATTGAATTGTGTAAAGAAATGAATTTGTTCAGACGGATGTAACCCAAAAGCTTAAACTGATTGGTGGAAACCCTGAGATGGTTATTAAAAAATGATACGATATTCTAACTCACTTCTAAAAAAAATGAAACTATGCATGTGGAGTGGAAATAAAAGTGACTCATTAACCGGTAAGGCGAAGATCCAAGGCCACTAAGCTCTCTCTTTATCATGTTAAAACCTGATCCACTTGAGAGGGTAATTATGAGATCTTCATTTACAATCACCAGTTTTCAGGTTGATATGCTTTTAAGATGATCAACATTATGAGGCTGAGCTGACTGACCAGTGCTCAATTCACTCACAAGTTTGTAGCTGAGCTTTTTCATGTATTCTTTTTCTACTTCTGAAGAAGTTTAATTTAAATTTGCATTCGCTGGTAAAAAAACATTAAAAGAAAAGGAGCGTGGTAACATTTTTTTAGGGCACATCCTTAATGCACATTTCCTGCAAGTTTGTAAGTAGTTTCATTGAGATGGGAGGCCGAGTCAAACAAAGTGATGCACATGCATTTTAGAAGCAACAATTAAATGCTGAATTTGCTATTGAGGTTTGGTTTTGTTATTTACCTCGTCCACAGAGACCTTTCTTGCACAAAATGTACATGATCAAACCAACACCTAATAGCATAATAACCCCAACCGTTGAGCTCACTATGATCACACGTCGTTTCTTCTGGTTGTGTTGGGCTTCAAGCATACCTGAGTTCATTATCACAAGAAAAATCAAGAGGCAAACAGAGGAAATAAGATCAGAAATGATGAGCACTACCGTCAACTTTGACATATAACTCAATAACTATTTGTTTGGTTTTAGTTGTGCTGCCTGATCCGAAACACATAGCTTCTGTGTCTAGTCCTACATGTAAGAAACATGTTTATGCATATGGGGCTATCGCTCCCAATGCGGCTAGGATTACGGTAATCCCATCCCTACTCACCGTCCATGTCGGAATGGTTCGCGGACGAAAGATAATGCTACCCCTAGAAAAAACCCTGACACCCACGGCTTCGGATTCGTCGGGCTTGATGGCATCTATGGCGTGTCTCCAAGACAGCCTCTCCTCTTGCTTCCTCGAGGAGGAGGAGGAGGAGGAGGTGGAGGTATTGGTTTCATAGTCCCCGGTCAACCCATCTATGCTCGTGCGACAACAATTCGGTATGATGGGAAAGCTCTGGACTCCGAGGTCTTCCTGGAAGGATATCCTCCTCCGCATCATCACCAACGCTTGGGGCTGTTTCGCTGAGGGGTTGGTCACCTAGGATATTGGCCGAGGATTTTTAGCTTTTACTTCTAGTCGGCGGAGGCTTGTCTTGGGTACGGGGTAATGAACCCTAGTGCTTTGATGGCCGTCCTCTCTTGCTCGGAGACATTGACCGACGGGCATGAGCTTCCCACCTTGGACTGTATGCAGCTTTGGCTCTATGCCCAGGCTTCCCTCCATTGGTACGAACACACGCGACGGGGGAGACATCTAGCGCGACACTGGGAGCATGTGTGGAGGTCCCCTACTATTAGTAGGGCTTTGCTTAGGAGGAGTGGTGATGGTGAGGTTCTGGCACCCTGTGGAACGCCCTCTCCGTCGTGTTCTGTTGCTGCGTTTCAAGGATTTCCTGGATCTCGTGAGGTTCGAACTAACGTACACGAAGCTCCCTACCTTCTACTTTAACTATGGGAGAATCGGCCATGAGATTCAGGAATGTAAGCTGGATTTGCGTGGTACCCCGCGATTTGACACTTCCATGCTGGAGTATCAGAAGGATCGGCAGGTGAAGCACTATGCTACGGATTGGGAGAAGAAGGCGTCTCATGACATCCCACCGGGTTTCGGGTCCGTATCCCCGAACATTGTACGTATGGGTGCCTCGTCTCGCATGAGGGGGCCAATTGTATCCCTGAACACTGTACCTAACAGTACAGGACCTCGGGGATGCCCCCCAACCGAGAAGGTTGATCCCGACTGGAAAAACTTGGTATGTGGCCAATTCTCTAGTGGCCAAAAAACGTGAAGTTTCAGGCCCCGCGACTAGTACGAGTGGCTTAACGAGGGGGTCAGCTGGAGTACCCCAGAATGAGTAGGCGAGGGCCGGTATGTAGCCACCCTAGGAGGAATGAGGAGCTTCTATAACTTCATGGACTGGCTTCAAGAGGAGTCCCTGGTGAAAGCTCTGTCTGCTGCAACTGATGCAGTTCAAGTTCGTTCACTTTGCCCTTATATGCAGCGTTTAGACACTACCTTGAGCAGGACTTCCAGTTTCGTTTTTCAACCTCCACTTTTCCGTCCTGTTTATATGGCGAGTTTAATACCGTCTACGAGAATTACTTTGTCTCAGAGTTATGTATATTGAGCTTTCTGGAGACTCTTTATTTATACTAACTCTTTTAATCTAATAAAATTATGTATCTTTTAGTAAAAAAAACAAACTATCTATCAAATAAGAGAATCACCAAACAAACTATCACATGCAAATTAGACAAAGGCCGAGATGTAATTCCAGTGTTTGACCACTTGTTCTGGGACTTTGGTCTTAAAGACCCAAATTCAAATATTTGATTAATTGAACAAACTTTCGTAGAAAAATACATGTAAGTTAGGTATCTACCGAATAAGGATAACAACAAACAAAGTCATTATATAAATTAGATAAACACCTAGATGTGAATCAACTCTTCTATTACTATATAATCAATTGATGTAGGACCTATTCTCATATGTGAACACCTATATGTCACTCCCTTCGCACTGAGTCACATCGCAACAATTTGTTCAGACTAAACTATGCCTTGCATACTCATTAAAACCTGTCTCACATCTTCAACTACGACTCTCTTGGCCAGTTGACCCACTCGGTCCTAAGGAACGATAAGAAAAGTATGATATATATGTATTGAAACCTCACAACTCAAGTCGCTCAGCGGGTTCATGGAGTTAAAGTCTTCGACCATCCGGCCTTGACTTCGGAAGGCGAAGAGTTAGTCACTGATAGGTGATTTTGTGTTTTTTGTATCACGTTATGTTCCCGCAGCCCCTTTTCAGAGCTATCTCGTATTGATTTTCTATGATTAGATCATGCTTGGATCTAATTTTTCTAATAAAAAATTTCGCCCTTATCCAAAAAAAACCTCACATTCACCCAAAACTATTCATTTATTCGGACCTGGATACTCCAAGGTGAAGAAAACAGGTAATTAAGACTCCCAAAAGTCTATCCTCCCTTGCTCAATCATCCGAATATCAAGAATCGGGAAAATTGAACTAACGCACAAGACTTGAAACTCAAAAAAAAAGCCTCTCTTCTAAGAGACAGCAAAATAAAACAAACAAAACTAGTCCAGACGAGAATCCCCATAACCATAATCATAACCATAGCCATAACCATAACAATAATAATAACCAACAAAAGCATGTATCCTTACCCGCTTCCGAGACAGCCATCCTTAGGTAAAGATCTTGCCCGTTTTCATTGTATTCCCTGATATCAATCAAATCTCCGAACCACAACAAGCATCCACTTCCTCCTCGTATATCCAAGTTAGCATAAGCCGTGCAACTGCAGTTTCTCCTGCACGTCGCCTTACATTCTTCGAGATCCATCCTTGTATTATACCAAGATCTCTGTGTATCCGGTAACTTCACACCCGAATACTTCAAGAAAACATCGTCACTACAATTCAAACCAGCCCTCCTCGTGCACCCGTTAGACCAATCCATCCTCTCCCATTCCTCGACAATCTTCGGCACGAAACCCTCAAGACACTGACACACAGGAGAATTAACAACGTTACACCTTCCATAGGAACCGCACAGCGCGAAAGTATCACAATTATCAATAGGCTCAGTGAGGTAGAGTCTCCAACCATGCGTTCGATCGATCCATATGTAGCGTTGGAGTATACCGTTCGAGCTCAAGATCATCCTCAAGAGGATCGAGCTGTTGAGCAGCTCGTAGCTGTAGTACATCTCCTTATTGTCAAGAACGAAGCCATAGTTGTATATAGGGTTTTGGTTCAGATTCGGGGTTCCGGAGAACCTGAGGCCGTTCCAAGGCCCGGTGCTGAACTTGACGGCCGAGCCTTGAGAGAGGAATAGCTGTGGATAGCCGTTGGGGTCGACTCTATAAGTGTAATCACCCGGAGAAGGGTCTCCGGGGCTCTTCCATGAAGTCAAGAACCTATCGAAACCGGTGGCTAAGACTCTTCCTAGCTTGAATCCGGGGAGGAACGTGTCCGATGGATAGTCAAAGCTCTGCCACAGGAAGTTTTCCTCGTTGTCGTCGTCTCCATCTCCTTCTCTAACGATCATGTTTCCTGAGCTCAAGAGCCGCCCGACTGGGTTTCGGGCGGTTCTTGATGCTTTTGAGGACCAAACCATGGTCTCGTTGTGGTCGAGAAGGGTGAGGACTCCTTGGTTGGTGAGTTTCAAGGTGCCGGAGGAGTTTGTGAGAGGGGTTTCTCTGTTTGCTACCCATACTACGGTCTTGGTGGGGAGTTTCTTGTACCATATGCCCAAGTATCGGTTGTTTGGATCGTCGCCGTGGAAGAACCCTAGCTCGAAGCTCCCGTCGGCTGAAACCAACGTCTGGTTTCCTTGGATGGATTGGGTTGAATGGATGGTGTCAAGTGCGGAGGAGACTGTTGTTGTGCATAGCAACGATGAGAAAGCAAGAAGAGCTAAGATGGCTTTCATGGTTAAGTGGGAGATCTCTAGCACTTTGTTGACATTGTTGTTTTAAAACTTGTATTATTTCAAAGGAATCTCTATTACTATTACTATTATTTTGTTCTATTGACTTGTGTAATATATGTGACTTCCATTTTCTTGTGGTTCAAGAAACTCGTGTTTTGTGAACTGTCTAAGAAATTCATTGTATGTGTATTTTTATACATGTCTTATTAGAATACACACTTATTTGTGTTTAGAAATTTCCTCTCCAATGTCTCTAAAAACTTCTGGATCCTAAGTCCCTTTTGTGAGGCCGTCGGTGACTTCCTCTACAATTTTTGTTGTCATCTGTCACTGGTTGTCGTTCCCTCCTTTTCTCGCCCTTCCCTCCTTCTCCCGTATTGTTTTTCTAGCCTTTCCTCTCCTTCTCTCTTCCCAAGCCCTTTGCCTCATATATGGTTGCTTGTGGCTCGGAGGCTAGCCAATTCTTCCCTGTTCTCTCAATTCATTGAGTTCGTTCCGGCTGTGACCAGTGGTTGGGTGTCGATTATGACACCGAGGAAGAATTTCTTGGGCTAGATCTGGGTTTTTGGAATCAGGTTTGTCCGTAGCGGGGGAATCAGTGTGATAATATCTATGTGTGGGTTTTCTCGGCCTCGCTTCTGATCTTTGCCCTAGTCTATTCTCATTCTTCGACCGGAGGAACATTTTTGTTGGTATGGTGTCTAACTCTTCCTTGGATCGTCGGTGATGTTGGTCTCCGACGGGTTACTTTGCGGTAGCTGAGTAGTGATCAGTGGGGTTGTCGGGTTTTGCTTCGCAGTACCTGTGGCGGTGTTTCCTTCCCTGTCTGACGTCTTCTGGTGAGTCGCGGTGTTTTGTAAGTATGATCCCCGTTTACTCGATTCTCAGGTGACGGGTTTTGGGGGTTTCGTTACCATTCTCTTCTGGTGGTGTTGGCTCCGGGTTTCAAGAGTTTAATGCTTCGATTCACAAGACTTCTCGATCGGGGTGCTCTGGATTTTGTTTCCAGGAGCCGTGGTGGTCTCGGGTGTTAGTCTAACTTCTGTAATCATATTCATTTCAAAACATGTTTATTTATTGGAATTCGAACTTCTGACTTCAAGAAAATGAGAGATTCTCTGGCCATCAAACCAATTTAAGAAGTTAATCGAAGAAGTTAATGATATTATAGGCGAAAGAATATGAATTTCTATGACTATGACTGAGGAAGAACATACCGTCTAGGACTTCCTCGTGCTTGTCAGCTGACTAGTTCATCTCCTTCGTTGATGGAAACAGGAGGTTACGGCTTTGTTTGTTTTTTTATCAAAGAAAAATACGATTTTATTTCACGAAAGGAGGAGCCCTAGTGACGTTGAGGGAAAGACAACTCTTAAGAGTTTAGTCAACTATCAAATCTTGTTGTATGAACATTCAAGGTCAGCATTCGTGTTTAATTTCGTTTTGTGTCGTTTTAGGCCACCAACTCAGCAAAATTAAACTCAATTAATAACTTAAGTGAAATAAAGGATCTCGAATCGGGTATTCTGGGTTTTTACTTCCGGTATTGGTGGATAAAACTTGAGTCCGCCAGAATGAACCATGCTACTTCCTTGGTCATCTGCTGCTTCTTGCGGAGATCTTGTTTTAGTTACTTTCCCTACATTGTGATATTTGTCACAACTGAGTCTGTTTTGGAACAATTCGTCTTTGAAACTTATTGGACCATGTCCTCTTGAGGGTCATGGCCACAACAATGAGTTTCAGTTTATATTGATGAAAGCTACAACTTATTTTTAAAAAAGAACTAGTGGCTTATCGTTGAATATATTCTTATAGATTTATTTACTCCATTTTGGAGAGTTTTAAATACTCAGCATTTTCGGTTGGTTTTCTCGTAACTAGTGGTTTGACAGAAAAAAATAATATATATTCTGATTATTAGTTGTTATTACTAATTAGTGGTTTATCGTTGAATATATTCTTATATATTTATTTGTTCCATTTTTGGAGATTGTTAAGAGCATTCACAATCTGGGCAGGGATTTGGCGGTGAGTAATCGGTGGCGGGAAGCGGACGGTGAGCTGGTCAGGAGAACACTGACGATGAGGGTCGACGGTGAACTCATCGTCCCTTCTTAACGTCGACGGTGAGCAAAATTATGAAGAAAAAAGCACTTACCACCAACTCTTATCACCTAGCGTTGGAGTGTGTCAGCTGTTCTTTCTGACGGTAAAGCTCAAAAATAATATTTTAATCCTCTCAACCAGCAACTCTCCGTCAATAATAACGTTTGGCGTTGTGATGCTCTAAATTCTCTGGCTTTGAGATTGGTTTTCTCGCAAAGGAAGATGGGATTGTGTATATTTTGGGAGATAATTTATGTACCTATTTCGTTGCCATTGTATGGTCAACCCTCGGTAGTTGTAGGATGCGACATCCATCTTCCCTACCGTCACCAAGTTAGAAGCCGCCCTCGCCGGGACCACCAAGAAGCTGCTCTGCTTGAGGCAGCGCGAACATTAAACCCATAGAAAGACAGGGTACTTAATCTTCTTTCCTTTTCTTTTTTTAACATTATACCATACTGTGAAGAGAGCATGAATTGGTGTACGAATATGTCACATAAACAAGATAGTCTTATATGAACGAGAATAACTCACTTTTGGAACTCAAGTTCTTCACCAAGTCCTTGTCAAAAAGCTGCATGAAATATAGAGGAAAGTTCCAAATATAGCAAATTCTATAGAATAACAAACTATATCTTCCAACTTTCACCCACAACATGTCATAATTACATCATCAATAAGACTGTGTACAGCTGACCATTCAAAATATTATACACTTTAATAGTTTATACTGCTCCTCCCAAGTCCCACCTAATCACTAGTTGACTAAATCTGTGGTCCAAACAAAAATTTATAGTAAAATATGTTTATTTCTCATTTTTTTATCTGATATTCAATGTGGTAGGTATGAGTAAAAAAAAGAATATCGGTTACTAAACAGGGTCGACCCTCGTCTTTGGAAGGACGGAGGAGGTGGTCGGTAGAACCTCGCCGGTGAACCTTCCGATGAAATCGGCACGAAGAAGGTGGCGGCGTGGCAGACAAGAAAAACGAGGGCAACATCGAGTCCCTCGTCTGGGCTTTGTGATCTGGGCCGGCCCAATCCTTCTTGGGCATGGGCTAGAACATCATCAAGCCAATCGGCCCGTAGATGTGCGGGGGGGCATGCTAAGTCTCAGGTCAAGGTGGCGACGGACGATCCTAGGAACGGGTTGGGTCAGATAGGGGGTGGGTCAGTTCGAGCTGGTCAATAGATTCCGACTCGTCAAGTTGTCGAGGACCTAGGTTAGAGTTTGGGGGGTCTCGGGATTCGGGAAATAGTCATTCTACCCACAGAGTTATGCGGATGCTCACCTCCCAGACTTTCTATTAGCAGTCTTTAGTGGACTGGATGGCGGATTTGTGGAAGACTCTTGACATCGTGGCCCGACCGTTAGAGGATGAAGTTGTTGGGTTCTTTTTCCGGTCAGCACGATAAAGGGAGAGGTGTCTACTTGCAGAGCTTTGGGCCTTCAGGAGATCCCTGTTCATCTTGACAGAGCTGAGGCCCCACATGAGGCCACGGGACATACTTCTTACACACTTCTCGGTGTGGGCCCAAGTCTCGAACCTTCTGATCGGAGCTTGGAATAGAAGTCTGCTAGGAGGTGGATAGTGATGCAGACGGGATGTGCTGGGAAGACTACATGAGGATCAGAATCAGGGTGGACATCAGACTTCCTCTGTAGAATCAGATGTGGTTCAGACTAGTGGAGTCAGAGATACGGACACTACTCCATATTTCCTACGAGCGTTTACTGGATCATTTCTTCGGCTGCAGTTATGTGGGTCACCTGGTGTTGACATGTTTCGCGGGAACAAGGGAGAGGAGACCCTCTCTTCGATCCCCTGCAGACCCGAGACCTGCTTGTTCCCGCGGCCGCTAGAGTAGGCCGACTCTGGGGACCAATTGGTCATTTTTAAGAGGGTCGTTGGGGTGTCCGACCCCAACCTTTAGTCATCCCGAAAACCATTTTGGGGACCGAAAAGGCAAGCGGAAAGCTCGGGCTGTGGATGATCTCTCCCCCCATCATGCGCCTTATTTCCCGTCAGACACAACAGTCCGACTCCGGACTCTAGACCACATGCAACCTTCTTTCCCGTCAGGGGAAGAAACCCGTTTTTCCGAGGGGAACCTTCCTTACAGGGACAAGATCTGCAAGTGTCCAGGGGACCGAGTTCGATTCCCTAAACTCCTTTCCTAGGAGTAGGACTGAGGATCAGCGGGTGGAGCACCTAGCAAGGGAAACAATTTCATTACCGATAGGGAGGAAGCGTCCGACGAAGAACAACCAGGATCGGGATTCGGAAGTATCCTCACGGGTTGAAGGAGTTCAGAAGACAGCGGCGGGGGCTTTAAGCACTTCCGCCTCCATCAATAAGGATGTCGGGATCCACTATGGGGTTGACCATTTTTACCTCCCTAATAGACGTAATGTGGCATGGATTTCACCAAAGCCTGGCAGAATACTCTCCCATCCTCTCAAAGGTCATTAATCTCCCGTTCTACATGACCGTCTATATCATCCAAGAAATGTAGAGAGAAAAACCACTATATCCACTCCAGAAGTTGGTATGGATGGCTCTATGAATAAAAAAGATGTGTTCGATCTAGTTTACCATTATATACCATGGACCCGCAACTCAATAATGCAAAACTAGGATAAAGACAAGCGATTGGTGCTGACTTTGACTATCAATAATACCGGCATGTTCCATCAATAAAGGAGATGAGCTACTCAGTCTTACATTTCGTCAGTCATAAAACAGGATGCTCCATCAATGAAGGAGATGAGTTAGTCCTACAAGTTCATATTCTTCACCTAAGAAAATTTGACAAGTTCTTGGAAGCTAACATAAAAAACAAAAATAAAACTTAAGTTTTCAACAATACATTACAAGACCAATAAAAAAATATAAAATTCCATTGTAATAATGCAACTTTTAAATCAACTATGTCAACAAAGTGTTAGGGATCTCCCACTCAACCATGAAAGGCTTAGTAACTCTTCTTACCATCTCATCTTTGCTATGCATAACAACAATCTCTTCGGCACTGGACACCATCAACACAACCCAATCCATCCAAGGCAACCAGACGTTGGTTTCATCCGACGGAAGCTTCGAGCTAGGGTTCTTCTACGGCGACGATCCGAACAAGCAATACTTGGGCATTTGGTACAAGAAACTCCCCACCAAGACCGTAGTATGGGTAGCAAACAGAGAAACCCCTCTCACAAACTCCTCCGGTTCCTTGAAACTCACCAACCAAGGAGTCCTCACCCTTCTTGATCACAACGAGACCATGGTTTGGTCTTCAAGAACATCAAGAACCGCCCGAAACCCGATCGGGCGGCTCTTGAGCTCAGGGAACATGATCGTTAGAGAAGGAGATGGAGATGACAACGACGAGGAGAACTTCCTGTGGCAGAGCTTTGACTACCCATCCGACACGCTCCTGCCCGGAGCCAAGCTAGGAAGAGTCCTAGCCACCGGTTTCGACCGGTTCTTGACTTCTTGGAAGAGCCCCGGAGACCCTTCTCCGGGCGATTACACTTACAAAGTCAACCCCAATGGCTATCCACAGCAATTCGTCTCTCGAGGCTCGGCCGTCACGTTCAGCACCGGGCCTTGGAACGGCCTCAGGTTCTCCGGAGTACCGAATCTAAACAAAAACCCTATATACAATTTTAGTTTCGTTCTTGATGACAAGGAGATGTACTACGGCTACGAGCTGCTCAACAGCTCGATTCTATCGAGCATGATCTTGAGCTCGAACGGTATAATCGAGCGGAACATATGGATCGACCGGACGCAAGGTTGGAGACTCTACCTTACCGCGCCTATTGATAATTGTGATGCATACGCGTTGTGCGGTTCCTACGGGAGGTGTAACGTTGTTAATTCTCCTGTTTGTCAGTGTCTCGAGGGTTTCGTCCCGAAGATTGTCGAGGAATGGGAGAGGATGGATTGGTCTAACGGGTGCGCGAGGAGGGCTGGTTTGAATTGTAGTGACGATGTTTTCTTGAAGTATTCGGGTGTGAAGTTACCGGATACACAGAGATCTTGGTATAATACAACGATGGATCTCGATGAATGTAAGGCGACATGCAGGAGAAACTGCAGTTGCACGGCTTATGCTAACTTGGATATACGAGGAGGAGGAAGTGGATGCTTGTTGTGGTTCGGAGATCTGGTTGATATCAGGGAATATAATGAAAATGGGCAAGATCTTTACTTAAGGATGGCTGCCTCCGAAGCAGGTAAGAGTACATACTCTTACTGGTTATATAAATGTTAAGTTATTACTATGTGTTTAAACGTATAAAGGTATCGTTGGTTGTAGAATATTATTCTCGTCAGACTTAACTCTAACTAAGATAACAGCAAAATAGGATTTCGGGCTCGTTTGCCCCTCTCCTTTCGCGGGCACAAAGTTAAATTAAAGTAAGGAGATCGGAGGATTTTTCCTCATTCATATATCATGGCATGGATCTGTAAAGAAATTTTTATCCTAATATGCTCTTTCCAATGGCATTTTTCTAATGCCATATGAATGGTTTAGTTTTCTTGTTGTTGTTCCTTATGGCCAAGTTCGTGAATTGGTCTAGAAAACCGTAGAGGGGCCATATGAGAATGTCAAACGGGTTCATGGATATATAAGGCATAGTTTAGTATGAACGAATCGATGTGATCCGACTCAATAAGAAGGAAAGATTGCTAACTCTACACATTTGAGTTGGTTTTTCTACTCAATGAATATGCATCTTTTATCCATGACTTGTTAGACCAATGTTTGGGTCAAAAATGTGATTTCTTGCTTAAAATTATCCCTATCTTGTATGATCTAACCCCCCTACTCAACCATTGGTTTAAAGTGAGGACTACTACATTTAAAATTGTATTTATTTATATAATATATTTGTTTAGTTGACTGGTCAAACACTTGACTTTGTGTCTCTGGGGTCATAACTTTCTGCTTCTCTATATAATAAATGAGCTCAAATCTCGGTACATAGTTAATCAAAAAAAAAAAATCAGGCCTTTGAGATCGTTGTTTTTTCTTTTCTGCTTTGGATTATTTAGAAGTTGTTTTGCTATTTGGTTTTGTTAGATATTCTTGTGTTTTGAGGCTGAAAAATCTTTTTAGTGCTCTATTTTTTAGTACCTTATTTTTCTTTTCTACCTCTAAAAGGATGAAATTATATAGAAAAAAATTATATATCATAAAAAAAATCCAGGCGGGAGGAGGCATTTGGGTTACCACGATATTGGGTTTTAGTACTTGCACCCTATACTATGGCAGATGGTGATAAACATGTCTCTTACAAGTAGGTCTATACCCTGAAACTATGTATTCCGGATTGGGTTATGCACTGAAATTATGATTTCTTTTTTGTTTTTCTGATCAGCAAAAATAACGGTTTTATTATATACAACATGAAATTCAGCAGAATTATAATCAACGTAGAAGAAAAGAACGACACAGCACAAAGACCGAAAATAACAAAGAGAAGTCATAAGGCCCAAAGGCCTAAGAACAAAAAGAAAGCAGGCCCAGGACTCGAGGGAAGAGCAAAAGCCAAAGCCCTCGAGAAGCACACTGACGCCTCGGGACCTCGCAAACTCGGGACACTGTTATTGCCACAGACATACGAACTGAGAAAAGAACGGTCGGGAGGAGTAGACGGCTTTCTTGTCGCGACGTCCAGCATCACAGAAGCAACGACGATGAAGAAAGCCCATCCGACAAGAACCATAGGGCATTAAGGTCAGGAGATCCGAAGATGCCATTGAAAACGACAGAGGAACTCGACATGCCAAAACTCAAGATGAGTGACGAGCGAGCCCTAGACCACCACCACCACAATAACGGCGGGATGAAACGCGGAGAAGGAGGACCACTAAGCCAAGAGCGATAGGGACGATGGTCCGAACCCGACAGGGGTAACAAGGGAACGACAAGGGCACTGAGGAGCCGGAGCAGACAAAGAGTGCTGGAGAAGAGATAGACGATCGACGGCGAGGGACCAGACGACCACCACACTGCGAACTTGAGGAGAGGAGATAGACCCACAACCAATACAGCAACACCACCTCAAAGGCAAGAGCTAAGGAGGCAGGCGCCGCTTCAAGGACAACAAGTGAGCTCAGAAAGGCAGAGAGGAAGGAGCCTCCGGAGGCACGGAAATCGCACAACCATCTCCTGACCCAAAAACCTCGCTCAACAACAAACGACATCAGAGCCAAATGGCAGAGAGGGACCAAAACCTATGGTGAATACAAACCAAGAGAATCAGAGCCTAAAGAGGGGTCGCACGCTGATGAGCAGAAGAGTGAGGGTGGTCTATGTCAGGATCGAAACCAAATGGAGAGGAGGAGAGGATTAGGTAGGGGAGAGGGAGAGCCAACGGCTCCCATAGACAAGGAGGTCCACGAGAGCCCCCGGAAGCGACGGTGCACGAAACTATATCGGCTATGGTTAGGGAAATAAGGCGAGAGGTTCCTAAAGAACGAGGTTTCTAAATTTCGATGATGAACCAAAACTATATATTCCGGATCGGGCTGCATGACTAAAACCAAACAAATGAAGTGCCTTGATCCCCTCCCATCATTTTGTGTTCTCTGTCTGGCCAACGTCATTTCTGTGTCTTCCTCCTTTATAAGATAAGTTTCCGTCTTCCTCAGCCTCCCGTTTGCCCCTCCGGCTATCCTCTACCTATCCTCATTCGCATTTCTCATTCCCTGATTTCTTGTTCCCTCTTTCTCTGGTTATGTCTAGTGTTTTGAGTATTCGTTGGCCTACCCGACCTCACTTCCCTAACATCATCTTCGCCACCCCCAACCAAAACTCATCGCCTACCCTCACTGCCCCAAAAATCACCTTGTTTTCTTTTCTGCCATAAGTCTCTCTCTATTGGTCGACCTATGCAGGGCGCCTCCCTAGAACAGGACATGCAAGGCCTGGGCGAACTAGATCTGACTGCCTTGTTACCACATCTTAGCCACCCCAAATTCCAGTACTTTCTACCCCTGCTCCCGGACCCCGTTATGTGATCAGTCGGAGATTGTCGGCAATGGAACAGTCTGTTACCTCACCCTCTCTCCACCCCTACAATTCTGACTATTGCACCCACCAATACTGTAACAGTATCTCGGACCTTGAGGAGATCATATCTGGACTGGTAGAAAGGACATTGCCGAAAAAAATGGACGACGACCCTTTTATGACCGGGCTCTTAGTTGAGCACAGAGGCTTGCTCTTGCATGGAGGAACCAAGCCACAACTAATTCTGAGTCACACCATTATGATAGGTGAGGCCGATCACCATCGGAGCCTGTTTAGGATGGAACAAGCCTTGTCGAGGTGAGGCGCCCCAAGGCCGCCGTCCTAGGTGCCATGGTTTCCCAGCACCCCCCATCCGGAGAGCTCAGTACCACCAAACTCGTGGAATCATGGCCTGTTGTGGCCTGCCTCTCAGTATTGAAGAGGACTCCGACCCGGTCCCTCGAAGACTTGGGCCCAATGAGAAATGGAAACCCGTTGGCCCAGAAGTGAACGCGTCCTATCGGTCTCCTGGCTATAGTTTGGGACCCGTCATCTAGCAAGGCAAGACAACCACCTTCTGAGGTTTTTAGTTCTAAGGACTTGTTAAATCGAGCTTATCACGTGTGTTTATCATTTTTTACATTGTCTTGTAAACTCTCTAAATTGTCTAGCTATGTTTGTCGGAGTACCTATTTTTTTCTTAAGTAGAGACTTCCGGCTTTATCCCTAATTTGGTTTGGGTTCGCCCTTGATTGTGGGTATTGTAATTTAATTTACTGTCCGGATTAATGAATATCTACTCCCTTCCAAAAAAAAACAGACAATTATTAGTTTTATGTCAAGTTGAGGGTGGTATTCATCATTTCTGACCTTTCTTCATCTGTTTGCCTACTGATTCTTCTTGTGATATGATGAACTCAGGTATGCTTGAATCCCAACAAAACCATAAGAGACGACGAGTGATCATAGTGAGCTCATCGGTTGGGGTCATTATATTAGGTGTTGGTTTGATCACGCTCATTTTATGCAAGAAAGGGGTATGTGGACAAGGTAAATTACAAAACCAAACTTCTATAGCAAATTTGGTACCTAGTTGTTGCCTCGAAAATGCATGCTTTGATTGACTTAGCCTCCATTTCAATGAAAATACTTACAAACTTGCTAAAAACGTGCATTAAGGACTTGGACCAAAAATATTTATCACTCCCCTTCCCATTTTATGTTGATCATGTTAAAAGCGGGTCTACGTGAAACCTCGTGATAATAAATGAAGATCTTAAAATTGAGCTTTCAGGTAGGTCGGGTTTTAACCTGATAGTAGGGCTTAACGCCTTGGATATTAACCATACAAGCCAATGACTTATTCTTATCTCCATTCAACACACTTAGTTTCACGTCTTTTGTAAGTACATCTCAATCACCATGCACGTGAAATATGGAGTTTTTTATTTTTTTATTAGCGATGCATGTATTGAAAAATCTGTTCTTCGAAAGGAAGAAAATCATACCAGTGACTGCTGTCACAAGAGAAACAACCAGGGTGAAACCCGATACACAACCGGATATACAATCCAACCAAAAGATGGGTCTAAGTGTCTAACAATCTTGTACACAAATCTCAACAATGAATATAGAGTTCGAATCTCATATCATAATTTTATAAGCATCTCAGAGCTTCCACAAATCAGTTTAAGCTTTTGGGTTACGTGTTGCTTACCAAATTCATTGTTTTACCCAATTCAGGAGGTTCCGACGCAGAAAACCAAAAGGAAGATGTAGAACTACCATTATTTGACTTCATGACAATAGCTGCTGCAGCAAACAACTTCTCAGAGGACAACAAGGTTGGACAGGGTGGTTTTGGACCTGTCTACAAGGTAATGTTCCTTTTATTTCTCCATGTTAAAAAAAACATACTTATCTAAAGCTCAAACTGATAGTTGAAGGTTCAATTATAGTCATAAACTAACACTTATCTGAACTAAAATCAACAGGGCAAGCTGAAAGATGGGCAAGAAATAGCAGTGAAAATGCTATCAAGCAGTTCAAATCAAGGGATCAACGAGTTCAAAAACGAAGTGACATGCATAGCCAAGCTTCAGCATCGGAACCTCGTGAAGCTTCTCGGCTATTGCATTCAGGAAGAGAAGATGCTTTTATATGAATACATGCCCAACAAAAGCTTAGACTTCTTCATCTTTGGTTTGCCTCTCTCAACACCTTAATATATTCTTGATCACAACTTTGCAGCCGTTCGTCTTTTGTTACCCTCAGTTTTAGTATTGGCTCGTTCGGGTTCTGTTTTAGTTTCTTGTTTTTTAGTAGGCCTTATGCCGCGTCTGTATCCTTGATTTTAAGTCTGTTTAATTCAGACTGTCTCCTATCTTTCGGGAGGGATCTATAAAACTTCTCTGATGAAAAACAACAACTTTGCAGCCGTTATTGACTTGAATGAAATCAAAACTTGTAGATCAATCTCAGAGGAAGCTGCTCAATTGGGATATGCGCTTCAACATTATCAATGGAATTGCTAGAGGGGTTTTGTATCTTCATCAAGATTCGAGACTCAGGGTCATTCATAGAGATCTCAAAGCTAGCAATGTGTTGCTTGATCATGAGATGAATCCCAAAATTTCAGACTTTGGTACAGCTAGAAGCTTTGGGGGAAATGAAACAGAAGCAAACACCGAAAGAGTGGTCGGAACCTAGTAAGAATCTTTCTACTTAGAATCTATAGAAAGGATAATATCAAAAATATACTATTCATTTTAATTTGTTAGCTTGTTGTTACCGGCGTCTTTATTATACAGTAAGAAAAACTCCAGGTACTAACTATCTCCGACTTGTACATCTCAGAAACTTGCTGCTGACTTATTAGTCGATCAGATCAGTACCCTTGATTTATGGTAATTACACAAACTAATATTTACCGTTAAAAATGATAGAAAACGTTAGAAAAAACTCCGAGGACTAAATGTCATATGACTATTGAACTCAAAAACTAATTGTACACTTTTTACTTTTTGGAATTTTTCCTAACGTTTTCTTTCATTTCTAACAGAAAATGTTAGTTTGTGGAATCACCATAAGTCAAGGGTACTAATCTGATCGACTAATAAGTCAGCAGTAAGTTCTTGAACGGTACAACTCAACAATAGTTAGTTCCTGGTTTTACCCTTATAGTAGGAAAAACTCCAGTATGTTATTACCCTATATATTTTAGTTACATCATGAATTAAAATATCTTAAAACTAGTCACTTAAGCATCACGAGACATACATGTGACTTGTACACCGTATGATTTTGCGTTATATCTTCAAACAAAGTTTATATTATTTAGGATTTGATCTTGTGCGTTATGCAGTGGTTACATGTCCCCTGAGTATGCAATGGATGGAAACTTCTCTACAAAGTCGGATGTCTTTAGCTACGGTGTTTTGTTGTTGGAGATCGTCTCAGGGAAGCAGAACAGAGGATTCTGTCATCAGGAGCACCGCCTAAATCTCCTCGGCCATGTAAGTGTTTGAAACGATATTTTTGTTAGTATAACTATAATTGAGCTTTTAGTTGAGTTGGTCCTCTAATATGGTATCAGAGTTTGGTATCTTACGGACAGGGGTTCAATCCCCATTCTCTACAAAAATTTATAGTTTCTTTTCAATTTGTCCAAAATGAGCTAGCCTTTATCACTCTTCTCAATGGGCTCATCTCTTCTTCTAAATAATTCACCTCCAAACTCGTAAACGGGGTTGTCCGTGAGGACGCGTGTTAGAACATAACTATAATTAGGCTTTCAACTATCAGGTTGAGTTGGTTCTCTAATAATCTTAACGATCGCTTCTTTAATGTCGGATCATAGAATTGAAAGGTTGGTTCAAATTTTCAGGCATGGAAACTATTCAGCGAAGGCAGGTCCTTGGAACTAATCGATGCCTTGATGGACAAGTCATATGATCTATCTGAAGCATTGAGATCAATCCATGTTGGTCTACTATGTGTGCAGAGATGTCCAGAGGACAGGCCGAGTATGTCATATGTTGTGTTGTTACTAACGAGTGACATCTCGTTGCCTCCCCCTAAAGAGCCTGGTTTTTTCAACGAGAGAGAAATGTTTCGTCCCGAAGATACCTTGTCAAGCAAGCAAGCATCAGACCAAGATGATAAAACGACCTCGACGATCTTGAATGGTCGTTAGAATACTTTTCTTGGAAGGGAAGCGCGTTGCAAAAATATCTTTGCAGGAAGTCCCGCCTTGAATGAAAATAGAAAAACTAAGAGAATGTTGATTTTTTTAGTTGTAAAACTGGACTCAATTTTTGCAACTCAAATTGAATATATGAGATAGATTAGATAGAACTCTTTTGTCTCTTATTCTTTCCACTAAAATCAATGTGATTCAATCCACATCGAACACCAATAATACGATGATCTCAACACAAATCTAAGATCTAGTTGATAATTAATTGTAAATGTCAAATATGCGGAGGACTCATTCTAAGGTTCATTTACATCAGTTGAATTGGTGAGTATTTGTACAAGGGGTGCGTTTTGGCTGATCCACCTCATCTGACGGGTGTGGGGACAGATTATTTAGTTTTGGTGCGGTTAAAGGATCCACCCGAGCGGTTCTATTGGTACTGCTCACTAGTCTGACTAAGATTGTGCAAAGCGGTATCTTGTGACACCGTTCACTAGTCTGGTTGGTCTTGGGTTATTGCTAAGTATTAGAGTAGATGTTCTACATGTATTTATTTTCGCTTTGTGTTTCATTTGTCTTTGGATCGCTTGTTGGACTTTGGTATTTTGGTTCCTAACCGAGGACCTACAGTCTTTTTTTCATTTAGCATTTCTTTCTCTGTGATAAAAAACACATGTGTCTTCCTGTTGTTGTCGAAACTCATTTCACTACAACGTGAACGAATTCATGACGGAATCATCCGGCTAAATCGGTCCGGTGATTGCAACGACATGTCATCTTATGAAGTTTATTTCAATTCACAGTTTAAATGCTTTCACCCATCATTTTATCAACCATAGTCAAAAAATTGCACCGAAGTTGGCTGTCACGCCTAGCCTATACAAGACTAGTAGCATAATCCCAAGAGAGAAATGTCATTTTTTTATAAGCGAAAATTTATTAAGCATAAGTTTTATAGAACAAAAAAACGATCCTAAAAGCCAAAAAACATCAAACCCAAGCAGGAGATCAACAAGAGACCCACCACGTCAAACTGTCGACCTACATTTGCGTCCTACCAGAATTCAAACACATAAACCGGTTAGAAACCGAAATAGGGATTAAAGCTTTCCCTGAAGTCGAGTCAGGGCATTCATCGTCCTCACTCTCCTTTACTGCCTCCTCAAGACACTGAGGGGTGTCTACTGAATTTAAAGGCACGATCGCCATAGCATAAAGATTAGCAGCTTTTTTCCCAACTTTCGTTCAGTAACTCCAATTACCCGAGAGAGATATGTCATACATACCTAACGAGCACTTAGTATTGTTTGGCTAACTTCATTTTTCGAACACGATTCACTCTTACTACCTGTCAAAGCTTTTGTCACCAACACTTTTCTTTCACTGAAAAAGCCAGGCTCATCCGGCTCAGGCAATGGAGTATCACTCCCCAGCATCAAAACCACCGTAGACATGCTTGGCCTATCGTCGGGACTTCGTTGCACACATAACAAAGCTATATGGATCGATCTTGACACCTCCGATATATTAATAGAATGATCAAGAAACTCGTCAATCAGTTCTAAGGACCTTCCTTCTTTAAACAACTTCCATGCCTAAAAATCCAATGAAATTATGAGTTTAAAGTTTCAACAATGATCATGTTAGAATATAACCATAATCGGATTTTCAACTATCACGTTATACTTTTAGTTGAGATGGTCCTCTAATATGGTATTAGAGTCTAATTTCTCACATACCCAGGTTCAAACCTCACTCTCTACAAAAAGGTACTAATTTCTTCTAAATTTATCAAATTTCTCCAAAATAAGAAGTCTTTATATCTCTTCTTCTAAATAATTTACCTCCAAACTCGTAACCAGCCTTGTTCGTGATGACATTTTCAACTATCAGCTTAAGCTTTTAGTTGAGTTGGATCTTTAATAGATCACAAATCCGTGAAAGATAGGAAATAAGTCGGATTAGGCCTTACATGTCCAAGAAGATTATGATAGTGGTCCGGATGATAATACCCTTTGTTTTTCTTCCCTGTCACTATCTCCAGCACCAAAACACCATAGCTAAACACATCGGATTTTATTGAGAAGATCCCATCAATTGCATACTCAGGAGGCATATAACCGCTGCACCGGATCACATAACAAACAAAGTGAAATAATGAGCAATGGAAGTGAAACAAGGAACATACAGAAATGTAAGTTCTTACTATGTTCCAACAACTCTTTTTGTGTTTGCTTCGGTTTCATTTCCTCCAAAACTTCTAGCCAAGCCAAAGTCGGAGATTTTGGGATTCATTTCGTGATCTAGTAACACGTTGTTGGCTTTGAGATCTCTATGCACAATCCTTATTCTAGAGTCCTGATGTAGATAAAGAAGTCCTTTACCAATCCCATTAATGATGTGAAATCGCTTTTGCCAGGTTAGTAATTTCCTTTGCATTTCATCTGTTGAAAAAAAAATCCCAATTACTATTAGTATACATGAAGCATGTTTTTTTGTAGTTCTTGAATAAACGAAGGTTTAAGTGAAGAAGACAAACCGAAAATGAAGAAATCCAAGCTTTTGTTGGGCATATATTCATACACAAGCATCTTTTCTTTTTGAATGCAACAACCCACGAGCTTAACAAGATTCCTATGCTGAAGTTTAGCAATACAAATGACTTCATTTCTGAACTCTTTTAGTCCCTGGTTTGAATTCTTTGAAAGACGCTTCACTGCTATTTCTTGGTTACCTTTCAAAATTCCCTGAAATCTCGTGCACAACAATTTTTTCATCAGCAAGAAAACAAGAAAATCCTACTCTAGCGTAATCTAATCATAACCTTTCCAACCTTCACCCACGCCTGCTCCATTGAAGTTCGAACCTCTGACATCAAGGAGGTAATAGAATTCTTTGACCACCAGGTCAACCCATTTACAAGAGTTAAATAAGTAATGAATCTGAGTATTACCTTGTAGACAGGTCCAAAACCACCCTCTCCAAGCTTATTTTCAACGGAAAAGTTGTTGGTAGCAGTTGCTATTACGGCGTAGTCAAATATTGGCAAGTCGAGATCTTCCTTTTTAATTTTGGTTCTGATGTCTCCTTCTAAGTCTTTATAATGAAATGTTTAAATGAGATTGGAAATGTGTACACTGCATATCATACTATCATATTACACATGCATAAGGACTTGTTTTATAGTTGAAATAACTCCGGGTACTAACTGTTTTTTAACTTTCATTCTCACATCCTAACTGTAAATAAATTTCGGTTCACGGACTAACCGATAAGTTTTCAACATGGTATAGTTCCTAACGTACGTTAACTTACATTTTACATAAAACAATGTCAAAACAACGCGAAACGAAAGTCACTAACAGTTAGGATGTGAGAATTGTAGTCAATCAACCGTTAATTCTTGGAGTTATCCCTTTGCAGTTTACCTTGAATGTACGACTTGTTCTTGCGCATAATGTATATGATCAGACCACATCCTAAAACAAGCCCAGTGATGATTGAACTCACTATGATCGTCACCAGTGTCTTGTTCATCTGTCCGGATGAACCTTCACCAAGACTCTTCACTGTGATTCACAAAATCGGTTAGCAAGCACATATAGAAGGCTCAGAATAACACTATGCCTTTCTTTCTTTTTGATCAACAAGAAAGCGGGAAAATCTTAATCTAACTTAGTCTAATTCCTGACCTAACATTTACCCACATCTGCTCCCAAACAAATGTACTAAGGTTCTCTGACACCAAGAAGATAAAAGAGTTTTCTTACCACCAAACCAACTCAAGTAGGCCACTATGTCTCTATTTCAATGCGACTCAATGCAACAAATATAGAAGGTTTAGAACAAAAACTAGTACCAGCTTCTGAAGCAGCCATACGAATGTAGATATCGATCTCAAGTTCATCCTTGTATCCTCTAATATCAACTAGGCCTACGAACCACAACAAGCATCCATTTCCCCCATGTCTAATATCCAAATTAGCATAAGCTGTACAAGAGCAATTCTTCTTGCAGACCATCTCACATTCTCTGAGGTTCATCGTCGTGTTAAACCAAGAATATTGGGTATCCGGCAACTTCAGACCAGAGTACTTCAAGAAAACATCATCACCACAATTCAAAGAAGTCCTCCTAACACACCCACTAGACCAATCCGCTACACCCCATTCCTCTGTAACTTTTGGCACAAAACCACTCAAGCACTGACACTGAGGAATCTTGTCAACATTGCAGCTTCCATAAGACCCACAGAGCCCATAAGCATCACAATTGTCTGTTGGGTAAGTCAAGTAGTGGCTCCAACCCTTCACTCTGTCGATCCACACGAATAGCTGGACTATACCTTGAGGCATCAAAACCATCCTGGAGATGGAAGAGTTGTTAAGTAGCTCATACTTGTAGTACATCTCCTCCCCGTTGACAACAAAGCTATACTTGTATAGGGAGATTACTATTGGATTCGGTGTCCCGCTGAACTTCAAACCATTCCAAGGCCCTACCCTGCTCTTGATCACTGAGCCTTGAGACAGAACTATTTGTGGGTATCCTTTTGGTAGCAATCCACAAGTGTAATCACCCGGAGAAGGATCTTCGGGGCTCCTCGAAGATGTCAAGAACTTATCAAGACTCGTAGGTATGACTCTCCCCAACTTCAAACCTGCTACAAGAGAATCTGATGGGTAGTCAAAACTCTGCCATAAGAACTTCTCTGGGTCATGGTCGTTTTCGTCTCTAACAACAAGATTTCCTGTATTCAAGAGCTGTGCAACTGGGTTCTGCACTGATCTTGATGTGCCTGAAGACCAAATTCTTGTTTTGTTGACATTAATAACGACGAGAACTCCATTGCTAGTGAGATCGAAAGCGCCTTTTGAATTCTCGGGGAGGGGGGTATCTCTGTTGGCAACCCATACTACTGTGGCAGGATATGGTTTCTTGAACCATACACCAAGGTATTGCTTCTTTGAATTCTCAGGGCTGAAGAACCCGAGTTCGAACTTTTCGTCAGCTGAAACCAAGGTCTGGTTGCCTGTGAGGGGCTGTCTTGGGGTCATAGTGTCAAGTGATGCAGAAGCTGTTATGCACAGCATAGAGGAGCAGAGAACAAATGTTGTGACTGTAAGGCCTTGCATTGGTATTCTGAATCAACTATTTGGTTTGGTTTGATGGCTTTGAGATGAGTTTAAATGTCAAACAATAGACCAATATTGTGTATATTGTCAAGCTTATTGCGTAGCGGAATTCTTATCTGCAGACTGTAATATATCAACAAGTCAAAAAGTCCAAAGTTGTATTGGGGATAAATTTAAATAAGTAAAAGCATATCTTTTGGGTTTAGGGAACACAAAGTTTCAAAGGTTATGGTTGAGAAATGCTAACATGTGTCTGTCTCACATTAGTTGAATATGAGAGTTGATATGTATGTTTGATACTTGAATTCATGATTTATAAGACTAGTTGTTTGGATAAAGGAGTCCAATTTTGGGCTGAAGTAATATCAAATAGTTGTGGATCTATACATGAAGAAGTGGGCTTATATTGGGCTGAAATAGTATCTTATCTTGAGGCCTATATAGAATAAAGATGAATAGACTAAGTAAAAGTTGGGCTGAGGTATAAGAGCGAATTGTAGACAAGAAGATTGTTAGGTGTATCACATGTAAATTTAGGGTTAATCATCGGTCGGTTAATCAGACCAGAAAAAACATTTTTTTCCGGCACTGGATCGATGATGTCGGTTCTCCATTTATAAGCACCGAAAGCCACAAACGTATTTTGGTTATTTGATAAGGAACGGAACACCATGGAAGATAGAGGACTAGGAAGAAACGGCTATTTAGGAGATATGTTTGGTATGGACACCCCGACTTTTGTCCAACGGAGAAGCTCGAGTAAGGAAGAAAAACAAAACGACAACATCGAGGAAAAAAATGGGAAGCTCAGATTTCTAGGAATCAACATCAGCCCCAATAGCGGTCGTTCAGACAGAACCCCGACCGCCAGATTCTCACATCAGATAGTTAAGGAATAAATGAATTTTGTTTTGTTGTGCTCCTTGGTAAGGCCATAGGAAACGGAACTTTTACATTTCTTTCAACAAATGGTTACATATAATTCTTTCATAAACAAGAAAGAAAAAAAAATCAGATTCACCCTACAAAACATGTGGAATACCAAGGACACACAATTGTAAACTTTGGCACGTACCTAACGACCAATTAACATCGTCTGAGAAATTCCATTGACCGAACATGATCCAATCTCATTGTTTGCCAGAGCTTCGGCTTCAAACACTTCCTTTTCAGTGAAAAAGCCGGGCTCTTTAGGCTCAGGCAATACATTGTCACTGCCAAGCATCAAAACAACAGTAGGCATGGTTGGCCTATCTTCTGGACTTCTTTGAACACACAACAAAGCTACATGTATTGATCTTGACACTTCTGATATATTACAAGTGTTCTCGGGCCATTCGTCTATCAATTCCAATGACTTGCCTTCTTTAAAGAGTTTCCATGCCTAAATATACAATGACAACTACCAGTTGGATGTTTGAACATTTATCATAACCTGAAACAACGTAATAAAAAATTTGAAATGAATCTTACATGTCCGAGAAGATTATGGTAGTGATCTGGATGATAAAACCCTCTATTTTTCTTCCCCGTCACTATCTCCAGCACCAAAATACCAAAGCTAAAAACATCGGATTTTATTGAGAAGATTCCAGCAATTGCATACTCGGGGGACATGTAACCACTGCATCAAATTACACAACAAACGTAATCAAGTAATGAACGGTAAATGGAAAATGCGGAAAATGTTATGAAACATTACTTACTATGTTCCAACTACTCTTTTCGTTTTTGTTTTACTTTCATTGTCACCAAAACTTCTAGCTAGGCCAAAGTCAGAGATTTTGGGAGTCATCTCGTGATCCAGTAACACATTACTCGCTTTGAGATCTCTATGCACAATTCGGAGTCTTGAATCTTGGTGTAGATAAAGGAGACCCCTAGCAATACCATTGATGATGTGGAAAAGCTTTTCCCAATTTAGTAATTCCCTTTGCACTGGATCTGCAAAAATAAAAATTCAGTCTCTATCATCAATGCATTACATTGAACTAATTTTATTTCAAAATAGCGATTTCTTTTAGACACTAGAGCATGACAAAATAAGGCATTGGTCAAGAAGTCGTACCGAAAATAAAGAAATCCAAACTTTTGTTTGGCATATATTCATATACAAGCATCTTTTCTTCTTGAATGCAACAGCCCAGAAGCTTAACAAGGTTTCGATGCTGGAGTTTAGCAATGCATACGACTTCATTTGTGAACTCATCGAGTCCTTGATTCGAGTCCTTTGCAAGCCTCTTCACTGCTATTTCCCGGTTCCCTTTCAAAATGCCCTGAAATCACCAGTCATGTGGTGAAACCAATTTACAGTTGCTATGAAAGTCATGTGTATATAACCCGATATAGATTGCAAGAACTGAATCTAAATATTACTCTGTAGACCGGTCCAAAACCACCCTCTCCAAGCTTATTCTCAGTGGAAAAGTTATTGGTAGCAGTTGCTATAGTGGCAAAGTCAAATAATGGTAAGTCAAGATGCTCCTTTTGGATTTTGGTTTGGAAGTCTCCTTCTGCATCATTTGAGAACTTGTTTGAATGACATTAAGAAATTACATACTCCAGATTGTTCTATGTTTGATGAACCAAACACAAATTAATAATGAATGTATTCATTACATTACTAACATGTTCCTCCATACTAATGTCGACCACAAAACTATTAAACCGGGCATGTAATAATGACTTGTTCTGCAGCTTACTTACCTTGTACATTCAGCTTCTTCTTCTTGCACAAAACGTAGATGATCAAACCAAGTGCTAAAACGAGCATCACTGTGGTAACTAAACTCACTTTGATTTGCACTTGATTCTTCATCTTCTTTTGTCCAGAACTCTTCACTGCAATTAACAAAATCTGTTTAACAATCTTTCTTGTTCCACGAGCAAGCAATTAACACAATGAAGACACGGCACAACGAATATAGAAGGCTTAGAAGCAATTAGTACCGGCTTCTGATGCCGCCATTCGGATAAATATATCTTGATCAAGTTCGTTGTTGTATTCTCTAATATCAAGCAAGTCTCCGAACCACAACAAACATCCACTTCCCCCATCCCTGACATCCAAGTTAGCATAAGCAGTACAAGAGCAATTCTTCTTGCAGGTCATTTCACATACTTCAAGGTTCATGGTTGTGTTGAACCATGACTTTTGTGTGTCCGGTAGTTTCAAACCAGAATACTTCAAGAAAACATCATTACTGCAATTCAAAGGAGTCCTCCGAACACACCCACTAGACCAATCAACCCTGTCCCATTCTTCCTGAAATTTGGGCACAAAACCACTCATGCATTGACATGTTGGAGTGCTATCAACATTACAACTCCCATAAGCACCACATAGAGCATAAGCATCACAATTATCTATCGGTATAGTCAAGTAGAGGGTCCAACCTTTTACTGGATCAACCCACATGTATCGCTCGAGTACACCTTGAGGTCTCAAAACCGTCCTGGAGAGGACAGAACTGTTAAGCATCTCATAGCTGTAATACATCTCCCTGTCATTGAAAACAAACCCAAACTTATATATCGGGTTAGCTCTCAGATTCGGTGTCCCACTAAACCTCAAACCATTCCAAGGTCCTATCCTGACCTTGATGGTCGAGCCATGTGCCACAACTACTTGTGGATATCCATTTGATAGCACTCCATAAGTGAAATTACCCGGAGAAGGATCTCCAATGCTCTTCCATGACCTCACAAACCTATTCAAACCTGTGGCTCTGTCTCTTCCGAGCTTGACACCAGGCAACAATGTATTAGACGGGTAATCGAAACTCTGCCACAGGAAGTTACTCGGGTCATTGTCGTTTGCATCTCTCACAACAAGATTTCCTGTACTCAGGAGCTGTGCGATTGGGTTCAGCACAGATCTAGATGCATTGGAAGACCAAATTATACTCTCATTGTGATCGATAAGTACTAGAATTCCACGATTCGTAAGCTTCAAGGCCGCAGTTGAGTTATTGGGGAAAGATGCTTCTATGTTGGCAACCCATACCACTGTAATTGGGTATGGTTTCTTGAACCAAATGGCAAGGTATTGGTTCTCTGAATCATCAGGGCTGAAGAACCCGAGTTCGAAGTTTTCGTTAGCTGAAACTAAGGTCTGGTTCCCTGTGAGGGACTGGCCTGTGCTGAGAGTGTCAAGTGCAGAAGAAATTGTTGCTATGCACAACAAAGAGGAGCAAAGAACAAGAGTTGTAATTGTAAAGGTGAGGCCTTGCATTGATATGCTCAGATTCCCAGAACACACTGCAAAGAGCAGCAACAGAAATCACAAAAACAGATCGACCAAGCAAGACATCAATCTCGAAGTTAAGTTCAATCCCAAAACCAAAAACAAATCAATCACAAGTTGGCACAGAACAAAAATTCTCACACACTAAGCAAAACAGGACAGACCCACTAATCAAATAGAAAAAAAGGATCTATTTTTATGAACCATACCTCATGAGCCATGGTCTTGAGATCTATTCTCAACCAGACGAGAGCGAGAGAAAGCTGAAACCTTTTTGAGAGAGAGAGAGAGAGAGAGAGAGAGTGGAGAGGGTTTATATATTGGGTTTTAGTGGTAGTGCAGTTTGGTGCAGTACCTATGGCCGCTAGATGCCTCAGCTCCGGGCGTCGGGAGCTCTTGGTGGAAAAAAGAATCTTCGCCGGAGAAGAAGACAGTGAAACGGTGTAACACAGGTGATAATAATAAGTGGAGGCACAGTTCACTTTGGTATTTTTATCTTTATAATTTATTACTTTTAGTTTAAGATGAAAAATCAAATAGAAACCATCATTTAACGTAAAAATTGTGTGAACCAATTTCAAACCATTCATTTTAAGAATGGATCGATGAGATACAATTGATTTGTTGACCGTAAAAAAACAGCACTTTTTAGTAAGTGGTAAGAGTTTTTTAGTAAAACAATTATATTTTTTTTACCAATTCACTAATTTAATTTTTCCCGCTTCGTTTGAATTCTGATTGGCTTCAAACTTGCGCCATTAGTTTTGTTTTTTCAAGGGCTTTCTATCAAGATTAGTCATGAATATATTTTGAATCACGATAAAAAATATATTTCGGGGCTGATTTTAAAAAAAAAGTTAAGTGTGTAATTTTTATCAACAATATACACTAGGTTTATCAACACTATACACTTGGTTTGTCAACACTGAACACTAGTTTTATCACCTCATTTTCAAAAATCGAACATGATTTTTATCACATCATCACATGTTTTTTTATGAACACTAAGCATTAGTTTTATCAGCACTAAAACTATGTTTATCATTAAATTACATGTGTTTTTATCACCTCACTATCTGTTTTTTATCACCCAGTACATGTTTTTATCAACATTTAGCACTAGTTTGATACCCCGATATAAAAAAAATTATTAGTGAAGATTTATCAACACTCAACATTGTTTTTATCACCCCAATATAACCTTTTATTTTTGTGCTTCAAAATATATTCATGACTGATATTGATTTAAAGCCCTTGGAAAAAGAAAAAGAAAAATATTGGCGCAAGTTTGAAGCTAATCGGAGTTCAAACGAATCGGGAAATATTAAATTAGTGAATTGGTTAAGAAAATAATGGACACTTGTCCACATGACATCATGCTATTACAATTATGTCCTTTCTTGTGTGAGAAATGATGAAAGTGGCATGAATTTGGGTGGAATTGGGGTGATGATGTGGCATCATGGTGAATGTTATATCTTAGGTATGTGTGACTTGGATTGGTTCACACCGTTTTTATGATAAGAGAAGTTTCTAGCTGATTTATCCTATTTTAAGTATGGAATAAATTTTGCTTTCACTTTAATGTGAAGTTTAAGGATGAAAAATGCCTCTCTTTTTTATACTAAGGATACAATCCATTAATTTAAACTTTAAATACATCTTTTTTTAAAGTAGAAATGGATATATTATTTAAAACTTGAGAATGTACACAAACCTGCGAACACCTAATAACCAAAATAAGCTACAATAGAAATGAAAGACAAGAACTAAAATGTAAATTTTTCTCTTAGACATAGGGGCGGTCGGAGGGGGAAACTGGTAGCATCCATAGACACCGATACAACATACTCCAACCAAAAAGCACTGATCGAGCAGACCAAGTGTAGGTTTTGTAGTGGTGGACCGATAACTCCCTTGGGAAGTCAGCATGCGTCATCCTTCATTGACTGATAATGGTAGGGCTCCTAAACGCGGGAGAACCTTGTCGACTTTTGGTGGAACCGTTGCCACCTTACGTCTAAGGAGACGGTGCAGCCGACCGACCCCTCCCTAGCCCCCGTTGGAGTCATTCCACGAGGCGAGGGTGCTTGAAGCCCCCCGCCGTTGTTGTGTATGATGCACCCTCCCCCCTCGACTCCCCACATGTGCGAGAGTCCGTCGAGGATTGGGTCGGACCAGAGTCATACCCTGCCCCGAGACCTATAACCGACCCGTTCGGGTCAACCCGGTGAGACTTGCCCCGATCCTCGACCCATTGACCCGACCCGAGTCCATCTGCCTGCGACCCGTACCTGGCTTCCCACGCTCCAACGTCGCCCGACCCAACCCAGGTCCACCCCGTCTCAGCTACGGGCTGGGCCGCCCTTGACTCGCGCCTACCAGGCCCTATCCCGGCCCGCGGCATCCACATCGGCCCATCCTGCCAGGCCTTCCGAGCTTCCGCGAGCAGCCCACGGCCCAGGCCCGAGTCTCCTTGGTCCCGGTCCTGCCCACGTTCAGAAACTCTAGTGGTTTCGCGTGCCACCGCCTTCTCCTAACTTCGCCACCACGTCAGCGCCTCTGATGACTCCTCCGGCGTTGACACCTCATCCGAAGAGATCACGATCGGGAGGAGACCATCCCCCTCCCGGATAGTGTCCTTGTAAGAACCGCCACCGGTCGAGCCCGGTCGAACCGGTGATTTTTAGCGAAGTTTGTCTTTCGGCCGAAAAAGTCAAACGATGACCCCGGGAGTCATTCGGGACCTTTCCGGGACCCAAAAAGCTTATCCGTCGTTACGATTAACTTAGTTGGGTCGTTTCCTTTCCAATGAATGTCCTTGTGAAAAAGTCAACTTTCGGTCAACCGGAGACCATTTATCGGATAAACCTAGTTAAATTAATTGTGCTGGATTTAATTAAAGACTAGGTGGTCCCCACATGGACATGTGTCCATAGTGGCTTGGAGGAGAATAAATGACCCATTTGCCCTCCCATGTGCTTAAAGAAAGGAAATAGAAGAAGGGGGCAAAAGGGACTTTTCTCACTAATAGGTTTTTATACAATTGAAGCAACCAATTCAGCCCATTCTTCACCATTGCAGCCGAAATACACAAGGGGAGAGAGAGTGGAGGAGCTTCTTGACTTGAGGAAGAAGAAAGGGAGAAAAAAGGAGGAACTTGAAGCCATTTCTTCATCAAAACCTCTCCAAAATCTCCAAATCTTCATCATCTATTCATCCCCAAGGTAAGTGAACTCTCACAATCCTCTTTCAATGAATTTTAGATTATGGGTTTCCTTGGGTTTTGCTTGAACTAGATATGTTTTGATTCCATTGTGATTAGATGATTGTTTTGTGAAGTAGTGGTGGAGGTATTGACTAGAAATGAGTTGTTTGTTGATGTTTGGAGGAAACTCATTGTGGGTATTGAAGTTTGACGGTTTTGTGACTGATTTTTGAGGTTTGATGATATTAAAAATGGAGTTTTTGAAGTAGATTTTCGTAGAAACGAAGTTGGGGAAGAAGGAGCTTGAGCTTGCCCAGATTTGGCACGGAGAGGGCTTGATTCCGGCCCTCTGAGCGGCACGGAACGGACTCGGTGCCGGCCCTCTGAGCTGCACGGTCCGGGCTCGATGCCGGCCCTCTGAGCGGCACAGAACGGGTCCCAGACCGGCCCTCTGAGTGGTACGGTCCGGGCCTGGTTCCGGGCCTTTGAGGGGTACGGTCCGGGTCTGGTTCCGGGCCTCTAAGGGGCACAGGCCGGGCCGGCTTCTAGATCTGTGGGCTGCCTAAATTGGGCCTAGTTCGTGCCCAATTTCCCTTTTGGCCCAAATGCTTGTAATTAGGGTTAATTTAGGTAGTTCATTTTACAACCGACTTTGATTGTTTATTAATTATGGTATTAATTTATGCTCACAGACCTTATTCTCGAGCTTGGAGGAGGTGGCTTCTAGGCGCTCGGTTGGTTAAGCGTTTGGAGAACTTGTGGTAGGGAAGAGTAGTAAATTTCCGTTTTAATTAAAAAATGCTAATATTATGCATATAGGATAATAATAACCGGACGAGTCTTAGTTTGCATATAGGATGTGATTCACTAGATTAATCGCTTTCAATTGTGTGTTGGATGTGTTTGATGATGGTTGTTCGTCCTTAAATGTCGATGCATATTACACTTTTAGTTAAGGTTAGGATCATATTAAACTATATGAATTATGATTAGCATGATATGAATGATTACTTGGTGACATGATTGGTTGAGTGATTGTGTTGAATGATTATATGATTGTGCCTTGTGATATGATCGGGTGAGTGATAGACCGATGAGACGTGTTTGGTAAGTCATACCGGTAAGCTTGGTTGATAACATGAGTTTGTTGTATCGTGATTTGTTTGGTAATGTGTATTATTGTTGTTTACTTGCCCCGAGAGTGTTTCCGGGAAGATATCCGACCGAGGGGGTATGCCGGTCCGATATGTTTACATTGTTGTTTCACCCCGATGCTACGTGTTCCGGGAAGACCTAGGCCGAGGGATATTCCGGTATGGTATATTGTTGTCTTATCCGATGCTACGTGTTCCGGAAAGACTTGTTTCACCCCAATGCTACGTGTTCCGCGAAGACCTAGGCCGAGGGATATTCCGGTATGGTATATTGTTGTCTTATCCGATGCTACGTGTTCCGGAAAGACTTGTTTCACCCCGATGCTACGTGTTCCGGGAAGACCTAGGCCGAGGGATATTCCGGTACGGTATATTGTTGTCTCATCCCGATGCTATGTGTTCCGGGAAGACTTGTTTCACCCTGAGGAGGTGAGTTCCGGGAAGATATCTAGGCCGATGTGTATTCCGGTACGATATGCGAGTTTGTGTGTGGATCGGAGTCTTGTGGTTTAATTATCTATATTTCGGTGCTCGTGTGGTTCTTGAGTTTGTTTCTATTGGCAAATAGTCTTATTCCTTTTGATCTCTTGGTGTTGTCCTTTATTTAATTGTTTTAATCGAGAATTTTTATTGACGAAGCGGGAGTCCTTTTTCCTTTACTACTTTTTCCTACTGAGCGTAAGCTCACCCCCTTCGTGTTTACTGTTTTTTACAGGTTTCATTGATGAGTAGGCCTAGAGGACGTCTCAGGGATCGGGAGCTCGTTGAGGGTCCAGGTGGTATTATGTATTAGAGACGTACCCCTTTTTCTTTACTAAACCATGTTTTCAATTGTTCGGATTTGAGCGGTTGACTCATGTTATATTTATCGGAGTCGTCAGTTTGGAACTAAAATTATGAGGTTTATTTCATTTAATTTCTTTTTATCTTTATTATTTAATTAATTTTGAGTTCACGTGTCGAGTCCGGTCAAAATCGGATTTGGGGCATGACAGTCCTCCGTGCCCTCTACCTCATTCCCCGGAGGCGAGTCCCAGCTGAACCCCGCCTTGATCGTCCCTGATCGCGCTGGCGTCACCCGTCCAACCTTTGGACGCGGTCCCATCGCCTACGGGCATCGAACAACACCCCGCGACGCCACATGGAAACGTCTCGTCCCCATTGACGCCCGGCCTTCCTCCCCGATCCTTTGTGCCGAGAACGTCATCGGTGCCTCCTGCTCACTTCGCGGCGTCAAGCCATATGCCGACGTGGAAGAACCTTTAACAGAGCCGGTTGGCAGCAACATGTTCCCGTCCGCTCCCGCCTACACCCCAGTCTCGGACTGCTCGACTCTCTGAAGAGCTCGGCGTCGAAACTTGCTTCCCCTGTATCCAAATCTCTAGTCGATAACATCGGTTTGCCGTGGAAGAGAGGACAGTCGAAGAACATCGTAAAACCCTAAACCCTAATTCGGCTAGAGAGTGTATCAAGGATAAATTACTAACTACGAAGAACAAATAAAAGACACAAAGGTGTCGTATTTCTTTTCATACTATAATCGTCCTCGACGGTATTGGATAGGCCAACTAACACTGAGTTGAGATGCCGTATAGGCAAGGAAGGAAGACGGGGGTTGAGAAGGTGATACTGGAATTCCTGCTCCGAAAATTGGCCAAGGACGTTAATAGTAATAGTAGGACGCAATACATGAATCGGGGTTCCCTCCTTGAAAAAAATCCTTGGTTCTCTATTCACTAGGCATTGAACCTACAAAGACAAGCTCAAATAAAGTAAAAAGAACAAGCTTGATTTGCCAGATCCATAATCGTGAAAGGGGTCGAGGTGGTTGCGGCGGTAGAGGCCAGGGAGAAGGGCGCCACGGTTGCGGCTTCAAGGACGACTCTAAAGGCAGGGGCGGCATCAGAGGCGGCGAGGACATCAAAGACGACGGTGGCTTCAAAGACGGCGTCGGCAACATCAGAGACGATGGCCTTAGAGGCGGAAACACCCGGAGTTGCAGAGAAGGGACCGAAACAGGTCGTGAGACACTGCGTTGGTGCCGGGAGAAGGTCAACGTCGTAGTGGCTAGAGGCAGATCGAAAGAAACCCTAATAAAAAAAAACTTTGCAGGATCTACAGGGAAGGTGAAGGGAGAGGATGTGTAGACGAGAGAAGCATAATCAATCATGACATATGTTATGGTAAAAACCATGGCGATAGCCATGGCTTTGGGTACTGCGACAGAGAGTTTTCCCTAGTGAAAAATGCATCTTATGAATCTTCAACCCTTTTATTTTACTTTTTATTAATTATTATTTTTTAAAATAATTTGACGGTATATCAAGCACGAAAACAGAGCATAATTGGAATAAAACTGGTTAAAAAATTTAAGATCTTTCAAAATGCTCTTTAGGATTGGGTTTATCTTTTCTGGGCGAACTCGTTGTTTTTATCAACGAGCATCGTCTCGGTTATCTCTCACTACTTCATCATTGTAAACACCTTCTCCTCCATCTACTTTACCGTCTTTGCTCCGGATCTTCTCTTGGAACGACCGGGAGAAGCAACCAAAGGCGTTTCAATTCCCCACCACCCTTCGCAATCGAGCAGCACCATTCCCTCCCCCTTCTTCCCCTGCGATCAACCGGCCACCATCAGCACCGCTTCATCACCGCCACCATAGTTGCCGCACCTTCTGTCGCCCCCCACCATCGCTCACGATCTAGTACCATCACCTCTTTCTCTACCACCAGAGCTGTTGTTGCCACCTTCTCTTCTGCCTCCACAATCGTCTTCTCCGCCATATGCCTGCTTACTACCCCTCTATTATGGATATTTAGAGATCTCATATATCCCCAATCGCTCGCCGATCAATCAAGCTCATCAGAGGCCCGACCTTATTTCTGACGTAATGACTATACAACACTCATTCATTCGGGGACTCATTCAAGGACGCTTCATCCACATTCGTTGGATCGGGACCCTGACACCACCGATCAAAATCATGGAGATTGGACTCAACAGCTGATCTTGTCGGCAATAATAGGTGAAACTTCGACGCCCCAACCCCATCCACTGGATTGGGACCCTAACACTCCCATTCAGATTCTGGGAGATTGAAATCAACAGCTGTTAAGATTGCAAAGGCATCACGAGGGTGTCATAGAGGTGCCATACCTAGCCCTTCAGGCTCAGACTCTATCCAACCCCAAACCTCCCCCTTTTTCTGATATTCTCCCTGGATGCCTGGTGTTTCCTCAACCGCTCCGAGATGGTTTTTGCCAAGAGATCAGTATGTTTATCAGACACCACGAGCATTTTTAGGTCGAGTGAGGAAAATATCAAAGTGGGCTATGGTCGAGCACCCAACGCCAAGAGGAACTACGCCCTCAACATTCACCAGAATTAGTCGGATATTTTAGTCATATGGTTTGCGTCTCGAAGGTGTCATTCAAGACTAGATCTCGCGGTTTTCATTCTTAGCAATTCCGTTTCTTTGTTGATAACTACTATTATTAATAAAATTCCACTTATATGCTAAAAAATACACGAACATAACTAATAGTGAAATTCACAGACAATTACATTATAAGCTTACGTGTGCTTGAACAAAATTGAGTCTGAGAGACTGCATAAGAGCCGCTTCTAGGGCTAACTAGAACACAAAGAACCGTTGCACATCTTGTACTTCTGATTACTAGCTAAGTCTCCTCATCAATCATCTGTTTCCCCCTCTCCATCTACTTATGTCTTTTTCGAATTTTCTTCTTTGTACTACATCTGTGTGAGATTTGGAATATGGTTCCTATGACATCGTTTTTGGCCTAGATCCTTCGAGGTCTTGGTTCTAACAAAAATCGACGACAATTAAGGCTACTCGTGGAAAACTAAACCAATTATATGTACAAAACGGGTTCTCCCTCGGCTACTTGGATGCACAAAGTGTCGTCCAAAGGATGAGGGCGACCTTGGATTTCGGTACATACACAACATGAATGGGGCTCTTTTGCCCAAGATGAGGTGGAAGTTTCTACTGAACCGGGCCCGGTGTGAAAGGAAAGGTATTATGCTAAAGTGGATCTCCTTTCAACAAGGGCAGCCTCAACATGAGCAGGATATGGTTTGGAGTTCGGGCAATACAATCGTTACCCCGACAAGGCCTTTAGAGGACCAGGGACGAACACACTACCCCGTTAGAAGGGTTGCCCTGGATTTTGGTGGTTAAATTGACCATTCCGACCAATACCATTTTTACAAAGGGGATGACGGTCAGGGAGTTGGCCATGGATGAAGGAGAGGAAACGGGACCAAGGCAAGTTGACTTTGATTGAGGATGTCTTGTAGGTTCCCACGCCGATGAATGGACCCGTAGATGGATGGTTCTAGACCCGTAATACACGGGGATTTAAAATTGCAAGCAATCATATAGGGAATTGGCACGAATGAATGGAAGGTAGTCACCCACGGGGTGTGTGAAGGTCTGGACAACAATTTGGGACATCGATGCCCAGCCTCAGATAAAGGTTTCCCTATAGAGGACTCTTTCGGAATAGTGGAGGTGGTAGCCAATCCTAAGAGATAATTTGTTCCAATTTTGGAGGAGTGTCCAATCTGTCGAAGAGGACAAGAGTCCACCTCTCATTTCTTACTCCACTGTTTGTTTGCTCGAGAAGTTTGGGAACGAGCACACCTAGTTATCTGCATCCTTTTGGACCATACTTTTGAGGATTGGTGGACTCTTATTATGGAACCCCCGGACATGATCATTAAGGCTCGTATAGACATGATAGTTGGGAGATTTGGAAGGCCAAGAATGGGGTAGTTTGGGAACATATCCCACAGTCTGTAGAATCTCTAGAACCACGGTTCGAACCTACCTCTTTAGTTGGCGGGAAGCTCACATTGATTGTACCATCTCGTCACCCCAACCACGACAACGGGACCCCCCCCCCCCCCCGTGAGGTTAAATGAAAATAAATATGGATGGAGTTGTCTTTGTTGATACATACCAAATGAGGCGGAGTTGGATTTGCATAATTGACCAAGGAAGGGTCACAGATGGAAGCAATGCCATACTGCCTAGGATATACGGAGTAGAGTTTGTAGAGGAAACGAATATATTAAGGGAACTCAAATGGGTACAACTACAAGGGGTCAATATAATGATTATAAGGAGTGACACCCAATATAATGTGGGATTAATTACGGGGAATGTGCCCATTTCTCACTAATGGCACACATTATTGATGAATTTTGTTCCATTTTAGTTTTTCTCGAGGATGTTAAACTCAAGTATGTGTCTAGGACAAAATATTATATAGCCTAATGGTCAGTCAAGGAACCCCGTTCTATGCCTATTCTCCCGTAGTCCGATTTTCTCATATTAGATGCAGTTTTATGTATTCTCCGTGATTTCGATTAATATACCTACGTCCTCATATTTCAGAAAAAACTTACGTGTACTTTTTTTTTCTCTTAGAGCATCTACAATCCAAGGCTGAAAGGAGGTTGAAAGAAAGTTGATGAAAGAGAAGTATTTATATATTGCTATCAACCTCACCTAGGTGTTAAGCTAAGCGCTGACGCTTTCAGCCGACTGATAGGGGAATGCGAGAGAAAACACTTTTCCGCCGAAAGTTTCAGCCTTTTAGAATGCAAATGAGAGTCTCTTAGCCAAGTTGAAACGAAAATTTATTATTATTTTATTTTTATAATGTTTCCCTTTCAGTTATAGTCAGACCGAAGGACTGTGGATACTCTTAAATTACATCCTTATGAAAATAAAATGATGCTAAAAAAACGAAATCTATATATTAACAATAAAAAAACAAGGCTTATGTCACGCCCCATATCCGATTTTGGCCGGACTCGAGACGTGAACTAAAATAATAATTAAATAATAAAGATAAAAGAAAAATTAAACGAAATAAACTTCTGAATTTAGTTCCAACATAAACAACTCCGATAAACACGAGTCAATCGCTCAGTTCCAAATAAAGTAAAGGCATAGTTTAGTACGAAAATAGAAAGTATGTCTCTACTACAAGTAACCACCTGGACCCTCAATGAGCTCCCGAGCCCTGAGACGTCCTCTAAGCCTACTCACCAACAAAATCTGTAAAACAGTAAAAATAGAGGGGGTGAGCTTACGCTTAGTAGGAAAAAGTAGTAAAGGGGAAAGGACTCCCACTCCGTTGTCAGAAATACTCGGTCAATTATTCTTACTAAAAACTGAGAACGTAAATAGGAACCGACATGAACACACAATATCGACAATAACACTAAATTAATTAATCAAACGAGCAACATGACATTATACTGCTAAGACCATTGCGGACATTACACATGTTCGATATCGCATAAAATAAGACAAGTACTCAGGACGATCCGATCATCACACACAACTCAACAAATACATCACACCGGAATATACCCTCAGTCTAGATGTGTTCTCAGACACACATCATGAGGGTGAAGCAAATACATCATACCAGAATACCCATCGGTCTAGATTTCTTCCCGGACACACAACATCGGGGTGAAACTTTACATCATACCGGAATGTCCATTGGCCTAGATGTCTTCCCGGACACACAGCATCAGGGTGAAATGCTACATCGTACAGGAATGTCCGTCGGTCTAGATGTCTTCCCGGACACACAACATCGGGGGTGAAACAACACATCATACCGGAATACACATCGGTCTAGATGTCTTCCCGGAACACACATCGGGGTAATCTCATCGCACACACCAAGGTCGGGTATCTTCCCGTCACTCGGGGTACAAGTCACACCTCACAATAACACACAAACTACACTACACCGAACTTATCATACTAATGAAGCCTATCGTCACAACTTACCAAGCACATCATATCGGTCTATCATTCACCCGATCATATCACAAGACAACATTCATATCACATTCATCACATTCATCCAACCAATCATGTCACGAAACAACCATTTATATAGCACTCATCAAGATTCATGTAGCATAATGTGGTTCTTAAACTAAGCACTTACCATGCGTTGACATTTAAGGACTATTAACCACAATCAAACACAAACAACATACAACCCTAAGGCCCGACATGACCACATGTGATTCTACAGCACGACAATTCCTATAATTGAAAGCGATTATTCTAGTGAATCACATCCTATATGCAAACTAAGACTCTTCCGGTTATTAACGTCCTATATGCATATTATTAACATTCTTTAATTTAAAAGCGGAAATTACTACTTTTCCCTACCTCAAGTGCTTTCCAAAGCTTAATCACAAGAACGGCTAGTAGTCTCCTTCTCCGAGCTCGAGAATAAAGTCTAGGAACATAAAATTAATACACAACCAAAGTCGGTCTTAAAGAAGAAAAACCAAAATTACCCCTAACAATAAGACTTGGGCCAAAAGGTGAATTGGGCCAAAGGGTGAATTGGGCCGGACCAAGCCCAATTCGGGCAGCCCACGAGTCCAGGACTCGGCCCAGACTGTGCCCCTCAGAGTCCCGGAACCAGGCCCGGACCGTGCCCCTCAGAGGGCCGGTCTGGGACCCTGACCGTGCCACTCAAAGGGCCGGTCTGGAACCCATTTCGTGCCGCTCAGAGGGCCGGCACCGAGTCCATTCCGTGCCGCTCAGAGGGCCGGAACCAAGCCCTTTCCGTGCCAAATTTGGGCAGGTTCAAGCTCCTTCTTCCCCAACTTCGTTTCTACGAAAATCTACTTCAAAAACTCCATTTTTAACATCATCAAACTCCAAAATCAGTCACCAAAACCCTCAAACTTCAACACCCATAATGGGTTTCCTCCAAACATCAACAATCTATTGATTTCTAACCAAAACTTCATTATTCTTCATTAAAACATCATCTAACAACCATTAACTCAAAAACCCACAAGTTCATGCAATTTCTAAGAAAACTCATAACTCAAAAGTGATTGAAAGTGCAGCGTTAGAGGTTACTTACCTTGGGGATGATGAGATGATGAAGATTAGAAGACTTTTGAGAAGTTTTGATGAAGAAATGGCTTCAAGCTTCCTCCTTTTCTCCATTTCTTCTTCCTCAAGTCAAGAAGCTCCTCCTCTCTCTCTCTCCCTTTGTGATTTTTGGCTGCAATGGTGTAGAATGGGCTGAATTGTAACCAAAAATTGCCTTTAACCTATAGTTAAATTGACCAAAAGGCCCCTTCTTGCTTCTTTCTTCTATTTTGGCACTTATGAGGGCAAATGGGTCATTAGAGACCCATTTCTTCTCCTCCAAGCCACCATGGACAAGTGTCCATGTGGGGGCCACTTTGCCTTTGCTAATTTTCCAACAGTTTTAATTTAGTTAGATTTAGTCGTTAATTAGGCCTAGTTTGACCGAAAGTTGACTTTTTAGTAAACACAGTCATTTGGAAGGAAACGACCCAACTAAGCTAACCGTAATGACGGCTAATCTTTTTGGGTCCTAGAAAGGTCCCGAATGACTCCCTGAGTCATCGGTTGACTTTTCCGACCGAAAGTCAACTCTCGCCAAAAATCACCGGTTCGACCGGGATCGACCGGGGGCGGTTCTTACAGCTTAGAAATCCAATGCTCAACATAGGCTACATATATAATTTATCTATTATTCTTTAGGGAAATGTTATACTTCATTCGATCATTTTGAAACATTATAACAACGAAACAAATAAAGAAAAACACAAATAAACTCAGGATAAACCAAACAAGACGAGATATAGGCCGAGACCTCATTTAACAGAGGTGTTCCGACATATTAGGCTAAGAAAAGAACTGTTAAAACAACATCTAGAAGTAGTACAACAGTTGGAGATTAGCTCAAATAATCAAGACCAAGGTTCTAAGTATCGCTTCAGGTGGTTGTCTTGGCTTGTTGAGGAAGAGCGAGTCCCAATTCGAAGCAGATATTTTGCAATGACACGTCCAATTTTGGGCCAATGGGAATCCACCACCTATTGTGCCCCAACCCTCTAGAATCAAGACCCAAGTCGAGATTTTACTCCCTCGAGCCTAACAATAATGGTGCCTGAGAGTGGATCCCCAAAGCACGATACCTATACCGGTAGTGTAAAGGAAAAGCTCATCAACAATAAACGGACGGAGGATAACCGAGGACCTTAACAACCCACGTGTAGGCGGCCACGACAAGGGACCATGTGGAGGCAGCCACGATAATGACCCACATGGAGGCGGCCTCAAACGACGAACGAAAAAAGCTTTCGAGCTCTGAGAGGAAGGAGGAGGACCCGTCACGTCGATCGACCTTAGAGAAAAAAAAAGGGAGGGACCTCGTACCGGGCCAATAAGATCTGGTGTACCGACCAAGACCGGGACCATAGGTTGCAATCCCCCTCCTCGTTTTCCGACGAGACTCCGACCATGAAACGAAAGAGCACGCCTAGCCGAGGAAGATCTGGCCACCGCCTACGAGGGCGAATAAGTCCATATGATGGGGACCTGGATCCGGCAAGGAGTGGACGAGATGCATCTGGCCAGTGACGAACGAGGAGGAGCGGCTGAGCGTAAGGCACAACAACAGACACAACTGGGCTCGCAGAGCATTTCAGAACAGAGTTTAGATCATCCATAGTGGTGGGCGGGGAGTTGGAGGGGAGGTGCTGACGGTGAGAAATCGACGGCGTGGAGCAGGCGGGGAGCTGACGGGGAGCTCGTTGGCGGTAAGGACCGACGGGGAGCTGCCCACCTCTTCTCAACGCCGGCTCTGAGCAAAATTGTGAAGAAAAAAGCTCTTACCACCAGCTCTTACCACCTACAATTGTACGATGCTGGCGTTTTCCGCCGACGGTAAGCTAGCGGTGAGGCAAAAAACACTATTTTAATGCTTCCCGCCAGCCACTCCCCGCCAGCAGTCGGCAGTCGCACTGTGGATGCTCTTAAGAAGAAACAAAAAAATTAGAGACGATATCGGATAGTGAGGGAGTGCCCCCACCGGCGACCCCCGACGCCCAAACTCTGGTGACCATCGGTAGTAGCGCCTATCGTACACGAGAAAGAACCCCGTAGAGTTTTAAAGAAGAGGAAGAAACGTGTTCTTTTTTTTTTTTTTGACGAAAGAAGAAACGTGTTGTTGATGTTTATATAATTTATATATTCTTAATGCTATGTCATTGTCAGCCTAATATGCTGTTCTGTGTAGAGTTAATTGGTTCAATTTGAATATAGTACAATGGCCGATGGGAATTCTTTCCCAAAATGGGAATATTACGAACAAGTGCATGTATCTGGACATGAAAGGCACACCACCAAAGTCAAAATTGTTCTTAAAAACAATAAAATAACCCAGAAATCTCCGACTTATCTCAGGAATGGCTAATAAAGTCATGATCTGAGGTATTTTCGAAAAAGTACTTCATCCGAAAGCCTAAACTAAAAGTTTGATCGTTTCACTTCAGCGAGGCTAACTTTAAGAGTATGTATAATGGAAAGGCTTGGATGTAAGGCGGGTAAGGTTTGGATGATGACTGTACAAAATAGAGAGATTCGGGACTCAAAAATAAGTTGTGTTTTACAATAGAGTTTGGATGTGAGGCTTGAATGTGAGGTCTGAATTGTGAGTGGACCAATCATATTTAGTTAAATTTGATATTTCGTATTTAAAAAAAAATTGGACATGTAGCCGCTTGCCATTGACTGACCGTCGGACGCGGGACGCGAGCCACGGGCCTCGACCCGTCCCGTGGTTGAGGGACGTGGGACGCGGGCCTCGGCCCGGCCCGCGTTATTGCGGGACACGGGGCGCTTAAAAGCCGTCTCACAACGGGACGGTCCGCGTGTCCTGGGGCCCGCAAAAACAAGAGCCGAGCTTTAGGACCGGTCCGTTCTTCATGCTCTAAGTGGACCCGTCACAATCAATTTCCAACTTGTTCTTTGGATCGAAGCCTGGTCAAGATATACGAATAGGAAATATGGATGAACTACGTATTTTGGCGTGGAAGCTTTATCAAGAACACTGCAGTGGGCCATTTGGTTCACACATGGTGGACAAAAAAGCAAAAGGCACTCAAGTACTCTTTCCGGTGAGAAAAATCACGAGTATGAAATAATTCCAATATAATTAATATAAAACCTAAAAGAAAAAGATTTGGAGCTCGTTGTGTTATGGTGATTTGAGAAATTTAGCTAGTTAGAAACGGGCTAGGTTATGTATCACGACATCGTTGAGAAATTTTGCTAGATCCAGTACTTTTGGTTCTAGATCTATTGCTTGTTGTCCTCCAGGTGTGGGGATGGGGAGCTCGTGGATTACTTCACCCGAGCACGACCCAAGTTTGGGTTTTGGTTTTGTTGTTTTAGTGGCCGGATTTTCAGGTGTGCGCAACCGGTTTACAGTGGAAAACGTTTCTGTCTAAGATTCGTAGTGGATCTAGTACCGGACGTCTTTGGCCACTGGTTTGTCTTGGTGGTGGTGCTATCTCTAGTACGAAAATGCACAAATTCTTATTCCCATTGGGCCATTGTACGCCGGAGGTGGAGTCTCGTATATCTTCCGTGACGGATCATGGTCGAGGTTTCACACACAGAATATGGGAATCTCTGTAGGGGTTTTGTTGGATTGCTCTAAAAGTTGCCATTGTTCCGGTCTTGATACTGTTCTGGGACTAGACCCGGAGTCACTTGGTCTAGTATGGGTTGAAACATGCCTCGAGGAAGTGGTACGAGAAGTTTGATACTTTTATGATTAAGCAAGGATATACGAGGAGCGAGTATGATACTCGTGTATTCATTATAAAACTCAATGATGGATCCTTTGTGTTTCTTTTACTATATGGTGATGATATGCTAATTACTACGAAGAGCATTATAGAGATTGATAAGCTGAAGTCACAACTCAGAATTATCTCAGACCGGTGAAGAATACTTGTGAGAGAGATTACTCGTGATAGGATCCAGGGCAGGTTGACATTGTCACAACAGAAGTATTTGGAAATGTTATGAGCCGTTTTGACATTGATGCGGTAGAATCGGTTAGTACTCCTTTAGATGCACATTTTAAACTATCGAGTATGTTATGTCCTATCACTAAGGACGAGAGGAAATATATGGCTAATGTCAAGCCCTAAATCCGGTATTGACCGGACTCGAGACGTGACTTAAGAATGAAGCAAAGTATAACGATGAAAGTAATATAAAACCAAATAAACTCTCCAAGTTTAGTTCAACCAAAATATCTCAAATACAAACTTATAATAAATCCTTTCAACACGAAGGTTTATAGTTCAAAAGTAAGACTATGAACGTCTCTAAGACCAAGTGCACCCGGACCCACAGAAGCTCCCGAGCCTCGAGTCCACTACTCATCACGCAAGCCTGCAAACACAGTAAATGACAAATAGGGGTGAGCTTACGCTCAGTAGGGAAAACAAATAACCAGGGCATGCCTTTAAGTTTAATAAATAAAAACCACAATTTCGTTCGAATCTTAATAAGACAAAGAACTAAGAAGGTATTGCAATACGGGAATAAAAAAGGTATTTAATGCTTTCCAAGAGCCAACAATAATCATAGAAATTTATGGAAACAATACATTTCTTAACAATCAATAGAAGATAGTGCGTTCAAGTAATGTCGTGGGACATGAAGTCACCACCCTCCGATCCACAATACTCTTTGTGTCATATCCGATTTTCCCTCGGCCTAGGGGAGACGCATGACATCACAAAGACGTATAACGTCGAGAAGACCGGAAACATCCATATGAGAACGCATTCGTCGGGATTCTCGAAAACGTCTCCAAGGGACCATGAGTCATCGGGAACCGAGGTAATGCTCTCGCAGGACGCATACACTCGGGTGAAACAACAAGTAATCAATCCCTGCAGGGTAAACCATCCAAAGCCCCGCAGGGTCCAATAATCAACGCCCCGGAGGGTCCAATAATCAATTCCCCGGAGGGTCCAATAATCAATGCCCCGGAGGGTCCAATCCCCCGGCTATGATACTACCCCACACCAGCATTCCCTTTGGTGTAGGTACCATACCGGATACCAAGTCATCGGCTTAGGTACTACCCCACACCAGCATTCCCATTGGTGTAGGTACCTTACAGGCACTACCCCACCCGCAGCGTGGGTGCCATACCGACATAGAACCTAACTTAAAGACACACAAGAGGATAACATACTAAATGATCATGGAGCAACCAAAGCTTAGCATATCACAATTCAGTCATACGCACCACAAGAATCAATATAACCTTACCCTTACCGGTCAATCGATCACCTGATCGTACCATTTGGCACAACCAGTCATACTCGATCAACCATTCAATCAAACATCTAATTATTCAAGCATTCAATCAAATACGCAATCAAGCAGCTAAGTTCAACATTCAAATAATCTAGTTGTATTAGACTCTTAGCTTATCCAAACTAAGCAACCAAGCATGTGAGGCAAACTCAACACAACTAATCCGAGGGCTCATCACAGCCTCTCTACCAGTAAAACAATTCCCAAGTATTGAAAGCGAGTTACACTAGTTATTCACATCCTACGCATGCATACTAGACACGTCTGGTTATTAGTAATTGAAAGATGATTATTCTAGTTATTCACATCCTATATGCAATTCTAGGACCTTTCCGATTTTATTTGTCACGCCCCAAATCCGGTTATCGCCCGGACCTGAGGCATGACTAGTAATAAGTGACAATAAAGCAATAAAACAACAATTAGTTCCATAAAACCTTCAATAGGAAACTCCAGTCCACAAGATCTAGTTTAAAACATGGATAACCCTCCAGGGGTGTAATAATAAATCTCCACAAAATCTGGTTCAACAGAACTAAAGATAAAATCGAAGTCTCTATGAACACCCACACCGAGAAGCTCCCGAGCCTCTACTCCTCTATCAAGCCTGTAAACACAACAATAAACTCGAAGGGGTGAGCTTGCGCTCAGTAGGAAAAACACATAACCAGGTGGACCTTCAACTCAATAAGATCAACAATAAAGTCAACAGAATGAATCTTAACAAACACGGGTAATAGATAAACCAGCCAATGCCGTGGCACATGAAGTCTCCACCCTCCGATCCACATGATGTGTCCTCTCGGATTTTCCCTCAAATCCAGAGGAGACGCATAACATTGAGGCGACCAGAAACAACCCTTCGGGGCGCTTATCATCGGGATTCTCAGAAACGTCTCCAAGGGATTTTATGTCCTCGGGAACCAAGGTATTACTCCCATAGGAAGCAGGCAGTTTACTAAATAACCATTATACCATCCTACACCGGACTCCTCAACGGTGTAGGTACCATACCGTACCAACAATAATCACTATCACATCCTACACCGGACTCCTCAACGGTGTAGGTACCATACTGTGCCAATAATAATCAGATAACCATTTAGTAACGTAGTCAACCGAAACACGAAGCGATCCAAACCCGACAACCACCAATTCACTATCACACATAGCTCACACGTCATTGATTCACCACACCACGCAACACACGAATCACGTAATCATAGCACACCAATCACACAATTCCAACTTACCGTTCACTTACCATTTTCGAACCACCGGGGCATCGATCACCTGATTGCACCGCCCGGTACAACCAGTCATACTCGATGCTCCAAACAACCATTTAAGTAAATCAAGTAATCATTCGAATACAATCAACGAGCAAGCACGAGTGTAATCAACTAAACATATAAACCTTCAAAAGAGCATTCACACAGCGATTCACTAGTTCCGTTAGACTCTTTAGCCTATCCACTAAGCAACCAACAACCAAGCATGTGATCCTAACACACAACTAATCCGAGGGCTTTGCCAAGGCTCCTCTACCAGACAAGCAATTCCCAAGTATTGAAAGCGAGTTACACTAGTGATTGGCATCCTAATCGGTCACCACTAGACACTTCCGGTTATTAGTAAAAGAAAGACGATTATGCTAGTTATTCGCATCCTATAGGCATTTCTAGGACCTTTCCAATTTTATTAACCTAGCATGCATACTAAGCATCATAAACGAGAGGTTAAGGCTTTCCCTACCTCAAGGTATTCCTCTCAACACTTTGATGAAGCCCGGTGGTCACCACTCCATTCTTCACTCGGGTCCCGGCGTGATCTTTGCTCTTCTAGCTCGGGTCCAAGCCCTTGGTCTCGGGCGAAGTCCCGTCTAGATTTGACAAAGAAAAGTCCAATCAAACAACGATAAAAGTCCAAAGGTCCTTTGCTTTAACCAAGAATTTCCCGTTCAAAGTCTCACCTTGAATTCGTTAAACCGGTTAATTAAATCTGATTTTTAAAACGGTTTCCTTAACAGTCCAAATGACCCGGATCCGAACCCGAACCTGGTCCAGATCCGGTCTTGAAGTCCAACTGAGCCCAAGCCCGAGTCCACAGTGGGCCAAGGCCCAAGCGTGGCCCAAGACTGTCTTCTGGCCCAGGTCCACACTGAAATGAAGCTCGTGCTTCCTGGCCTGATCTAGGGTTCCGGCCAGTTTGCCGGCGGCGGGCGGCGGCGATGTAGCTTCAAGGGGGGCGACCGGGAGGAGAGAGGAATCGGGACCTCCGGCGAGCTCGAGGTCGTGGCTTTGGTGGTCGGAACGCGGCCCAATCTCCTTCCCTGACCCAGATCTGTCGATTCCAAGAGGATCTCCGGCGCGGGGTTCTCGATGGTCGCCGTGGTCGGCGAAGCTCGCCCCCAACGAGCTCGGGAGGAGGGACGTGAGGTTGGAGAGGGCGGACGGTACGAGTCCGAGCTGTCCCCTCCGTCGCCGGTGCGGTTGAAGCCCTGGACGGCGAAGCAGGGTAAGGTGCTCGGGGCTCCGGCGCTGGTGTCCGCGCGAGAGGGAGGACAAGGGAGGCGAGGGGGCTTCGTCAGCTCTGATACGGGACGGCAGGTGGAGGTGGAGGAAGATGGCCGGAGAAGGGAGCTCGACGGCGAGGCTCTGGTTCGGGAGCTCGAGAGAGAACGAGCTGAGGAAGAGGGAGCCTCGAAAAACGCGCTTGCAAACTGAAGAAATGGGGCGGCGCCTCAGGGTATTAGTGCGTAGGGTTTGGCTGCATAGCACTGGGCCGGTTCACTCGTGGGCTCGGCTGGAGCCTGAGTTGGGCCGGTCTGGTCCATGATCCTCTTTAGCCCAAAACAAAAACCCCTTCCCCTTTTTTTTTTGATTTGTCCTTCTCCAAATTTACCCGTTGCAAAAACCTGCCTTGACGTTTCGATTTTCAATTAAAACTCTTTAGAATTTACGTGGGGTTTTACATTATTAACCTAATAGGCATACTAGAATTGAAATACACGAGGAGTTAGTAATTTCCCTACCTTGTGGTCTTCCTCTAATAATACTTCAAGTGGCGAAACCTGGCTAGTTTCCTCTCCGTTCTTCACACCGGTCCTCAAGTAGTCTTCGTCCCTCGATCTTGATTCCAAGGTCTTGGAACACAATTGAACTCTAATTAAAGGCTAACCAAAGAGCAAGCAAAGTCCCCAAACATCCCCAAAGGTCCAGTTCACAACAAAGATCGAATTTGATGGAAAACACCCCAAAAGAACCCAAAACTGGTCTACCACGGAATGGGTCACGGAACCGTGACACCACCCATCACGGATGACGTCATGGGACGGTGACGTGTGCCGTCACGGACTCCATCACGGAGCCGTGACGTCTCCCGTCATAGTATCCGTCACGGATCCGTGGCAGATCTGGGCAGACTCGCCCTTCTTCAACCTCCAGCTCCTTTTCCCCGAAAATCAACATCCAAACTCCATTTTCAGTCAACCAAAACTCCCAAAACAGATAAATAACTTCAAAGCTCCTCTACCCATGGTAGGAATCATCAAAACCTCAACAATCCAAACTAATTCCAACTCCAAAAATCAATAAAACCCAAGGATTTCAATCACAAACCAACCAATACTTCTCAACAACGTCATCTAACACTAATCAAATCAAAACCCAACAACTTCTAGCAAAAACAAGGAAACCCCATGAAATGAAAGTGCTTGGAAAGGAGAGTTAAGGACATACATACCTCTAGGAAGATGAGATGAAGAAGATGAGAGGGTTTTGGAGAAGAAAGGGGTAGAAAAGGAATCCAAATTGCCTTTTTTGCTCTTGCTTCTTCTTCAAGACTCCATGGGAGCTCTCTTCTCTCCTTTTTCCTCTAGTTTTCGGCTACAACAAGGAAGTGGCTGAAATTTGATGCTCCAATTTCTTTAATAGACCTAATCGGAAAAGGACCAAAAGCCCCTTTAGATATTTTCCCACTTAAAGGCCCTTAGGAGGGTATAATGGTCCAAGACCAACCCATTCCTCTCTTCCAATCTTTTATGGACATGTGTCCAAGTAGGGTCCATTAGTCTCCAAATGAATTTCCAGCACTTTAATTAATTAGGCTTTAGTCGATAACAAGTCCAAGTTTGACCAAAGTTGACTTTTTCCAATATTATACTCAAACGAAAGGAAATGGCCCAACTAAGCCAACCGTGATGACGACTAAGTTTTGTGGGCCCCGGAAAGGTCCCGAATGACTTCCCAAGTCATCGGTGGACTTTTCCCGCCGAAAGTCAAACTTGGCTAGAAATCACCGGTTCGACCGGGATCAACCGGGGGCGGTTCTCACAGCTAAGGTTATCTATGCAAGTGTAATTGGTAATCTTATGTATGCCATGGTTTGCACGCGTCCTGATACTGCTTATCCAATTAGAGTTGTTAATATGTTAGTGGTGAACCCGAGAAAACAACATTGACCGAAAGTAAATTAGATCTTGAGTTATCTTCAGGGTATACTAGATATTGGTTTTGTAAGAATCGCCCCCGGTCGATCCCGGTCGAATCGGAGGTTTTTGGCGAAAGTTGACTTTTTGCCGGAAAAGTCAACCGATGACTCCGGGAGTCATTCGGGATCTTTACGGGGCCCAAAAAGCTTATCCGTCGATATGGTTAGCTTAATTGGGCCGTTTCCTTTCAAATGACTAATTTCGTGAAAAAGTCAAACCCGGGTCAAATTCGGTCAAACCTGGAGACTTGAAGAATTAATTAGTTATTTGCTGAGATATTTTGGTAGAGGTGGTCCCCACTATGGACACATGTCCATAGAGGCTTGGGTGAGAAGAAACAAGGGCGAAAAGACCCTTATACCCTTGAAATTGGTCTTGTGAAACTTTTAGGCAAAGGGGGCAAAAGGGGTATTTCTCCCTTAGGTTTAAAGCAACAATAGGTGACCAATTTAGCCCATTTTCTTCAAGGTGGCCGAGTTCTAGAGAGAAATAGAGAGAGAGGGAGTGAAGTTTGAAGCTTGGAGAAGAAGAAAGGAGAGAAAGGAGGAAGCTTTGGGGTCATTTCTTCATCAAAGGCTTTTATTCTTCCATTTTCTTCATCCCCTTTCCATCTCCAAGGTAAATATCTAATCCTTTCTCGTTTTTGTTGATTTTGGTTCATGAGTTTTGAGGAAAAATGATGAACTTGGTTGAGTTTTGAGGTTTTGGGTGTTGGATGATTGTTTTAATTTGAATTGTTGTGGTTTTGATGAAGACCCATCATGGGTATTGAAGTAGAGACATTTTTAGGACTGATTTGGAGGTTTGGGAAGGTCAAAAATTGGGTTTTTGGGTTTATTTTCGTGAAAATCGAAGCTGTAGGAAGAAGAAGGCGGAACAGTGTCAGACCCGTCAGGGATCCGTGATGGGGACCGTGACGGAGAACGTCACGGCTCCGTGAGGGAGACCGTGGCGGCACCAGTCACGGCTCCGTGAGGAGAACTGTGATGGTTCAGACCAAGGGTCCGTGACCCGAATCGTGACAGACCAGAATTAGGCCTTTTGGGCCCATTTTGTTGGTTTTCGATTAATTTGAACGGTTAGCTATAACTGGGTCCTTTTTGGATTAATTGGGAATGTTTTCCTCTTTAAACCATTTGTGATTTACTCTTGATTCGAGTATTTAATTGTGATCCAAGACTTTGGACCCGAGCTCGACGGAGGAGGAGACCTTTGGACCTCGTGAAGTGACGAGGCGAGCTAGCCAGGTCGTCCGCTTCTGGATTGGTTTACTTTTGAGGTAGGGAAAATAGAGGATACCGGTTTAATTACGGAAAGTTACTAGTATGCATATAGGTTGCGAATACTTGATTTAATTGTTAGAATCGCATGATTAGGAGGTGAGGAACGAGTGAAATGAGGGATAGCTTACGAGCCATGTCGAGCCGTAAGTTTGGGAATTGCCGTGCTGTAGAAATGCATGTGGGCCATGTCGAGCCCTTAGGGTTGCGTGTTGATTGTGATGCCATGATCTATGATTGAGATGCATGATGTGTGAATTAGCCGTTGTTAGATTGAGAATCATGTTATGGTATACTCAGTGTAGTATGTTGTTGCTATGTTTGGGCAAGTGTGTCATGCTTGTGTTGGGTCTCGAGGTAAGGTTGGAGATGAAGAAACTCGCAGCGGAAAATCAATGAAAACCAAGAGACGATTAAAACCATGAAACAACTAACAAAGAATGGATTCACAAGAGAAAAATTCAGCACAATTTCTTACCAAAACAAGAACACCGGGTAACGAATGATTGGCTTGAGTCTCCAAGACGCCTACGTATCCACATGGGAATCAAAGCCACGTAGTTCTTCTCTTTGAGGACTCAAGAACACAAAAATGGAGGTGGAAACTACCCAAACCCGAAATGGTAGGAGGAGGGAGAGAAAAAAGTTGCTTCCCATTTGTGTCTTGTGTTTGTTATGTTGAAAAAAAGATGACTTAAACATAACAAACCCCATACTTGTCCAACTAAAGGCATGGGACAAGCATGGTGACAAGTAAGGTGTAAATAGGACAAAGTATGGCTAGACAAGATTGGGTTAGGTGGTGAATCACCAACACCATAATCCTTGTCTTCCTTACTTAGTACTAATTAATCAAGACTTGATTAATTAGTTTCATGGGTCTTGGTTGCATGAGCCTTTCATGGGCCTCTTGGAACATGGCCCGTGGCCATTTCCAGCGAGGTCCCGTGATTCGCTCATCGCCTCCAAGCCTTCCATACCGGAAATGTCCAACATTATCCGACGCGATCAATCCCAAGACTCCAAGCCTTGTCTTGATCCGTAAAGTCCTATTCACTTACGAGCACATGACCCAAAACCCAGTTTTGGTCATGTCCCGAGACAACTCCCTTTTGGCCATTCTCCATAAATGTGTCAATGAGTTTCACCCTCCAGTGTGACCCTTAGGTTTATGCATGTCAATAGATCAAATTTTACTTGATCCTATTTAAGTGGCGACTAACGAGACTTTAGTATTGCCTGATACTGCATAACGAATCGACCTTGTCGATTCTAACCTTTCCGTCGTCCCTGTCATTAACCTTTTATCTCCGATATCCTGATTGAGATAAGGCATAGAGCCGCCATCCTTATTATTCTCAATCACTGTTCCTTGATATGTGAGATGACTGAATACATGATACCTAGTATCATGTGCATGGCCATGATATTCTTTCAGTCACTCTCGATCAAGCGGCCAATAACCGATATCTTTCCCATATCGTAGTATGAGGGATAAATCCCTTAGCCATCTTTCGTATCACTCATGCAGTCCGTCCCCAAGCCAATCCTGGCCGTTATGGAAGCCCTGTTACGAACAACGTCAGGCTCATTTCAAACTCAGTTGTTTACTGCATAGCGATCACAAAGACTCCTTGGTCTAAGGATACATGACAAGCTACCACAATGAATATGTTCATGACTTGATCTATGGCACATATTCATGTCGGGTCGTCCAATATCATGTCCCACATGATATCTATGATCAAACTCCGGAATCTCATTCCAATGACTAACAGAACGTAAGCCATAAAGAGCCATCTTTCATACCAGTCGCTTCTAGTGAAGCTTTGTTGACTAGGGACCCATCGAGTGTGATCTATCTCAATCTATGGTTATATTCGCATGGTGGGCATAGACCAAAGCACACATCGATATATTACTCCAACACATAAGTAATATAAAGCCGCTTTAATTTTATTGCTAACGATGATATGTACATTTGGACATTTAGGATTGAACTATGGGCACTAAGACTAACAGCTTGATGTGACGTGAACCAATGGTTGTGATATGATCCGATGAGTGATACACCGATGTGATGTGTTCAGTAAGTTTGTGTTGTTAATATACCTGTGGTTGAATGATGGCATTGTCTTATGCTGAGACTCTCTGGAGTGAGTTCCAAGATGAGGTAACCCAATATGATACCTACACCGAGGGAGTATGCCGGTGTAAGGTATCTAGGCCGAGGATGGTGTGATCAGTACCCCGATACTGTGTGGTCCGGGAAGACGTACGACCGAGGTATGTGCCGGTCCGGTATGTGTTGTGATTGATGCCCCGAGGCTGAGTGCCGGGAAGACGTCCAACCGATGTATGTGCCGGTCAGGGATGTACCCTCAGGCTGTGTGCTGGGAAGATGTCGATACCGATGTTGTGTGTTCCGGTACGATATGAATTGAACAGGCTGTAGTAGCCGGTGATGTTGGGGACTGCGGTACTGGATGTATGTTTATTTTTCTGTATGTTTTATGCTTGATGATTGAATAAGTAACGTGAGTACAGTGTGACAATGGTCGTGTAAGTATGTTTGTGAGCGTGGTTATAGTCTTGGGACTGAGGATTGTGGTATGAAACTCCGTGTGGTGATTAGTTGTGTGACGTGCTAGTATGCCCTAATTGGACGGTTACTCGTGGTGGTGAGCGGATACTCACTACCTTAACTACTTTTCCTACTGAGCGAAAGCTCACCCCTTTACTTTATTTGTTTTACAGGTTTTGAGCGGGATGTGGCCTAGCGGGATTCTCGATGCTTGGGAGCTAGCGAGGGTCTTAGGCTAGTCTTGTCTAGAGACATACTATTTATTTACTGTTACTAAACTGATTTACTATTTGGTTTTGCCGAGCTGTTGACTCTGATATTACTTGGAACTTTTAAACTGTTAATTGAGACTCTTTTTAGTATCAAAATTGTGTTACTATTTACTACTTTAAATTCACGTCTCGAGTTCGGTCAAAACCGGATTTGGGGCGTGACAGGTTTAATTTATGAGAGATCGTTGGTTTCTATTGTATTGGGGTATGTTGACTGAGATTATGCTGGGGATATGGACAAACACTAATCAACTATGAGTTATAGTTTTACATTGGCAAGAGGCCCTATATCTTGGAGGTCCATGTTGCAGTCAATGGTTTTTTTTTATCGGCAAAGCATATTTAAATTAAACCTCTCTCAAGGAGGAAGAGGAGTACAAGAAGAGAGTCTAGCTACAAACTCTCCAACAAAAAATGATCACAACAACGGCCACCACCCTGGTAGCTATGAATGGGTACGCAGACCCAGATGATGAATGGGTACGCAGACACTGAATGAAGCAATGAAAGGGTACGCAGACCCTGAATGAAGCAATGAAAGGGTACTTAGACCCTGAAACCCCACACTGGGGAAACCTCTAAAATGAAATGAGTGGGCACGCTGACCCAGTGATGAACGGGTACGCAGACCCAGAGATGAAAGGGTACGCAGACCCGGAAATGAAGTGAGTGGGTACGCAGACCCACACCGACCCTGAAGAGAATGGGTACGCAGACCCTGAAATGCATGGGTACGCAGACCCTGAAATGAGTGGGTACGCAAACCCTGAAATGAATGGGTACGCAGACCCTGAAATGAAAGGGTACGCAGACCCTGAAGTGAGAAGGGCACGTAGACCCGGGAAAGAAAAAAGCCGGCTATAAAAGGAGACTCACACCCAAATATAGCCACCATGAAGCACTCACGGAAGAAAAGGTCAAAAACCGGAATTTCCAAACCATAAGGACAAACAAAACTGAAATACACCAATCTACTGCCATAGTAAGTAGAATACCCTGTCTCATTAGGACTATCAATCCGTCACATAGACTGGAAGACGGACACTAACAAGTCGGTGGGCAGCACCACAAACGACGGAGACAGTTCTAAAGGGAATTATCCTAAAGAACACACTATACTAAGATCGATATTGAAGGCACATTGCTTAGAGGCAATAAAGCCAAACTACTCGTCGAGGGCCAACACCCAGAAACCGACGAAGTCTACCCAACAAAGTGGGAGAAAGCAGAGTAAAACCAACAGATAACGATAATGGCACAATGAGGGGAACACTAAACTGAAGCAGAAGAAGAGGAATACCAGTGAGCCTCAGCTAACCACCAGGTCCACAACGATCAGCACCCGAGGATGAGGAAACGCGTCCCACGACCAGACCTAAGAAGAGAAGCTAGGCAACAGAGCGAACCAACATGTGCACCTAGACCAGAGCCACAACGATCCACTCCCAAGAAGAAGCAGAAACGTGTCCCACGACCAGCTCTAATAAAGGAACCTCCACAAGGTCAACTCTGAAAAGGCACCTCCAAAACGGCTCAATCCCCCACCACCCCGCCTCAAGGGATAAACAGCAGATTCAGGTTACCCGGGGGCCAACACCCAAACCGGCCCGACATCCTTGTAACTGCTAAGGAGCCGTACGAAACCGGCGAGCAGCTCCCTCGAGAGGGAAGTGGAACCCGAAAACAAAGTCCGAAGTAGGGAAAAGAGCGACGAAAAATGGTCAGAACAGTTCCGGGGAGCCTAGGCTGCCCCAGCCGAACTGGACCAAAAGGCCCAAGTCCATACCAGCAGCCCAGGCCAAATTTAGTCCCAGCCGGACTGGGCCAACGTAACCAGGCCCATAGCCCCTGCCCAGGCCCATCGAAAAATGAGCCCACCCAAGGCCCAAGACCACCTTGACGTCAAAACCCGTGCCCAAGAACCTGCAACTGCCGGAAGTCTCAGAATCCGGCGAGCAACTCCCGACCAGACGAGATCCCGGCGAGCAGCACCCGACCTGACGAGCAGCAAGCGACACACTTACCTCTATCGGAGAAAAACGAAGTCGGAGGAGTAGATCTGAAGAAGCTACAGAACACTTCCCGACCAGAGACTTAACTCCGGCAGGTCCGGGCCGCTCCGGCAGGAACCACAGAGCTTAGGCACGTCAAAGCAGCAGCGCGAGACAAGACGAGCCAACCACGAAAAAGTCGAATACTCGCCGGAGCTGTAAAAGACGCCGACCGCCGGCGAGAGAAGAAGCACATCGAGCAAAACCATATATCTGTACACATAGTAACAGATCTACAAGCCCTTCAGTAACAAACCGGCCGGAACCAAACTTCACAAGACCGATGAGCCTTCACCGGTGAGAAGGGGACTCCGGCAGGCATCGTGGGTCGGGAACAGCAGGGACGAACAGAGGAGAGAAATCAGAAAAAGAGAGAGAAGGAAAGGGAAGCCTCCGCCGGCAAGACTCAAGGCCGGAGCCGTTGTCTTCACCGGAGGGGGACTGGCGGGATGACGACGCCAAAGTGAAAGTAGGGTTTTTTGGGTTTTTGGGCGGAAGCTTTTAGAGAGAAAAAGGCACTACCCAATTAAGTCTTTGTAGTGGTTGTATTTTCTACGAAAGAGGTAAAGTACATGACAGTGACTGAGACAATGAATGAAGCTATATGGCTTCGAAGATTAATTAGAGATTTGGGTATTGCTTGGAAGGATGTCACGATTCTTTGTGACAGCCAGAGTGTCATCCATTTGACAAAGAATAAGGTATTTCACTGTAGGACCAAACACATAACCATGAGATTTCATTTCATTAGCGGTTGAAATGTTAACAAAGGTGGCACTAGCGGTCAAGTTACAGCACTGTCTCAACCTGATCAAGATTTCTCGATGTTGATACTCCATAATAGCGAGACCCTTTGAGATGAAGTGTTTACGAATCGATAGAAGACGATGAACAAGTGGAGCTATTATAATTTTGGTCGCCAACGTGGAGATTGTGATTTTTTTACTCCAAAATTATACGCCCATACATGAACTTAAGCCTACCTTGTCTCATGTTAGCATGAAAGGGAACCGTAGGGTTTTTTGTTGTAATGAAGGGGGCGGCTTCATTTTTCACGGAGACAAAAGAGGAAAAGAGATAAAAACTCCATTTGGGGATTGGGAGCCACAAGATCAAGAACATGTATTTCTTTGTTGGGTCTGTGTGTGGATTGATCTTTAGCAACATCTCTTGATGGAACATTAAAGGGAAAACGCCACAAAACAACTATGTCCCGACTTTATAGCTCACAAAACAACTATTGACAATTTTATCGTTCAAATCACATCGTCTCAAAAGTTAAATGTCAAAAACCATAAAAATTGTGACGGTCCGTTAACAGCGTTAGTGTAAAGACCAAACTGCCCTCAGTTTTAGTCATAACTCTATAGTTGTATTTTGTAATATAAAGTCAAACCATAGTTGTTTCTTGGTGTTTTTCCATCACACGGTTAACGGTCCGTCTATTTTTAGACGGATTTTTATGGTTTTTGACATTTAGCTTTTGGGACGATGTGATTTGAACGATAAAATTGTCAATAGTTGTTTTGTGAGCTATAAAGTCGGGGCATAGTTGTTTTGTGGCGTTTTCCCAACGTTAAATCCTCCATCTTGTTTGGTTATGCTTTAGCTACATGAGAGATCAAGTTGGTGATATTGGCAGTTGATCTTGGCAGCAAGACCATTGTGTTGCAAGAGGTATGGCTATATGAGACCAATACAAGAAACCCATTCGGGTACAAGGAAAGCTAGTCTCTTTGATGTTATTGTTGGCAGTACACGAACAAGGTGAAAGGTTCTTCTCTGATAAACTTGTTCTTGATTCTTAAAATCTTTGAGTTGGTAACAAAAGATTGATTTTTTTTTTTTATTGTGGATTACGACTTGTATTAAAGAAATACAAAATTGCATTATAATTTCTCGGATCATTTTTTGAGTAACATAAGAGCTCGTTGTTGTCTTGTAGATGTAAGCAAATTGTCAAACCACGTAAAATTGGATTATCTGTTCATTGTTGACAGTAACAATTAGTTGTGTTGGCAATCTCCGTTACTTGCCAATCAAATAATTGATTTGTTTCCAATATCATGCAATCTTGGAGATCAAACAATACTTATTACTAATATTTGTTTCCATTACTAGATATTTGTTTCCATATTTCTATCTCTCTTGTATTGTATAAATAGCAAAATTTCAGTGTGAATATATCAAGCAAAGTAGAAGCATTTATCTACTTTTACATTTTCTACACTTTAAATACCGTTACGTATTTATCTGTATTGGACATAAGAAATTATCGACTAGGTCCTAAGATCGGGGATTTGGATAATCAAGTTACTGGTGTTCGTTGTGGATTGAATCACGTCGATTCTTTTTCACGAACCCGATTGATTTTCCGAGTGAATCTTGTTATTTGCTACATACAATTGATTGTTTTTATAGATAACAAATAAAATAACTTAATTTACAAATAGCTTAAGTAATAATTTAGATATTTGCACCTTGAGGTACGATACCCGAACTTAAAACCCCAAAATATTACTTTGATGGCCAATACACTTTCATTTTGTCACCTCTTCTGGCCAAGAATACTGCATAATATTCAAATGGAAATGTGTCTGCAACATACATCTCTTTCAGCCAAAAAAGTATTAGATTGCTACACTACTGACCATATATACATATGCCTAACGAACACTTAGTGTTGTCTGTGTAATTTCATTGTTTGAACATAATTGACTATCCGTCGAAGATTCTTTCACGAACAATTTCGTTTCAGAGAAAAACCCAGGTTCTATAGGCTCAAGCATTGGACTATCACTCCCCAGCATCAAAACCACAGAAGCCATGTCTGGCCTATCTTCCGGATTTCGTTGAACACACAACAAAGCTACATGGATCGATCTTGACACCTCCGGTGGATTAATATAGTCATCAAGAAACTCGTCGAGCAGTTCTATGGACCTCCCTTCTCTAAACAACTTCCATGCCTAAAAACTTAAAGTTGTATATGAGTTAGAAGTAAAACATTTAGAAAAAACTCCAGGAACTAATTATCTCCGATTTGTACATCTCATGAACTTGCTGCTGACTCATTAGTTGATCAGATCAGTACCCTTGACTTATGGTAATTACACAAACTAATATTTTTCGTTAGAAATGACAGAAAATGTTGGAAAAAACTCCACGAACTAACTGTCATATGACTATTGAACTCAAAAACTAACTGTAGACTTGTTACTTTTTGGAGTTTTTCCTAACGTTTTCTGTCATTTGTAACGGAAAATGTTAGTTTGTGGAATTACCATAAGTCAAGGGTACTGATCTGATCGACTAATAAGTCTGCAGCAAGTTCTTGAGCGGTACAACTCGACTATAGTTAGTTCCTGGTTTTACCCCAAACATTTATCCCAAAAAAGAAAAAGAAAATTTGACTTGGCCTTACATGTCCAAGGAGATTCTGGTAGTGATCCGGATGATGAAACCCTCTATTTTTCTTCCCCGTTGCTATCTCCAACACCATAACACCGTAGCTAAACACATCGGATTTCGTTGAGAAGATCCCATTGATTGCATACTCAGGAGACATGTAACCACTGCACCAAAATATAGAACAAACAAATGAAGCAATGAACTAGGAAAGACATATGGAACATGCATGTAAAGAAAATATATTACTATGTTCCGATAACTCTCTTCGTGTTCGCTTCAGTTTCATTCCCTTCAAAGCTTCTAGCCAGGCCAAAGTCAGAAATTTTGGGATTCATATGGTGGTCAAGTAACACATTACTGGGTTTGAGGTCTCTGTGAACAATTCTGATTCTCGAATCTTGATGCAGATAAAGAAGTCCTCTACCTATTCCATTAATGATATGGAATCGCTTTTGCCAATTTAGTAACTTCCTTTGCATATCATCTGCAAAATTTTGCAGTTCATAAGATAAGTGATTTTCTTAATTAAGCTGTAAAGCATATTAAAATAAGTTTAAAGAGAAGAGGACAAACTGAAAATGAAGAAATCCAAGCTCTTGTTGGGCATATATTCATATACAAGAATCTTTTCTCGCTGAAGGCAACAACCCACGAGCTTAACAAGATTCCGGTGCTGAAGTTTAGCAATACACATGACTTCGTTTTTGAACTCTTTGAGTCCTTGGTTTGAATTCTTTGAAAGCCGCTTTACTGCTATTTCTTGGTTTCCTTCCAAAATGCCCTGAAATCCGTCATATATGGTAAACCAATTATAATTTAGGGGTGAATTCATTAACACCCACACTTTCACCTTGCACTATCAATAAACCACCTTAAGGTGATTCGTTACCGGTAACACACTGTCACCTTTCGAATGAATCAAAAACACTCTGACTTATGCAAAAAGGGGATGGTTTGACCTTTCTCATTTATCAGGAAAGGCAAAAGTGTGATCTTGATAAAACCATACCTTTTCTGTTTAAATCAAGATGTTTTGATTGATACAACATGTGACAATGTGTTATAGTTATTATAACAATGGAAAAACTCCAAGAACTGAAATATAAAACTATCTATAGAGAAATTTATTTAGCAAATTTATACGGTACACATAAGGTAATTATACAAACCAACATTTTCCGTTAGAACTGACGGAAAACGTTAAAAAATCTAAAAAACTAACAAGTCTACAATTAGTTTTTGCATTAAAATAATCATATGACAGTTACTTCTTGGAGTTTTTCATAACGAATTCCGCCATTTCTAATGGAAAATACTACCTTTTAACAGTTACTTTAAGTCTGTTGTATTAATTTGATCGACTAACTAGTTTATAGTTAGTTTTTGAACGATACATTTTTACAATAGTTAGTTCTTGAGGTTACCTTTATAACAATTCATAAATAGAGTGAGCTATTGATAGTGAAAAGTCAAAATGAACATGTAAATGTAACTTTCCTTATAATCTACAAAGACATGAAGGTGATGAATCCAAAATAATGTTACCTTGTACACAAGTCCAAACCCGCCCTCTCCGATCTTGTTTTGTGTTGAAAAGTTGTTGGTAGCAGTTGCTATCAAGCTAAAGTCAAATAATGGCAAGTCAAGATCTTCCTTTTTTATTTTGGTTCGAAAGTCTCCTTCTGCGTCTTCAGAAAAATTGATTCGATGAGACTGAGGAAGTATATGCTCCACATAAAATATGTAATTAATAGAAATATTTATAGCTCAACCTACTAACTATTTTGTTGAGTATTAAATTATGGATCTATAATGACTTAATTTTAAATGTTACCTTGTGTATTTGACTTGTTCTTGCACAAAATGTACATGATCAGACCAAGTCCTATAACAAGCCCTGTGAAGACTGAACTCACCATGATTGGCAATAGTATCTTGTTCTTCTGTGTAGAAAAACCTTCACCAAGACTCGTCACTGCCACAAACAAAAAAAATTAGCACAGAAGAACAAGATACTATTGTAGTGACGAGTCTTGGTGACTCGTACAACAATATCGAAAGTTTAGAACAAAACTAATACCTGCTTCTGATGCAGCCATACGAATGTATACATCGAGTTCGAGTTTATTCTTGTACTCTCTAATATCCAACAAGTCTCCGAACCACAACAAACATCCACTTCCCCCATCCCTAACATCCAAATTGGCATAAGCAGTACAAGAACAGTTCTTCTTGCAGACCATCTTACACTCGTCGAGGCTCATACTTCTGCTAAACCACGACTTCTGCGTATCGGGTAACTTCAAACCAGAGTACTTGAGGAAGACATCATGGCTGCAATTCAAAGGACTCCTCCTAACGCACCCGCCCGACCAATCCACCGTGTCCCATTTCTCAGGATACTTAGGCACAAACCCGCTCATACATTGGCACAACGGAGTATTGTCAAGATTGCAGCTTCCATAAGCACCACAAAGCGCATAAGCATCACAACTATCCGTCGGTCCAGCCAGGTATAGAATCCAAGTCTTCACCGGATCAACCCACATGGATCTCTGGATTAGTCCTTCATGCCCCAAAACCGTCCTGGAGAGGACACTGCTCTCAAGCAGCTCATAGCTGTAGTAAATCTCCTCATCACCAAGAACGAAATTAAACTTGTAAATCGGGTTTCTCCTCGGGTTAGGCGCTCCGCTGAACCTCAATCCATTCCAAGGACCAATCCTGAGCTTGATCACTGATCCTTGTGACACAATTAGCTGAGGGTATCCACTTGATAACATCCCACAAGTATAGTTACCCGGAGAAGGATCGTTAGGACTCTTCCACGATGTCAAGAACCTGTCAAGACCCTTGGCTCTGTCCACTCCAAGCTTGAAGCCCGGTAGGAACGTATCAGATGGGTAATCAAAGCTCTGCCATACGTAGTTCTCCGTGTCATGATCACTTTCATCTCTAACAACAAGATTTCCTGTACTCAGGAGCTGTAAAATTGGGTTCTGCACCGATCTTGATGTGTTGGAGGACCATATGAGGGTGTTGTTGTGACTTAGAAGGACAAGGACTCCATGGTTGATGAGGTTCAACGCACCGGTCGAGCTCTTGGCTAATGGGATGTGTCTGTTGGCAACCCATACTACTTCAATTGGGTGTGGCTTCTTGAACCAGATGCCAAGGTATTGGTTCTCTGAGTTCTGAGGGGTGAAGAACCCGAACTCGAAGTTTCCATCGGTCGAGACCAGGGTGTGGTTGCTTGTGAGGGGTTGGTTTGGGGTTAGGGTGTCAAGTGCTGCAAGGTTGTGTAGGCATAGCATAGAGAAGTGAAGAACAAGGGTTGTAGTTGTAAAGCCTTTCATGGATATGGTGATTTTGTTAATACACATATGGAGAAGAAAGTGTATTGGGTTTATTCTATAATTGGAATATAATATTTTGAGGACAATGATGTTAGAACATAAACTTACCCCCCTAACAAATTATGAAGATGTTATAAATCATACGTTTAAGTTAGATGGCCAACACCATAATAATATAGTAGACACATGGCATTCATTCATTTATAAGATACCCTTGACAAGGCAACATTACAATGTTATATATATATGATTTTACCAAGAACATATTTTTTGTTTAAAAAACAAAATTTATTAAACCAATAATCTCTGAAAATAAGAGTAGAAGAAGGTGATACACAATAAAGACCAACCCCAAGACAAAAATAAGATCGAAAAATAACGATTCAAAACCTTTCTGTAACAAAAGCTCACAAAGACACATGAACCAAACGAAATCGGAAAAAAAAAAGAACACCAGAGGCACAGAAACAGCCCACCGAGTCCACAGAATCTGGCAAACCTGCAAAGCCTGAACAAAAACCAGTTTCCTCTTCAAAGGCCGGTTGCTGGCCTAAAACTTTCAAGCAATGGTCAGGATGAACCAGATTCTTCACGTGTTTAAAGCCCATATCAATACAAAGATCCCGAGCAGGCTTTTCAATCTCTCCCTTCGAATAAACATGCAATTTTGTGACCATCATGGGGGTTGTCGAAGACTCCTTACCAAGAACATAATTATATTGGAGTGTTTAACTATCAGTTTCAGTTTTCAATTTAGTTAGTCTGTTTTTTTTTTGAAACGACAAAGACGAAGAAAATTGCATTACTAATACCAGCCAAATACTACAAGTAAGACTAAAACTCATGAGAATACGACATTGTTTGAGTTTTTCGTAGGACACCCGATACTCATGAATCCGTTGAAATAGGCTAGCTGTATCCTAGACGATAATATATATTCCTACGTCATACCCTGAACTGAGAAAGTAAATAATCAAAGACAAAACGGTAAAAGAATAACCAATCAAAGTACTTCAAAACGGAAAATAAACAGCGGAAACAACTAGAACTCGTTGGTGTAAACTCGCTCCCCCAAGACAAGACCAGTGGACTTGGTCCCACATCGTGAAGGGTAGGCCACCATCCATCTACCCGCCAAACCCCAACAAGCCTCATGAGGCCTGGCGGGGCTGTTTTACAGCTCGCACCTGATCAGAACCGTCCTCCACCTCCATTTTATCGAGCAGCCAGTACCGTCCATCGGAGATGACCGGAACCTCCTCCGTTAGGACCATGACAACAACATTGAGATCAACGTCATCGTACAATGATACTCCACCCAAACAATCCGAAATGGCCTGCAAGGGGTCCTTTCGGAGGAAAGATATGCAAAAGTTGCTGACTTGGCCTTATAATCGTCGGTGGCAGCGCCTTCGTGGTGCAGAGCGGAGGCCATACCATCGATTGATTATCTCATATCTGGACCTTTCCATGGTTATCGTTAAGCAGAGTTGTAGGTCGTGATACCGTCTGCGATGATACTTGGAGAGAGCTCCGTCGCGATGCGAGGAGCATATGGGGGCCTTCTCGTAGTGACGATGTGTGGTGGGACGGATCCCTAACACAATATTTTTGTTTTATTAATTCACCAAATTTTCTCAATGAACTCATCTCTTCCTCTAAATAATTTATTTTCAAATTTGTAAATAAATTTATCCGTAAAAGCACGTGTTAGAATACAACTATATTTAAACCTCTAACAATCTGCACTGATCTTTTAATTGAGTTAGCCCTCTAATAATTCTTTTTGTGGATAAGGTTGAAATGCTAATATAACAAAGAAAAGTCTGAGCCTGAACTATCTTATTTCCGTTTTCTGTACTCCATTAGTGAAGCTCTTAACGCATGAACTCTGTATCTCAGTGTTGGCGTGTGTGAATATGGCACCTTCCTAATATGTTAATAGTTGACTACAAAAGCCAGTCACTTTCAATGTGGCCTTTCCTTGCAAGTAAGCTCTGCCAGCAATACAACTTTTGATGGAACACCAAAAACATATTCTCATATTTTCTAGACAGTAGGAAACTTCATGCACGACTCTTGCATCAAATTTCATATACATATACAACTAATTTTTGACCTTCTAGCTTGGATGATGAGAAATGTCTAGCACTTGGCGTTGGAGTTCTGATGAGAATTTTCCAACACAAACGTTTCACGTTGACATATCGATTTAGGTTAAGTTTTTTTAATCAGCGATTTTTTTATTTCAACTCGAAACCAAAGACATCCAAAAGAGAGGCAGAGAAAGTGTAACACCAGTAATCGATTCGTAGACTGAGGAATGATAGAACTTGGTATTAAATAGAAGAACATAACAAGAAATCGGCACCCTACTAATGCCGTTTTCCTACTCTATTCCTATTACAAGATGAAATACTAATCAATACATGAAAACCCTAGCAAAGGAAGTTTTTTTTTTATCAGCAATTTTTGAAATTTATTAACCCGATCTTCGGAAATGAAGATTGGGCCAAGGGCAAGCCCTCCAGACGGTGTTACAAACAATGGACGAAAACAAATAGGAAGGTTGATTTATATATAGAGGTCTCCCCTTTCTGTTGATGCCAGCTTAAGGTGCAGGACCACATTTGGGTGCGCATGCGTTGTTAGGACCCTAATCGAATCCCTTAAGAATGCAACGCTCAGTCAAATAATCTGGATTTAAATATAAAACAATGTAGATTGCGTACCTGATTCCATGTCGAATACGAGAACAAGATCGGTTTGGCCTTCCACAGTTCAATCCCTTATGCTCTCACTCAATATGCTCTCGCTCTGCAGAAGGGGATGGAGGAGAAAAGAGAAACGACTGATTAATCTTAGGGGCCAAACCCTAATATGCCTTTATATATATGATCTGAATAAAGCACATTACTCTAATCAGATTTATATGAGTATCACACATTACAAAGCTCATACTCATTAATGTTTTAAATTGGGCTTCCCAACTAGTAGCCCAATACGAATCATAGACACCAAATATACTTGTCCAATTTGTAAGCCCACACGTTGGATTATTAAATAACCCAACAAGCGTTTGTAGAAAGATAAGGATGAAGAAGACGGTTGAGGCGTGCAGCGTGAGAGGCACACCTCAACTATAGGATCAAAATGCTACGGAGCTAATAGATGATGGTCTGATCATTGTGTTCAGTTATGATAATGACTCTGGGATCACGTTATAAGACTGAATATGGACTCGTTATGGAGAGAACTCGAAGACCTCGTATAGACCAACAAATTACTTTAATTCTCAAGTCTATTTATTTCATTCTTCTCTCATGGTTTAAATAACCATGGAGGTTTCTTAATTCTAATATAAAATTATTTGTAAACCTACCAACTTTCCGAATCATAATATAACTTGCAAACTAAAACATTAATTAAAAGAAAACAATTAAACCCCAAAATCTTAACCAACTAAAAGTACTCGACAACAGTTTTGGTGTGCTTTATCCAGCCTTGTACCGGCCCGTACGGTCCATAACATATTCCTGATCCAAAACCCACATTTTCACGAATAACGGTGTGTTGCTCATAACTCGTCACCTAAAGTCGCAGAGGATTTGTTAATAAATGTCGCATATGCATACTTTGCTGTTATCGAGTCACATTGCATCATAACACATTGCGTTAAATGCAGTAAAGGGTGTTGGGGTATAACAACGTGGAACAATATTGAAGCAAGAAGAAACCAAGGGAAAATAAGCAATCACACAAGAACACAAGAATTTACGTGGTTCGGCAATTTACCTACGTCCACGGTTTCACTACTCTCTTCTTATTGCTCTCACAATGAATGAATGATTTGTTTTTACAAGTACATGGTATTTATAGGAGAAGACAATGGGTAAAATAAGGTAGGAATTAGGTTTCCTAATCCTAATATGAAATCTCCTCTAATTGCCTACTCAAGTCTCTTACCTAAATCTATTAGGAAGACTAGACCTTTCCTAAATAAAATAGGAAGTCTCCACACAACCCTAACAAAGGGTATCCAAAAACGTAAGGACAAGAAACAAGTGCTTTATCATACTGAATTCGTCCTTCTCGGGAGTGATCGCTTTCAGGACTTGGTGCAGTCATGTACTGTTTGTGCAAAAATAAGGAGCTTCATGCAGAAGAAGACATCCAAATGGAAGACTATGAGTTGCCATTGCTTGACTTTGCTGCTATAACAACTGCTACTAACAACTTCTCTCTAAAGAATAAGTTTGGAGAGTGTGTTTTTGGGCTTGTTTTTAAGGTAATATTTGGATTCCTTACCTCACTAAAAGAGTCTCTATACAAAACTGGTAATCTACATACGGTGGATGATTTCAGGGAGTTACGAAAGAGAATCAAGATATACAGTGAAGAGGCTTTCGATGAACTCAAACCAAGGACCAGATGAGTTAAGAAATGAAGTCATTTGTACTGCTAAACTTCAACACCAAAACCTCGTTAAGCTCGTGGGTTGTTGCATTCAGCAAGAAAAGATGCTTGTACATGAATATATGCCCAACAAAAGTTTGGATTTCTTCATTTTCAGTTAGTCTCTTGCACTTGACCTTATTATACTATGTTTTTTGCTCATATTATGAACTGCAAAAAGTATAGCGATTGGAAAATTTTGGCAGATCAAATGGAAAGGAAGTTACTGAATTTGCAAACGCGATTTCATATCATCAATGGGATTGCTAGAGGTCTTCTTTACCTACATCATGATTCAAGACTCAGAATTGTTCATAGATATCTCAAAGCAAGTAATGTGTTATTAGATCACGAAATGAATCCCAAAATTTCACTTTGGCTTGGCTAGAAGTTTTGGTGGGAATGAAACTGAAGCTAACACGAAGAGAGTTGTGGGAACATAGTAAGAACATCTCTACAAGCATGTGTTGCTTCATTGTTCTTCGGGTAACTTCATCAACACCCCATTTGACCTTTGTTTCTCCCATACACACTGTCACATTTCATTCATCATCAAAAACACCCGATCTGTGTCATTTTGTCCCCAAAAACACTGATAAATGAGAAAGGTGACAGTCTTTAGGTGTGTCTGATAAAAACCATCTTTTCTGTGTAAATTCAGATGTTTTTGATTAATACGAAAGGCGACAGTGTGTTACTATAACCCCTATGGGAGGTTTTTTGTAGTGAAAGGTCAAAAGTGGGTATGGAAATGTAGTATTCCATTGTTCTTTAGTTCATTTTGTTTGGTTATATGCCTCAGGAGTATGCAATTGATGGGATCTTCTCAAAAAAATCAGATATCATCCAGTAGACCACTACCATAATCTTGTTGGACATGTAAGGACGACTTCATTTTCTTCCTTGTTCTTCCGATTTATGATCACGTCGAAACCTCTATCTCATTGATATGACATTGAACGTTTAGGCTTGGAAACTTGTTAAAGAAGGAGGTCCTTAGAACTGACTGATGAGTTGCTTGATGGTTTTGTTAATACATCAGAGGTGTCAAGAACAAGTCATGTAGTTTTGTTGTGTGTCCAACATGTTATAAAATGATAGCCAATTAAACGAAATAGATCAAAAACCAAAACGTAAAGAATACAACGATATAACGTGGAAAACCCCTCCAAACAACGGAGAGGAAAAAATCATGGATGCCAACCAGTAAAACTTCACTATATGGAGAGTGTTTACACAACGTCGGGGATTTATACTAATTCAACTTATCCCTCATGACAGCTTACATGTGGCATTGATAGGAGTGGTGTAGAGATACTTCATACACAATAGGGAAACAAAAAATCTCTACAATTAAGACCCAATTTCCTAATATCTATTACTTTGACAACAAGGCATAGGATTTCCTATATTGTTTACTTTCTAATCAAGTCAAGACAATTCCCTAAACTGGTTGCTTGGTAACCATGCCACAATGTAACTTTAATTTGGATCAACTTTCAACAAACTCCACATTGAGACAAATTCCTCCTTGTAGCAGACATCTCCCTGGACAAACAAAGAAAATACTTTCGGCGCCAAACAGCCACTAGGGCTTTACAGTTATATCAACTAAGCGTGAGCAAAACTCAAACTTAGCAACAGGAACTGGCTTTGTCATCATATCAGCAGGATTATCATAATCATGATCCACCTGTTCAGCACAACTCAAAGCATAATGAATAACGTTACATTGTTCAATTAAACGAGGGCGAGGACCTTTGTTTCTCCTCGGTCTATCAACAACAATGGAATTATTTGTTTGCTGCAAAACATGCGGTGTAAGCTAAACAACATTTTCATTATTTTCAACAACCTCATTTACTTTTTCGTCCAGGTGCTCCACCTTCACGCTTATCCTCTGTTGCTCATCATCAGAAAAATTAGCAACATCAAGAATATCAGAAGCATCTACAGAGGAACTATCATTAAAATTAATAGCCTCATTAAAAACAACATTCCAGCTCAGCAAAATTCATTTAGTTTCAGAATTCCATAACTTATATGCCTTTACTCCTGAACCATAACCAAGAAACACACATTTGACAGCTCTAGGCTCTAACTTTCCATAATCAACGTGTGCATAAGAAGTGCAACCAAAAACTCTTAACAGTGAATAATCAGCAGGTGAACCAGACCATACCTCAACGGGAGTTTTCTTATTAAGTGGAATGCTTGGTGACATGTTTATTAAGTAGCAGGCGGTGGAGGCAGCTTCGGCCCAAAAACGTCTACTCATGCGATCATTTGAAAGCATGCACCAAGCCTTAGAGATGATGGTTCGGTTCATGCGCTCAGCCACACCATTATGTTGAGGAGTGGACGGGATGATGTAGTGCCTTACAATGCCTTCGTTGCTACAATAGTTGTCAAAATCATTTAAACAAAACTCCATGTCATTGTCAGTATGAAGCACTTTTACCTTCTTAGTTTGCTTCTCTACCATAGCTTTCCACTTCTTAAAAGCATCAAACATATCAGATTTATGTTTTAGAAAATAAGGCCACACTTTTCTAGAGTAATCATCAATGATAGTAAACATGTAATTTGCACCACCAGGAGAAGTTTTACGGGAAAGTCCCCAAACATCAGCATGCACATAATCTAATATCCCTTTAGTGGTATGAACGGAAACATTGAATTTAACTCTCTTATGCTTACCAAAAATGCAGTGCTCACAAAACTCCAACTTACTCATGTTGCAGTCATCAAGTAAATATCTCTTGATCAACTCTTCGACTTGTGATTTTGATGCTTGGTAGTGATAACCCCTTGCCTGAGCCTAAATAACCTGGATTTTTCAGTGAAAGGAAAAGTGTTTGTGGCAAAAGCTTTGACTAGCATGAACCATGCTCTAACAAGTTACCCAAACAATAATAAGTGCTCGTTAAATACTTAGCCCTAACATCTTTTTTTTGAAACGGGTAACCGGAGATTTCATTAATGCCAAAAGGCAATCATACAGAAAGAGGCGTGACCGCCTCGGGTTCCAGATATTTGTCCGGGCCGACCGTAGCTAGCCTGGCGCTCATGGACCCATAATTTTAACCCACATGAACTCGTGGGAAACAACTCAAGACAACTCCCTACCGTCGTTTCAAAATACGTTACAAGGAAATAATAAATCAAAGTCCTAATCTTATTCGACCTAGCACAGTCCCAAACGGTTAATCGACCTAACACAGTGAATAACCAATAACTTATTCGACCTAAAACAGGAACATAAATGAGCACACGATCGAAAGAGCAGACTACCAAAACTGTGATGCCAGGTCTTCTAGGCCCCGTGCCATTGGAGCGATCTATGATAGGCAATTCTTCGTCTTGATTCACCCTGCTCTTTCGAAGTAGTGCAGAAGGCGAGAGCATCGATTCGATCCGCAGCGGTTTGTTCGAGATCGAGGGTCCAGACTTCGGGTGTCGTGGAGGCAGACCCCTTCTTATCGTCCTTCCTCCCGGATCCCAGATCCGTCGGGGAAACGGACCCATGCCGGCGATAGGTGGCACGACGCATGGAGCCCGTAACCCAGAGAGTGGCAGGAGGGTCACGGTGGCTGCGAGCCTTCCAGGAATCAGGGGCGGCGGCGGTGGAAGAACCTTGAAGCCGAGGCTTCGATGGTGGAGGCATGAAATTGCCATAGAGGCGGCTGACGGTGGAGCGGCGGCGACGACGACGGTGAAACCTTAGAAAGGTTAGAAGAGTAACCTAAACGAGGTTGTGTGGAGAGCTTTTGAATAATTTAAGGTCGAGGCTTCAATGATGGAGTAGAAGGGGGAAGGGGGAGAAGGCTGCACAGAGCAGCCCCTTTAGCACTAACATCTTGCTTCTCATTTTGAACTAAAAATACAAGTTGGGCTTCTGCGTACAATTTGGAAATTAAAATGCATTTAGGCATTATCTTCTACATTCCTTTGACGTGGATACATTGAGTTTATACATGGTGCGAGGCAAAAATATAAGAAGTTGAATAAATTGTAGTCTGAAAGAAACATCTGTTATGTGTTTCCTATAATGGACCTGATTTTATTTTTTTTTTATTTTTTTATTTTTTTTTGTCTTTTTATCTTGTCTTTTAGTTTCATTAGTGGGCCTATTTGTTTTGGCCTAGTCAACGGCCGAATTCTATATTTCTCCTTTGTAGTATATCCATAAAAGCTCAGATTCTATGACAATCCAAAACTGTACCATCCTTCATCTACATGTCTCTCTTTTGCTCCTCTCTTCCTCTCATATTCTCCAATCTTCCTCTCTTGGTGAATTTAAGGTTCACAACCCTAATTCCGTTGTTTCTTCGAATAATCCATTGTCACTGGTATTAGAGACTTTTTCGTGCATCATATCCGACCCGTCCTCCTCTCGTCAATTACAGGAGGATCTAGCAGCTACAACCATGGACAACAAGTTCTCGGAGCTCACGACCTAATCGGTGTTTTGGACGCCAAAATTTCCGACTCACCGATGTGATCGCACTACACTGTTCCTCTGCCACCTCCTCTAAGCTCTTCCATTTCAGCCCCTCTAGTTCAACCCAACATATAGGGTACACCGCGGGGGCCTTTTCGATACCCCTCACATAAGAGAGAACACATAGCTAGGAAGCCACCCCGCTTTGATGGCTCAGATTTCATGGGGGGGAGCTCAAGTTCCACCAGTATTGCATAGTTGAAAACGTCGTTGATGACGAAATGATTCGGGAGGCCATGGTTGGCTTCCAAAATCCTGCAATCCGCCATCACTTGCACTTTTTTTTGTGAACGTCGGGGAGAAACCAGTCCTTTCTGGTAAGAAATTGGTCAGAAAACGTCGGCCTATGAAGAAGCTGGTGGGGTTCGCAATGTCTTCAGGGAATTCGGCGCAATTCGGTATTCCTCCTTTTTTTCTCCGGCTTAACTGGAATAGATTTTTTTTCTGGGTTTGTACGTTATAGCTCACAAGACGAGGCGAACCAAGCCGTCTCAGTTGAAAGGTTTCAAGGTTAATGGCTTCACTCTATTTGTGGCTATTCCTCGGCGCCGGTTGGTCTCGTCGGTGACAACGAATCCGAAACATAGCATTGCAATGGACGAAAGAGTAGCCGGGAGATCATCGTGGTTCAGGCCAATGCCCCCAAGAGTGAAAAGGTGTAAAGACCGCCTCAGTTTAAAAAGTTTTATTTTTTTTAAAGTGTTCGTCGGAACGTCGAGGGTGAAATTTGGGTTTAATATTTTATTCGTTAAAAAAAAGGAGTTTTAAACAGAAAAAGAAAGAAAGAGAGGTTGGACCGGTCAGACCTGACCAGACCCGCAGGCCCGGCCAGGCCAGGCCCGACACCCGCCCCCTCGCTTGGGCCTGAGGCCCGCTTCCTCGCCAGCGGCCCAAAAAGGGCATGTGGCCCGCTTTACTCAAGGGACGAAGTAGGTTTCTGAAACCCTACTTCACTCTTTCTCCCTCGAAACCAATTCTCTCCCTCACGAGCCTCACCCACTCCCGCCTCCTCCTCTCTACTCACCACCTCACGGCCGCCACACCTCCCCCGTCCGACCTCTCCCGGCGTTCTCTCTCCCATCTTCGTTCAGCCCGACCTCCTCTCAGTCCAAATCAAGCCGCCGCCCTTTCCTCCCTCATCTGGATCCCGATCTCTCACCCTGCTCCACCAGAGGGTCGCCCTGTCCCCGCCGTCACTGTACACGGCCAGAGACGAGACGGTCTCGCCGCGTGCTCTCCAGATCTGGGACGTGAACCGCGCCGTCCAGATCTGACGACGAGTTTCGCCGTGCTCCGCCGCCGCCTTCTTCATCTCCTCCTTCCTCCTCACCCACCGTCGAGTTGTTCCTAAGGTGAGGCCTCGGTTGCCGGCGTTCTTGCCGGTGACCGGTCGGTTTTTGACCCGAGACCTCATTTCTCTTCCTTGTGTTTTCCTTTCTTCCCGAGCAGTTTGCATCTGGGCAGTGAAATCGTTTTGGTTATAGATCTGGACTGTTTTGGAAAAACAATAAAATCAAAAGAAATGGATTTAAATCATAAAGGAATCAAAACAGTTTTGATTTAAAACGTTAACGAAACAGACGGTTAATCGGACCTAGAACGGGACAAAAACGGGACGTTGAACCGGGCCTCGGGAATCGTGCCCGAAACCCGTACCCCGGGAATCGTGCACGAAACCTGCGCCTCGGAAAACGTGCACTGAGTCTGCGCTCGGGGCTCGATTACTCGAACCCGATTCGTCGTTTAAGCCCGCTTTTAGCCCGCTCGAGTTTAAAAGGAAATGGTTAAACTTAAATCGAAACAGTCATCACTTTTAATTTATCTTTGAAACCGTTTTTGATTGTGGCTTTCGTTTTAAATCAGAGTCCGGCTTCGATCGAAGAGAAGACCGGAGTTAAACCTAAGCGCGGACTTCGCCCTAGGAGACGGTGTTGGCCCGGTCGTCGGCAGCTAGGAGACGCTGCTGTGGTATCGTCTTGAGGTAGGGAAAGTAGCGGATACCGCTTTATTTACGGAAAGTTACTAGCGTGCATGATTAGGGTTTAATAATAAAACCGGAAAGACCATAGTTTGACATGTAGGATGTGAACAACTAGCGTAGACGTGTGAACTATGAACATTTACGTTTTCTGTCTTGGGAATTGTGTGCTGGTAGATTCGGGCCATGTCGTGTCGTAGGGTTGTTTGCTTTGTGCATCTGCTTGGTGTGCCTTGTATTGTTGAACGGATAATAAATAACGAACATGAAAAAGAGTAGAATCAAACTAGCGATGCATGTTGATGACCTGTGTGGTTATTTCCTGTTCATTCGATATGTTGAACTGTGGGATGGTTGGGGATTTGATATCGGTTAAGCCGGTGGGGTTACCACGCTGATTGTGGTGTCGGTAAGTGATGGTAAGTACGTGACGGTTATGAGTGTGATTAGGAGTCTAATGAGATTTTACTCGGTGTTGCATGATGTGACTGTGTGGGCAAGTGTGCCATGTTTGATAATGTGAACCTTGATTGTGATATGACCGGGTGAGTGATAGACCGGGTGTATGCTAAGATGGTCCGACTGGTATACCGAGACCATCGGTGAATGTGCTGTGTGCGAAACCATGTGGGTGTTTAAGAGACGGCGTAGCCGGATGGATAATCATATCGAGGCCAAGGATGGCGTGTTCAGATGACTCATAATCCGGGATGGGATTGATCGAGGAGTGTGCCGGTTTTATATTTACGTTGAGTAGAGCCCTTCATCTGTGTGAGGAGGAAGATATCGTGACTGACGCTGTGTGTTCCAATGCGATATAAGCGGCTGTGTGCAAATTGGTGGAGTTCCAGTTCGGTACATACGAGAGTAGCGCCATTCGTTTGTGTGAGGAGGAAGATATCGTGATTGACGCTGTATGTTCAGGTGCGATATAATCAGCTGTGTGCAAATCGATGGAGTTGACTCCCGCAATTTACGACATCTATGTGCGTTTCAACCGGACCCTTCCCCGTTATTTGCTGTGTGCCGTCCTATGGACTCTCTGTGTGTTCTGCTGCGTGCCTTTTTCTCTGGGTTGGTCTGTGTGTGCGAAGTGCATGTGGTTGGGCTTTGGGCGCTGTCTACTGTGTGTGCCGTGCGGGCAGTCTGGTTTGTGCCTTGGGTTAAGTGTGACTTGGGTCTTGTGAGAGCGTGTGGTGACTTGAGATGGTTATACCTAATTTCTGCGTTGCAGTGCGAGTTCGCACGCGTGGTCGGTTGTGAGATAATCGTAGGTGTTGTTCATAGAGAATTGTTAGGTGATGGCTGTCAAGAGCTGGTTGGGGAAAGTGGTTTTGAGTTCGGTTTGTTGTGAGTTGTTGTGAGGGTTGTGCCTGAGTGAGGGCCAAGTGTTGTATGAGAGTAATGGTTTATTTGTTTCGAATAGTGGTGTGTTACGAGTATGCCCTAATTGGACGGTTACCCGTGGTGATGAACTGTGGTTTAGAACCTTAACTACTTTTCCTACTGAGCGTAAGCTCACCCCCTTACTTTGTTGTGTTTCATGTGTTGAGCGGGATCTGTACTAGCAGGACTCTCGGAGCTTGGGAGCTAGCGAGAGTTTAGCTAGTGTCTAGCGACGTACTTTTAACTGTTGAACTGTTTACTATTGTTTTATTGAGCTACGACTTGCGACATTGTTTAAAGTTTTAAAAATTGTGAATCGAGGCTTGTTGGTTTTATTTTCGACGAAAATCATTATTGTTTTAGCTCACGTCTCGAATTCGGTCAAAACCGGATTTGGGGCGTGAAAAAAGGCGACACATCTGGACGGTTTTTTCACCAGAGACTTGCCGGATTCTGCTTCTCAGGGAGGTGTTGTTGGTTCTCAGGTTTCGGGTCGGATTCATGATCCTGTAAGTCATAGGTTTTCGAAATCCGAACCTCAGTCTGATCCAGTTGTTACGGGTGAGAATTAAAGTGGGATTGGCGACTGCGATTTGCGTGGGGAGATTGCCTCTATTTATATTGTCACAAATTCTCTTGTATCACGTGGGGAAGATGACGCTACTATAGTTGTCAATGAGCTAGTTGTAACGGATGGGCCCGAGGATGGGCTAGAACAATTGGTCCCAATTTTATGTCCCTTAACAAGGCCGGATGGATTGGTTGGTGAATTTAATTTGGGAGCCGGGTTGCTTTTGGGTCAAGAAACTCGGGTTCCACCATATTGTCATGCAACCCAAACAAATGTGCTCAATTCTCTCGGATCTGGTTTGAACATGGTGGTGTTGGACCGTGCTCAGGGTGCTACTGGTCACATTTCTACGGGTCAGACGTCACAACAAGTGACAATTAGTGATCCTATCGGGGATCATCAGAGTCTGTGTAAGGAGGTTCTTCTCCAACCTCCAAAATGTATGCTTCCGTTTAAGGATCGTCATTCGAAGAAGGTTCCGTCTAGAGATTCGAATCGTCAAAGTCGGCCTCCAAGTTTTTTAGCGGATTACTATACTGCTGAAATCAAACCAGATCATTCTTTGGGCCGTGAGAGTTTGGAAATATTGTGGACGTTGGGAAACAGATTTTACAAACTCAAGCCGCTCAGACTGATAGAGCACCAAAGAACCAAGGTTAACTGCCTTTTTTCCAACTTTCGTGCGATAACTCCAATCACCCGAGCTATTTTTTGTTGCATTATCAACTGTAAAGCTTCCGGAATTGCCTCTTTTATCAGTAGAAGTCTTGGCTCTTGTCTGATAACAAACAACTGGATGAACAATTTTCGTTGACTGACCATAAGGGTGCAATTGTTATTTCTATCTATACTTAACTGGCCTATAGTATCATATAACTAATTGAATGAAATATATCACCTATTTTTATTAGCAGATGTTTGTGACCAACAAATTATGTACCCCATGAGACATTTTAAAACACATGCGATCAAAAATGCGTGACCAAAATATAAGGAAACCAAAAGGTAGTTGACCTTATTTTTGTTATTTTTATTTATAATCATGTCTTACCATATGGTTGACCCAAACACACACCTACCTTATCGAATTGGAGAACTAATAACTGCGATGACGAATTGACCGGCAATCGGTTCAACCCAACAAGACTAATGAAAGGTCAACGGAGCTGTTCCTTCCACGACCAGTGAGTTAAAAAATAAAGAAATAGGAGAGAAATTTAATGCTTGGTCGAAAGGTCAATGGAGCTGTCTCTTCCAATCACAAGTAGATTGTGAAAGTCAAATATATCAGCCTTGTATTTCTTCAACCACTTAACACGATATTTGAGTCATTAAACATTCTTTACGCTTCATTCTCTCATTTGTACCATACTAACAATACGAGAGCATGTCAATGCAAACCGTTGTTTATTGCTCCTTTTTGTTGTGCATAACAACGGTTTGTGCAGCACATGACACAATGAATCCCAACCAGCCCCTTACCGGGAACCAGACCTTGGTTTCGGCTGATGAAACTTTCGAGCTCGGCTTCTTCAGCCCTCAGAATTCAGAGAAGCAATACCTTGGCATCTGGTTCAAGAAACCACGACCCATCACAGTTGTATGGGTTGCCAACAGAGAAATTTCACTTCCCAAGAACTCTGCAGGTGCTTTGAAGCTCACTGATCATGGAGTTCTCGTCGTTCTCGGTCGCAACAATACTCTCATTTGGTCTTCCAACAGTTCAAGAACCGTGCAGAACCCAGTCGCGCAGCTCTTGAGTTCAGGTATTGACGATAATCAAATCAGAATAAATATGATTGATTTGACTTGACTACGGTAGTTAATTAGAATATTATTTAGGGTAAACCCCATTTCCATACGGTAAAATGATATTTTTTTCGCACGTCTGTGCTGTAACCACCTTTGTATGCAAGTCTTATCAGTGATCTTTTTTTTCATTTTCAAGTCTTACCAATGACTTTTAGTTATTTAAAAAAATACATGACCTTTTTTTGTAAATATCAGCGTCACCTTTAACAAATTTAGTCACTTTTTGAAAATTAACGATCGTTTTCTGACAGGACTTAAACATAAAGGTCGCCAAAGTATGGATTTACCACTTTCACCTTAGTCTACATCACAGAAATGTCGTTACTTATTTAATACATGAAAATATTGTTGTGTTAGAATATAACTATAATTGGGCCTTCAACTATCCGTTTGAACTTCTAGTTGAATTTATTCTCTAATATAATATCAGAACTTGATTTTTCACGGATCCTGGTTCAAACCCCACCATTTACAAAAATTCTATTTTCTTCTTCATTTATAAATTTTTTCCAGAAAGGCCCAGGTTTTATCACTCTTCTTAATGTGCTCATCTCCTCTTCTAGATAGTTCACCTCCAAACACGTAAACGAGTTTGTCCGTGAAGACGCAGATTAGAATATAACTATAATTGAGTCTTCAATTATCAGTTGAGACGAAAATGACCATAACACAAAAAACATACCGATTTGATTTGATTACGGTAATTAACTAGAATATTATTTACAACAGGAAATCTTGTTGTGAGAGACAAAAATGATGAAGACCCAGAAAACTTCGTATGGCAGAGTTTCGACTACCCATCGGATACAATGCTTCCAGGGTTTAAGCTAGGAAGAGTCCGACCAACAGGTCTGGATAGGTTCCTGACATCCTGGAGGAGCCCTGAAGACCCTTCTCCAGGTAATACTACTTGGGGACTGCTATTCACTGGTTATCCACAAATTGTTCAGTGGGAAGGTTCAGTCATCAAGAGCAGGGTAGGGCCTTGGAATGGCTTGAGGTTTAGCGGGACACTACCAAGGGATACAAAACCATTAGGTACATTCAAGTTAGTTCTTACGAGCTCGGAGATTTACTGCACCTATGATCTACTCAAGAACTCTATCCTCTACCGGCTAGTTTTAAGTCCTCGAGGCATTGTCGAAGAATACTTGTGGTTTAATCCAGACGGGAGGCGCTACGTTACTGTACAAACAGACAGTTGTGATGCTTATGCTCTATGTGGTGCCTATGGAAGCTGCAGTACTGACAACAGTCCATTGTGCCAATGCATAAGTGGTTTTGTGCCCAAATTTCCTGAAGAATGGGACAGGTTCGAGTGGTTTAACGGGTGTGTCAGGAGTACTCCTTTGAACTGCACTGATGATGTGTTCTTGAAGTATTCTGGTTTGAAATTACCCGACACGCAGAGGTCATGGTTTAACACGACGGTGAACCTCGAAGACTGTAAGATGATCTGCAAGAAGAATTGCTCTTGTATGGCTTATGCTAACTTGGATATCAGGGATGGTGGAAGTGGATGTTTGTTGTGGTTCGGAGACCTGCTTGATATTAGAAAAAACAGTAACGAAGTTGGGCTAGATATTCACATTCGTATGGATGCATCGGAAGCAGGTACTTATTTCGTTATAAATAGTTGTTATACCCCTTGACGACCTCTGATTTTTAGGAATCCTTATAGGTAATGGGTTATCAGGACTGTCGCCTTTCGTTAGTCATCAAAAACCCTGCGATTCACATTGAATGTTGGGGAAACCATGACTCCTGACGTCCTTTCAGGTTTATTTTAGCGATCCTGACTGGGCTTGACCTTCTTTTGCACTTCCCATCTGTGAACTTTCCTTTATTTGCACAAACTAATAACTTCCGTCTATTTGGATGATTCCATTAGGAAAATGCTACTGCGCACGTGACAACACATGTCCAAAAAACTAACGGAATCGTTAAAATAGACAAAAATTGTAAGTTTGTGCAAAAAATGGAAAGGTCACAATTAGGAACTGCACAAAAAGGTCAAGCCCAGTTATGATCGCCAAAAGAAACCTCACAGGTAGTTAGGTTCCATGGTTACCCCTGGAATGTTTCTAATCCAAAACCGACATTTTCAGCGGGTGTTTGGTGAATAACGGTGTGTTGCTGATAACCCCTGACCTAAGGTCGTAGAGGATTTGTTAACAAAGTTACCGCATTCTCTTACGTATTTTGGTTGCATTTGCACACTTTGCGGTTATCGGGTTAGATTGCATAACAAATTGCGTAAAATGCAGAAAAGCTTGTCCAAAAACACATGGACAAGAAACATGTTGTAATTATACTGAGTTCAGCCTTCTCGGGGATGATCGCTTTAGGACTGGGTGCAGTCATGTACTTTTTGTGCAAAAAGAAGCAGCTTGATGCAGAAGAAGACATCCATAAGGAAGATTTTGAGTTGCCATTGATTGACTTTGCTGCTATAACAACTGCTACCAATAACTTCTCCCCAGAAAATAAGCTTGGAGAGGGTGGTTTTGGTCCTGTTTATAAGGTAATGTTTGGACTCTTAACCTTATTAAAAGCATGAAAAACTCTACGAACTGACGGTTATTTAACTACTAAAATAAAATAAAAATTAACTATAGACTATTTTAATTAGCAAGCTATAACGTTACAGTTTAGTAATTAAACCCCAAAACTGACAAGCTTACAATTAGTTTTTGAGCTAAAATAGTCATACGACAATTAGTTCTTGGAGTTTTTTTCTACGTTTCTGTCATTTTTAATGGAAAACATTATTTTTTAACAATTACATAACTGTACAATTATTATTTGGTCAACTAGACAGTCAACCCTTAGTTTTTACGCGGTACAAACTCAACATAGTTAGTTCCTGGTATTGTCCCTATATAAAAAGTTGATTTACTACATATGGCTGATAATTTCAGGGCATCATGAAAGAGAACCAAGAAGTAGCAGTGAAGAGGCTTTCAAGGAACTCAAACCAAGGACTCAATGAGTTCAGAAATGAAGTCATATGTATTGCTAAACTTCAGCACCGAAACCTCGTTAAGCTCGTGGGATGTTGCATTCAGCAAGAAAAGATGCTTGTTTACGAATATATGCCGAACAAAAGCTTGGATTTCTTCATTTTCGGTTTGTCTCTCACACTTCAGACCTTATTTTACTACGTTTTGTGCTTATATTATGAACTGCAAAAAGTACTATATCTTGATAGCTATTGAGAAAATTTTGGCAGATAAAATGGAAAGGAAGTTATTGAATTGGCAAACGCGATTTCATATCATCAATGGGATTGCTAGAGGGCTTCTTTACCTGCATCAAGATTCAAGACTCCGAATTGTCCATAGGGATCTTAAAGCCAGTAACGTGTTACTAGATCACGAAATGAATCCCAAGATTTCTGACTTTGGTTTGGCAAGAAGTTTTGGTGGGAATGAAACTGAAGCAAACACGAAAAGAGTTGTCGGAACATAGTAAGAATTTTCTCACATCCATGTTCCATGTTTGATTTCATTTTCATCGGGTATGTTCTGTAATTTCGTGCAGTGGTTACATGTCTCCTGAATATGCAGTTGACGGGATCTTCTCAGTAAAATCGGATGTGTTTAGCTATGGTGTTTTGGTGTTGGAGATAGTGACAGGGAAGCAAAATAGAGGGTTTAGTCACCCAGATCACTACCATAATCTTCTTGGACATGTAAGATTGATTTCAATTATATATGTCCATCTTTGTTTGAAGGAAGAACTCTCAATACTAACTATCTCCAATTTGTACATCTTAAAAACTGGTTGTTGATTTATTTGTCGATCAGATCAGTACTTTTGACTTATAGTAATTATACAAACTAACATTTTTCGTTAGAGGTGACGGAGAAAGTTAAGAAAAAGTCCAAGAACTAACTGCAACAAGACTATTGAACTCAAAAACTAACCGTAGACTTGTTAGTATTTTGAGTTTTTCCTAACGTTTTTTGTCATCTATAACGGAAAATGTTAGTTTGTATACTACCATAAGTCAAGAGTACTGATCAGATTGACAAATAAGTCAGCAGCAAGTTCTTGAGCGGTACAACTCGACGATAGTTAGTTCTTGGTTTTACCCCTTGTTTGAATTGTGATCAATGTGTATACATGTCATTGAACATTTTTAGGCATGGAATCTCTTTAAAGAAGGGAAATCTTTGGAATTGATAGATGAAGTGCTCGAGAGCTTGAGTAATGTATCAGAAGTGTCGAGATCGATCCATGTAGCTTTGTTGTGTGTTCAAAGAAGCCCGGAAGATAGGCCAAGCATGCCTACTGTGGTTTTGATGTTAAGTAGTGACAACGCATTGCCCGAGCCTAAAGAGCCTGGCTTTTACATGGAAAGGGATGTGTTTGATGCAGGAAATAAGACTAAACCTTTTTCAAACAATGGAATTAGCCTGACATTGTTATGTCCTCGTTAGTTAAGCACGAAGTTTACGAATGTTTTAACATTTTTCATATGCTTATATTGAGGTTGATCTAATAGTTCTGATTTAGATTCAAAGTGTGTAACTATTTGTATCCTCTAGTCACTTCGCCTACTTAACAGTAATTCAACTATAGACTTATCTTGTAAAAGTATACATGTTTTGCATATGCCACACTATCCAAAGAAGAAAAGAGCGAAGTAGTCCTGAGTCTAAGATTACAAAGTCTTAACAATTACAGAAAAAGCAAAGAAACTACAGAAGCAGTAACAAAAGAAGACTAACTCTCCTCATCGGTAACCCACTCATCACCTTCTGAAGCCTCATCTGCTTGAACAGGTAAAGGTGGAAGAGTTTTAAACGCTTCTACAACCTGAGCCCACACATCAATAGGATTTACAATCCTTTCACGAGTCAATGAGCGTGCTCGTAGTATAGACTGAGCAATGACATAATTTGAAAGATGCTCAATAGGTCGACTCTGTCGTTCCAGAGGTTTGAGGAGAGTATCCTTTCATAGACTGCCCTCTTAACCCGAAGGACCACCCTGAAACTCTTCCTAAGAGGTAATTCATACTTCAAAATAGTAGCGTACAAAGCCTGAACCAAACAAAGTACCTGCTACTGACTACTCTATACCTCATACATATCTAACGTGCACTTAGTATTGTAATTTCATCGTTTGAATTACTAGTTTCTTTCAAAACCACTTCCCTTTCAGTGAAAAAACCTGGCTCTTTAGGCTCAGGCAATGGACTGTCACTAGCAAGCATCAAAACCACAGTAGACATGTTTGGCCTATCTTCAGGACTTCGCTGCACACACAACAAACTTACATGGATGGATCTTGACATCTCCAATAGATTAATGGAATCGTCGAGTAACTCATCAGTAAGTTCTAAGGACCTTCCTTCTTTGAACAACTTCCATGCCTAAAAATTCAATGAAATCTATGAGTTGGAAGTTTCAACATTGATCCCAAATAACACGAAAGAAAAACAACTCGGACTCTGCCTTACATGTCCAAGAAGATTATGGTAGTGGTCCGGATGATAAAACCCTCTATTTCTCTTGCCCGTCAATATCTCCAACAACAAAACACCATAACTAAACACATCTGATTTCACCGAGAATACTCCATCGATTGCATACTCGGGGGACATATAGCCACTGCATCAAATACACAACGAACAAAATGAACAATGGAAGCCAAACATGGATCATGCAAGTAAGAATACTCTTACTATGTTCCAACGACTCTCTTCGTGTTTGCCTCAGTTTCATTCCCACCAAAACTTCTAGCCAGGCCAAAGTCAGAAATCTTGGGATTCATTTCATGATCTAGTAACACATTACTGGCTTTGAGATCTCTATGAACAATTCGGAGTCTTGAATCTTGGTGAAGATAAAGAAGCCCTCTAGCAATCCCATTGATGATATCGACACGCTTTTCCCAATTCAATAACTTCCTCTGCATTTGATCTGCCAAAGTTTTCACCTTGCTTTCAAAATATAGTACTGTTTGCAGTTCATATTTACTTAGACTAGTAAACCATAATGAAGTAAAACTGAAGTGTAGTAGACAAACTGAAAATGAAGAAGTCCAGGCTTTTGTTGGGCATATATTCATATACAAGCATCTTTTCTTGCTGAATGCAATAACCCACGAGCCTAACAAGGTTCCGGTGCTGAAGTTTAGCAATACAAATGGCTTCATTTCTGAACTCATCGAGTCCTTGGTTTGAGTTATTCGAAAGCCTTTTTACTGCGATTTCTTGGTTTTCTTTCAGAATGCCCTGAAGTCAATCATATATTGAAACTATTTTACATTTGGTCGGAAAGATCCCACATAGTCCACAACATTTTGCATGTAATGAACCCTAACATTACCTTGTAGACAGGTCCAAAACCACCCTCTCCAAGCTTATTCTCATTGGAAAAATTGTTTGTAGCAGTTGCTATTGTGGCAAAGTCAAATAATGGCAAATCAAGATGTTGCTTTTTGATTTGTCTTCTGAAGTCTTCTTCTGCATCTTCACAAAAGTGCTTGGATGAGGTTGGAAAAGTGTATCAGTCAAACCTAAGTAACATGTGGATATATTCATGGGTAAAACCAGGAACTAACTATCGTCCAGTTATACCGCTCAAGAACTTGCTGCTGACTTATTAGTCGATCTGATCAGTACCTTTGACTTATGGTAATTCCACAAACTAACATTTTCAGTTAGAATTGACAGAAAACGTTAGGAAAACTCCAAAAAGTAACAAGTGTACAGTTAGTTTTTGAGTTCAATAGTCATATGAAAGTTAGTTCTTGGAGTTTTTTCTAACGTTTTCTGTCATTTCTAACGGAAAATGTTTTTCTATGTAATTACCATAAGTCAAGGGTACTGATCTGATCGACTAATAAGTCTTTAAGCTCTATTGTCGGGAACTCTTTTATAATCGTTGTTTTTAGTCTTTTTGACCTTTGGTTGCTGATAAAAAAACAATTTTATTTAAATTTGCACCTACCGCATTTCTTATTCCAAGTTTGTTTACTATTATTTAGGGTAAGGCAACCATCTATACAAAGAACACCCCATTATACAAATTCAACTATCGAAATAAAATATCAGTTTTGTTTTATTTTAACTATGCCATGTATATTGACTTTATGATGGTGAAAGCAAAACTATTAAATAAGGCATGGACATTGACTTGTTTTGGACATTACCTTGTAAATTTGACTTGTTCTTGCGTAAAATGTAAATCATCAGACCAAGTCCTAAAGCAAGCCCGGCCAAGACTGAACCCACTATAATTGGCACTAGTTTCTTCTTCTTCTTCCATCTGGATGAGCCTTCACCAAAACTCTTGACTGAAATTCAAAATATCTGTTAGCAACTAAATATAGAAGTTTCGAGGAAGGGATGAGTGCAAGTGAAATGAATTCGTGTGTTCGAATGAAATCTACATCGTCACAAAATAAAACCGATGCAAGTTCAAGATTGTATTTCCGGTGTTGGGTTGCTTGCTCGACAAGTTCAATATTGTTGTGTTTTGCAATACCTTGTGTTTTTTTAAAGTCTTCGGGTAGATCCTCTTTTCTGAGTTACATCACTCATCTTTGGTTTATATTCTTTGTAATTCCAGGTATCAATAAAATCATTATCTATAAAAAAGCAAAAACAAAATAAAACCGATGCAAGTTTCAATCTACATTGCCTACTTATGCTAGTCTGATGGTCAAGACCATTTTACGTTCTCACCTCTCCTTGATGTCATAGATTCAAATCTCAGTAATACATTTGTTTAGGAGCATGTGTGGGTGGTGGTTAGACTAGACAAAAATTGAATTTCCCTGTAATTTAAATTTATCTCTGATCAATTTTTTTTTATAGAAGATTTAGAATAAAACTAGTACCTGCTTCTGATGCGGCCATCCGAATATAAAAATCAAGCTCAAACTCAAGTTCAGTGTGGTATTCTCTAATATCAAGCAGGCCTTCGAACCACAGCAAGCATCCACTTCCCCCGTCTCTAATATCCAAATTAGCATAAGCCGTACAAGAGCAATTTTTCTTGCATACCATCTCACATTCTCGAAGGCTCATCGTCGTGTTAAACCAAGACTTCTGTGTATCCGGTAACTTCAAACGAGAGTAGTTCAAGAAAACGTCGTGGGTGCAATTCAAAGGAGTCCTCCGAACACACCCACCAGACCAATCCACACTATCCCATTCCTTAGGAAACTTGGGCACAAAACCCCTCAAGCACTGACACATAGGAATGTTGTCAACATTGCAGCTTCCATAAGCTCCACACAGTGCATAGGCATCACAATTATCCATTGGCCCCGTGAGAACGAGGTTCCAATGTTGTACTAGATCGACCCAAGTAGCTTGCTGGACGGTACCTTGAGGCCCCAAAACTGTCCTCGAGAGGATCGAGCTGTTGAGCTGCTCATAGCTGTAGTAAATCTCCTTGTCATTGAAAACAAAATTGACTTTGTACGTACGGTTTCTTCTCGGATTCGGTGCTCCACTGAACCGCAAACCGTTCCAAGGCCCTATCCGGTACATGAGCTCAAGTCCTTGTGAAAGAAACACTTGTGGATATCCATTAGTTATCATTCCACAAGTATATTTACCTGTAGTGGCGGAACTAGCATTTTCAGTGAGAGGGGGGCACCGAAACTTTTCAGTGTCAATACGTGATTGTAAAAAAATTTGAGGGGGGCACAACTACGAAATTAAAAGGAATTAAGAGGTATTTTTGAAAAAAAATCGAAAAACATTCAAGAATTTTTCAAAAAAAAATTTGAGGGGAGACGTGCCCCCTGGGCCTATGTGGCTCCGCCACTGTTTACCTGGAGAAGGATCTTGAGGGCTCTTCCACGATGTCACCGACCGGTCAAGACCCGTTTCCCTATTGATTCCTAGCTTGAAGCCCGGTAGAAACGTATCAGATGGGTAATCAAAACTCTGCCATAAGAAGTTCTCCGGGTCATGATCACTTCCATCTCTCACAACCAGATTTCCTGTGCTCTGGAGCTGTAAAATTGGGTTCTGCACCGATCTTGATGTGTTGGATGACCAAATTCTTGTCTTGTTGTCGTTAATAACGACGAGAACTCCATTGTCAGTGAGCTCGAAAGCGCCTTTTGAGTTCTTGGGGAGGGGGATATCTCTGTTGGCAACCCATACTACTGTAATGGGGTATGGTTTCTTGAACCAGATGCCAAGGTATTGGCTCTCCGAGTTCTCGGGGATGAAGAATCCGAGCTCGAACTTTTCGTCAGCTGAAACCAAGGTCTGGTTGCCTGTCAAGGGCTGGTTTGGGTTCATAGTGTCAAGTGCTGCACAAGTTGGTAAGCATAACGTAGAGAAGAGAAGAACAAATGTTGTAATGGTAAAACCCTTCATTGATGGATTGATGGAATGCCCGGAGAGGAAAGTTTTTTGTTTAATTAGAATCAACTCAGATTTATTTGATTAATAGATTAAGGGTCACTAGATATCTTAAAGAGAGTTTAATAAGTTTTCCATACAAAACCGTCACGTATATATTTAATTTACTCAATATTATAAATTTCTTTGTTGAATAGTGTAGGAGTTGCTATCAATCAATAAAAAAAGAAACCATTTTTTATATTTTATAATTTGAAGGGGTAAAACCCGGAACTAACTATCATCGAGTTTTACCGCTAAAGAACTTGCTGCTGACTTGTTAGTCAATCAGATTCGCACAGATAATTTTATGTATTTATTAAAAAATAACCTTTTCCGTTAAAAACTTGGGGTAAAACCGGGAACTAATTATCCCTGACTTGTACCGCACATGAACATAAACGCACGGTTGACTTAGGTATTTACTAAAAAGTAAGTTTTTCCTTTATGGACTAACATTTTCCGTTAGAGATGACGGAAAACGTTAGTAAAAGCTGCAAAAAATTAACAAGTCTACTGTTAGTTTTTGAGTTCAATAGTCATATTGCAGTCAGTTCTTGGAGTTTTTCCTAACTTTCATCGTCATATCTAACGGAAAGTGTTAGTTTGTGTAATTAACTTAAGTCAGGAGTGCGTTTCTGATCGACAAAAAAGTCAATCGTAGTTTTTAAGATGTACAAGTCGGGGATAGTTAGTACCTGGAGTTTTTCCAAAATGATATGATGCCGTCAATATTTTTTTTTTGTTGCAAAAATAGATTGTTTAGAATTAATTATAAGTTGTATGTTTCCACTTCCCGGCATGGTAAAAGGAGCACTCGGAGGCCTGGTGCGAACTCTGTTCAGGTAGGAGTGAAACAGAGCATCAAAACTGCATCGGGGGAGAAGGCTATGCAGGTTGGTGCAGCTCAAGTTCCATTGCAGAAGGTCTTTTGCAATCTTAATCAACAACTTCGTAACAACCAGGAGCAGATGGATGCGCAGAGGCTTGAGAACATGGAACACAGCATCGCTCTCGCAGAACAGAGCACTCCGACTCGTGCAATTGTGATGGCTGAATCTCAAGCCGGCGCCGCTGATTTGGAACTGCCACATTGTCACGCCCCAAATCCGGTTTTGACCGGACTCGAGACGTAACTATCGAGTTACAGTAAAACAAGATGAAAGAAAATAAATAAAGTTCCCAAATGATATAAATGATCCAAAACGCAATGAGTTATAGCTCAAACAGTAAGTACAAATCCAATATAAAAGGGAGTACACGTCTCTAAACCTAGTTAAACTCTCAACAGCTCCCAAGCTCCGAGAGTCTGGCTAGTACTACTCTCGCTCAACACCTGAAACACCACAAAGACAGGAGGGGTGAGATTACGCTCAATAGGGAAAATTGCATAACCAGGTCACCCTTTTTATTTAGTAAATAGGATTTCACAATTTTAGCCCGAGTCTCAAATACGAAGAACTGCGAATACATTGAAATGCAGGAGTAAAACGAGTGTTTAACAATCTCAAATCCTGAGTCTGCACCTCCGGAAAAGATAGGTGTACCCAACCTACGAAAATCCCTGAGAGCCTGGGCCGTGTGGCTGTCCATCTGGCCTGGCCTCTCGGTAGTGACTGCATCAGCAGTAGACACTGGCTCTGGTGCCGGTGCAACAGTCTCCTGCTGAGCGCTGAGCGCTGCTAGTACTGCACGGACCACCTCATCAATAGGGGCCAGCTGAGTCGGCTCTGCGACGGGAGAAACTCTAGGTGGTGACCATGGCGGTCCACCCTTAAAATTTTGGTGCTCTGTGGAAGCAGCACCCTAGGCACTCGCTGCCCCTGCCAGTCCAACAGCTGGTGTCTGGCTCTGCCCGACAGCTGGGCGGCTCCTGGTACCCCTCGGGATATAAATACATGCCATCTCGTATACTCGCTGCATTTATAACATAAAGGTTCAAATCTCATCTTAACACAATCGGTTCGATTCATCATGTCATGACATTCTCATGCGTCTCATATGGATCCCACTTGGATCGATAGTAAGTAGTATACTCATACGTAGTATAGTCATATATAATATTTATATAGACAAAGAATCCCGCACCTTGTGCGTCTCACAACATCAATCAACAATGCACTCAAGCAAGTAGTGCAATTAAGCAGTAGTTTAGTCGACTCCCACAGGAGGTATAGCTTTAAACAATTGCAAACTCAACATACCGGACCGGTGTCTATCTCGGTCGGATATCTTCCCAACACGTGGGGTTCCAATCAAATCAATCAACTCAAAACTTATCATTTCCTTCCTTTCCACAGATTCTCAATACTTTAACTTTTATCCAACCTTCATGTCGATCTCGCGTCGTTACAACCCGATTCAGGCGTCCCCGAATCTCGTTGTAACAACTTGACATCCAACCATCAGCTCGACTACAGTGGTGCCCCTGAGTCAACCCGTGATAGTGCAAACATTTCAGTTCTACAGAAATTTCGGCATGACCTATTCGTATTTTCCATTAACCATCCGCTTAAGCGGGATCATTAATAATCAATTTCACAAGTTATTCGGTACACAGAGTTCTCATGCTCATCAAAATACACAATTTAGTACACATAGTTCTCATGCTCAGTAAAGTACACCTTATCAGTAAAGTACCGCAGTACTACTCGGGTTTCTACCCTCTATTCAATAGCCATCAAATAGGATTATCATTCCAGCCTTAATCCTTAAGGAATAGTCGACATCTTAACCGAGTCAAACTCCAACAATTTCACACTTTAACAGTTTAGCACTTCAATAAGTCAATCAATTACACAAATCAATATCTCAAATTGATGAATCATGAAACTGCCCAACACTGTGGCAACACACTTAAACAACAGGTTTACTAAACAACTCATTCATGGCGGTTCGATCATCGCTCGTTCGACCAACCTTGATCTCAACCATAGGCATCCCAGATCACTGAGGCATAGCAATTAGAGCTTACGACACGCGTAAAACAACTCACATACATCAAGAGTTCCAACCTTTACCAAGACGTTCAAGTCACAAGGACTGTTATCGTTCCAACTCTACGTATCGAATAATTGCGACTACGTCACTGAGTATCAAAACCGAGACTCCCTAACTCTACCCACCTAATTGACGTGCGGTCCGAGGTTTTGAAAATAAGTTCAAAATGAAACCTGTTTCAAATGAAACCAGGCTCTGATACCAAATTGTCACGCCCCAAATCCGGTTTTGACCAGACTCGAGACGTAACTATCGAGTTACAGTAAAACAAGATGAATGAAAATAAATAAAGTTCCCAAATGATATAAACGATCCAAAACGCAAAGAGTTACAGCTCAAACAGTAAGTACAAATCCAATATAAAAGGGAGTACACGTCTCTAAGCCTAGCTAAACTCTCAACAGCTTCCAAGCTCCGAGAGTCCGGCTATTACTGCTCCCGCTCAATACCTGAAACACCACAAAGACAGGAGGGGTGAGCTTAAGCTCAGTAGGGAAAAATGCATAACCAGGTCACCCTTTTTATTTAGTAAATAGGATTTCACAATTTTAGCTCGAATCTCAAATACGAAGAATTCTGAATACATTGAAATGCAGGAGTAAAACGAGTGTTTAACAATCACAAGAGTCAACAATAATCATAGGAAAATGAGAGGAAACAATGCATTACTTAAATAATCAATAAAGGATAGGGCGTTCGATTAATGCTGTGGCACATGAAGTCACCACCCTCCGATCCACAATACTCGTTGTGTCATGTCAGATTTTCCCTCGGTCCAGAGGAGACGCATAACATCACAAAGACGCTTAACGTCGAGAACACCGGTAACAACCCCCGAGGGCACTTATCGTCGGGATTCTCGGAAACGTCTCCAAGGGACCATATGTCATAGGGAACCAAGGTAATGCTCTCGTAGGACGCATACACTTGGGTGAATCAACAAATAACTAATCCCCACAAGGTAAACAATCCAAATGCTCCACTGGGTCCAGTAACCAATGGCCCGGAGGGTCCAATAAACAATGCCCCGGAGGGTCCAATAATCAATGCCCCGGAGGGTCCAATCCACCGTCTATGATACTACCCCACACCGGCACTTCCTTCGGTGTAGGTACCATACCGGATACCTATTATGATACTACCCCACACCGGCACTTCCTTCGGTGTAGGTACCAGATCGGATACCAAGTTATCATCTTAGGTACTACCCCACACCAACATTCCCCTTTGGTGTGGGTACCTTATAGGCACTACCCCACCCGCAGCGTGAGTGCCATACCGATATAGATCCACGCTCAAAGATTCACAAGAGAATAACATGCTCAACAATCATGGTGCAACCAAAGCTTATCGAATCACAATTTATCACGACACACCACAAGAATCAATGTAACCTTACACTTATCAATTACTTACCAATCGCACTTCATCTGTCTATCACTCACCCGATCATATCCGTTAGCACAACCAATTACACTCAATCATTCATCCAACCATTCAATCACGCAACCATGCATTCGATCATTCAAGCATGTAATCAGTCTAGTTTCATAGACTCTTGATTGTCCTAATTACCAGCAAACAAAGCATGTGAAGTTAACACAACTAATCCGAGGGCTCATCACGGCCTCTCTACCAGTAAATCAATTCCCAAGTATTAAAAGCGAGCTATACTTAATGATTTACGTCCTAAGCATGCTTACTAGACACATCTAGTTATTAGTAATTGAAAGACATTTATTCTAGTTATTCGCATCCTATATACAATTCTAAGACCTTTCCAATTTTATTAACCTAATAGGCATACTAAGCGTTATTTAAACGAGAAGTTAAGATTTTCCCTACCTTGTGGTCTTCCTCTAATAACACTCTACTGTAAAGTCGATTAGTCTCTCCTCCGTTCTTCACACGGGTCCCGGAGTGGTCTTCGTCTTCTCGGGCGAAGTCCAAGCTCTCGGGCGTAGTCTAGCTCCGAGTTTGGGTTTGACAAATAAAATGTCCAATTAATACCGGTAATTGTCCAAAGGTCCTCTGATGTTTAAATTAAACCTTTCATTTCTCACCTTAAATTAATTAAATCAGTTAATTAATTCTGATTTAAAAAATATTTTTCTTTGAAAATGGGTTGACCCGGATCCAAGCCTGGCCCGGACCCAGTCCGACTCGACCCGGACAGAATCCAGAATCCGGCCTTTGACCTGGGCTTGGCCCAAGTCCGTGCTGGTCCGGCCCGTTTTCTGGCCCACGCACTCTGACCCAGGACCCAACGGCCCAGCCTTCTCTGAACAGACGAGCATCGGGACGGTGGCGAGGGTTTCTGCTCCGACGGACGTCTCGGCTTACTCGCGGTGGTGGACGGCGCCGGATTCTCGGAAATGAAGGGAAAAAGGGTCGGGAAAGGATAAACCGACCTTTTGCTCACCTGGAATCACTCCTTTGATTCCGGGACGGTGAGATTTGGCCTGGAAAAGGAGAACCGGCCTAGGTTTCCGGCGGTGGCGAAACAGATCCGGTCCGAGGGGTTCGCTCGACAGCGAGACTCGCTTGAGCTCCGAGCAAGTACAGAAGGAGAAGAAGATCTGGAGGGGAAGTAGAAGGAGGGGAATAGAGGCGGAGGATAGACGCGGTGGTGGTCGGAGAAGGAAGCGGCGGCGAAATCTGAGCTCGTTCGCGAGAGGAAGAAGAAAGGGGAGAAGAAGCGATGTCGGGGTTTCTGGTGGTGAGGAAGGTCTGAGGGTGGAGGGAAAGAGGTCAGAAGGTGATTTCTGGCGCCGGCGAAGGACGGTGGACGGCGAGGGCGAGGGCGAGGGGACGAGCTTGAGAGCTCGGGGAGAGAGGCGAGGAGGAAGATGGTGTCTGGGGAAGTGTGCGTGAAACTGAGGCAAATACGACGTGTTTAGGGTTTTGAGGAGCGAAGTGGGTTGGGCTGGTGAAGACGCGAGCGTGGATTGGGCTTGGTCTATTGAATGGCCCAAGTCCGAGATCTGGACAGGTCCAGATCTCGGACCTTGATCATTTTGGCTCCATTTGCTTTGTTCTCAAACTTGACCTACCTATTACACCCACAAAATCAGGAAAACGCTTTGGTTTTCTTCACAATAACCGTCCTGATGATATGAATGCAGCCATCTTCCGAGCACCATGTCAAGCTATTCCTAGGCTCTAGGATGTTTGCGGCTAGGGCTTCCCTCCCGAGCTCCCTGGCATTTCCTAATCCGGCTCCCTTTCCCCTGCAGGCCACCAAGCCCAGAGCATAGGGTCGGACCGTTGAATATGGTTGGCCTCAGACAAAAAAATAAAAGGCTTTTTAGCATACAAAATCGGAAGCCGAGTCAAAGAGATTGCAAACTCTTTCTACCGTTCTTAGGGTTTTCCCCTTAATCTCCTCTCTTAAATCGTTTTCGCTGCACTCAACAACCATTTGCCTCGTTTTCTATTATCGATACTGCCCCATCCACTTCCCTTATCTTTGACTCCCAACATTTCAAATGGAGAGACGCCACTGGCAACCCTCGAGGTTCTTCTCTCCGGTCTCCCACCGATGCACCACCACACCGTTTCACCTTGACCACCACCACCTCCAGGTGTTGCTTTTCATTGTACTTCACTCTAATACAATGAAATTTCCCAACTTGTTTATAAAAAAAAAGGCATAGGAGGAATAAAGGGTGGAGTTAGGTGGAAATATAAAACTCTCTGGTAGGTTTACGTAGGCTGAAGTCTGAGTGGATTGGTATTGGACTATTGTGTCTTTGACATATTTGGGTAGAGCGCAATAGTCGTGTCTTCTCAGGGTCTGCTGTTATTGAACCAAACACTCTCTCTTAGCTAGGGTTCAGCAGGGATCCTTTTCCAGATTGAGAGCGGTTGGCTGTAATTTTACCTTCCTCGAGTGGATCGAGTCTCCGGTTGTTGTGTCTGACTAGGAGCGCCTAAAGATAGTCTGACGATTGTTGTGCTATGATTGTGGAGTTCAACACATTTTTCCCCGGTCCTCTTCGGTGGTTTCTCTTGTCAGGGCCGGTGAGTGCTTGTTCAGGAGTCGTTTTGGGGTTGCTTTACTTTGGTGGGGTCCGGTAAGTACTTGTTCTGGGGTCGCAGTTTGGGGCCGATCTGTCTGTTTTCGGGTGGAGGAGCATGGATCACTTAGCCTTCTTGAGGCCAGAGGATTCACCCGTGCGGTCTCCTAAGGCACTGTTCGCTAGTCTGGCGTGTTAGTGGTTGTTGTGGTGGACCGGGGTGGTTGTTTTTTCTTGCTCTGTTCTGTTCTCTTTCTTTTGTTGCTTTTGCGTCTTAAGCCGAATTTTGTTGGACTTTGTTTTGGTGGCTGTGGTTTCTATCCCAGGACCCACAATCTTTTTTTTAATGCATTTATTTCTCTCTGATAAAAAAAAAAAAATAGTTGTAGTTTCTATAAACGGGACTTTGCGTATGTTATAACGAATGCTACAAGAGATCTTATATTCTCTCCAATGAATTATACAACAGAAAACAATGATTAACTACAACAAAAGCCTAGGAAAATATGCATATACCTAATGAGCACTTAACATTGTTTGGGTAATCTCATTGATTGAACACATTTCCTGGTTGTTGGCTAAAGATTCCGCCTCATACACTCCCCTTTCAGTGAAAAATCCAGGCTCTTTAGGCTCCGGCAACGAGTTCTCACTACCAAGCATCAAAACAACTGATGGCATGTTTGGTCTATCTTCTGGTCTTCGTTGAACACACAGCAGAGCTACATGGATTGATCGTGAAACTTCAAATACATTACATGAGTTCAAGACAAACTCATCAATCAGTTCCAATGATCTGCCTTCCTTGAAGAGTTTCCATGCCTAGAAGTGTAAACAACAATTAAATTTAGGGATAACGTCGATTTTTAACCCACTCGGAAAAGTCATTTTCTCATTTTAACCGTGCTCCAGGTCTTGTGACAGATTCTAACACAAAGGTGGTACACGTTTGCAAAAAATATCATTCACGTGTAAAATAATTATGAAAAAGGGGCTAGGATTTGTAACAAAATACCACTTTATACTACTTTTTGTAACAAAATACTACCTTCATGTTAAGATTTGTAACAAAATACTACTTTTGTGTTTGGATCTGTCCCAAAAAAAGATTTGTGAATTACTTTTCGAACTGGGTTAGGAAATGACGTTTTCCCTTAAGTTCACACATTTGGGCATAGATCATAACTCAAAAGAACACAAGAACTTGAAATCAGCCTTACATGCCCAAGAAGATTATGGAAGTGATCTGTATGAAGAAATCCTCTATTTTTCTTCCCAGCCACTATCTCTAGAACTAGAACACCATAACTAAACACATCAGACTTTATTGAGAAGATCCCATCAAATGCATACTCAGGGGGCATGTAACCACTGCAAAAAATCACATACTATGTTGAATTAACTAACGAACAATGCATGTTAAATATGGTACATGTTTAGAACTCTTACTATGTTCCAACAATCCTGCTCGTATTTGCCTCGGTTTCGTTTCCTCCAAACTTTCTAGCCAGCCCGAAGTCAGATATTTTTGGATTCATTTCGTGATCTAGTAACACATTACTAGCTTTGAGGTCTCGATGCGCGATTCGGAGTCTTGAATCTTGGTGCAAATAAAGAAGCCCTCTAGCTATTCCAGTGATGATGTGAAATCGCTTTTTCCAGGTAAGTGTTTTCCTTTGCAACTCATCTGTGAAGTTGAATTACGAAATGGAGAAATGAATATCAACAACGCGACTGGACAGGTAAATATAATAATCTGCAGTTCAAGCAGGGAATCAGAAGTCTAAGAACTGGACAGGTAAATATAATACTCTAAAGTTCAAGTATTGAATCAAAAATATAAGAGGCAAAATAAAGTAGGGTTTGGTTGTCCTCATGGGGACACCTCAATACTCAAGACTTAACCTTCATATATGAAAGATTTTGAGTCCGACTATGCGATAATAAACTGCATTATTTGCAGCTGTAGTGCGTACTTGTTGTACTGTTTTTGTACAATGTGTCATTCGTAGATTGGTTTGGAGTTTGCCTACAACTTTAAAATTTATTTCTTGTTGTTAGAATATAACTATAATTGAGCTTTCAGCTATCAGTTTGAGCTTTTAGTTGGGTTGGATCTCTAATATGGTATCAAGTCTTACTTCCTCCTAGAACCTGGGTTCAAACCCTACTCTCTACGAAAATTCTAATTTCTTATATATTTATCATATTTGCTCAAATTGGGGTAGCCCTTATCAATCTTCTCAATGGGCTTATCTCTCTCTTCTGAACAATTCACCCCAATCCCGTAAACGGGCTTGTCCGTGAGAGCACATGTTAGAATATAACTACAATGAAGTCTTCAACTATAAGCTTGAGTTGGTTCTCTAATACTCGTGTGTTCAACAAAATAGATGTATATTTTCATGTGTGATATATAATATATGACAATGTTTCTTCTCAAAAAACAAAAGTAGGGTATTGTTGAAGCCAAACCAAAAATGAAGAAGTCCAAGCTTTTGTTTGGCATATATTCATACAAAAGCATCGTTTCTTCTTGCACACAACAACCAACAAGCTCCACGATGTTCCGGTGCTGAAGCTTTGCAATGCATATCACTTCATTTCTGAACTCGTTTAGTCCTTGTTTCGAGTTCAATGAAAGCCTCTTTACTGCTATCTCTTGGCCCTCTTTCAATATGCCCTGAAGTTATAAGCATTTAATCAAACAATCTAATCTATGGATGCTTTGAAAGACGCCGTGCACGTGTAGAGCACGATCAATAACACTCAACGAAGAGGAAGAAACTCGACCGAACATTACCTTGTATACAGGCCCGAAACCACCCTCTCCAAGCTTATTCACAGCAGAAAAATTTTCTGTAGCAGTAGCTACTGTGGCAAAGTCAAACAACGGTAAATCAAGGTCTTCCTTTTGGTTTTTGTTGCTCACAACTCCTTCTGCATCATATAATGAATCTTTTGAATTAGAATGAGAAAATCATATAAATGGCACATTCTTTTATACTTATTATAGGGTAATTTGGAGATTATTTATTAAAAAAAATTCTCAAATGCCGGTGATGTGAGCTTTAAGTAGCGTTTTTCATCTGATTATAAATTTCTAACAGTAAGTCAATGCAACGACACTTCGATGAGGGTGAGAGACTATAAAACTTGTTTACGTAATAAATCTTGAATTTTCTCTAATATGGTATCAGATCTTGATTACTCACGAATTCAAATCCCACTATCTACAAAAATAACTATTTTTTTTCAATTTATTAAAATTTTCACAATTGAGTTAGCCTTATCTATTTCTAAGCGCCTAATATCCACTTCTATACTCATAAACAAGCTTGTCGATAAAAACGCATGTTAGAATATAATTAAGATTGGACATTCAACTATCAGCAAACCATAAAGAAATTTACCTTGCCTACTTGGCCGCTTCTTCTTCTTGCGCAAATAACTGAGCAGGACAAGTCCTGAAACAACTATCCCTGTCACGACTGAAGTCGCTATGATTACTCGTTTCTTCTCTCTGCGTCGAGAAGCAGAAAGTAACTCGTCTGCAAGTGATGCAAAAGTTCATTTGAAGCTAGGAGGTTAGCCAAAGTCACAAGACCGAACACTTGTTCATATATCCTATGTGGGATCAAGATTAGTACCGAATTTAGAGGAAGCCATCCTTATGAAAAGATCTTGGTCATTTTGTTCATCCCATTGAATGTCAATCGGATCCTCAAACCATAGGAAGCACCCACTTCCTCCTTCTATAACATCCAAATTTGCATAAGCTGTGCAATTACATTTCTTTTTGCAGATCATCTCACAGTCCTCCAGGTTCAAGCTCATGTTAGACCAAGATCGCCCTGTATCTGGTAACTTTACCTGAGCGAACCTGACGAACACATCCCCAATGCATTCCAATGGGATCTCCCTCTCCAAACCACTAGACCCATCACCAGACATTACATAACTTTGCTTAGAGAATGCCAATGTGAACTCCTCCTCAAAGCCACTAGACCCATCACCGGAGCACACATTACTGATGTAACTCCCGTAACCAAACTCCAAAGTACATAATGGTTCTCCAGACCATAGAGTTGTTGAATTAACAGGAACGAACAGTCCTTGTTGAAAGGTTTCACCTCCTGAAACCAATGCCTCATCACCTCGAACAAATGCCTCTTCAGGTGCATCTGAAAATGGTAGGAAGAATAAGGAAAACAAGAAAGAGCAAAGGAAAAATATTATAGGGACTTCCATTGACTTCGAAAGTTGAAGAACAGGTATCTGATGAGAATTAAGTGCTCGCTGTTTTGTTTTCGGGTTGTGTATCCGCAGCTTCCTTTGAGAACTCTCCTGTAATGACTGTCCTTTGATCTAATCCTGCTTGGATCAGATTTTTACTAATAAAATTTTCGAACTTATTCAAAAAAATACAGGGACTTCCATTGAAATATAGGGCCTTTAGTTCAGTACTTGATGATAAGAAATTGACTGGTTCAGCCAGTCCAACTTGTAAGTCGACGAAGTCTGCATTTATCTTAACAAGTAGCCAAGGAACTTTCCTCGTTGCCTACACACAATACAGTATGGTAAGGGTGACTATATTTGGTCAACTATTGCTGACTAAACGAACCATGCAGGGCCACTACACTAGCTATGTCCAAAAATGTCATTGGCATAATAGACATAATGTATTTCCGTCATATACGACTATTGAGAAAATTGAAGAAGACATTCCTACCTGCAGAGAAAAAACTCATTCTCTTCCTCTCATCAAAGCATTATAATAATGCATGCTTAGAAGATCACAGTGGTTCAGCCAAACATTTAGTTTATATTTCGTCTTAACAAGTACTTAGTGACACAAAACTTATTTGACTGAACAGATTGGCTCTATCAGAATTCAGAATCTATAAACTTCAAATAATTTATTAAAGGAAAACCTCCAGGTACTAACTATCCCCGACTTGTACGTCTCAAGAAATACGGTTGGCTTTTTTGTCGATCAGAAACGCACTCCTGACTTAAGGTAATTACACAAATTAACATTTTCCGTTAGAGATGACGATGAAAGTTAGGAAAAACTCCAAGAACTAACTGCAATATGACTATTGAACTCAAAAACTACCGGTAGACTTGTTAGTTTTTTGCAGCTTTTACTAACGTTTTTCGTCATCTCTAACGGAAAATGTTAGTTCATAACAGAAAAAGTTACTTTTTAGTAAATACCTAAGTCAACCGTGCGTTTCTGACCCAAAATTAAGTCAGCAGTATGTTCCTGAGCGGTACAAGACAGGGATAGTTAGTTCCCAGTTTTACCCCTTTATTAAAACTATATTATCCTAGGTGAAGAGTGGGTCATCGATGAGGGGTGATTTGCTTCGTTTAGACATGCAGTCCTCTTGTTCCAGGACCTGTTGTCCAACGGTCTAGGATTTTGTCCTTTTTGAGCTCTCGTTATTGAGCTCCCCTTGTAATCATTTGTCTTTTAGATGCTTTCTTTCTCAGAAAGTACTCTTTTTTAGTGAAATTATGCGCTTATCAAAAAAAATTATCCTAGCGTAGAACTTGCTTCGTTTACATTGCTTGATCTTTGACGAGATCTGTCATGCCCCAAATCCAGTTTTGACCGGACTCGAGACGTGAACTAAAAAGATAAATACTAAAAGCAATTTCAATAATAAAAGAGTTTCCAATAGCAGTTAAAAGCTCCAAGTAATCTCATGAGTCAACAACTCAGTAAAAACCACAAAATAAATAAGTTTAACGGCAATTTAAACAGTATGTCTCTAGACAACTAGACAAGACCCTCGCTAGCTCCCAAGCGCCGAGAATCCCGCTAGCACAAATCCCGCTCAAGACCTGTGAAACAACAAGTAAACGGGGTGAGCTTTCGCTCAGTAGGAAAAGTAGTTAACACGATAAGTATCTGTTCATCACCACGAGTAACCGTCCAATTAGGACATACTAGCACATCACACAACTAAACACAACACGGACTTTCATAACCATAAATTCCTAGTTCCAAGATTATAACCACTCTCACCCATATAATTACACGACCATTATCACACTATACTCACTTCACTTATTCAAGTATCAAGCATACAAAATACAATAAAATAAGCACACATCCCGTAGCGCAGTCTCCGACTCCGCCGGCTGTCCATAGCCCGACTCTATCATATCACACCGGAACACACTACATCGGCCTAGATATCTTTCCGGAAATCCGTCATGGCACAATCACAATACATCATACCGGAATAAACCATCGGCCTAGATGTCTTCCCGGAAATCCGTCGGGGCATAAACACGACACCTAGTGCAAAATCACAAATCGTCGGCCTAGATGTCCTACACCGGCATACCCCCTCGATGTAGGCATCATACCAAAATAAAACACCGGGGGACCGCGCATGCGTGGGACCACACCGTCGGCCTAGGTACTACCCCACACCGGCGTACCCCCTCGGTGTAGGTACCATACCGGAATACAACTCCTCTTGGAACACACATCAAGATAATAACACGCATCATAATGCCATAGATCAATCACGACTTACCAAGCCCACCAATCTTACCACAACACGTCACGTCGGTCTATCAATCACCCGACCATATCACAACCATCGGTTCACGTCATAAAAAGCATGGCACACTTGCCCAAGCATATCAACACACTACACTGAGCATATCATAACATGATTCTCAATCTAACAACGGCTAAATCACACATCATTCATCTCAATCAACACACAACCTAAGGGCTCGACATGGCCCGCATGCATTTCTACAGCACGACAATCCCAAACTTACGGCTCGACATGGCTCGTAAGCTATCCCTCATTTCACTCGTTCCTCACATCCTAATCATGCAATTCTAACAATTTACTCAAGTAATTACGACCTATGGGCATACTAGTAACTTTCCGCAATTAAATCGGTATTCGCTACTTTCCCCACCTCGAAAGAAATCTAATCCTAGCAGCGGATGACCTGGCTAACTTCCTCCTCGTCACTTCACGGAGTCCAAAAATCTCCTCCTCTGCCACGCTCGGGTCCAAAGTCTAAGATTACAAGCAATACAAGAATTAATGTTAATTCAAGTGTGGATTAAAGAGGAAAATACCCAAACTAATCCCAATTGCTCAACTTGGCAAAATGGGTTCGGAAGGCCCATTTTGCCCGAAATCGGGAAAACGTCCCTCGGGACTCCGAAAGTTTCCCTATTCGTGTCTATCCAATGTATTTAATTTACTTGTTCCAAAGCACTTAACGGAATTAAATTCCGAGGTCCGAGCGTTCCAAATTCGCATTTAAAGTTTCTAAGCGTTTTCCCAAAGTTTCATGAATCACATCCATAATTAGTTCTGGTTGTGAAAACATCGTCCCGGGGTTCACCCACGATTGTCCAATTTACTAAACAACCAAAACCCGGCCATGTGGGCCCCACGGCCACATATGGTCGTGTGTGGCCGGACCGGGTCGGCCGGTCACGTCCAAGGGTGGCCGAGCCATGGCCGGTCCCTTCCAAGGGTGGCCGAACCATGGCCGGTCACTTTCCTCTCCGGTGGCCGGATTCCGGCGAATGGCCGGAGCTCCGGCTAGCCTCCGGTCACCGGAAAAATATCCAATTTCTCCAACAAGCTCCTAACTAGTTCTAGGTTCTCCAAATCACCATTTTTAAGCTTTAGAACTTCAACTTTCACCTCAAATCATCCAAAGTTTCAAGACCCAAGTGGGTTTCATCAAAAACTACTCAAACCAAGTTATTTCCATCATCCAACTCCACCTCTTCTTCACAAATCAACAATTAAACCTTCCAACACCCAAAACCCACTAGTTCAAGTCATCTCTACTCAAACCCACAACATCAATTTCATCAAATGAGGAAATAAAGCATACCAACCTATAGGAAATGAAGAGATGAAGTAAATTTGAGAAGATTTGGTGTAGAATTGGCCAAAAAGGAGCTCCCTTTCTCTTGCTTCTTCTTCAAGCTTCAAGGAGGTTCAATGGAGTTTCACTTTCTCTCTCTTAGCAAGGGGGTGGTCGGCCAACAGGGGAGAAATGCTGAAATTTTTCCTTCATGTGGTCTTATCCTCTAAGTGGAAAAGTCCCTTTCGTCCTTTAGCCCCCCTCTCTCTATTTTGTCCTTATGTGGGGACCATTTGGTCTTTTAACCCCTTTTTCTTCTCCTCCAAGCTAACATGGACATGTGTCCATGTGGGGACCACTCATACCCCAAAATATCTCAGCTCTTATTATTTTATTCGTTAATAATCCAAAATCGACCTAGTTTGACCCGGGTTTGATTTTTTCACAAAAGGTTTCATTGGAAAGGAAATGACCCGACTAATCTAACCGTAATGACGGTTAAGCTTTTTGTGTCCCGGAAAGGTCCCGAATGACTCCCGGAGACATCGGTTGACTTTTCCGGTAAAAAGTCAACTTTCGCCAAAAACCTCTGGTTCGACCGGGATCGACCGGGGGCGGTTCTTACAAGATCCCACTAATTGAATTTACTGAATGGAAAACGATACTCTGTGTGGTACTCGATAAACGTTACATCTGATACTTTCAGATCGGTCGGTCGGGAAAGCTTTGTTGGACACAACATTGACATATATCGTTGAATTTCTTCACCTTATTCTTATTATTATTTTCCCAATGATCATTTAGTTAGACTTGGGACGAGTGTTGATATCCGGATCACCGGTTCTCAATGGTTAGGCCAATATTGACCTTCGACTTCCGCATACTTAAGTTATGTCATCACAAGGTAGGTTTCCTCCTCCACTGACCAAGGTGTACTTAAGGGTCTTGGAGTTCCCATTTCGAGATAAAAATGGAGAAATGAAGAATGAGAGAAGAGGAAAGGTGTGAAGGAAAATGAAGAAGGATGGAGAATATTTATAGGAGGATGGTGACGATGGGGTGTCGGTTGCGCCAGTGGAGCCACGAGTGGGTCTAGGTGCATTATTCAAGATTTTAAGTTTCCAAACAAATTTAAACAAAAACAAAAACGAAAAACGAACGTTTATTAAAAAGATATCGGTTACATTGAGAACTACAATAGGAATGTCACTATATTGAAACTACAGTTCAGCAAGTTTCTTCCCAAGGTGGGCGATCGTAGTTGCATGAGTTGCTTTGACGATTTTAGACATTCCGGAGGTTTCCCTTTGGCGATCGTAATTATTAGGGACACTTTACACTGATTTTATCAACACTTTACACTGGTTTATCAACACTGAACACTAGTTTTATCTCTCCATTTTTTTTAAAATGAATATGATTTTTATCACCTCGTCATATGATTCTTATGAACATTAAAACTAGTTTTAGCAACACTAAACACTAGGTTTATCATTAAAATATAAATTATATGTGTTTTATCACCCCATCACATGTTTTTTTATCAACACTGAACACTAGATTTATCAATACTAAACTCTAGTTTATCACCCTTATTATCAAAATTGAACATGGTTTTTATCACATCATCACAAGTGTTTTTATCACTTCAGTACATGTTTTTTTAACAACGTTTAGCACTAATTTGACCACCCCGATGTAGAACATTTATTAGTGAAAATTTATCAATACTCAACATTTTTTATCACTCCGATATAACTTTATATATTTGTGTTTCAAAATATATTTAGTATGCTACTTTATAGATAGCTCTTGCAAAAAAAATATTGGCGTAAGTTTGAAGCTAATCGGAGTTCAAACGAATCGGAATGATTAAATTAGTGAGTTGGTTAAGAAAAAAAATAGACACTTGTCTTCATTGTAGATGCTATTAAAATTATATTAGAGTGATGATGCGACATCATGATAAATATTGGATCTTAAAAGTGGGTAGCTAAGACGTGTTCACATAATTTTTAGGATAAATAGTTTTTAATATATTTGTCCTCCAGAGGAAAAATCAAATAGAAACCACTCCTTAACGTAAAAACTGTGTGAACCAATCCAAGCCATTCATTTTAAGAATGGATGGATGAGATGCAATTGATTTGTTGACTTGTTGACTGCAAAAAAAAAACAGCACTTTTTAGTAAGGGGTAAGAGCTTTTTAGTAAAACTATCATATTTTTTTTTTACCAATTCACTAATTTAATTTTTCCCGCTTCGTTTGAACTCCGATTGGCTTCAAACTTGCGCCATTAGTTTTGTTTTTTCAAGGGCTTTCTATCAAGATCAGTCATGAATATATTTTGAAGCATGAAAAAAAATTATTTTCGGGGTTGACTTTTTAAAAAAAAAAGTTAAGTCTGGTTAGTTTTTATCAACACTATACACTGGGTTTATCAACACTATACACTGGATTTATCAACACTATACACTGGATTTATCACCTCATTTTTCAGAATCGAACATGATTTTTATCACATCATCGCATGTTTTTTTATGAACACTAAGCACTAGTTTTATCAACACTAAACATTATGTTTATCATTCAATTACATGTGTTTTTATCATCTTATCACATGCTTTTTTTATCAACACTAAACTCTAGGTTATCACCCTTATTTCGGGGCTGATTTTAGAAAAAGTTAAGTCTGGGTAATTTTTATCAACACTATACACTGGGTTTATCAACACTATACACTGGATTTATCAACACTATACACTGGATTTATCACCTCATTTTCCAAAATCGAACATGATATTTATCACATCATCACATGTTTTTTTTATGAACACTAAGCACTAGTTTTATCAACACTAAACACTATGTTTATCATTAAATTACATGTGTTTTATCATCCCATCACATGTTTTTTTTATCAACATTAAACTCTAGGTTATCACCCTTATTTCGGGGCTTATTTTTAAAAAAAGTTAAGTTTGTGTAATTTTTATCAACACTATACACTGGGTTTATCAACACTATACACTAGGTTTATCAACACTGAACACCAGTTTTATCACTTCATTTTCCAAAATCGAACATGATTTTTATCACATCATCACATGTTTTTTTTATGAACACTAAGCACTAGTTTTATCAACACTAAACACTATGTTTATCATTAAATTACATGTGTTTTTATCATCCCATCACATGTTTTTTTATCAACACTAAACTCTAGGTTATCCCCCTTATTTTGGGGCTGATTTTAAAAAAAAGTTAAGTCTGTGTAATTTTTATCAACACTATACACTGGGTTTATCAACATTATACACTGGGTTTATCAACACTATACACTGGGTATATCAACACTGAACACTAGTTTTATCACCTCATTTTCCAAAATCGAACATGATTTTTATTACATCATCACATGTTTTTTTATGAACACTAAGCACTAGTTTTATCAACATTAAACACTATTTAGCACTAGTTTGATACCTCGATATAAAAAATTTATTGGTGAAGATTTATCAACACTTAACATTGTTTTTATCACCCCAATATAACTTTTTATTTTCGTGCTTCAAAATATATTCATGACTGATCTTGATTTGAAGCCCTTGGAAAAAGAAAAATATTGGCGCAAGTTTGAAGCTAATCAGAGTTCAAACGAATCGGGAAATATTAAATTAGTGAATTGGTTAAGAAAAAAATGGACACTTGTCCACATGGCACCATGCTTTTACAATTATGCCCTTACTTGTGTGAGAAAGGAAGAAATGGACGTGAGTTTTGGTAGAATTGGGATGATGATGTGGCATTATGGTGAATGTTGGATCTAAAGGGTGTATGGCTAGGATTGGTTCACACAGTTTTTAGGATAAGGAGGGTTTCTATTAGATTTCTCCTCTTGTCCTCCATTAGTTTAAACTTACAGATCTAAATAAATAATTATATAAAAGATTGATTTTATAGCCAACAAGAATAAAGTAACTATAATTTTTTGAAACAAAATGAAAACGGGCAGATCTTGAGAGGAGAAATCTAATAGAAACCCTCCTTATCCTAAAAACTGTGTGAACCAATCCTAGCCATACACCTTTTAGACCCAACATTCACCATAATGCCACATCATCATCCCAATTCTACCAAAACTCACGTCCATTTCTTCCTTTCTCACTCAAGCAAGGGCATAATTCTAAAAGCATGGTGCCATGTGGACAAGTGTCCATTTTTTTCTTAACCAAATCACTAATTTAATATTTCCCGATTAGCTTCAAACTTGTGCCAATATTTTTCTTTTTCCAAGGGCCTCAAATCAAGATCAGTCATGAATATATTTTGAAGCACGAAAATAAAAAGTTATATTGGGGTGATAAAAAAAATGTTGAGTGTTGATAAATCTTCACTAATAAATTTTTTATATCGAGGTATCAAACTAGTGCTAAATAGTGTTTAATGTTGATAAAACTAGTGCTTAGTGTTCATAAAAAAAACATGTGATGATGTAGTAAAAATCATGTTCGATTTTGGAAAATGAGGTGATAAAACTAGTGTTCAGTGTTGATAAACCCAGTGTATAGTGTTGATAAACCCATTGTATAATGTTGATAAACCCAGTGTATAGTGTTGATAAAAATTACACAGACTTAACTTTTTTTAAAAATCAGCCCCAAAATAAGGGGGATAACCTAAAGTTTAGTGTTGATAAAAAACATGTGATGGGATGATAAAAACACATGTAATTTAATGATAAACATAGTGTTTAGTGTTGATAAAACAAGTGCTTAGTGTTCATAAAAAAACATGTGATGATGTGATAAAAATCATGTTCGATTTTGGAAAATGAAGTGATAAAACTGGTGTTCAGTGTTGATAAACCTAGTGTATAGTGTTGATAAACCCAGTGTATAGTGTTGATAAAAATTACACAGACTTAACTTTTTTTAAAAATAAGCCCCGAAATAAGGGTGATAACCTAGAGTTTAATGTTGATAAAAAAAACATGTGATGGGATGATAAAACACATGTAATTTAATGATAAACATAGTGTTTAGTGTTGATAAAACTACTGCTTAGTGTTCATAAAAAAAACATGTGATGATGTGATAAATATCATGTTCGATTTTGGAAAATGAGGTGATAAATACAGTGTATAGTGTTGATAAATCCAGTGTATAGTGTTGATAAACCTAGTGTATAGTGTTGATAAAAATTACCCAGACTTAACTTTTTCTAAAATCAGCCCCGAAATAAGGGTGATAACCTAGAGTTTAGTGTTGATAAAAAAAGCATGTGATGGGATGATAAAAACACATGCAATTGAATGATAAACATAGTGTTTAGTGTTGATAAAACTAGTGCTTAGTGTTCATAAAAAAACATGTGATGATGTGATAAAAATCATGTTCGATTCTGGAAAATGAGGTGATAAATCCAGTGTATAGTGTTGATAAACCTAGTGTATAGTGTTGATAAAAATTAACCAGACTTAACTTTTTTTTAAAAATCAACCCCAATAATAATTTTTTTTCGTGCTTCAAAATATATTCATGACTGATCTTGATAGAAAGCCCTTGAAAAAACAAAACTAATGGCGCAAATTTGAAGCCAATCGGAGTTCAAACGAAGCGGGAAATTAGTGAATTGGTAAAAAAAATATGATGGTTTTACTAAAAAGCCCTTACCCCTTACTAAAAAGTGCTGTTTTTTTGCAGTCAACAAATCAATTGCATCTCATCCATCAATTCTTAAAATGAATGGTTTGGATTGGTTCACACAGTTTTTACGTTAAGGAGTGGTTTCTATTTGATTTTTCCTCCAGATCTTGATTTAATGAATCTATTCTACTATAATTATAAATCTAATCTCTCTTTTTTAGCGAAAAGTACGAATTTCATTTATATTTAAAAGAGTTATTATACGTTTGGGGACTCAGAAGATCCTCGAACAAAAACTCTAAGACAGGTTGATCATGGAACACGGTTTGTAAAAAGTCAAAAAGAAAAACAGAAAGTAAACTACGGAGCTAACGAAATAGATAACGACTGCTCAAGGTGGTGACTGAACGCTGCTTGATCCAATAAAGAAGAATATTTTCGTCGTGTGGAGTGCGATTGAGCATGACCTCATTAGTAACACGGGGAGGATCGAATTCAACCAAGGACCCTTCCCTAATTACCTCGTGCGTCTATCATTTCTTCTAGAACGGTTGTTTCCTACCCCTCGTCTGATCTTTACAAGGTTACTTTGTAGTGTCCCTCTTCATTCACGTTGTCGCACATGAAACCGATAGCATCCCCGATGTGACAAGCATCGACCTAGTTGACAGCATCACAGTTGAACCTCCCATGAGTGTGGCCCTGAAGGACCCCTGTTATTCCACCCCTACCTGAGGGTTAGGTAAGGTATTCGGGGTTACAATTGTCCCCCTTCCCCGAGACGACATGGACTTAGGTAGAGTATCCGAGGTCAGTGGCTCCAACCCCAAGCGATGGGTTGGTGTTTTCCCCTAGTCCGTAGCGTAGGACTTTTCCATTTTCTCGGGCTTGTATTCAAGGAAAGAATAGTCAAACTGCGGGATTCCTGGCATGTCCAGATCATAGTCCCACCCCGAGTGACCAATACATCCAAAGTTGAAGCGGAATACAGGAAGCCATTCGTAGGTCAAGGTGACCTGGATTAGCTTCCTTAATTCCTAGAACCTCAAGATCATAGACCCACGTAGCGGACGATTAAGTTCCATCCAAAATCTGATCTTGAAGGTCCCGCACTAACATAGGCCTCATTAGTCACAAGGCACATCCACACATCCCCCAAGAGTCGCACCAATGACTTCTCATGTTGCCTTTGTTCAGGCCAACGGCGACAGACCACGTGCATGCACCCATAATTAATTTGGTCCAGTGTGAAAAGATCCCGTGACATGGGGTTCACAATATCCCCTAGTAAGAGTGGGTATCCATTGAAACACTATGGTTCATTGTATCGAACCCATGCCCGAGCTTCTTGGCTTGTAAAGTAGAACTCGAACGTCTCAAGCCCTTGGTCCTTCACTACCAATCCTAACCCTGAGGGCCCCCATGCACGCGTGAAGATCATAAGCATAAAATCCTTACAAGGTGGTTTTGGCGAGCTATGTCGTCGAGGTTCGCCGAAATATAGCATACCACAATTTCCATGGCCTCCTCCTCAAGTAGAGAGTAGGCCGAGAGGCCAGCCTGAAGATGAAACCAACACAAAACCATACAAAAAAAATTATTGTCATTTTCTTGTGACTGACTTTACGAAGATGAAACCAACCCAAACCCTTAAAAAAGCTAAGAAAAACTATGAGAACTAACTATCTTCAATTTATACCTTTTAAAAATTGATTGTACACTTATTAGTCGATAATTTTTTTTTTTGAAACGGCAATGTTTTATTGAAAGGCGCCCATCCTATAAGCTATAGAACAGGGCAAGGGCCAGGCCCTCAGTTACAACCCTGAGCACCGGCTACTGCTCGGCCTCAACCCAGAAACTCCACACCGGGAGCAATCCCAAACAACTCCACACAGGTAGCAAACCCAACATCTCCACGCTGGGAGCAGACCCAACAACTCCACACAGGGAGAAACCCTAACAAGTAAAACATAAACAAACCAACTAATAACGAAGGGAAAAGGCTTGAAAACCAGAATTATCTACCTTGAAGCTCTAATTTGTTTTAAAACAGGCCTAAAAATCGGATTTGTCTACCATTAAGCACAAGAAGAACTGATTGCCTCCCAACAACCTGAGACATCCCTTACTCAAGACCAAATATGGAAATACAACTCCACAGAAAACTTAACTAAAAGATAGAGGGCTTCTATAGGCATACTGCCCAGTGCACTCGCCGATGGCCTGCACCGAATTCCTTCGAGCACCGACCACTAATGTGACCGGAAACACAAGAAAACCAGCTGAAACTAAAAAGGACGGTGGAGATGTATAAAGCCAGATAAGGACAGGAGAGGGATGAGTAAACTTACGGAACTCAAGAGCCAAAAGCAAACCAATGAGTAACCTTTTCAGCGGGCAAGCGACTGGAAGACGGGCTTCACCGAAGACGCAATACCCAGAACCGCATCGATCCGCTGAGAGGAAGGAGGTGCCACATCCAGAGTTGGAAGAAACGCCTGATTCTACAGAGACTTTCCTCCACCAGAGCACCACCGCCGGAACAGTAATCACCACACATGTTACCACCACAAGCCCAGCTCACTCCCCAACAACCCCCCACAGCTTCAAAACGCAATTAGCACACAGAATCTAACAGACCCGTCCCCAACCTTCACCAGTAGCAGAGACCAGTCCCCAAATCCACTTTGTAGGCCGCCGTGGAAATCCAAGCTGGGGCCAACACCACCAGAGGCCTCAGAAGGTCAGATTTGAGTGAACCAGCGAGGGTACAGACCTTCGCCGAAACATCTCAGGAAGCTCTCCACCTGCGACCAAACGAGGCGAACTGGACCGAGGTCAAGGGAGATCAGATCGACGTCCTACGAACAAGATTTGAGAAGAGATGGGGCTTAATCTGGATTTGGCGTCGGAGATGGAAGGAGAAGTGAGAGAGAAAGGGGGTTCAGGAGCAGGCTTTGGATAAGGGGAGAACGAAAGAAAAACGATGCCTGTCGGCGAGCTCCGTGGTTGTGATGACCAGGAGTTCACCGGCGGAGGCAAGAGCAGATCGCGGATGCAAGCAGAAAATGGGAACTATGGCTTTCTAGAGAGAGGACACCGCGTTTCTCTCTTGAAATTTTCTCGTGCCTTATTGTGTTATTAGTCGATCACTTTGAAACTGTACACTTAAGGTAATTACGTAAACTAACATTTTCCGTTAGAAATGACTGAAAACGTTAGGAAAATTTCAAAGAACTAACTGTCATATGACTATTGAACTAAAAAACTAACTTTAAAGTTGTTAATTTTTTGAGTTTTTCCTAATGTATGTTTTCTGTCATTTCTAACGGAAAATGTTAATTTGCATAATTACCTTAAGTCTACAGTATCAAATTGATCGACTAATAAGTCTACAATCAGTTTTTAAACGGAACAAGTGGATGATAGTTTTTTTTAACGGGTAACCGGAGAATAGTATTAATACCCAAAGGTAATCAAACAGGGGAGGGCGTAAACGCCCAGGGTTCCAGATATGTGTCCGGACCGACCGTAGCAAGTCCAGCGCTCATGGACCCATAATAATAGCCTACTTTTAATCGTTGGCAAACACTCAAGACAACTCCTTACTTTCGTCTCAAAAGAGTGAGACATAAAATAAAAGTACCTAATCAAAATTGTAAGACCCGCCCCCGGTCGATCCCGGTAGAACCGGTGAATCCTCACTCAGTTTGATTTTCGGCCTGAAAAGTCAACCGATGACTCGGGAAGTCACTCGGGACCTTTCCGGGGCCCAAAAAGCTTAGCCAACTTCACGGGTAGCTTAGTTGGGCCGTTTCCTTCAATTTGACTGTATTATTGTTAAAGTCAACCGTCGGTCAAACTTGGGCTTTATATCGGTTGTTTTCCGATAAAATCTTGGAAAGCTGGAAATTAATTAAGTGGGAGTGACCACACATGACACTTGTCATTCTTGTCTTGGAGGATGAAAATGAGGCTTCAAATGACCCTCATACCCTCCTAACTTACCTTTAAAGGGATAAGACCTTAAGGGCTTTTGAGTAAATTGACATTTTAGGTCATTTAAAGGAAAGGGAGCAACAATTCAGCTCATTCCTTGTTGGTTCAGCCGAAATTCACTAGGAGAGAGGAGGAGGAGAGCTCATTTCTTGAGGAAGAAGATAGAGAAGAAATCTTGGATTTTGGAGCTTGTTCTTGGTCCTTTTGCCTCCATTTTCACTTCATCTTCTTCATCTCATCTCCCTAGAGGTAAGGATACTCTTAACTCTCCATTTCATCCACTTCCAATCTATGGGTTTTGGCTTAAAAGTTGAAGAACTTGCTTTGTGGGTGTTGCTTGGAGAAGAAGTAGTGAAGTAGGATGTTTGGATTGTGTTTTGGTTGAAGTTTGATGAACCCATTGAGGGTGTTGCTGTTGGGTAACTTTGGTTGAACATTTTGGAGCTAAGAGAGCTTGGAAATAGGGTTTGTGTTGAGATTTTCGTGAAATTCGAGTTGGGGAAGAAAGGGGAAGGAGCTGGTCAGGTCTGATACAGAAGCTGACCCGGACCGGGCCAGGTGCCGGCACGGTATGCCACACGGAACGGGCCTGGTACCGGCACGGCACACGGAACGGAACGGACGGGAGTCCGGCACGGTACCTGACACGGTCCGTGTCGCTCTCCGGGCCGGTCTGTGACGCTTTCCGCGCTGGCTTCCGGGCCGGCCTGTGACATGGTCCGTGCCATGTTCCGGCACGGCTAGCCACACGGTCCGTATGGCATTCCGGATCAGACCCCCAGAGGCCAAAACCCTTCCTTTTAGCTCAATTTGATTCCCACATCACCTCTTCAAACCTTGGTCCATTTCTGAGTATTGTTGTGTATTTTGGGGAGAAGAACACCTTGTTGGGGGAACTAATTTGTGGTCTTTTTGTGGTCCAAGACCGTGGGACCAAGCTAGGAAAGAAGGAAGAACGTGGACGCGAGCTAGGAGATCGAAGATCACGCCGGTACCCGTGTGAAGAACGGTGTGGTGACTATCGTTTGTCACATCAGAGTGTTGAGAGGAAGACCTTGAGGTAGGGAAAGTCTTAACTTCTCGTTTAAAGGCTTAGTATGCATGTTAGGCTAATAAAGTTGGAAAGGTCCTAGAAATGCCTATAGGATGCGAATAACTAGAATAATTGTCTTTCAATTACTAATAACCGGAAGCGTCTAGTAATACAAGTGCAGGATGCCAATCACTAGTGTAACTCGCTTCAAGACTTAGGAATTGTTTTACTGGTAGAGCGGCCTTGGCAAAGCCCTCGGATTAGTTGTGTGTTAGGATCACATGCTTGGTTGTTTGGTTGCTTAGTGGATAGGCTAAAGAGTCTAATGGAACTAGTTGAATTGCATGCTTGAATGCTCGATTGAAGGTTTTTATGATTGGGTGATTGAAATCGTGCTTGACTGTTGAATGTATTTGATTGATTGCTTGATTCCTCAAATGGTTGAGTGGAGAATCGAGTATGACTGGTTGTACCATCCGGTGCAATCAGGTGATCGATGGACCGATGGGTCAAAATTGGTAAGTAAATGGTAAGTTGTGGTTATGTGATTCGTGTGTTTTGGTTATGTGATTCGTGTACTGTGTGTGGTGATGAAACGGTGATTCGTGAGCTATGTGTGATAGCGGAATGGTGTTCGTTGGGAACGGATTATTTCGTGTTGCGCTTGAGTGTGTTACTCATTATTATCTGATTATTATTGAATTGCCCAAGTGTATGCTTCCTATGGGAGTAATACCTTGGTTCCCGAGGACATATAGTCCTTTGGAGACGTTTCTGAGAATCCCGATGATAAGCGCCTCTGAAGGGTTGTTTCCGGTAGCCTCAATGATATGCGTCTCCTCTGGACTTGAGGGAAAATCCGAGAGGACACATCATATGTGGATCGGAGGGTGGTGACTTCATGTGCCACGGCATTGATTGGTTTACTTATTGTCCGCATTTGCTAAGAGTTATTTGTTGACTGTGCTGTTGAAGTTATAAAGTTTAAAGTCCACCTTGTTATGTATTTTCCCTACTGAGCGCAACCTCACCCCTATGAGTTTATTGTTGTGATTACATGCTTGATTGAGGAGTAGAGGCTCGGGAGCTTCTTGGTGTGGGTGTCTTATTAGAGACTTCGTTTTTTTTTGTTTTTACTTCAGTTTTGAACAAACCATGTTGGAGGATTATTATTACACCCCTGGAGGGTTTTATTTATATTTTAAACTGAGTTATTCTGATTTGAGACTTATTTGAAGGATTTATGAAATTGTTGTTGGTTAAATAGTGTTGAAAACCGTTTTACTCAAGTCACGTCTCGAGTCCGGGCAAGAACCGGATTTGGGGCGTGACAAAAATAAACGATAAATTGTTCCAGAAGTAAAGAAAATAACCATAAAGCAAATAAAAGAGATGAGCTGTTGGTGCAGGATGCCCGGGACCTCCCAGCACTGGCTGTCCCGGGTCTGTAGGTATAGTCCGACATCGGCTCCACCCACCCCTGCCGGGTCGGGTCATTCCTCCATTGGAGGCTGCTCTGCCTCCGCCTGCTTCTCCTGGACTCCTCCAGAGACGTCCGGTTGGAATAAATCTGGTGACTGTGGTTCGAGTACAGCAAGGGCCCCGGTCGGCACCCCACCCGACTTTTCCTTTAGTGAGGTCAGTACGCCGACGGGTCGGCGTTGATCTGGCGGACGAGGATGAATAACAGAGGGGGGCGCCGGAAAAGTTACCTCAGGCAAGAAACTCGTCCCAGTCAGGGGCTTGGGCTGCGGAGGGTCCTTGCTGGGCCAGATCTGGGCGGCATCACCCATCTCTGGTCAACCGAACCGTGGGGATGTCGGATCTGATGAAGCCATGGACATGGACGGGGAGAGGAAACGTTCTGGGGATGCCGGAGCCGCTCGAGTGGACGCAGGAGGTCGGGGGGCTCGACGTGACCGGACTGAGAGGGAGTAGGGAACTGTAGACAGGGCAGGGGGATGGTGCAGGCAGCAACGCCGGAGCTCGGACGACGGCGGGCAGCGTGGGAGTGGACGGCGGCGAGGGAACCCTAGCTAGGGTAGAGAGAAAACCTCATTAGAGGTAGCAGAGCATTTTTTTTAGTTGATGATAGTTAATTCTCAGTGTTATCTCATTCCCTAAAAGTATTGTAATTTTCTTGTGCTGGTGGTCCATCAATTCGTATACAATATCATACAGGGACGGGACAAGTTTGCCTTGCCAGATGTTTTGGTGGGAATGAAACCGAAGCAAACACAGAGAGATGTTGGAACTTAGTAAGAATTTATTTACATGTAAGTTCAATTCTTGACTTCCCTTGTTCATTACTTCATTTTGTTTGTTTTGTAATTTGGTGCATTGGTTATATGCCTCCGGAGTATGCTATTGATGGGATCTTCTCCAGAAAATCGGAGAAGAGGTGTTTCTTCTCTCATATATTATCTTCTCTCTAGTGACATATAGTGTCTTTTTCTGTGTAGTAGGTATACTTAACATACCGTATTGTGGACTTCATTGAGTTACAAGTTGGACTGGTTGAGCTCGTCAATGTTTTATACCTATGACTTTTCCAAGTTAACCCATTGTCATTATCGTGATGTCTACTTCCGTTCTGTAACTTTGAACTAGGACTGGTCGTTGTTGTCATTTACACGGAATTGACGAGTGTCATTCATGCGTCAAACGTAACATTGACGAGTCTCATTCATGTTGGTCTTTGAGTGGTTGTGTCTCCAAATTCCAAAAAAAGAGGCACGGGAAACGGGTGATGGGTATTACCATAGAACAATATATTATCGACCGACATATTCAGTCGATAATGAAAAACATTCAGTTGGATAAGTCGATCGACAGATCAGTCGGTTATGAATCTATTTTCTTCATTACCGGCTCAATAATTGAGTCGGAAATAAACTTCCATTACCGTACTAATGATATAATTAAGTCGGCTAAGTTTTTTTTTATCAGCAAAAACAACAAATTTTATTCACCCCAACAATATATTTCAAGGGAGCATTACAATCGAGGGAAGAAGGGAGAACGAAAGAAGCAATGCGCATAGGCCCGCTTAGATGTGATCTCGAAACATTTTGATGGTGTCTTTATCACTGTAAGAGGATGTGAAACCTAAGGACTTGCACACCGCCCAGACCCACTTAGCTTCCGACTTCTTGTGAAGAAAGCGAGAAGGACTAACATCTTTAAGCATTTTTAAGTGCTTGAGACGATCGTTTCTTACACTCTTTTTTTTCGTTTGGGTTGAGGAAGAAGCGAGTCGGGTTTGAACAAAGGGGAGTGGATATCGGCAAAGAAGGATGAGAACGAAGGAGGAAGAACCCTTTAGGAGCGGCGCTTTGAGCCCAAAGGAGGGATGGCCCAAACTAGAGTAGTAGCCCGGCCTTGAGAAGGAGGGCGAAGTTGGGCTAGAAGGCCCAATCATAGACGATCGGCTCGGATTTAGAGGCGTATCTTGGGTAGACGAATGCGTAGAATCAGGAATATGATGTACAAAAGACCGAGAGGGTTAGAACTCCACAATCACCTGGAACCGGCAAACAAGGTGAGTTCAGATCCTTTTCCATAAAATCTTCTCCTTTCCCATCTTACAAAACGATTTTTTCATCTTCAAGACCGTTTGGCTTAGATTTAGGAGGGATGAACGTTTCCAGAACGAGCTGGGATTCCAGACCGGATGCAAGGATCGAATTCCAGGTTAATGGAAAGAGTCTCCGGGGTCAGACTGCAAAGGCAATGTCCAATCGAGCAACCGAGGAGGAGCACGGATGGATGAAGATTGGAGTCCCGATAGAAGCCGCGAGGTTGCGAACAGTAGACAGAGCACAATAATATAGAGTGATTTCGACAAAAGAGAACTACCGAAAACAATCGATCGTAGGAGTTGAGCAAAATGTTTACCAAAATGTGGTGTGTATCTTAGTTATAGAGGTAACATATGTCAATCTTAAATCTCATACGTTTATTTATCAATTATTTAGATTTATTTTAGGGAAAACTACCAATACCTACCCAAAACCATGCCCATTTAACTGATGCATACCCTTAAGTTTCGAAAATATAACTCAAAGCCCCTCTGTCAGCTAAAATGACGAAAAACCCTCAACTACACTTAAATAATTATGTTTAAAAAATTATTTAAAAATTACTTTTGTTATATATCTGTATTTAATTATTAAATGACTTCATTTTATTTAAAAAATCACTTCATTTATATTTTTTAAAAATTATTTAAAAAAATCACTGAGGATATTTTCGTCATTTTAGCTGATAGAAGGGGTTTTTAGTTACAAGTCGTAACTTCAGGGTATGCATCAGTTAACTTTAAACTTCAAGGTAAACATCAGTTAAATAGACATGATTTTGGGTAGATATTCATAGTTTTCCCTTTATTTTAAATTCTTAGTCTAAAAAGTGATTGTCAATCGCTTACAGATTCCTCCAAACAAACTTCTTCTATTGTGATCGTTCTACTTTGAATGCCTACTTCTCGTCTCATTTTGCTGGTGACGAAGGAGCAATTGTGCTGATCAAACACATAGAGGCGATCGGTCATGACTTCTTCTCCCTTGTCTTTCTTTTTTTTGTTCGGTATTTTTGTCTCTATATAGAGATGTTGATATTGACACAAACAAGAAAGGAGGGGTTGTTTGTTCATGTGCTGCAGCGAAAAACAAAGCAGCAAAACAGGGTGTTGCAACAAAACGCAAAGCTGTTTTTACTAATTTTGAACGTCTGGTAGATCCCGTCAAATGGAAGAAAAATCAGTCCAGTTCTGTGGTTTATGTAAAAGACGACCAGAACGGAATAGTAGATGTTATTCCGACTGTGGTATCTTCATCTGATCTCGGGATTACTTTGTCTGGTTCCGACAAAGAGGTCAAGTTCGATCAGACGCAAGAAGCTGCCACTGTTCCGACGATACCAACTACAATGAACAGAGCTTGTTCTGTGTTACAGGAAGACGAAGTTTTTGTTAGTAATCTCCCATTCGAGTCATCAGAAGAGTGGGTTTGCAATGTCTTCGGATCTTTCAGTTGGATTACGTCGGCGTCTGTCTCCGACTACCGAATCGTAATGGACGATATTTTGTGTTCATTCGATTTGACTCCAAGGCTGAAGCTGCTCAGGCTATTGAGGGACTAAATGTGTTCAAATATCAATGGTCACGTTCTTCTGGTAGCTTTTGCTCGACGTCGGGCTCAGAGGGAAGTGTCCCCGATGAGTTTGGAAAATTTGAGAGTATGCTCTGTTTTTGATAACCAAAAACAGAGCACTCTAACGTTGGCCGCGTTTAAAGTGGGAAACGACCTCTCTCCGGTGAACAAGGCTCCTGTACCGATTTCCCCTGAGTTCATCCCGCTGCGTCGAAGTTGAAGTCCTCCGGCGTTAGTCAAAGCCGTGAGATTTCTTCGGGAAATATTGAGATTTTCGAATCAATTTTCAAATCTCAAATGTAGTGATCTCGATGATATTTCTATTGTAATCCTTGATTATCCCGTAATTTCCGCTTCTCCTTGCGCGGATTATGCTGAAGTTTCGTTGATGGATCGATTCGTTGAAGGGCAGGGTAACAACAATCAAGTTTCTGATGTGTTGCTTTTGAGTCAAGCAACCCAAGAACCTTCATCAGGCCCATCTAAGGCCATAGTGGTTTCTGCTGTTGGGCCAGATCCAAGAGGCCTAGAACCTGGTTCAGGTATTATGGGTCTAGAGCAGGGTGTTTCGTCAACCTCGCGCTGATAGACGCTCTCTGGAATAACGTAGCTGCCTCTGCCTCACTTCGTAGTCTGTCGCTTTTACTGGCTCTCATGGCCCTCCTTGGCCATGCGAGTCGCTGGATTTCCACCTCTCTTATCACGCCCCAAATCCGGTTTTGACCGAATTCGAGACGCGACTTAAGAGCAACAAGACTAAAAAGATAAAGATAAATAAATAAGGTTCAAAAGTAATATAAAAATCCAAAAGCATAATGAGTCAACAGCTCAACAAGGTAAAAGTACAAGAGTCAAAACATAAAAGAAGGTGTACATCTCTAAACTCTAGCTAAACCCTCGACAGCTCCCAAGCTCCGAGAGTCCTGCTAGTACTGCTCCCGCTCAACACCTGAAACACCGCAAAGAATTGAGGGGTGAGCTGACGCTCAGTAGGAAAAGTAGTTAAGCTTCTGAACCACAGTTCAACACACCATGGGTAACCGTCCAATTAGGTCATACTAGTAACGCACAACTATTAGAATTAAGTAAATGACTACTCCAAGACAACCCTAGGCCTTCACTCTGTCACAACTCGTAAAGCCAACTCACCACGATCCGACTCATACCACTTTCCACAACTAGCTCTTAACCCCCAACACATAACATTTCTCAAAGAACAACGTCGACGGTTATCTCACAACCGACCGCACGTGCGAACTCGCACTACAACACAGGAAACAGGTACAACAGCCCCTCGAGTCACCAAACACTCTCACAAGACCGAAGTTACACTTAAACCAAAGCACAAAGCCAACTCAAATTGCATAGCTCACACAGCAGACCCGCCTTAACGTAGTATAATCATTTCCAACGTCTACGACTATCACGGTCCTTTCCACTTATGTCATGCCGGAAGTTACCGATCACTTTCACCAAGTCATAAACGTACTTAGAATAAATGCACACAACAAACCAATGAGAATAAAGCACATAGCAAGACACACACAGATGTCGTAGGACAGCACACAAACAAACAGCCAGAATAAGGCACAGGCAAGACACACACATATATCGTCTAACGGAATAAGCCAAACCACCGGATGCACACAACCACTTATATCGTACTGGACCACACAACATCAGTCCCGATATCTTCCTCCGCACACAGACAAAGGGTAACATCCTCGACCGGAAATCCCTCAGTCCAATGTCTTCCCCGCACACAGACGAGGGCACAACTCACCATACGTACCGAACCGGTAATACCATCAGTCGGACGTCTTCCACGCACACAGACGTGGGGTATCCCGTCACATAGACTCGGGGCATCTCTCAATCCACGTACTGGACCGGCACGCGCCTCGGTCAAACCTCGTCCCGGACTACGAGTCATCGGGTATTGATCATGCCATCCTTGGCCTCGACATACTTCATCGGAACTATCCTTCGTTGTAAGTCCACTCATACTACGCCGTCTCTTGGAACACCCAAAACAGGATAAAACACACAACACAATCCATTGATGGTCTCGGTATACCAACCGGACCATCTCAACATAGCACACAACCGGTCTATCACTCACCCGGTCATATCACAACCAAGGGTTCACGTAATCAAACATGGCACACTTGCCCACACAATCGCAACATGCAACACCGAGTATAATCTTATTTAGACTCTCACACAACAGTTATAGCACACAGCACACAATCCTAAGGCTCGACATGGCCTATCTACCAGCACGACAATTTCTCAAGTATTGAAAGCGGGTAAAGAAGGTACTATCGAGTTCGTCCTACATGTCCCTAAGACTAGTCCGTTTAATCAATGAAATAGAGCAGTCGTTCCTATATGCCACTAGGACCTTTCCGGTTATTATTAAACCATAAACATGCATACTAGCAACCTTCCTTAATTAAAGCGGTATCCGCTACTTTCCCTACCTCAAAACGATACCACAGCAGCATCTCCTAGCTACTGACGACCGGGCCAACTCCGTCTTCTAGGGCGAAATCCAAGATTGGGTTTTTAAACAGGAAAACGGTCCAATCGGTTCTCAAGTGTCCAAAGTCCTCGGAAACGTCTCAAACGTCTTTAATCAACCATTTTAAATCCAATTATTAAATCAATTAATTAATTAAGTCTGCCCGACCCGGATCCGACCCGGATCCGCGAACCAGACTCGGATCCGAACCGGTCCAGAATCCAGACCCGGTTAGACCCGGACCCGACCCAAACCTGGTTCCAGATCCGACCCAGATCCGAGTCTAGACCCGGTCTAGACCCGGTCCGGACCCGAACCTTGGATCTGGACCTAGCCCAAGGCCCGTCCTGATCCAGGCCCATGTCCGGTGTCAAGGCCCAACTATCCCAAGCCCAAACCTCAGGTCTTGGTTCGAGTCAGAGCTCGAAGGACGCTCCGACGAAGTTCCGTGCGTTTTGGCCACCGTCTCTGGTAGCGACAATACCCATAACTCGACAAAGAGCGTCGGCGGAGCTCGGGAAGGGACAACGGAGCTCAGTCCGTGGCTGGACGAGGTCGAGGGTATCAGACACGGCGTTAGGAACCGAGCTCCGTCTCAGATCTAGGGTTCGCGAAGTCGCTAACGGTGGATCCGAGCCAAAATCGATCGAAACGAGCTCGGAACAGCCAGAAATTGTGAGAAGCAAGGTCGGGGAAGAAAGGAATAGGGGAGAGAGGACTCGATTCAAGCTCGAGGTGGACTGACCGGCAACAACTCTCCGGCGACCTCTCGAAGCTCACACGGCGACGTTTCTGGTGAGCTCAGCTGGAGAGGAAACTGAAGGCGAAGGCGAGGAAGGCGAAGGAAGAGGTGGAGATCGAAGAGGAACGGGGAAGGAGGTACGACGATGGGATCGAGCTCGGTCTGGTTTCGCAGAGAGGGGAAGAGAGAGAGACGAGGTGAGGGACGATGAATAGTACCCGTAGCTAGGGTTTTGCCCGCTTATAAAGGGGGTGCTGGGCCAGACTTCGCGCTGATTGGGTCGGGCTCGCTCTAGGCCTGCGTTGTTCAACAATTGGGCCTGAGCTGGCCCACTTCCCACTCCGATCCAAGCCTGCCTTTTCCTCTTTTTTTGATTTTTTTTTTCTTTAACCACTTGTTTGCAAAAGCCTACCCCCAAGTTTCAGATTGCAAAAAATATTACCCCATTTTAAATAAGCGGGCTTTACAGTCTACCCCCTTAAAAGAATTTCGTCCTTGAAATTTAAAACGAACGCGTTATACTTGACCCTATCCCAGGGAACGTCCTCTTAAACTCTCAGTCCAATGTCCCTCATGCAACCGGAACACTTAACTCAGTTAGTCGATACCGGAATTCTCCGTCGGTATAGACGTCGCAACGACACACGTAGCTTGGTTGGGATCTCCTATACCGGAACTGTCCGTCGGGATAGGTATCGTACCAGACAATTCTCACGTCGTCCTTAAAATGGATTCAACACACTGCCACTTCTCCTCGACCACCAACTTCACTTAAAAAAGCATTACGCACATAACAGGCCATAAAAGTCCACGTCCAACCACTCACGAAAGTACTAGGCAACAACACGTAATCTCAAACAGATTACAAATCGTTCCCTGTAAAGTCAACACAAACTGAAGACGCTACAAGAACCAGTCCCTCGTGCTCCGAACGACTTGGATACCTCGCGCATATTGTCACGCCCCAAATCCGGTATTGACCGCCTCGAGACGTGACTTAAAGACAATTTAAAGTTTAACAATAAAAAAAGTCTTAAATCCAATATAATTCTCCAAGTTTAGTTCAATCCAAATAACTCAAATAAAAACTCCATAATAAAGCCTTTAAACAAGAGGTTCATAATCAAAAGTAAGACCATAACGTCTCTAAAGGTAAGCGCACCCGGACCCACGGAAGCTCCCGAGCCTCGAGTCCACTACTCATCAATCAAGCCTGTAAAAACAGTAAACAACAAATAGGGGTGAGCTTACGCTCAGTAGGGAAAATAAATAACAAAGGCATGCTTTCGAGTCTATTAAAATAGAACTTCACAAATTTGTTCGAGTAGCACTAATACGAAGAATTGAGGAGATATTGAAATACGGGAATAAAACGGTTATTCAAGGCTTCTAAGAAGATAGCAGTACTCATAAAAAGCAAGGGGAACAATACACTTCCTAGCAATCAATAGAAGATAAAGCATTTCAGTGCCACCCTGGAACATGAAGTCCCAACACTCCGATCCACAATACTCTTTGTGTCATATAGGATTTTCCCTCGGCCCAGAGGAGACGCATGACATCACAAAGACGTATAACATCGAGAGTACCGGAAACATCCACATAAGGACGCATGACATCGGAACCCTCGGAAACGTCTCCAAAAGAGCATAGATCATCGAGGAACCAAGGTAATGCTCCCGTAGGACGCATACACTCGAGTAAATCAACAAGTAACTAATCCCCGCAGGGTAAACCATCCAGTTTCCCCACAGGGTCCAATAACCAATGGCCCGCAGGGTCCAATAATCAATGCCCCGCAGGGTCCAATAATCAATACCCCGTAGGGCCCAATAATCAATGCACCGCAGGGTCCAATCCACCGGCTATGATACTACCCCACACCGGTATTCTCTTCGGTGTAGGTACCATACCGGATCACGAATCATCGGCTTAGGTACTACCCCAAACCAGTATTCCCCTAGGTGTAGGTACCTTACAGGCACTACCCCACATGTCGCTCTGTAGGTCCGCTGCCCCTCGGGCAGTCTCGTGCTAGGTGACCCTTTTGCCTACACAAAGGACACAGCTGTGTCACCGGGGCGGGTTCAACTGATGCTACAACCCCTGCTCGGCGCATACCACCAGGCTGAAACTGAGGCTGAAAGGATCCAGAAACTCTCTGCCTCCGCTGGTCACGGCTCTCGGACTGTCGTAGGAAGCCACTCGGCCTAGGCCTGATCTCTCGCGCTTTGGCGGTCTCCCTGAAAAGCCTCTCTATGGCTAAACCCTGATCCACGAGTGTAGAGTACACCTCGGTCCTGAAAGCGATGACCCTGTCAGCAATCGACGGGATGAGCCCGCTCTCGAATCGCCTGCAGAGACTGTCCTCAGTCTGCACCAGCTCCGGTGCGAAGCGTGACAAGGAAATAAATCTCACTGCATACTCAGAGACGGTCAGTCCTCTCTGACGCAGTTCCAGGAACTATTGGCGTCTGTCGTCTCGAATGGATCGAGGAAAATACTGCTCCAGGAACAGCCTACTGAATAGCTGATAGTCATCCCCAACACTGGTCTGCACAGACTGCCACCAAAAGTATGCCTCTCCCTCGAGCTGAAAGGTAGCGAAGGATACTCTCAAATGTCCCTCAGATACTCTAGAGGTATCGAGGTTGCGGGTAACCCGCTCCAACCATCATGCGGCTGCCTCAGGGTCTGCTCCCTCGGAGTAGACCGGCGTGCCGAGTCTACGAAAATACCTAAGTGCCTGGGCCGTGAAGCTGTCATGCTGGCCTAGCCTCCCACTAGTAACCGCTGCGGTAGTAGGCACGGGCTCTGGTGCCGGTGCTGCAGTCCCTTGCTGCGCGCTGATCGCTGCCAGCACTGCGCGAACCACCTCCTCTAGAGGGGCCGCCTGAGTCGGCTCAACGACTGGAGATGTCCTGGGTGGTAACTCTGACGGTCGACCCTCAAAACTCTGGTGCTCTATAAAAGCAGTACCCTGGCGCTAGCTGCCCCTGCCTGCTCAGAAACATGTGTCTAACTCGGGCCCACAATTGGGCGGCTCCTGGTACGCCTCAGAATGTAACTACGAGGCATGTCGTATAACTGTTGAACGGATAACGCACACGTTCAGTTTCTCAATTTAGAACAAACAGTTCGATCAAAACACTAGGACGTTCACGCGCGTTCACAAGGATCATAAAAATGACCAACAACACTTAGGCCCAGTAGATATATAATACTTCATATATAGGTAGACAAGACCGCATCTTAATGCGTCTCACAACAACAATTAGCAGTTCAATCAAACAATCAACTCCTACAGGAGGAACAGTCTCAAGCAATTCACACAATTCACACGGCAACAGGCATACCCCTCGATCGGGTATCTTTCCTTTCCACAGTTTCTCAACACCTTAACTTTTATCCAACCTTCATGTTGATCTCACGTCGTTACGACCCGATTCAGGCGTCCCCGAATCTCGTTGTAACCACTTGACATCCAACCATCACGTTCGACTACAGTGGCGACCCTGAGTCAACCTGTGATAGTGCAAACATTTCAGTTCTACAGAAATTTCGGCATGACCTATTCGTATTTTCCACTAACCATTCTCTTAAGCGGGACATTTACTAATCAATTTCATAAGATATTCAGTACACGGAGTTCTCATGCTCAGCAAAGTACACATCACCGTTAAAATACTGCAAGCACCACTCGGGTTCTATCCTTTACTTCGTTAAACTCCCCTTTCGGGTCAACTTTCAACTTTAATTCTCAAATAACGGTCATCACTTAAACAAGTCAACAATTGAACAAGTCAATACTTCAAATTGAGAAATCATGAAACGGCCAACCAAGGTGGCAACACAATTAACACATGGCTTACTCAACAACCAATTCATAACAATTCGATCATCGCTCGTTGGACCAACCTTAATCTCAACCATCGGCATCCCAGATCACTGAGGCATAGCAAATAGAGCATACGACACAGGTAAAGCAAAACACATAATATCGAAAAGTTCCAACCTTTATCAAGGCGTTCAAATCATAAGGACTTTTATCGTCCCAACTCTCTGTATCGAATAATTCTGACTACGTCACTGAGTACCAACACTGAGACTCCCTAACTCTACCCACCTAATTGACGTGTGGTCCGAGGTTTTGAAAAAAAAAAGTTCAAAATGAAACCAGGCTCTGATACCAAATTGTCATGCCCCAAATCCGATCATGTACCATTTAGCTCAATCAATTACACTCAATGTTCATACAATCATTCATCCAAGCATTCGATCCAATAATCATTCAACCATTCAAGTTCAACATTCAAAACATATAGTTGTATTAGACTCTTATCTTATCCAAACTAGGCAAACCAAGCATGTGAGGCAAACACAAGAAATCCTAGGGCTCATCTCGGTCTTTCTACCAGTAAATCAATTCCCAAGTATTGAAAGCGAGTTACACTAGTTGTTCACATCTTAATCATGCATACTAGACACGTCTGGTTATTAGTAATTGAAAGACGATTATTCTAGTTATTCGCATCCTATATGCATTTCTAGAACCTTTCCGATTTTTTTAACCTAATAGGCATACTAGTATTGAAATGTACGAGGAGTTAGTACTTTCCCTACCTTGCGGTCTTCCTCTAATAAAACTTCTCGTTGCTGATGTCCGGGCTAGTGTACTCTTCGTCCTCTCATGGGTCCAAGTCCTCTTCTCTCTTCGAGCTCGGTCTCACGGTCTGGGACCACAACAATACCAAAATTAGTAACTCAACGGAGTGTTTACCAACTTAAAAGGCATAACAGTCCTCAATGAACAGAAATAAAGCCAAGGGAATGATCTTGGAATCGAATTGGACTCAAAAGGAAGGGTTTTGGGTTCTGGAAACCAGATCCGGAATACGGTCCGGAACGCATCACAGGCCGTGCCAGAACCTGGCACGGACCGTATCACAGACCGGCCAGGTATCCCGCACGGACCGCACGACGCACCGGCCCGGAATCTGACACGGACCGTGTGAGGTACCGCGCCGGATTCAAGCCCGTTCCGTGCGGCCTGCCGTGCCGGCACATGGCCCGGTCCGGGTCCCATTCCGTGCCGAACCAGACCAGAACCTTCCCCTTTCTTCCCCAACTCGGATTCCACGAAAATCACTCCAAAAACTCCATTTCCATCTCTAAAAAACTCCAAAATAACAATCAAAAGCCTCCAATCATCAACTCCCTCAATGGGTTCATCAAAGCTCCAACCAAACACGATCAAAACAACCTAACTTCACTAATTCTTCTCCAAACAACAACCAATAGAGCTAGTTCTTCAAGTTCAAGCCAAAACCCACAAAACCCAAAACTTGAAAGTGGATAAAATGAGAAGTTAAGAGCATTCATACCTTTAGAATTAGAAGATGATGGAGATAGGAGGCTTTTGGAGATGATTTGATGACTACAAGGTCTCAAGTTCTTCCCTTCCCTTCCTTTCTTCTTCCCCAAATCAAGAGCTCTCTCCTCTCTCTCCCCTTAGAGATTTTCGGCTGCACCAAAGTAAATGAGCTGAATTGGTTTTCTCCAACTACTTTAAATGACCTAAAATGCTAAATGACCAAAAGCCGCTTTCAAGTTCTATCCAATTAAATCCTTTAAGGAGGGGTAAAATTTCACTTAAACTTCTTTCCTTCTCATCCAACCCTCTAATGCCATGTGGCATTGTGGGAGCCACTTTCCTTTCATAAAATTCAAGCAGTCCAATTTTAATCGGAAAAAGTCGATAAAAAGTCCGAGTTTGACCAAAAGTTGACCGTTACAATATTATAGTCATCGTTTGACTTCTCCGACCGAAAGTCAAAGTTGGCTAGAAATTACCGGTTCGACCGGGATCGACCAGGGGCGGTTCTTACATGTATCACATCCTCGCGCTTCCGCGTCAACCCTACGCGGTTCTCAATCATCCACGATCACGCGACCCTCCAGTCGCTTCTCGAGCAACTCGGGTCCACACTGGTCACTAATAAACCTCAAGTGTGCCATGCTTGGGCAATTGACTCGACCTACAATCCAACGCTTCGTACGGTGCCATAGTCTTAACATAGAAACTAAGTCTCCGAAGTCAAAACACAAGCAACGCCCAGACTCTCGCTAGCCTCATGCTCCGCGATGTCCTCTAATCCAGAGCGCGCTCAAAGTCGCGATCGATCTCATGATCATAATCATGTCTCTCCGCCCGCGAATCGACGACAACATACACCCGACCTTGTTGCATCGGGGGTCTGCCTCTCGGAGGTAGTGGTAGTGCCACCTGCTGCGCAGCGCGATATCTCGGCGCTGGTGCGCTAGCAGTCTGTCTCGGCGCTCTCTGCGTCTGAGCCTGACGCTGCTGGAACTGTGGCGAGTGCCCCGTCTGCGACCGCTGTGGTCGCGGAGCTGTCGCCACCGGATACGGCTCGGGGCACCTGGGAGCGAAGTGTCCCGGCCGGCCACATTGGTGACACAGTAGTGGCCCGGCGCTCGACCTCTCCTCAGGTCTACCCATCTGGCGATCCACTGATCCGCCGCTCATCTGACAGTCTCGTGCCATGTGACCTGGCTGTCCACAACGATAGCATGCGCGTCCCGACACGGGAGGCCCAACAGAAGCTATCGACCCGACCTTTCGTGGTCCTCTCAGCTGGGTCTGAGGTTGGAACGATCCCGAGGTCATCTGCCTCCTAGGATCCCGAGACTCAGACGGTCTCTGTGAACTGCTCGATCTGGGCCTGACCTCCCGAGCTCTAGCTGACTCTCGGAAACGTCGCTCCATAGTCAGTGCCTGCTCCACCAGCTCGGAGAAAACCTGGGTCCTCAACACAGCGACCCTGTCCAAGATCGCCAGGCGGAGTCCCCCCTCAAAACGTCGGCACCTGAGATCCTCCGTCTACACCATCTCCGGAGCGAAGCGAGCCAAGGAGGTGAACCTCGCCTCGTACTCCGACACCGACAGACTCTCCTGCCGCAGCTCTAGGAACTGCTGACGTCTGTCGTCCAAAACAGCCCGTGGAAAGTACTACTCGAGAAAGCGCTGCCCGAACAGCACAAAGTCGTCCCCCACTCGGGTCTGCTTCCGGTGCCAACAGTGGTAGGCCTCCCCTTCCAGGTGGAAGGCTGTGAATGAGACTCGGAGTCTACCTCTCATCACCCCAGATGTGTCAAGGTTACGGTTGATCCGCTCCAGCCATCGCTCGACTGCCTCGGGGTCTGGCTCCCTGGAGAACACAAGCGTGCCTAGCATGCGGAAATCCCGCAAAGCCTGCGCAGTGTAACTGTCAACCTGCCTGCGTAGGTCCATCAGAAGTCACTGCAGTCGCAGTAGGTACAGGATCTGGTGTAGGAGCTGCAGCCTTTCTATGGGCAAAGGCAGCTGCCAGTCCCTACACTGTGCGGGTCAGCTCCTCAAAAGCTGCCGCCTGGACTGTCTCAGTCCTCCCATACCCCTCAGCGGGCGCAGCCTAGGCACTGGTCGCTCCTGCAGACTCAGCAGTAGCCTGTTGTCCTCGGCCTCTAGCGGGTCGTCTCCTCGTGCCTCGAGGAACATAACTTGGTGCCATCACGTAGACTCTCTGCACGGTCAACATACAGACTTCAGTTTCTCACTCGAAGGGAACCCGCGCTTCACACTAGTTAACGCCACACACAGTCCACCTCGCTAATACTTATAGTAGTAATATACTTGATATAATATAGTCACACAAATGCACACAACAGAGAAGTTAGCACATTAGTGCTTCACACATATAAATATACACGCAGTGGGGTTACAACCAAAATCACTTTAGTAATAAAGCACAATCAAGTCACATAGACTACCGCTTTACACTACAAGTAAAACACAAAATTCAACTTCGAATTAATTCAAGTTCTTATTACAATCTCACTTCTCAAAACAATCGTGTTGATCTCTCGTCGTTACAACCCTGCTCAGGCGTCCCCGAGTTGTGTTGTAACCACTAGACATCCCACCATTCACGTCTAACTACAGTGGCCCATATCGCCTAATCGTGATGGTACATACACTTCAGTTTATGTAGAAAATCGGGCATTACCCGTTCGTAAATTAAGTCTACCATCCGCTTAAGCGGGACAACCAGTTACCAAAAGCACATCACTTACGGCACTACACAACTCAGGCCTCGGTAGATTCTTTCTTACCGCCCGGGCAAATCCCAACTTGGACAACAGTTAAGTCAAATCACAACAAAACCACACAGATTTAGCAAAGTCTACGGCACCCAGGCCGGACACTACACCAACTCGAGACTCGTTCCGTCTCGTTTCAACGCTTAGGACAACTCCGACTTGCGTAACTGACCCACAGCAACCTAACGGCCCAACTCTACCCACCTAGTTGACGTACGGTCCGAGGTTTTGAAAATCATTTCAAAATAAAACCAGGCTTTGATACCAAATTGTCACGTCCCAAATCTGGTTTTGACCGAATTCGAGACGCGACTTAAGAACAACAAGACTAAAAAGATATAAATAAATAAATAAATAAGGTTCAAAAGTAATATAAAACTCCAAAAACATAATGAGTCAACAGCTCAACAAGGTAAAAGTACAAGAGTCAAAACATAAAAGGAGGTGTATGTCTCTAAACTCTTGCTAAACCCTCAACAGCTCCCAAGCACCGAGAGTCCTGCTAGTACTGCTCCCGCTCAACACCTTAAGCACCACAAAGACAGGAGGGGTGAGCTGACGCTCAGTAGGAAAGTAGTTAAGCTTCTGAACCATAGTTCAACACACCACAGGTAACCGTCCAATTAGGGCATACTAGTAACGCCCAACTATTAGAAATAAGTAAATGACTACTCCAAGACAACCCTAGGCCTTCACTCGGGCACAACCCGTAAAGCCAACTCACCACGATCCGGCTCATACCACTTTCCACAACTAGCTCTTAACCCCCAACACATAACATTTCTCAAAGAACAACGCCGACGGTTATCTCACAACCGATCGCACGTGCGAACTCGCACTACAACACAGGAAACTGGTACAACAGCCCCTCAAGTCACCAAACACTCTCACAAGACCGAAGTCACACTTAAACCAAAGCACAAAGCCAACTTTAATTGCATAGCTCACACAGCAGACCCACCTTAACGTAGTAAAATCATTTCCAACGTCTACGGCTATCACGGTTCGTTCCACTTATGTCATGCCGGAAGTTACCGATCACTTTCACCAAGTCATAAACGTACTTAGAATAAATGCACACAACAAACCAATGAGAATATAGCACACAGCAAGACACACACAGATGTCGTAGGACAGCACACAACCAAACAGCCAGAACAAGGCACGGGCGAGACACACACAGATATCGTCTAATGGAATAAGCCAAACCACCGGATGCACACAACCACTTATATCGTACTGGACCACACAACATCAGTCCCGATATCTTCCTCCGCACACAGACGAAGGGTAACATCCTCGACCGGAAATCCCTCAGTCTGATGTCTTCCCCGCACACAGACGAGGGCACAACTCACCATACGTACCGAACCGGTAATACAATCAGTCGAACGTCTTCCACGCACACAGATGTAGGGTATCCCGTCACATAGACTCGGGGCATCTCTCACAACACGTACTGGACCGGCACGTGCCTCGGTCAAACCTCGTCCCGGACTACGAGTCATCGGGTACTGATCACGCCATCCTTAGCCTCGACACACTTCACCGGAACTATCCTTCGGTGTAAGTCCACTCCGGCTACGCCGTCTCTTGGAACACCCCAAACAGGATAAAACACACAGCACAATCCACTGATGGTCTCGGTATACCAACCGGACCATCTCAACATAGCACACAGCCGGTCTATCACTCACCCGGTCATATCACAACCAAGGGTTCACGTAATCAAACATGGCACACTTGCCCACACAATCGCAACATGCAACACCGAGTATAATCTTATTTAGACTCTCACACAGCAGTTATAGCACACAGCACACAATCCTATGGCTCGACATGGTCTATCTACCAGCACGACAATTTGCCAAGTATTGAAAGCAGGTACTATTGAGTTCGTCCTACATGTCACTAAGACTCGTCCGTTTAGTCAATTAAATAGAGCAGTCGTTCCTATATGCCACTAGGAATTTTCCGGTTATTATTAAACCCTAAACATGCATACTAGCAACCTTCCTTAATTAAAGCGGTATCCGATACTTTACCTACCTCAAGACGATACCACAGCAGCGTCTCCTAGCTACTGACGACCGGGCCAACTCCGTCTTATAGGGAAAAATCCGCGAAATCCAAGTCTAGGTTTTTAAACAGGCAAACTGTCCAATCAGTTATCAAGTGTCCAAAGTCCTCGGAAACGTCTCAAACGTCTTTAATTAACCAATTTTAAATCCAATTATTAAATCAATTAATTAATTAAGTCTGCCCGACCCGGATCCGACCCGGATCCGCGAACAAGACCCGGATCTGACCCGGTCCAGAATCCAGACCCGATCAGACCCGCACCCGACCCGAACCTAGCTCCAGACCCGACCCAGATCCGAGTCCAGACCCGGTCCAGACCCGGTCCAACCCGAGTACAGACCCGGTACGGACCCGAACCTTGGATCTAGACCTGGCCCAAGGCCCGTCCTGATCCAGGCCAGTGTCCGGTGTCCAGGCCCAACAATCCCAGGCCCAAACCTCAGGTCCTGGTTTGAGTCAGAGCTCGAAGGACGCTCCGAAGAAGTTCCGTGTGTTCCGGCCACCGTCTCCGGTAGCGACAATACCCAGAACTCGACAAAGAGCGCCAACGGAGCTCGGGAAAGGACAGCGGAGCTCAGGCCGTGGCTAGACGAGGTCGAGGGTATCAGACACGGCATCAGGAACCGAGCTCCGTCTCAGATCTAGGGTTCGCGAAGTCGCCGGCGGTGGTTCCGGCCCAAAACCGATCGAAACGAGCTCGGAAGAGCCAGAAATCGTGAGAAGCGAGGTCGGAGAAGAAAGGAATAGGGGAGAGAGGACTCGATTCAAGGAGAGGACTCTCTGGCGACCTCTCGAAGCTCACACGGCGAAGTTTCTGGTGAGCTCAACTGGAGAGGAAACTGAAGGCGAAGGCGAGGAAGGCGAAGGAAGAGGTGGAGATCGAAGAGGAACGGGGAAGGAGGTATGGCGACAGGGTCGAGCTCGGTCTGGTTTCGCAGAGAGGGGAAGAGAGAGAGAGACGAGGTGAGGGACGATGAACAGTACCCGTAGCTAGGGTTTTGCCCGCTTATAAAGGGGGTGTTGGGCCGGACTTCGCGTTGATTGGGTTGGGTCGCTCCGGGCCTGCGTTGTTCGATAAATGGGCCTGAGCTGGCCCACTTCCCACTCTGATCCAAGTCTGCCTTTTCCTATTTATTTTTGACTTTTTTTCTTTAACCACTTGTTTGCAAAAGCCTGCCCCCAAGTTTCAGATTGCAAAAAATGTTACCCCATTTCAAATAAGCGGGCTTTACATCTCTTCCCCTCTGATTGGTTTTACTTAGCTGGCACCCTCTCTTGCCCATTTCAGTCCTTTCATTGCTTCTCCTTTAGCAAGCCGTGACGTTTCTTCTTTTCCTTTCTCCGGCCTCCGTTACTTCTCTCCGGCTGAGCTGCCTCACTCATTTGGTGGTGGGTATCGTCGTTCTCTTACCCTTCTCCGACGCGCATCCTCTCAAGCCCTCTCTCTGGCTTCCCTCTTTGTCGGATCTCGTCTCCTTGTTAGATCTGCTACCCTGTTGTCGTCTCGCTCGCTCCAGCCTCTTTCTCGTCGTGCGTGTGCTTGGGTTGGTCGGCCTTCTGTGTAACGCTCTCTGTCTCTGCCTCGCCAGCTTGTGCCACCGCCTGGTTCGACCGGCCACTTGCCTCCTCAGATCTCGTTGCAGCAAGCTCAACCACCACCTTCTTCTCTGGACTTGTTCTGTTCTCTAGTTGCTGTGGTTTTGTTGGTACAAGGTCTACTCTCATCCTTCTGACAAGCGCTTGGTTGGGCGGTTGGTCTTGTTTGGGCTCTTGTCGTGGTTCGTCGTCTTATTTGGGTGCTGGCCCTCATTGAACCCATGGCTGTCCACCGGTTCGGGTGTTAGTTCTTTCTCTTCCTCCTTTTATTATATTATCTTGTCCAGAGATCTATAATTTTGGGTATAATAATAACCGTTATTTTTACTGATGAAAAATGATAATCCAAAAGTTACGGATACAAAGAAAAGTAGGAGCAAGTGAAGTCGTAGGAAGACGCCCCAAACTAAGTGTACACCGGTCTCTAGCAGTGATTCTAGAAAAAGAAAGAATATTATATGTTCTTGGTCTACCATTCAAAGCTGTCTTACGGGCAGAGATGGCGTACTTGCAGGGCTATAATGAGAACGACATATTTCTTCAGTTTCCTCTGTACATTATAATCCATACTATATTTTTTGACCGTTCTTGGCTGCATAAATATCTTGATATTGCTATACATTAGTTTAAACCTACAAGTCTAAAATAATACATAGAATTGATTCTATAGCCAACAAGAACAGAAAAATAATTATAAATTTTCCCAACAGTATGAAAACGGACGAATCTTATTTTAATGAATCTAATCTAGTGTAATTATAAACCTAATCTTCATCTGCTTCTAAACACATGTATTTATTGTGATTCGAACTTCTGACTGACTTTAAGAAGAAATCAACCCAAAACCATAAACAAAAAGTTATTGTAATTTTCTTGGTAGTCCATCAATTCGTATGCAAGAGGAGAAATCTATTGAGAACTACTCTTAACATAGGAACCGTGAGAACCAATCCTATCCACTATCATCTACGATCCAACATTCATCAAAACGCCACATCATCACCCCAATCCAACCCCCATACACGCCAATTTCATCTATTCTCACACAAGCAAGGGCATAATTGTAATAGCATGGTGTCATGTGGACAAGTGTCCATTTTTTTTCTTCACCAATTCACTAATTTAATATTTCCCGATCCGTTTGAACTCCGATTAACTTCAAACTTGCGGCAATATTTTTCTTTTTTCAAGGGCTTTAAATCAAGATCACTCATGAATTTATTTTGAAGCACGAAAATAAAAATTTATATCAAGGTGATAAAAATAATGTTGAGCGTTGATAAATGTTCACTAATAAATGTTTTATATCGGAGTATCAAACTAGTGCTAAATGTTGATAAAAAAAACATGTAATGAGGTGATAAGAAAAAAATAATGAGGTGATAAAAACCATTTTCAATTTTGATAATAAGTGTGATACACTAGAGTTTAACGTTGATAAAAAAAACTTGTGATGGAGTGATAAAAAACACGTAATTCAATGATAAATCTAGTGTTTAGTGTTGATAAAACCGGTGTTCATATAAAGCCCGTGATGAGATGATAAAAATCATGATCAGGTTTGGAGAATGAGGTGATAAAACCATTGTAAAGTGTTGATAAAACCAGGGTAAAGTGTTGATAAAACCAGGGTAAAGTGTTGATAAACCCAGAGCAAAGTGTTAATAAAAATTACCCATATATAATTTCTTTAAAAACCAGCCCCGAAATAATTTTTTTTTGGTGCTTCAAAAAAACATGTGATGGGGGTGATAAAACACACGTAATTTGAATGATAAACCTAGTGTTTAGTGTTGATAAAACTAGTGTTCATAAAAAGCACGCGATAAGGTGATAAAATCATGATCAGTTTTGGAAAATGAGGTGATAAAACCAGTGTAAAGTGTTGATAAAAGCAATGTAAAAGTGTTGATAAATCCAGAGCAACGTGTTGATAAAAATTACCCATATTTTTTTTACAAAAAAAACAACCCCGAAATAAATTTTTTTTTCGTGCTTCAAAATATATTCATGACTGATCTTGAATGAAAGCCCTTAAAAAAACAAAACTAATGGCGCAAGTTTGAAGCCAATCGGAGTTCAAACGAAGCGGGAAAAATTAAATTAGTGAATTGGTTAAAAAAATATGATAGTTTTAATAAAAAGCCCTTAGCACAAACTAAAAAGTGCTGTTTTTTTACGGTCAACTACTCAATCGCATCTTATCCATCCATTCTTAAAATGGATGACTTAGATTGGTTCTCGCGATTTCTGCGTTAAAACATGGTTCTCACCAGGTTTCTCCTCTCGTATGCAATACTATAATATATAATTGAGGGAAGGAAGATATCATTATTACCATATCAATGCAGGCTTTTCTGATAAAAACCTGTCTTCTCTTCTCCTCTCTGCTGCCCACAACAATTTTTGCAGCACTCGACACACTAAGTCCGAACCAGTCCCTTATAGGCAACCAAACCTTAATTTCAGTTGATGAAAAGTTCGAACTCGGGTTCTTCAGCCCGGGGAATTCAGAGAAGCAATACCTTGGCATTTGGTTCAAGAAACCATACCCGGTCACAGTGGTATGGGTTGCCAACAGGGAACCCTCCCTCCCCAAGAACTCGAAAGGCGCTTTTGTGGTCACCAACGATGGACTTGTCGTTGTTATTAATGGCAACAAGACCATACTTTGGTCATCCAACAAATCAAGATCAAGATCAAGGTCTGTGCAGAACCCAGTTGCACAGCTCCTGAATACAGGAAATCTTGTTGTTAGAGAAGAAAGTGATCATGACCCGGAGAACTTCTTATGGCAGAGTATGGACTATCCATCTCATACACTTCTACCAAGCTTCAAGCTTGGAATCGTAAAAGAAACGGGTCTTAACAGGTTCTTGACCTCCTGGAAGAGCCCTCAAGATCCTTCTCCGGGTAATTATACTCTTGGATTCCTAGCACATGGATATCCACAATTGGTTCTTTCCGAAGGCTCGGTCATCAAGACCAGGTTCGGACCTTGGAATGGTCTGAGGTTTAGCGGGTCGCATAATCCAGTAGCAACAAACTCACCATACCGTTTTCCTTTTGTTCTGAATGAGAAGGAGATCTGCACCAAGTATGAGCTACTTAACAACTCTGTTCTTCAAGGGGCAATCCTGAGGCCTCATGGTGTAGTGCAACACTACACTAAAATTGATCGAGTACAAGGTTTGAAGTACTACATTACTTACCCAACAGACGACTGTGATGCTTACGCACTTTGTGGTGCTTATGGAATCTGCAATGTCAACAACATTCCCTTGTGTCAGTGTCTGAGTGGTTTCGTGCCTCGATTTCCCGAAGAATGGGATAGGATGGATACGTCAGGTGGGTGCGTTAGGAGGGCTTCTTTGAAATGCGGTGATGATGTTTTCTTGAAGTACTCTGGTATGAAGTTACCAGATACTCAGAAGTCTAAGTTTAACACGGCCATGAGTCTTCAGGAATGTGAGATGGTTTGTAAGAAGAATTGTTCTTGTACAGCTTATGCTAACTTGGATATCAGAGACGGGGGAAGAGGATGCTTGTTCTGGTTTGGAGGCCTGATTGATATCAGAGGGTACAGGAATGTGGTTGAGCTAGATATTCACATTCGAATGGCTGCATCAGAAGCTGGTACTAGTTTTTGTTGCAAGAGAGGCATATAATTTTGTTCTAAACCTTGTGTATTTGCTTGCTAACATATTTTGATAATCCTAGCCAAGAATGTTGGTGAAGGGTCTTCGAGACAGACGAACAAGATTCTAGTGCCAATCATAGCGAGTTCAATCTCCACGGCGCTTTTTTTAGGACTTGGCCTGATCATATACGCTGTGCGCAAGAACAAGCCTAACATACAAGGTACACTGCAAAACAAGTCACTTTTTACATGCCTAAGTTGATAGTTTATATCTCAATTAGTTGTCAATGATACACTCTCCTTCTCCTCCATATATATTTTTCTGAAGATGAAGAAGGGGCCTTCAGAATCAAAATAAAAAAGGAAGATCTTGACTTGCCATTATATGACTTTGCCAAAATAGCAGCTGCTACCAACAACTTTTCAACTGAGAACAAGCTCGGAGAGGGCGGTTTTGGACCTGTCTACAAGGTAATATTCGGATGCATTACTTGGTAACACATATTTGCTATCTATCTGAGAAAATATGAAATTGTGTCACCATATGACTTGTTTCAGGGCATTTTGAAAGAGAATCAAGAAATAGCAGTGAAGAGGCTTTCAAAGAACTCAAACCAAGGACTTAAAGAATTCAGAAATGAAGTCATATGTATTGCTAAACTTCAGCATCGGAACCTTGTTAAGCTCATGGGTTGTTGCATTCAGCGAGAAAAGATGCTTGTTTACGAATATATGCCCAACAAAAGCTTGGATTTCTTCATCTTCGGTTTGTCTTCTTCATTGTTATCTCTTTTTATATCAGTTTTAACCAATTGTTCATGTACTAATAATAGCAATTGGTAAACTTTTGGTAGATCAAACGCAACGGAAATTACTAAATTGGCAAAAGAGATTTCATATCATCAATGGGATTGCAAGGGGACTTCTTTATCTACATCAGGATTCGAGAATTCGGATTGTGCACAGAGATCTCAAAGCCAGCAATGTGTTACTAGATCTTCAAATGAATCCCAAAATTTCTGACTTTGGCCTTGCTAGATGTTTTGGTGGGAATGAAACCGAAGCAAACACGAAGAGAGTTGTTGGAACATAGTAAGAATTTATTTACATGTAAGTTCAATTCTTGACTTTTCTTGCTCATTACTTCATATAGTTTGTTCTGTAATTTGGTGCAGTGGTTATATGCCTCCTGAGTATGCTATTGATGGGATCTTCTCCACAAAATCGGACGTGTTTAGCTACGGTGTTTTGGTGCTGGAGATAGTGGCGGGGAAGAAAAATAGAGGGTTTTGTCATCCAGATCACTACCATAATCTTCTTGGACATGTAAGGCTCAATCCAAGATTTTATCTTTCTTAGTTTGTGATTAATGTTGAAACTTGTAACTCAGATATGTCATTGACATTTTAGGCTTGGAAGTTGTTTAAAGAAGGAACGTCGATAGAACTGATTGATGAGTTTCTTGATAGCTATGTTAATCTATCAGAGGTTTCGAGATCGATCCATGTAGCTTTATTGTGTGTGCAAAGGAATCCAGAAGATAGGCCAAGCATGCCTGATATGATTATGATGATTGGAAGTGATAATCCGTTGCCCGAGCCCGACGAGCCTGGGTTTTTCTCCGAAAGGAAAGTGTCTATGGCAGGAAATTTAACTAGTAAGTGTCAAACATATTCAAACAATGAAGCTACACAATCCGCACTAAGTGCTCGTTAGGTATGTGTATGAGGCGAGGTTAGTCAGGAGGATTGTCCTGAACCGGTTTCCGGAAAAGCTTTATCTCCTGTTTTGGTTTCCAATCGGATTTTGTGTTTAAATCCGGATAGGTTGCAAGCAAGGAGAGCGTGAACTGTATTTGCTCCCCTTCTTGGATTTGTTCTGTTTGTTTTGCTCTCTGTAGCTGTTATGGTCTGAAAAAATGATCATTTTTCTGACGATCATTTTTCACAGCATTTTAGTGTCTTATAAAACGCTTGCTTAATAAAATTTTCACTTATAAAAAAAATGAGGTGTATGTACAAGAAGAGGTGGTTCTTTTCTCTGGTTAAATATAGTATCTTAACATACCTATGATTTTTCCAAGTCAACACATTGTCGTTATCGTAATGTCTACTTCTGTTTTGTAACTTTGAACTAGGACTAATTGTTGCTGTCATTTACAAGGAATATGCACCATGCGGTGCCTAATCCAAACTTAACATTGACGAGTCTAAGTCATGTTGGTCTTTGAGTGGTTGTGTCTGCAAATTCCATAAAAAAAAGGGCGTGGGAAACGGGTGATGGGTCCAGTGATCATTACTACAGCCCAATATACTATCGGCTGACATATTCAGTCGATAATGAAAAGCATTCAGTCTGGCAAATCAACCGACATATTCATTCATCTATGGATCTATTTTCTTCATTACCGGCTCAATAATTGAGTCGGAAGTAAACTTTCATTACCGGATTATCAATATAATTAAGTCGGCAAAGTTTTTTTTATCAGCAAAAACAACAAATTTTATTCAACCCAACAATACACTCCAAGAGAGAATTGCAATCGAGGGAATAAGAAAGAACACAAGCAACAGGACGGATAGGTCCGTTTAGATGTGATCATGAAACATTTTGATGGTGTCTTTATCGCTGTAAGAGGAGGTGAAACTCAACGAATTGCACACCGCCCAGGCCCGCATAGCTTTCGACTTTTTGCAAAGAGAGCGAGAATGACTAACATCTTTAAGCACTTTTAAGTGCTTGAGACGACCGTTTCTTACACGCTTGTTTTTCCGTTCTGGTCGAGGAACCAGTGATTCAGGATCTGTAAAGCCCGCTCCGGTTTAAAAGAATTAAATTGTTAAAGTTATCGATTTAAAGCGTCGTGGTTGGAAAACGGATCGAGAAACTGGAACGAGTGAAAAATAAAAGAAAATCAAAAAAAAGGGAGAAGAGAGCTTTGGGCTGGATTGGGCCGGTCAGAGAACCGGGCCCAGCTCAATCGCACGGGCCATGCCCAGCACGAGTGCCCGAGCCCAAGTTCACGCGCGGCCCAACCCTAACCCATCGCTTCGTCTTCTTCCTCGCGCATGCACGTGTCCCGAGGCAGAATCGCGCCGCCCCTCTCTCTTCTCTCTCGTTCTCTCTCGAGCTTCCTCCTCTCCCTCTTGATTTCCTTCTCTCCCTCTCGCAGCCACCACGACCTCATCACCACCATCGCCCTCATCTCCTTCCCTTTTGAGTGCAAGCTGAACCACCCACGCACGAAGCGAGACGACGCCGGAGAATTTCTCCTCTGGTTCGTCCTCTCCGAGCTCGATTCGAGCACGCCAGTGACGGGAACGCACGGTTCGAGCTCCCTCTCGCCTTTTCCCTTCTTCCTCGACCTCGCTGCGCCTAAAAACCCATCGAGACGAGCTCGATTGGGTCGGATTCAGGTGGATTCATCGCCGGCTGTCACGCCCCAAATCCGATTTTGACCGGACTCGAGACGTGAACTAGAAACGGTAATTAAATAATAAACATTAATATAAACTTTGAATAAATAACTTCGAAATCCATAAAATCCGAATTAAACCAAGAGTCAGAATCTCAAACATGTAGTCAGAACAATAAGTTTAAAACAACAATGGAAAAGTACGTCTCTAATAAATAAATGCCCGACTCTCAGTAAGCTCCCGAGCACTGAGACGTCCCACAAACTACTCAGCTAAGAAACATGTAAACACAGTAAAACAAGAAGAGGGGTGAGCTTTCGCTCAGTATGAAAAAGTAACACGATTAAAAGATCTCGCTTTACAGTAAACCCGGGTATTATAAGTAATCAACAGAACTTAAATAAGAAACTTAAGAATCAAGTAGATTCGAAAAGGTACACTCAGAGGTAACAAAACAAGGATAACAAGTGTATAGAGGAATTAACTGAATTAAATAAGTACACAAATATCGAAATGATGAATATCAAATCCACAACCCTGATCCGTACACTGATCTGTACATCATGTCAGATTGTCCCTCGGTCCAGAGGAGACACATGTCATCAGGACTTCCCGAAGCATTCCCTCAGAATGCATATCGTCGGAGATCCCGGAAATGTCTCCAAAGGACCATAGATCATCGGGACGAGACCAATAACAAGTAATATATCGTACCGGAAACGCACATCGGCCTAGATATCTTACCGGATTACCCCCTCGGGGCGAATAGTCTCACGTCGTGCCGGAAACGCACATCGGCCTAGACGTCTTCCCGGTAACGCACATCGGGGACCATAACCATATACCATACCGGAACCGCACATCGGACTAGGTATCTTCACGGTATGTCCACCTCGGGGTCACACTCACATCATACCGGAACCGACATCGGACTAGATGTCTTCCCGGCATGTCCACCTCGGGGTGAACACAATCTCTCGGCTATGGTACTACCCCACACCGGCGTACCCCCTCGGTGTAGGTACCATATCGGACCACAACTCCTCGTAAAACACACACAAGAGAATAACATGCCGAACAATCATAGTACAACCAAAGCTTAGCAACTCACAAACTTACCACAACACGCCATAAAACATTCACATTAACAATCACACACCCGTTCCATCGGTCTATCACTCACCCGATCATACCATTGGCACAATCAATTACACACAAACATTCGTTCAATCAATTAATCATTCAAAACATGGAACAACCGTTCACAACAAGATCATCATAATTTAATTAATCTAGTTTGACTCCTTAGCTTATTTTATGAATTTAGCATGCATCGGTTTTAAGGGCGACACTCAACAATACAACAATCAACAATCAATCCTAAGGCTCGACATGGCCAATCTATCAGCACAACAATTTCCCAAGATATCGACAATGGTTAAATTAATGAGTCTCAACTTACATGCATACTAAGACTCGCCCGACTAATATCATCATTGAAAAACAGTTACTAGTGAAACACATCCTATATGCAATGTAGGACCTTTCCGGTTATTATTATCCTAAAGGCATGCTATCAGCTTTATTTAAATCATCATAATGGTTTAGTACTTTTCCCTATCTCAAGACGATCACAACAGCTACGTCTCCTAGCTGCTGACGTCCGGGCCTAACTCCGGTCTTCTCAGGCGAAGTCCAAGTTTGGGTTTAGCTCCGGTCTTCTCGGGCGAAGTCCGTGAAATCCAAGTCTGGGTTTTTAACAGTCAAAACGTCCAATTAGTCACGGTGTTGTCCAAAGGTCCTCTGACTTGTCCAATTTGTCCATTAAATATCCAATTTTTATGTATTTTAAAATTAATTAATTAATTTAATAATCTATCGACCCGGATCCGACCCGGTCCAGAAACCTAACCCGGCCGGATCCAGATCCGACCGGACCCGGTTCCAGACCCGATCCAGACTCGGTCCTCAAATCTGGGCCAGGCCCAAGATCCAAGTCCACCCGGCCCCACGGCCCGTCCACTTGCCCAATCCCACTCTGCCCACTCTCGACCTGGCCCAAGGCCTGCCAAGCTCGCGACTGAGCTGGTTCCAGCTCCGGTGAGCCAGGCTGCTCCGGCATTCGCCTACGGCATCAGGTGAGGCTGTGGAGGGAGAATGGAGGCGGAGAAGGGAGTCAGGTGACGAGGTGAAGACGGAGAAGGTGGCTCTGGCGGCGTTAGAGGCTCGCCGGCGTGGGAAAGCCAGATCTGGCGGCATCCCTCTCCGGCGTTCCTCTCCGGTCATAATTCTGTTATGAAGATATGAGATACTGATGAACCATTTAAATATTCAACAGTGTGGCACGTGTAACATCCATGAAAACATATTTAGAGACCCACCAACCCAACTAACCACTACATTTTGCCTATATATACAGAAAACTGTACAAACAAAACATAAACTCAACCTCAACTCTTACCAAACCTCAACTCTCTCCCAATTATAAACCATGGATGCTTGCAACATCGAGAAGGATAAGAGCGCCAACATCGATCTACCAACAAGGGAGGAGCTACTGAAGAGGGGGGAGGCCATATTCGCAAAACAAAGGATTCTTCTCAATGTTGAGAAGGTCTCAATGAAGCACAAGATCTTAAAGGTGAAGTTGATGGAGGAAAAACTTGATATCGATCTTCTTGTGCTTTATTTGAACTAAACACTTTATTACTGGTTTTTATGAGTTGTTGACTCATTTTATCGGATTTATGAATTTCGGAGTTTTATTTTCAAACTTATTTCCTTGAATTGCTTTATCTTATTTATTACTTTAAGTTCACGTCTCGAGTCCGGTCAAAGTCGGATTTGGGGTGTGACAAGGACAATAATGCATCACATCACTCTAGAAGCCCAAGATCCTATGGAGAGGGTCAATAGAGCTCTGGGTCCCCCTCTGGGCTTTTGAATGCTTCTGTCGCAGTAGAACGAGGAGATCAACTCGAAGATTTGTGATTTGGCTAAGGGGCGTCCCACGGGGATGACTCTAGTTCTACATTAGGCTCACCATAGGGGATTTGTACAGGCACGACAATAGCAGACGAGCCATTCTAGGGTTTCCTCTAGTTGTAACGGTGTGACTCCCTGACGAACCATGTCTGCAAAGACAGCTAAAGCTAGAGGGATCCCCGGGATTCAATCAACATGAATAAGATAAAGCGGAATGCACAGTGGTGAGAACATTTCCTTCCCTAATCCGTCAGCGACAAGATTCTCTCCTTGGGAAGGGTCTCTAATCAACGGTGGTCGAGGTGCAGTACCATCGGAACTACGAAAGGGGGTCAGTAAAGGTTTGCTTGCCAGCGAAGCAACACTTAAGGTTTTCACCAGCCACCCCCTTTGATGTTTCAATTGGGACGACGCAGGCGGGGAGAATCCCGGAGAGAAAGACACAATCGTCGCGGTGGTTGGTGGCATCGAGCAGAGCCGATAGGGTTTGGCTTTGGTTTCCTCTTGCGTCGCGCCTTTAAGAGGCTCACAACTTCAGAGGAAGAACGTGGTGGCGGAACGGTCAAAGGAGCAGCAGTGAAAAGCATGGCTGGTGCATGCGGTGACGAGACAAGGCTGAGGGCTATGGTGACAATGGTGGTGGCAGAAGAAGGTGGCGCCACTAAAAGGTTAAGACCTAGGATTTCCTCGAAAGAGATGTATGACACGCGTGACAGGGAATAAATTCTCTCGCACATCGAATGAACTTTTTTTAATTTTCAGCCTTCCTTATGTTCAACTTGTTATTAAGATAATGTTTCTTTGTTGGGTGATCTTTTATTTATTCTATTTCAAAGTTTTTATAGAATCTTACAAATCTGAAAATAACTTCTAATTTTATCTTTAAAGTTTTGTGAAATGTGTTTTGTTTTATCAACACATTTTTTTATTAGAAGAAAGAGTATTCTTCGAGCAGAAAAATATCTAAGGAGGCAAGCCTTGAGAAAACGATTACAAGGGGAGGTCTAAAGAAACGGGCGGCCAGATAGGAAATACGTCCTAGACTGATGGACAATATGTCGTAAAAAACGCAAACGAAAACTAGAGAGCCAAGTCACCTCGTCGATGACCCACTCATCACCTTCCGAGATATCATTGGTAGCCTGTGCTTGATTAGAATGGTCTGTATAAGCTTTACGAGCTTGTGCGACCGCTGTCTAGACATCAACAACATTTACGATTCTTTCGCGAGTTAGAGATTGTGTTCTTGGCTTAGATTTCTTTTACTTTTTCTAATAAGTTAGGAATTTACCGTCCGGAGGTTTTTTGTGCTTCAAGTTTGTCAAATTCGGTTATTTCAGACCCTAGGTTTGTTCGGGGCATCATGTTTGTTAAATCTAGGTTATTAGACTTCGGTTATTTTGCGTTTAAAGTTTGTTAAATCTAGGTTAATAGACCTAATTTTTCTTGTTATGGGTTTTTTTCTATTGTTGGTGTTAGAATATATTGTATAGGCCCAGCGCATGTCGCTCATTAGGGTTAACATTGGGTTTAAGAAACCCTAGTGGTGCAACACCACTATATATACATGTACACGATGTATGCTTTTATCATCGAATACAATACAATTACACAATTGTTATCATGGTATCAGAGCCTCTATCGCTCTAATATCACTTCCGCTTCAGTCGCCGCCGCAACTGCCGTCGCCGCCGCTGCCGTTCACCTTCGTTGAACATTGCTCGCTCATCTGCCGGTGTTCTCTCTCTGCTCAGCCGCTGCTCCTGCTCCAGTCGCCAACGCCGACGAGCCCCGCAGCCGTCAGCCAGATCATCCTCACCGCAGCCGCCGGCGAGACGATCTCGGTCGACCACGATCGACCACACCGCCGCCGGTCCTTGCCCCTGCCGCTCCGTTGCTCCCTGTGTCGCGACCCACGCTGAAGAAGCAACGCAGACGTCGACATCGCACGCTGCCTGCAAAACTCAGGCAAGGATCGTCGAAGAAGACGTGTGCACGGCACGCGCCCGACTCCTACACGCGCCTCCACGCGCACGTCGCCTTCACGCGCCATGCGCCTCCGACCGCTGACCGCGTGACTTCCACGCGCTTTTACTTTTATTATTAAAAAAAAAAACCAATCCTTTATTTCAGTGTTTTCTTTTCAGGTATTCCTAATGGAGAAATTTGATATCCCTAAACCTATTAGCGTTTACTTTGATGGCAACAATTATGTGTTGTGGGTTGCAGAGATGTCTAGTTTACTTTGATGGCAACAATTATGTGTTGTGGGTTGCAGAGATGTCTAGTTTTCTTCGAGGCAAACTTCTCTGGCGTTATGTTACTGGCGATATCATTGCGCCAGTCTAGGACAAAGACGAAACCAAGGATGCATTCAATGACCGCTTTGATCAGTGGGACAGCAAGAATCACCAGATCATTACCTGGATTTGTAATACATGCGCTCCCTCGATTAAAGTGCACTTTGCTCGCTTCCATACTGCGAAGGAGGTTTTGGATTTTCTGGAGCAACTGTTCTCCATTGCTGACATCTCGCATCACTACCAGCTCTACAACCGTCTTCACTACATGAAGCAAGCTCTAGGTCAGTCTGTCAAAGATTTTCTCTCCCAGATGCAACATGTTTGGGACCAAATGAGTGTCGCTCAACCAACGGAGGAGAGTTTTCAAACCTACTGGGATAAACTCAAGGTATTTCAGTTCCTCACAGCTCTTCGTCCTGAGTTTGAAGCAGTTCGGAGTGCTCCCTTTCATCAGCCAACATTCCCTGATCTCCACACCGTGGTTGCTGAGCTTCTCTTTGAAGAAACAAGGTTCGAGGGTACGGGTACACCATCGTCTCCATCTCTTGATGTTGTTCTCTCTACCGCTGCTGGTGGATCTATTGCTAAGCCCCACTGTACGTTCTGCAACAAATCTGGACATGTCTTAACTGATTGCAGAACTCATGCTCGTCACCTCCTTGCCTCAGAAACCCCTCGATGGAGTAACTCTAGGCCCTCTCAAAACTTTAGGGGGGCGTGGCTCCCGTGGGGATCGTCGGCCTTCCAACAAGCCCAATGGCACTGTTGCTGCTACACCTGCTGTGTCTACCGAATCTCCGGACATGACTGCTCTTTTGGGTGACATAGGAGCGTTCCTATCAGCTCACACTGCTTCGTCAAGTAGCTCATCCACTACTACGCCAGGTAGCACATCCACTTGGTATTTTGATTCTGCTTGTTTCAATCATATGAGCCCTCAGTCAGATTTGCTTACATGTGTAACCCCGGTCACCAAGTCTCCGTCTATTCGTAATGCTGATAATTCCACTATACTTGCCACACACTGTGGTACCGCAACCATAGACCGGTATCACTACCAAACACCTTGCTTGTCCCGGATTTATCACTGAACCTTGTATCAGTTGGTCAATTGTGTGATTTGGGTTTTGACGTTAACTTTTCTGGTCGTACATCTTCTATTCTTGTGCAGGATCCACTGACGGGACAAGTCCATGGGACAGGACGTAAAGTTGGTCGCCTGTTCGAACTCACCTCCCTGGTGGTTCCCTCACCATCATCATCATCCTCGTCTACTTGTGGCGTTGTCGTCTCCGCTGATCTATGGCACTCTCGCCTAGGTCATCCGTCCTCCTCTCGTTTGCGTAGTCTTATTTCTAGTGGTTTGTTAGGGTCAGTTTCGCATAACTTTGGTGATTGTGTGTCTTGTCAGCTTGCTAAACATCATAAACTGCCGTTTTCTCTTAATAATACTATTTTCTCTGCACCTTTTGATCTTGTTCATTCTGACTTGTGGGGAGCGGCACATGTTCCGACCATGGGGGGGGGGGGGGGGGGGGAGGTCTCGGTGGTTTGTTATATTTGTTGATGATCATACTCGTTCTACTTGGATTTATCCCATGCATAATAAATCTGACTTCAACAAAATTTATTCTGAGTTTTCTGCCATGGTTCGCAAAAAATTCTCAAAAGTTATCAAAATACTGCGTATGGATAACGGCATGGAATTTAAAGAGTCATCCTTCCTTGCACAACTTTCTTCCACCGGGACTATCGTTCACCGCTCATGTCCTGGTACATCGCAACAAAATGGTCGGGCAGAACGCAAACATCGTCATATTCTTAATACCGTCCATGCTCTCACCATTGCAGCTGCCTGTCCTGAACGTTTCTAGGGTAGGCTGCCCTCACAGCCGTTTACACCATCAACAGAGTTCCATCCCCGGTCATAGGTAATAAAACTCTTTACGAGTGTTTGTATGGTTGTCCTCCAGTTTATGATCTTCGTCGGGTCTTTGGGTGTGTCTGTTTTGTTCATCTACAACCTCATGAACGTACTAAACTTGAACCTCGTTCTCGTCTTTGTTGTTTTATTGGGTATGGGATCGAACACAAAGGGTACAGATGTTGGGACCCTGTTTCCAAACATCCCCGCATATCTCGCCATGTCACATTCTGGGAACATAAGATGTTTTCTCCATGTCTTCTTTTCACATTCCCGAGTCTACTCCTTTCTTTTCTAATTCCGATATTGATCTGTTTTCTGATGATGATGAGGGTTCTCCCATTGAGCTGACTCCTGCAGGTTCTCCGACATCTCTGCCTCCTACCATGGATCATGTTCCGCCAGAGGATCCCGTGCTAGAGGATCATGTGCTACCGACTCGACCACATTGTCATCGGCAACTCCCATCTCATCTCTAGGACTTTGAGGTAACCCTACCATCTCGTGTCGCTTCCATAGTGTCCTCTGTATATGAGCCTGACACCTATTAGGAGGTTTGCACTAACCCCCTGTGGCAGAAAGCAATGACTGAGGAACTACATGCCATGGTAAAGACTCATACATGGGATCTGGTACCTTTACCTCGGGACAAACATGTGGTCGGTTCTAGATGGGTATACAAGGTGAATACCAAGGCAGATGGTTCTATCGAGCGCTACAAGGCACATATTGTGGCTCGTGGATTTACCCAGGAACATGGGGTTGATTATGAGGAAACATTTGCTCCTGTTGCGAGACTCACTTTTGTTCGCATCATTCTTGTTGTTGCTACTGGTCGACACTGGGACGTCTTTCAAATGGACGTGAAGAATGCTTTTCTCAATGAAGATCTTACAGAGGAGGTTTATATGAAGCCCCCGCCCGGCTATGATCATCCCCCACACATGGTTTGTCGTTTGCGCAAATCCATTTATGGACTCAAGCAGGCTCCACAAGCATGGTACTCCAAGTTCAGTGGTGCGATGGCAGTCTTTGGTTTCGTCTCTAGTCCGCATGACAGCTCATTGTTTGTTCGTCAGACCTCTCGAGGCTATACTCTCTTACTTCTATATGTGGATGATATGATCATTACTGGTGATGATGCTATCGGCATTGTGGATCTCAAGCATCATCTAAGCGACAAGTTCGAGATGAAGGATTTGGGTCATCTCTCCTACTTTCTTGGTTTGGAGATTTCCTCTCTGTCCTCTGGTTATCATTTTTCACAAGCCAAGTATGCAGTCGAGGTCATCTCCAAGGGGGGAACAACCGATAGCAAGATCGCGTCCACTCCCATTGAAGCGAATGTCAAGTATCTTCCATCAGATGATAAAGCTCTCGAGAATCCCACTTTATATCTCCGATTAGTTGGAGGGTTGGTATACCTCACTGTTACTAGGCCTGACATTGCATATACTGTCCACATAGTCAGTCAGTTCATGTGCGCACCTCGCACTTCTCACTATGAGGCCGTTCTTCGGATCTTACGCTATGTTCGAGGCACCTTATCACAAGGACTACATTTCACTTATGGCTCACCTTTAGTCCTACAGGCCTATTCAGATGCAGATTGGGCATGCGATCCCACAGACCGACGATCTACCACAGGTTACTGTTTCTTTCTTGGTAACTCTCTGATTTCCTGGAGAAGTAAGAAACAAACAACCATTGCCCGCTCCAGCACGGAAGCTGAGTATCGAGCCCTTGCTGATACTACTTCCGAACTCATATGGCTTCGTTGGTTACTACATGACATGGGTTTTGTTCACAAGTCAGCCACTACCATTCATTGTGACAATCAGAGTGCTATTCAGATTGCTCATAATGATGTCTTCCATGAACGCACCAAGCATATTGAGATTGATTGTCACTTTGTCCGACAACATCTCAATCAGGGTACCCTCGCTCTCCGATCTGTCTCCTCTGGCGATCAGATTGCAGATATCTTCACCAAGGCTTTAATCCCAGGGAAGTTCAAACCTTTAGTTGACAAACTCAATTTGGGTTCATTACCACCATCTTGAATTTGAGGGGGGGGGGGGGGGGGGGTGATAGAATATATTGTATAGGCCCAGCTCATGTGGCTCATTAGGGTTAACATTGGGTTTAGGAAACCTTAGTGGTGCAACACCACTATATATACATGTACACTATTTATGCTTTTATCATCGAATACAATACAATTAAACAATTGTTATCAGTTTGGCTTCAGGTTCATTGTTCCTAGTTGGGTTCTGTTATTTGTTTATTTCATCCTTAGTATGTTGAAGCTTCATAGTTGAGTTTCTTTTGTGAAATGCTCTTTAAATTGTACTTCCATTTATTTAAAAAAAAATTATAATATGTCTTTACTGATAAGAAAACGAACATAATGCACATTCTAATCACCATCCCCATGAATACTAATTACATGCTACCACTAATCATTCTTAATCCAAACCCGTTGATCTTGAATTAGTATAGTAACCCATTTCAAAGACTAATCCCAATGATGTAATTAACAAAGACATATCACCTTCCTTGTCCCTTCGCTACTTTGGAGAAATCAAACAAAATAAAATGGCTCGATTGTGTGATTGGCCAATGATTGGTTGGAGTAATGAGCAACTCCGTTTTGTTTATTTATCATATGAGAAAAGAAAAACGGTTGAAAAATGGTTGTTGAAGTATTCAAACGCTTTGCTAACTTATCTTTGAAGTTGAAATCTTTCCGAAACAGCTTTCATATTTCACGGATTCTAGATTTTATCCATAATGAAAATATCCAAATAGATGACTCGTGCTCGATCGGGTCTGTATGATTACCAGTAGGGTATGACCCACGCCCCGATCGGGCTTTCATTAAGGGTAAAAACATGACTGTCAGAAAATAATATATGTTTTTAAAGATCAGATAATATGAAACTATTAGTTCATGAATTTGAAAATAATTTCTGACACAAAGAAAAATATAGTTCTCAAGATGATTGTTCTCTTAAATATGAAGAAGAACTTTATGTTAAAAAATTTGTAGGAAAAGAATGGAAGTTTCATGTCGTCAATGAATATATCGGATTTTATTTCATGACGTTATTATGCTAATAAAGATGCAAAAATACAAGCACGGATGATTGAGCAAACAGAATCCCACAAGATATCTATAACATTGTGAAAAATAGTGGAAACATGTTACAAATGGAACAATCAACAATTTAACACAATCACAGGACAAAGTACAAGTCTGCAAAACAAAAACACACATGATACGTATGTTTGTTACAAATTATGAAATCACAAGATTAAAACAAAGTAAGATAGCAAGAGTGTCTTCAGAACCGAAGCAGCCCCTCGACGAGAACCATAGAATCGAGCTTATCTTCATTCCGCTAGCACAGAGAATGAAGTTACATTCTTCCGTGCTGCAGCTGTAGAAACAAAACACAATAACAAACAACACATGAGTGAACTAAATACACTAAATCATGCTTATGTATGAAATAGATACTAACAATCAAATGTTCAAAACTAGGCAAAAGATGGGAATATCAGGAGAAAAAAAACAGTTTTGGCAAATATATAAATGAACATACATAAAGAGACATGGATTGAGGAAACTTGACCTTACTCAAGCTCACCGTCGAGCTCAATTCTGGGTATGTGCTTCATCACTGGCCAATCCTCTCCGGTTCCACGTTTGCATCTTCTGGTCAGCTTTGGACAGTATATGATTCGCAGATCTTCTAATGTGCTGAGTCCCTTAGGGAAACATGACAATTTGGGGGAGTTAGAGATCAAGAACTGGCGGAGAGACGTGAGATTGGACAGCCACTCTGGCAATGATGTCAGGTTTGGACAGTCTGTGATTTCCAGTAATTCCAAAGTGGTTGCACATCCTTCAACACCAATCCATTCGGGCAAGAACTCCATCTGCGGCAACCCAATAAGAAACAGAGACGTGAGCCCAATGATGTAAAAATCTCCGCCTGGAGGCGCCTAGGCCCCGCCTAGGCGCTGCCGACCCGATTTATTCTCCTAGGGCGCTCCAGGCCGTTTGGGTGGAATATGACCGATTAATCTCCGATTCGACCGATTAATCACCGCCTGACCGATTAATTAAGCGGGTCGGTCAGGCGTCGGGTCGGATTTGTAGTTAAAAAACAGTTTCTAACCTTCTATAAACCAAGTGAAACCATAAAATTATGCTAATTGATAGTCATACTTATTGATATTCATTTAAGAATTGTATGATACTTTTAGTTTAATACAATATTTATGTTTTTTATTATATTTAATGTTCGATATTATTAATATTTTTATATAGTATAATATAAATTTTGATAATATATAATAAAAATAATAAAATAATAATCCGATTAATCCCTGATTAATCCCCGCCTAGCGCCTAGGACCCATTCCCGCCCGATTAGCGCCTAACGTTTTTTACAACCTTGCTTGAGCCTAACCAACCTGATTTGATCATTACAAATAGATGCCGGATTGATATTTGGACAGTGAGATATCCACAACGACTCGAGATTGATATTCTTGACAATTGGAGTTGAAGGTGTCAAACATGTCAAACTTCTACAATCTTCAATAAACAAGAACCGGAGGGATGTCCACAGCAGTGGCTGGTTAGTCTCACTTTCCTCTGGCTCAAATGTATACTCCAAATTCTCACAATCAGAAAGCCTCAGGTATTGGAGCGAAGTTAAACTTTCAATTCCCGTTCCTGCTCTCTCAGATAATCGCTTTTGTCTTGTGGTTATGTTCAAGTTGGTAAGGTTCACGAGGTCTCCTATATTCTTTGGCAACTCCTCAAATTCGGAACATGCATCCATGACAAGAGACTGCAAGTTGTAAAGCTGGCAAATGGAATCGGGCAACCTCTTTAACTTCTCGCGTCCACAAAGGTCAAGACATCTTAGATGTTTCATAGAACCTATGGAACTCGGCAACTGTTCTAAACTTGAAATATTGCTAAGCTCGAAAATCCTCAAGTGCTTCAACTTGGAGATACAAGATTCTATAAGTTTAGTAGTACAGTCGGTCCCTTCCCCAATTTCGTCAAAAGACACTGACCAAATGGTTGGCATGACACAACTGCTTCTTGAATCCTTTGTTGAAAATAATTTTGGCACCCTCTCGCCGCCCAAACCATCCCTCTTTGAAAATGAGACATGTCTAATTCTCTTATGAAACTCCTTGTCTTGCCTATCAACTGTCGCATTCTTCAACTCAGCTTGTGTTATAGATAACGAAAGATCGTGAAACAGATCATGCATTTTAAATGAAGTGGCGGTGGAAAACTTAGAAACATCTTGAAAAAACCCTCTAGCACATAGTTCGTCGATGTAACGTTGGCCAATATCTTCAACTTTTTCACTTGTCCCTGACAACCTAAGAAGCCCATAACATGACCACTGGTTGATCAAATCAAGACTACCAAAGTCATGATCTTTTGGAAAAATAGAACAGTAAAGGAAGCATTGCTTTAAAGTGAAGGGAAGCTGATCATAACTTATTTTTAGAGCTGGTAAAATTTGTAGAGCTGGTACAATGTCACCATCATTTTTTTGCTCCAATTGCCACACCTCATTGTCTCTTACGAATTCCCAATACGCTTTTTCATGTTTTGAATACAATAGACCTCCAAGACTTTTTACAGCTAAGGGAACACCTTTACATTTTTTCACAATGAAATCTCCGATTTTCATCAAGTTTTGGTCCTTTTCTCCCTCCTTAAATGCCCATTTCTTAAACAAAGAAACACATTCATCACGAGGAAGATCTTTCAAACTATGCGTAAGACTGTCACCCATATCTGTTGCCACAGACGGATTACGGGTGGTCACCATGACTTTACTTCCGCCAGAACCACCGCACATCAACAATCCCCTTAATCCCACCCATTTGGCATGATCCATGACCCATACATCATCCAAGACAAGTAAAAACCTTTTGTTACTCAGGTTTTCACGAAGACAACTTTGCAACTGATCAGGGTCCAAGTCATCACTCTTTTTCCCAGTAAGAGATTTGACAATTTTTACCATCACTTGGTTGACATCAAACTCATTTAGATCGCCCAAACATACCCACATCTTCTTTTCAAAATGATCATCAACCCTTACGTCGTTGAATACCATTTTAGCAAGGGCCGTTTTCCCCAATCCTCCTATTCCAACTACAGAGACAGACCGAAACACTAGCATCAGGACTCAAAAGAGAATCCAAGATGGTTTCTCTATCCCCGTTCCTCCCAATAAGTTGGGAAGCATCGGCAAAGGAGTGGGTCAACTTTCTTTGGTTGAGTGTTGGGTTGTTAGGAACTGAGTAGTGAGTGTTAAGATGAAACTTGGTTTTGTTCGCAGCAACCTCATCAAAGGCCTTTCTAATGGACCTCACCTTCAGACACATTCTAAGGCGGAAAGCAATGGGATTAGATGACAAGGACACAAAACCGCGTACCTTCTTGCGAGTACCACCGTGAGTCGGAGAGTTGACAAGCTGTTTTCTGAGAGCTTCATAAGCGAATTCATCGAACACGTCTTCAGCATCGAACAAGACATTCTTAAGCTGAGCCAACCAGGTGCGTACCTCCGGGCTGGTCAACTGGGCTTCCTCGGCACCCAAGATCACACCTTTGACGCTGTCGATGGTGTTGTGGAGCTTTCTCAGGTCGGCTTTCAGACAACAAGACAAGCCACCTTCACGGGCAATCACAGAGACGATTTCACCCAAAACTTTGCCTGCAACGACTGTCAAAAGTGACTCGACCATGCTGCGAAATCAAATTGGAGAGGAAGAAAGATATTGAGCTGTGGGGTGGAGGATAAGTTGTGACTTGTGAGCACTAACAATAGCCAATGTTGGCTTAGTTGACTATTGGTGAAGTACCTTTCACGTATTGGATCTACACTAACCATATATTCAACTTGCTATAAGGATAATATTCTTTCGTCGGTTGATCATTTAATCATATATAATAGCAATGTTTAAGTCTTTATATTAGGTTAGATTTCTACTGTTAAAAGATCCAACTTGTAACTTGTTAATCAGATGCGACCCTAGACTTTATAAGTAGATTTTTATATTAGGTTTGTACTATTAAAGGATCCAACTTGTAACTTGTTAATTAGATGTGATCCAACTTGTAACTTGTTAATTACGTGTGACCCTAGACTTTGTAAGTAGATTTTCATATTTTTTTTCGATGTGGATTCAATTTCAACATTGTTTTGCTCTTTTTTTCTCTAGAAACCCAATCGAGGGAGTTTTATAGAAATGCGGGCGCTTTTATGGACAGTGGACTGGTCGAAAGCTCCTTACTTCGTAGTTGTACAACAATGCGTTCTCACTGAAGTGATGGCGGAGGTTACATATGATGATGCTCGTTTTTATTCAAATTTTGAAAGACTTAGTCGAGCACGACGACTACTTTCGCCAACTTCCCGATCATCGTGATGTTCCTGGTTTCTCTCCCCGCCAAAAGTGTACTACCCATATTCGTCATCTATTCTACTGAACATCTATCAATAGCTTAGACGACCAATCACCCAACCAGGTAAAGGATCGAGTATGCCAATACCCGATGAGACACCCGACCGAGTAGAGAAGTCAACTACGCCAATACCCGACCACCCTCTCAACCAGATACAACCGTCAAGTACTCACTTACCCGACCATCTACTTGTCGGATGCGTCAACCAGATAGCGGTGACTACTACAATAAGTCGTATTCCTGTTTTTAGAAGTGTGGGAGCATGATAGATGGAGGTGGAAAAGCTAATATCAACAAATAAAACTTGAGATCATTGGCTTAGGAAAAGAGGTGTTTGTTATCTTTCTGGTATCTTCTAGTTTCATTTTGTTCTGACTATTATATGTTTCTAATTTTCCTAACAACCACTTTATTAGCATATAAGATGTCCTTGTGTAACTAAGGATCTTGAATTCGGGGTTAAAGTTAGTAATTGATGTTTATGAGTAGCATGTAAGTGAATATTATGTGTGTCGCATGAGAAAAACGCATGTAAGTCTAGCGAGTAGTGATTTCGACTTAAGGCATTACGGATTGTGAACGTCGGTATCTATGTTGTGCCGATATAGAATTTAAGAGACATTCATGTGGTCACTACCGTGTGGATCTTGTAGAGTGGTACGCTCACGGTTTTTCAATTCTACGAGTGAACATCATTACGAAACTATAATCCTAGGCTCTTTTTTTCAATCGTATTACGAATCTCTTTGCTTTCATTTCTTAATCTTAATTCCGTACTATTGACGTCTACAACCATCAACTATAAGTTACCTCGAAATAAAGCCAACTGAATAACGAACAAGATATAGAGGGTATGTGTTAAGATATTTTGTTGTTTGGTCACCAAGTAACCAATATAGGGAAGTGTCTTGGCTTGATTAGCAAGTAATCAATATAGGGAAGCTTATATCTTGTTGTCCAAGTAGGAGATATAAGGAAAATGAGTTTTAATTGTCGAGATCTTTAGTTGTCATATAGTGCATGTTTGATGTACTATATAAGGAGATCAATATCAATAATACAAACAAGCTTTTTGGCCATCAGTTTTGGTACATAAAGAAGGAGGTTTTGTTATGTAAACCACCGCTCAGTTCGATTGTCATATAAAATTACTCTTAAAAACGTTCTTTATGTACCAAAATTGCAGTGTAATTTACTGTTTGTTTCTCAATTCAGTGATGAATTGCATTGTAGTGTCCAATTTGACTATACAGGACCACACCAAGGACCTGATTGGAACAGGAGTTTGGCGAGATGGGCTTACTACTTCAAAAATGCTGAAGGAGATTTAGTACATCATGTTTATGTCCACAACGAATCATCAACTTTTGAGTTGTGGCACAAAAGGATGAGGCACCCTTTAGAAAAAAATAGTAAAGTTACTTCTTCCTGTTAGCAATATTATGGGTAGTTTAAATCCAGCTTGTGAAATCTGTTTTTACTCTAAGCATGCCAAAGCCAAATTTTTTTTTTACTGACAATAAGACAACTAGAATGTTTGAGAATATTCATAGTGATTTGTGGGGTTCTTATAAACATGTCGCATCCTATTGAGCTTGTTATTTTTTAACTATTGTTGATGATTTCTCAAGAGTTGGTTAGATCTATTTGTTGGTTGACAAAACAGAAGTTTCTCGAATGTTTATGTCCTTTCTTTCTATGGTAGATAGACAGTTTTCTCAAACAGTGAAAGTTGTTCAAAGCGACAATGGTACATAATTTAAATGTCTCCTTGACTACTTCTCTACAACCGGCATTTTATTCCAAAATTTATGTGTCGGGACTCCCAACAAAATGGCCGAGTTGAGATAAAACACATGCATATTTTGGATGTAGAGAGGGCATTACGCTTTCAAGAGAATTTTCCTATCTATTGGGGGGGAGGGGTAGTGTTCTTGTTGTCGCTCATTTAATAAACCGCACTCCATCTACTCTATTACATATTAAAACCTCGTTCGAAGTTTTTTTTGGCAATCCTCCATCATATGGGCCAATTCGTACATTTGATTGTCTTAGTTTTTCTCATGATCAAAAATGAAAGGGGGATAAATTTATCAGATTGTAAGAACCGCCTGCGGTCAACACCGGTCGAACCGTTGAAATTTGGAAAAAGTTGACTTTCTGCCAGAAAAGTCAACCGATGACTCTGGGAGTCATTCAGGACCTTTTCGGGACCCAAAAAGCTTAGTCGTCGTTACGGTTAGCTTAGTTGGGTCATTTCCTTTCAAATGAGTACTTTTGCGAAAAAGTCAAATTCGGGTCAAACGGGGTCAAATTAGGGTTATTATCAGATTAATAAATTTGGGCTGAGATATTTGTAGGGGGATGTGGACCCCACATGGACACATGTCCATGACTCTTAGGGGAGAAGAAAGGGGTGGATAAGACTCATTTGCCCTCACTTTTGGGCTTAAGAGGGAAAGGGACTAAAGGGGCAAATGGGACATTTCTATTTTTGGTTAAAAGCCACAAGAGAGCAATTTCAGCTCATAATTCCTCCCTTGGCCGAAATTTGCTAGAAAGAGAGAGAGTTTGGAGCTTCTATTGAAGAAGAGGAGAAGAAGGGAAGAAAAGAGAGGCCTTTAGCTTGACTCTACCACCAAAAGACTTCAATTCCTCCATATTTCTCATCTCCTATTCATTTCCTAAGGTAAGTCATCATTCAAATCCTCATTTGATGAACTTTGGGTTGTGGGTTTGGTAGAAAATGCATGAACTAAGCTTGGGTACTATGGGTTTCATGCTCTTCATTGATAAATGGTTGAATCATGATGAAAAGTGGAGGATTTGGTTGGAGATTAAATGGGTTTTTGTTAATTGGATGAAACCCAACTTGGTGTTTGAAGTTTTGGGGGTTTTGGGACTGAATTTGGAGGTTTTGGAGCTTAACAATGGATTTTTGGGAGTTTGGATTCGTGGGGACGGAGTTGAGGGAAGAAGAAGAAGAGAGCTGCCCAGACCCGTCACGGATCCGTGACGGGAACCGTGACGGAGCACGTCACGGCTCCGTGACGGAGACTGTGGCGCTGACCGTGACGGCGCACGTCACGGTTCCGTGAACCAAACCGTGACGGAGCCCGTCAAGGCTCCGTGACCCACTCCGTGATGGATCAGAAATGGACTTTCCAAGTCCATTTTGGTCGTTTCGGGTAATTAGCAAGGTTATCTATAACCGAATTTTTTGGGGTTTAGGTTGGGTGTTATCTCTTTAAACCACCCTTGAATTATTATTAATTCTCGTATTACTTTGTGATCTTAGACGTTCCCGATCACGACGGAGGAGGCTACTAGGCGACTCGTGGTTGTTCGTGTTGGATAGCGGTTGAGGTAGGGAAAAGTAGCGAATACCGGTTTAATTACGAAAAGTTACTAGAATGCATATAGGATATGAACAACTGGAATAATTGTAGAATCACATGTAGGATGTGAATAACTAGTGTAGTCATATAAATGTGGAATCACTTACGGGTCATGTCGTGCTCGTAAGTCTGGGACTTGTTGTGCTGTATAATCGCATGTGGGCCAGGTCGTGCCCGTAGGATTGTGTGTTGGTTGCGCTTGTTTGTGATTAGTAGCTCGTAAGGTTTGGTATGTGGTATGTTCCGTTGTTAAATTAAGGATCATGATATGCTATGAGAATGTGGTGAATGTTACTGTGAATTATTGCCTTGTGATATGATCGGGTGATTTATAGACCAATGATGTGTGTTCCGGTATGAGATGTCCAGTGTGATATGTTCAGTATGATGTGTTGGTATGATATGTTCGGTATGATATGTTGGTATGACATGTTCAGTGCGATATGTTCTGAGGCTAGGTATTCCGGTATGATATCTATACCGTAGAGGATTCCGGTATAGGATATCTAGGCCGAGGATGATGTTTTGGGGTGATATCTATACCGTAGAGGATTCCGGTATAGGATACCTAGGCCGATGCTGAGTGTTCCGGTATGGTATGTGTGGTGTGATTGATACCCCGTGCTACGGGAAGATATCCGACCAAAGTTGTATGTTCCGGTCCGGTATGATTGATATGAGTTGTACCCCGATGATGTATGTTCCGGGATGATATCTAGACCGATGTTGTGTGTTCCGGTACGATATGGTTGAGCCGTGCTATGGAATCCGACGTATTGTTATGGGCTACTTAGTGTGAGTGTGGTTGCTAATGATATTACTCTGCGTGCTGATCTGTTTTGGTTCGTTGTGGTTACTTATGCCGATCATGTGATCTTATGTGATCTTGAATACATTTATATCCGACTTCAATGTATTGTTTTGTGAGTTTGCACGCGTGGTTCGTTGTGAGAGGACGTCTCGGAGCTCGGGAGCTTAGCGAGAGTCCTAGTTTTGGATGGTCTAGAGACGTACTTCCTTTTCGTACTAAACTTCTTTTATTTGGATTTTGAGCATTTGATTCTTGTTACCGGAATTGATGAGTTTAAACTATTTCAGGAGTTTCATTTTGTTTAATATTGCATTTATTATTAGTATTTTTAGTTCACGTCTCGAGTCCGGTCAAAACCGGATTTGGTGTGTAACACAGATCCTCCAGATCAAAGCTATGCTATTGTTACAAAGTTACAAACCTAGATCAGACTCCCCCTGACCCTGAGATCCCATCTTAGTTCCACTCTTCGAAATCACTAGTTGTTTACAACCGAGATTCTCATTCTTCGATTTCTGAAGTGGCGGTCGAAGATCACAGACGGGTGGTATCGAATCCATCTCTGGATTTTGATGTTGGAGCGATATGTGATCATGTCACCAAGGATAGGCATCTGATTCGCGATCCCCAATTTGCTGTTCAAGAATCGGTGGAAGTTCGAGTGAAGACGTCTTCGCCAATTATATCAGGGCCTCAAAAAGGTGATCGGTTCCGAGCCTCAAAGGGTGGGCCAACAGGGCTCAAACCCAATACAAGGGGCTTTTGATATGGTGTCTTTGAGTACAAGCCCAAAGGATGATAAAAATCCTATTGATTTGGGTGGTGAAGTCGTTGGCCCTGTTCCGGGTGTTAGAACCCAAGATTTTTCAGCGGTTCAATCGTCGCAACAGATGGCAATTAATGATCCTTTCGGGGATCACCAGAGTAGTCCGTGGAAGGAGTTTTTTCTTAGACCTCCGATTTTTAAACCTCTGAACAAGGGTCGTCATTCGAAGCAACCATCTATAGTTTCGAATCGTCAGAGTCGGCATCTCAAATTCTTAGGGGATTACTTTACTGCTCAATTCAAACCAGCTCGGTCTTTGAGCCGTGAGAGAATTATAACTCAAGTGGTCGTGGGGGAAGCAGATCTTACAATCCCGAACAGCTCGGCTTACTCCAACAAAGACTTTCGATGATCTAAATTTGATTTCGAAAGGTGAAGAGTGCGCCACCGTTGAGGGTTGACCCCTGTATTTGTGATTTTCAGGTCATGTTCCCACAGATCTTTTTGAGAACTCCCTTGTTTTCGTTGTCTTTAGATTCGATCCTTCTTGAACCTTATAGTTTTTCTAATAAAATTTTTGACCTTATCTGAAAAAAGAAATATGATATGGATTATAATTTTAAGAGGAAACTAATGAAATATGTCGTTTGATATAAGCTTTTATGTAAAACCTCTCTCGTCTCGAGATCCTCTGCTCTATAAACCTATCCTTATGGCCTCATCTGCTCCAGCCACCGCCGTCGCCGACAGGTCTTTCTTTGATGGACTTGTCCCGTCACCGCTTGCCTAGGTGCAGTCCACGGTACTTGTACCGCCGCCTCGTCCATCCTCGGACGTGGTGTCCCCTCCGCACGATAAGGAGATGTCGAAAGTCACTCCAACTGGCCAAGGCGTCTTCTGCTCCCCCTCTCATCCCTCTTCCATCTCCTCCTGCCACGGCGGATGGTACCTTCTCCCTTGGTCAAGAAACCATGTGATCAAACCCTGTCGGGGTCAGCCAAATAAACCTAAAGGGCTTGCGTCTTCTACAAGCAAGTCTAGGGCTCTGGTCCCTGAGGTTCATCTGAACTCGTTCTTGCGTCTTCTGCAATCAAGTCTAGGGTGCCGCTCCTCCAGCCTGCAACTGATCCGATGGTCATGGCGGCTAGGGGGCAGACTCGGATACGGCTCCGGCCCATGAGTTTCGACCTTCTTTTGCTCCCCTGGTTGTATCTGCTCCTACTGTGGCAGCCTTGACGAACATATAACCGGTCCAGGTTCCCTCCTCTCCACGCTATCGAGATCCTATCCGAGGGAAGGCTTCGATGGAGGAACTAGGACGGACGGTAATACGGGAACTCTATGGGGGAGGGCTTACCCCAAAATTCACCGTATCCCCATTGTCCTTACAGCTCTGGATTTGCCACCGAGAGTTATTCGGCGTCGACTGCTCTTCAAGTTCAGAGACACTGGTTCCACCTTGGAGCCTCCACCGGCGGGGCTACCACTGGAGATTAACCTCAATAATCTTCAGGATGGCTTCTCGGCCTGCTCATTGGAAGATGAGGAAGATGTGGAGGTCGTGATGCCGATTGCATCGTTGAGCCCTTCATTGCTAGCTCGCCAACAATTTGCTATGATGGGCAGATTGTGGGTGTCCAAACCACCTCGGAAGGAAGTACTGCTCCGAGTCATCATCAGGGCATGGGGCAGGGCACGAAGGGCCTGGTCATCAAGGACATCGGGCTAGGGCTTTGACGGACGTCCTCTCCTCCTCGGGGACTTGGACCCGATGGCTAGGGAGTCTCCGGCCTTGGATCGGCTCCAACTCAGGGCCCATGCTCACGGTCTTCCTCCCTTGGTACGAATCAAGACAACGGAGAGAAGTTCAGCTCGGTGTTGTGGCTGAGCGTCGAGGTGCCATGTGAAAATTGGGCACATGCTGGGGAAGAACCGTTCGAATTCGGTAATGGAACCTGATGGAGCGTCCCTTGCATCGGAGCAATAAGGTATACGCGACGGATTGAAAACTGGTATTCGCGACTACTACACCTAAGGGACCATTGTATCGATGTAAAACCCGCTTCGTTTAAAAGTGTAGTAAAGTGCAATTTGAAACGTCGAGGTGTGAAATTGTAACAACTAAATTTTGAGAAGGAAAAATCAAAAAAAAAAAGAGAAAAGGGGTGATTTTGGACCAGGCCAGAACCTGATCCAAGCAGAAGGACCAGGCCTGATGGCCGGCCCAGTTTCGGCCCACGAAGGCTAAGCCCACACCCGAAACCCTAGTGCCCCTTCCTACTTCAGTTGTTCAGGCACGCGAACCGAGGCAAGTTCAGAGCCGCGCCTCTCTCTTCCCATTCGATCATCTCTCTCTCTCACTCAAATCCGCACCTCTCTCTCTCCCTCGAGCTTCGCCGGAGCAAAACCCCGTCGCCGACCTTCCTCCTCCACCCACGCATGCCTCCGTCTCCACCCTTTCCCCTTACTTCACCCTCTCATGAACCACCGCCACAGGCTCTGCAAACCCGACCTCAAAACCTCGACCTCAACGCGCCGTTCTTCCTGAGCCCGAACCGCACCGTGCGAAACCTCGCCGGCAAGCATCGATTTCCCTCACCTGTAAATTGCGCGCACGCGAGGCGGCCGAGCCCTCTCTCTCGTTCACTGTCACACCGTCTTCCGTCCGAGCTCGTGGCAGGCTGCGAAGACCTGAGCATCCCAGGACGAGGACTGCCGGAGACCGTTCGCCGGAGCGGCGAGGGAAGGAGGAGCTCATTCCCGAGCACTCGGCCTCGCTTCTCCCTTTATCTAACGACGCCGCCGCCGGCGGCGGAGCAGGCGACCCTAGCTGTTCTAGGGTTTTGACTGGGCCAGTTGGGCGAACCTTGGGCCCTTTGGACGGGCTTGGGCCGGAAGCTCGACCCTTGGGCCAGGCCCAGGTCTGGACCGGGTCTGGATCCGGGTTGGGCGTGGATCCGGGTCGGACCCGGGTCAAACCAGATTTAAAGAGAACTATGTTAAAATCAGATTTAATTAAACGGTTTAACGAATTCAAGGTGAGATTTTGGAACGGTAAATTTGTGGTTAAATCAGTGGACCTTTGGACAATTTCTGGTTTTGACTGGACGTTTTATTTGTCAAATCTAGACGGGACTTCGCCCGAGATCAAGGGCTTGGACCCGAGCTAGAAGAGCAAAGATCACGCCGGGACCCGTGTAAAGAACGGAGTGGCGACCACCAGCCTTATCATCAGAGTTTTAAAGGAAGACCTCGAGGTAGGGAAAGCCTTAACCTCTCGTTTACCATGCTTAGTATGCATGCTAGGTTAATAAAATGGAAAAGGTCCTAGATATGCCTATAGGATGCGAATAACTAGCATAATCGTCTTTCAATTTCTAATAACCGGAAGCGTCTAGTGGTGACCGATTAGGATGCCAATCACTAGTGTAATTCGCTTTTAATACTTGGGATATGATTGTCTGGTAGAGGAGCCTTAGCAAAGCCCTCGGATTAGTTGCTTGTTAGGATCTCATGCTTGGTTGTTAATTGCTTAGTGGATAGGCTAAAGAGTCTAACGAACTAGTAGAATTGCATGTGTGCATGCTCTTTTGAAGGTTCTTATAACTGGTTGATTGTACTCGTACTTGCTCGTTGATTGTATTCGATTGATTACTTGATTTACTTGAATGCTTGTTTGGAGCATCGAGTATGACTGGTTGTACCGAGCGGTGCAATCAGGTGATCGATGCCCTGGTGGTTCGAAATTGGTAAGTGAACGGTAAGTTGGGTTTTGTGTTATTGGTGTGCTATGTTTGCGTGATTTCGTGTACTGCTTGTTGTGGTGAATTGGTGATGTGTGAACCATGTGTGGAATTGAATTGGTTTACTGTCGAGTTTGTATCATATCGTGTTTGGTTGAGTGCGTATTCAATTATTAATTGCTTCTTATTAACTTGTCCAAGTGTATGCTCTCCATGGGAGTAATACCTTGGTTCCCAAGGACATGAAATCCCTTGGAGACGTTTCTGAGAATCCCGATGATAAGCGCCCCGAAGGGTTGTTTCCGGTAGCCTCAATGTTATGCGTCTCCTCTGGATTTGAGGGAAAATCCGATAGGACACATCATGTGGATCGGAGGGTGGAGACTTCATGTGCCACGGCATTGGTTGAATTACCTATTACCTGTGTGTGATAAATTGGCTTTGGTTGACTTGTTGATTGCTCTTATTGAATTGAAGGTCCGTCTTGTTATGTGTTTTCCCTACTGAGCGTAAGCTCACCCCTGTGAGTTCGTTGTTGTGTTTACAGGCTTGATTGAGGAGTAGAGGCTCGGGAGCTTCTCGGTGTGGGTTTCGTAGAGACGTCTTGTTTATTTCCTTTTGTTTAAGAACAATTTTGTAGAGACTTATTATTACACCCCCGGAGGGTTACTTTTACTTTTCATTAAAGTTTATGGATGGAGATACTTATTGGAGGTTTTCGAGATTTAACTATTGTTTTACTGTTTTATTGTCTTCTATTACCCGTCATGCCTCGAGTACGGGCGATAACCGGATTTGGGGCGTGACAATTTGGTATCAGAGCCTGGTTTCATTTGAAACAGGTGTCTTTTGAACTGATTTTCAAACCTCGGACCGAAGTCAATTAGGTGGGTAGAGTTAGGAAGTCTGAGTCTTGAGTGCTTTAAGAGTTGTCCTAAATGGAACCCTACACTACTATGTCTGCATTACTTGATTTGTATCCTCTCCCTAATGATCGGTGAAGCCGAATGGTTGAGATCGGAATTGGATTAACGGTCAATGACCGACCCACTATGCATACATGGTAGGGTGAGCCAACGGTTGGTGGTGTTGCCCTTCGGCGTTTTACTTCGAGATTTTTCAAGTTGTGGTTGGTCTTGTTCAAGTTTTGACTTGTGATTGACTGTTTGTCTGGAGCATGAGTACTCCATGTATGCTGTTATTGAGTGTTTTTAGTACCCTAGAAGTTGCAGTAATCCACCAAAGCTAACGAAATTGGGAACTCAGTACCCCCTAAGAGTTGCAGGAGAAAATATATTACAATACATTGGGTACGAAACAATATATCATATACATACAGAACAGTAAGAGATATTCTCATATGTCTCTCGAGTTCGGGATGCTTTACCATCCCTAATTCAGACAATATTAGATACTTTCGAGTATATTTCTGTGAACCTACAAAATATCATACTTTTATGGTACAAGCATTAAACATAGAAGTTATGAACACATATGCAAATACATACCTAACGAGCACTTAGTATTGTCAGGGAGACTCCATTATTCGAACATCGTTCACTAAGAGCGCTTGTCAAAGTTTCAGCCTCGACAACTTCCCTTTCGGTGAAAAAACCAGGTTCTTTAGGGTCAGGCAATGAACTATCACCGCCGAGCATTATAACCACATTAGACATGCTTGGCCTATCATCTGGACTTCGTTGCACACACAGTAAACTTACATGGATTGATCTTGATGCCTCTGATAGATTAATAGAACTCTCAAGTAACTCATCAATCAGTTCTTTTGACCTTCCTTCTTTAAACATCTTCCATGCCTAAGAGTTCAATGACATGTATGAGTTGGAAGTTTAAACATTGATGGTTTGTACAAAAGAGGTGAAGAAAAAAAATTTTAAATTCAGCCTTACATGTCCAAGAAGATTATGGTAGTGGTCCGGATGATAAAAACCTCTATTTTTCTTCCCCGTGATTATCTCCAGCAATAAAACGCCGTAGCTGAATACATCGGATTTTATTGAGAAGATCCCGTCAATTGCATACTCCGGAGACATATAACCACTGTACCAAAGTTAAGAGTAAACAAACTGAACTAATGAACAATGAAATTCAAATATGGAATACGCATGTAAAGAAATTCTTACTATGTTCCAACTACTCTTTTCGTATTTGCTTCAGTTTCGTTCCCTCCGAAACTTCTAGCCAGGCCAAAGTCAGAAATCTTGGGATTCATTTCGCTGTCTAGTAACACGTTACTGGCTTTGAGATCTCTATGAACAATTCGGAGTATTGAATCTTGATGCAGATAAAGCAATCCTCTAGCAATCCCATTGATGATGTGAAACCGCTTTTGCCAATTTAGTGATTTCCTTTGCATTTGATCTGCAAAAAGTTTCACCAAGCTATTAGTACTTTTTAGGGATAATTGTCCAAAACTACCCTAAAATTTCGTCCACAAACGAGTTGATGCACAAAGTTTCGTCCACGCTGTGTGGCTACCCTGGAGTTTTGTCCACGACTTTTTTTTAGTTTTGACGTAGTAGAATGTTCAGAATGATGGTCTGCGCAGTGCTTCCCAGATTGAATAGAAGCATGGACAAAATTTCAATGCACCCATAAAGCGTGGACAAAACTTAAATGCACCCACAAAAGCGTGGGCAAAACTTTTAATGCACCCATAAAAACGTGCACAAAATTTCAGTGCATCCACAAAGCGTGGACAAAGCTTTGTACATCAACTCGTTCATGGAAGAAACTTTATGATAGTTTTGGACAACTATCCGTACTTTTTACAATTCATAAAATAGATGGTTTAATTTTACCGTAAAATAAGGTTCAAGGGTAAGAGACAAACCATAAATGTAGAAGTCCAAACTTTTGTTGGGCATGTATTCATACACAAGCATCTTTTCATGCTGAATACAACAACCCACAAGCTTAACAAGGTTCCGGTGCCGAAGTTTAGCAATACAAATGACTTCATTTCTGAACTCATCCAGTCCTTGGTTTGAGTTCTTCGAAAGTCGCTTCACAGCTATTTCTTGTTTCTCTTTCAAAATGCCCTAACCAAACCAAAGTCAAACTATTAGTGAACCAACTCAGCTAAAATGTTGAACTGATAGTTATAGTTCCAATTACAGTTTTATATTCTAACATGCGTCATTATAGATAAACCTGTTTACAAATTTAGATAGGATAAGTAAAGAAATAACAATATATTATGAAGATAATAGGGTGTGAACCCATTTACACAAAGGTTTTAATATGATATTAGAGGATCAACTAAACTAAAAACTCATTAAAGACTCTTAACACACGTTATTACAGTTTTATATTCTAACAAAAATAACATTATATTTTCTGATCTCATGCTCTTGGAGTGATAAAAAAACACAGGTCCATATCTAATCCAATACAGTTTGCAAGTATTGGGTACCTTGTAAACTGGTCCGAAACCTCCTTCTCCGAGCTTATTCTCAGAGGAAAAGTTGTTGGTAGCGGTTGCTATTGTAGCAAAGTCAAATAATGGCAAATCAAGATCTTTCTTTTTTATTTTTGTTCTAAACTCTCCTTCTGCATCTTCAGAGAAAGTGTTTGGATGAGACTAAATGCACAGTACATATCATATATATAAAACTACTAAACAAATTTAATTAGCAATCTTTTATAGATAGACCAACTTCCCCAAGAAAGAAAATTGACTAAAGGCACTGAAAACCAACTACCCACCAACACAAAATACAAAGTTGGGTGCAATAAATTAGGCATGTGCAATGTCTTTTTTTTGTAGTTTACCTTGTACATTTGACTTGTTCTTGCGCAAAATGTAAATGATCAGTCCTAAAAGGGCAAGCCCTGTGAAGACTAGAGTCAATATAATTAGCACTAATTTCTTCTTCTGCTGCTGTCTGAATGAACCTTCACCGGTGCTGTTCACTGTGGTTTACAAAATTTGTCAGCGAACGTGTAATAAAGGTGAATACATAAGGTTTAGAACATTTCAATTAATAGCTCTACCTGATTCAATAGAAGAAAGAGAAAGTATATAGCTCAAGATGATAGCTGAAGGTTTAATTATACTACATTTTAATGCACGTTTTTACGGACAAATCCGTTTACAGGTTTGAATGTGGATTATTTAGAAGAGGAGATGACCTTCCGAGAAGAGACACAAGTACTAGTCCATTTAGAGAAAATTTGATAAATAGATAATAAATTAGTTATTTTTGTAGAGGTGATTGAACCGTATCCGTAGCAAAACTCTGATACTATACTAGAGAGTCAACTCAACTAAAAATTCTAACTGATAGTCAAAGGTATATTCTAACAATAGGAATGTATCATAGAAAAAAAGACAAACAAATCACATGACATGTTATGACGGGCTGGTTGGAACATAAAAGTGGAGAGCAGGGCGTTAGAAACTCTGCCATCCCTCAACGGGGATGCTCAATATGCAGTAAATATAGTTTACCTTCTTCCGATGCAGCCATGCGAATGTAGATATCTACATCAACATCATTCTTGTTTTCACTGATGTCAAGAAGGCCTTTGAACCACAGCAAGCACCCACTCCCCCCATCTCTAATATCCAAATTAGCATAAGCTGTACAAGAACAATCCTTCTTGCAGATCATCCTACACTCCTCGAGGTTCGTGGTCGTGTTAAACCAGGACGTTTGTGTATCGGGGAATTTCAAACCAGAATACTTCAAGAACACATCATCACTGCAATTCAGAGAAGTCCTCCTAACACAGCCAGTCGGCCAATCCATCCTTTCCCATTCCATTGGCAACTTGGGCACGAAACCTCTCAGGCACTGACACCGCGGGATGTTGTCGCCATTGCAGCTTCCATAAGCACCACACTGTGCATAAGCATAACAAACATCTACTGCCCCCGTTGCGCTGATACTCCAACCTTGTTCAGGACCAAGCCACACGTCGCGCTTGAATAGACCTTGAGGCCCCAAAACTAAGCTGGAAAGGAAAGAGCTGTTAAGTAGCTCATAGCTGGAATAAATCTCTTTCTCATTTACAACAAAAACATTTTTGTATATTGTGTTCCCTCCCAGATTAGGTGACCCACTAAACCTCAAACCATTCCAAGGTCCAATCCTGAACAATATGTTGGAGCCTTGTGACACAACCATTTGTGGGTATCCACTTGATAGTGTTCTACATGTATAATTACCAGGAGAAGGATCTTGAGGGCTCTTCCAAGAGGTCAAGAACCTATCGAGACCGGTGGCCCTGACGATCCCCAGCTTCAATCCTGGTAGAAAGGTATCAGATGGGTAATCAAAACTCTGCCATAAGAAGTTTTCCGGGTCATGGTCATTTGCTTCTCTAACCACCAAGTTTCCTGTATCCAAGAGCTCTGCAACTGGGCTTTGCATCGATTTTGATTCGTTTGATGACCAAATTCTCGTCTTGTTATCATCAAGAACGACGAGGACTCCTTCGTTTGTAAGCTCGAAAGAGCCTGTGGAGTTCTTGGGGAGAGAGGTATCTCTGTTGGCAACCCATACTACTTTGATGGGGTTTGATTTCTTGAACCAGATGCCAAGGTATTGGCTCTGGGAGCTCTCCGGGCTGAAGAATCCGAGCTCGAAAGCTTCATTGGCTGAAACCAAAGTCTTGTTGCCTTTGAGGGACTGGCTTGGATTTATGGTGGCAAGTGCTGAACAAATGGTTATGCAGAGCAAAGAGGAGCAAAGAACAGAGGTTGTAATTATGAAACCTTTCATTGATATGGTTACAATGATGATTTCCTTTCCTGACTTGACTGTATTGTTGCAGTTGGAGGATGAGTTATTGTAATACTTATCTATGATGTGGGCATGCCTGTTGACCTTTTCAAACAATAAAGTTGTAAGTCATGACTTTTCTAAGACCACTCATAATGTGTAAAACTGAGTCTGTAAAGTGGGTTGAATCTAAACTAACAACTCCAAAAATTAAATATTGTCTTCAAATTTCTTTGAAAGAAGTCAGAGGTCAAACGCGTTTGGACTCTCTTTATATTGATGGGTTTTATCTCTTCACACAACAATAAAGACACCATCAAATTGTTTCAAGATATTTTGTAATTTTCGTGTCTTTCTTGACTTTTTTTGTCAGCCTCTTTTCCTCTTCTCCTTTTCCATTGTAATTCTCCTTTGTAGTGTATTGATGATGTGGAGAAACACCAAATAACAAATAATACGGAACAATAATCAAAATACATAAATAAACAGAGACAATAATATACGTGGTTCGGTAATGTGCCTACATCCACGGACAACGACAAACTCCTTGTATTACCCGAGAAACAAACAGATGATTACAAGTCTAATTCTTTATCTCTCAATACAAAATCGATAATGCACAAAAAAAAATTAACCTATCTTATGTTATCGATCAATAATTCTCGAAAACACACCTTTGCTTGTGGAATATGCCGAGAAACACACATCGTGCCTGCCCCGGACCGTTGGAAGACTTGGACTGTCTTAAGACTCACTCACTGACTCACAAAATCCAAAGCCTCTTGTGTTGTACAAGAGAGGAGAATAGAAGTTTTATCCTAAACTGAAGATATCTTGTCCCATCTTTGGATGTTGGACTTGAAGCAAACTTGACCCAATGATTTTGGAGCATCTTCGAACAGAAGCTCTACTTACTTGGAGACATGTTCTTGCCTCTTTTCTTCCCTCCGGGGGCAGCAGGTAATGAATGATACCTCATCCTCTTTGCTGCAATTTCTTTTTGTTGGTAGCGCCACCACTAAGGGAACGGCCCTAATGGGCTTATGAATTTGTGGATTGATGGGCCTTGGGCCTACATTAACACAAGGCTTACTTTGAGATCTCAATTCACAATCCGGAGTCTAAGATTAAGTCCATTTTTCTAAAAACAAAATTATATTTTAAAGAATCAGTATGTTAAAACCATGATATTTTATTATATCCCCGAGTAACAACTAAGTAAAAGTAATCAACAGCGCTCCACACACTTCTTCTAAGGTTCTCTCATACCCTATTAGGGTCGCCGTCGTCGTCGTCGTCTTCATCTGCCCCTGTCGTCCACCCGCTTCCATCCCTATCGCCACTTCCATCCCCACAGACTTCGCCCCTACAACCCGACGTTCTTCAGCCGTGCTTCTGGCCTCCTTCGTCACGGACTCGGAGCCTGGCCGTCTGCACCAACGACTTCACCACCGCCACGGGAGCCTTTCCGACGTCGCCCTCGATCATTTCTGCTTCTCCGATGTCGGATCTCCCTACTCACCGCCCCCACGTGCCGGAAATGGTCACCCCCAACCAGATCCACCCACATGCAGAGGTCTCTCGTGACCTCGAGGTCTCCGCCCAGCAAGATGTCGGTCGCGTCGCCGCCCCTCTGTCGCTGCTCGGTACGGGTCCTACCTCTCCTCGGGTGCCGCCGCTTTCGGTAGATCTGAAGGACAAGTCGGGCGCGTCCTTGTCTGTCGGAGCGTTCATGGCCGTCGACGTGCCCCTAGACCCACTGGTGCCCTTTCCGCCCTTTACCGGACAATCATCCACGGTGAGGGAGATACAGCGGGACCTGACCACTCTCCCCCGGCCTACCCCCTCTTCGCTGGTTCCTCGCCGCCTCCCTCCGGCGGAGCGGGTGCAGACGTCTAGCCCTATCTGTCCGAGTGCTAGCAGGCCATCAGGGTCGTCTTTGGAGATCCAGGCAAGCCGTATATCCCCGATCCCGGATTGGGAGGATGAGGACGACGAGCTGATGGTGTCGGACGACGGGGTTCCACTTTTTACGTCTGGTTCGTACGAATTCTCCCTCGCAGCGAAGGTCGCAGGGGATCGATCACACAACCAACATATCGTCTGTGCGATGATGCTGCGGAAATGGAAGGTTATGGGGATTTGGGTGGAGTTCATGTCTCCCGACGTCACGGGCTACCACTTCCGGTCAGCCAAGATCATGGAGGACATCCTCCATAGGGGTCCATGGAGTTTTAAGGGATATCCCCTCCTCCTTGAACCGCTTCGGCGTTTCGATCGGGCGGAAGAGATCAGCTTCAACCATGTGGAACTCGGGATCAGGGCATTCAATATACCGGGAGGAACCAGAAATAGCTACATCCGGGGTCTCGTTGCTGGCAACGTAGGCACGCAAATCCAGTCAGCCCCAATCTCGTCGGTCCGACGGGAGGATAGGCATCTTTGGATGAGGGTTTGTATGGAATTGTCTCGACCCTTACGGCGAAGAACCCGACTCTGCTTCCCAGGTACTGATTCATCTATTGTGATTGATCTACAGTACGAAAGAGTGGTGGATTTTTGTCGCATGTGCGGCATGCTGACACACAGGTTAATGCATTGCCAGACCCCGTTACCGGGGATTGGCTGGGAGGAGATTTGATATGATAGTTCTATCCTGGTCCCGAGGGACCTGGATGTGGACCGGTTGCTTCAAACGGTCTGGAATGCACCCCCCCCCCCAGCATCACACCCGACGATCACGTATCTTCTGAGTGATCTCACCCTGAACTCTATGGTCCGGTTCAAGGGAAATCACCATGGGCGTTGAATCGTCCAATGCAGGCACTTCGAAGCCTGACTACCTGGCTAAGGTTAACCGGGAAGGGTTGACCACCTTTTTGCAGGAGGGTGGCCATGGAGCACCCACACCGCCCCCAAGTCCACAAAGCCTAACTACCTGGCTAACATCCGCCTTGCTGCCGGCCTAGTGATCCAAGCTGCCCCCGGATACAATGCGATGATGAGGGAGGGAGAGGAGACAGATCCACGGGGCTATCAGACAGACCCCCAGGAGAGCCTAGGGAAAGGTGGGCCCAGCCGAGGCAAAGACAAGATGACCACTCTGAAGACCAGAAGTGGTTCGATGTATGCATGCCCACCGGAGACAAAGAAGCAAAGGGGAGATCCGATTACTCAGCCGCAGCCCTGGTACCCGCCCTTTCAGGGGACGGATCGAGCAGATGGAACGGAGGTCCAGCGGCCTCCGATGGAGGAATGATCTGCCCCAGCAGGGGTGGGTGGAGTCGGCCCCAGACTATACCTACAGACCGGGACAGCCAATGCTGGGAGGTCCCGGGCAGCCTGCAGTATCAGCACCAGTTATTTCTGTTTATTGTTATTATTTATACTTTTGTTGGGATGCTTTACTTTTTGCGGATTTTAGAACTTTGTTTATTTTCCATCGTTATGTTGGAATGACGGTAGGGAGTTGTCTTGAGTTGTTGCCCACGATTTCAAGTGGGCTAATATTATGGGTCCATGAGCGCCGGGCTTGCTACGGTCGGCCCAGAAAAATATCTGGAACCCGAGGCGGTCACGCCTCATCCTGTTTGATTGCCATTTGGCATTAATGAAAGTCTCCGGTTACCCGTTTCAAAAAAAAAAGAATCAGTATATTTACAGAAAATTATAGTATAAATAGCATGTCGTGAGAATTTTTATGGATATGGAAATGTCAAATTAAAATAGGAAATGGATAATAAAAGACAACGTAAGGGACAAAAACGAATAGGGTGGGCCTCTGTTCTAACACGTGTTTATGGAACGCTCGACCTTATAATAAGGTTGGTACCCGGATATACCAAGGATTAAAGGAAGGAGGCAAGCTCCTACAATTGAGACGGTATCAGAGAACTTCAGCTCATTTTCCGACTCGCTTGATATCTGGGGTGGCAGATTGGGGGAGGTTGTGGGTTGCACGGGATGTAAAGGAGAACTCCAGGAAATGGGAGAATCATGGCTTCGGATTATCATCGAGCATAGCAGGGACGAATGTGAATCCTCATACACACTTCGTTGTAAGGCAGACCACTCATTTTTCCTAGCGAGGCTGCTTTGCAGACCTCGTCTTTTCCGGTTCCGGGGCAGCTTGCATCTTAGTTGGTGTGGAGTCATCAAGACTTCTCTTTTTCTGAGCTTGCATCGTAGCTATATCCCTCTCATCCTTGAAGTTAAAACTTTTTTTTGATAAGCTCAAAAATTTTATTAATAAAAAGTTTGGTTTCCAAGGAGGAAAGGGACAGAAATAAACGATTACATGGAACTCTAAGAAGAGCTAAGGGGACAAAGACCGAAAACTCAAGTAAACACACATAGACCAGTAAACAGTTTATCAAGAGACCCGACTAAGCATCTCACCCGAACCGATGAACAGTACCTCAAGGTGATCAAGGTGAGTCATTTGGTCCCAAAAGGACTAAGTAACTCGTGCCCCTCTGCCACAAGCAGATTGGCCACATACAGACCCCCCGGATGAGTACTCACCGGACTCAAGTGAGAACAGACAAAGCTTAGCCTGACTCTCGAATAGAAACTCACCGGACCTACAAGACCAGAACAGGTCAAACGGGCCTTAAACCCAAACCACGCCTCCTCCTCGGTCGAAGACACCAACCCGGGCGCCTACTCCAATCGAAAAAGGAAGAACATGTTCGAGAGTGACTCGGAACTTTCCCAAACACTACATCACCACTTTCCAAATATTCTAAATCGTAATACAGCAGACGCGAACCCAAGACTTCCAACAATGATGAGAACCCATGCCCCTCCACTGAACTAGGTCCTCACCAATGGAAAGGAGCATGTCCCATGAGACTCCCCGCTAAGTCAAAACCCAGCCCCACAATAACCAAGAAACCGAATAGTGGAGCAAAAGATGATCCACAGTCTCCATCCCAACTTTGCAAAGCTGACAGAACACTTGATTAAACGTCACATGCATGCCACACTTCTCTAAGAAAACTGAGGCGGGCAAGGCATTTTGAACTGCCAACTTGACCAGAACACAAAACTTCGGGGGTATCCCTCCAACCCTAGAACAGAGGTCCAAGGATCCATAACCACAGAGTCCTCCTCCAACAACAGAGAATAAGAACTAAACACCGAAAACCCCGACGATCTTTTCAACCATAATAAAGAGTCATCAAGGTTTGGGGATGGAATATGGCTGCTTAAAACCGAGAGGAAATAAAATATGGCCTCCTTCTCCCATTCTCGAACCGTAAACCTGAACTCCACTAACCAACCAAGGCCATCGCAAAACTCCGCCACCCAGCCTTCTTTTTAGTGGTTAACGAAAAAGCAACCAGAAAGCGGCGATGGAGGGGAGTATCATCCACTCGAACATCATCCCAAAAATATATTAAATCACCCTTACGCATAATCCAAGAAAACCCCTGATTTCCAAACATCCTATAGAAGATAAGGTCACAAGCAAGGTCAAGAATATGTTTGAACAAGTAAACAGTATCCTTCTTGTCCAAACGGCTCAAATCCCAGTCATCCAAAGATCATCCCATCCTCAAGAAAATGAGCACCTTCCATAGGTAGCGCTTCGAAGTGGCAAAGCGCCACCACCATTTAGCAAGTAACACAACGTTCATCTCCTCAAGTCTCTTGACGCCAAGACCACCCAATCTCTTAGGTCTACACACAATCGACCATTTTACCTTATGAAGAACCCTACCATCACCTCCATTACGCCATAAGAAGCTTCGATGTATTTCTTCCAAGGCCTTGACAATCCCTTTAGGTGCCTTAAGAAGGGAAATATAAAAAAGGGGTAGGTCGGATGAAGTAGACTGAACCAAAGTAATTATACCGACCTGAGTGAGGTATTTAGCATGTCACAAAGAAAAGAACAATTTGTACTTGCTAATAATCGGATCCCAAGTAGACAGACGTCTTGTAGACGAACCCAACAAAAAAACCTGAATACTTCATAGGTAAATTACCAATGGCACATCCTAGCACAGTACCTACCTCGGATGGAGTTAAGGAGGAAGCATTCAACAAAACTTCTTTGGACTTAAGAAAGTTAACCTTGAGTCCCGAGAAAGATTGAAAGTTAACCAAAGCCGTTTTCAACGAACTCAATTCAGAAGTATTCTCTTGAAAGAAAAGAAGGGTATCATTAGCAAATTGCAAGTGTGAAATCGAGAACCCAGACCGTCCAATCTCAACACCCCTGAAAAGTCCAGCTTCCTTCCCGTCCTCTAAAAATTGGTGTAACCCTTCAATTGCGATAAGAAACAGAAAATGAGACAAGGGGAACCCTTGCCTAATACCATTTAGCATCTCAAAATCCCTACTCGGAGCTCCATTCACGAGTATCTAAGATTTGTAGTGGCACAAACAAAGTATTCTCGTGAGATTTGGAATCTGTTGCAACAAACATTTTCTCTGGCATCCCGTGGAAGCATTAAGCAACTCTAAGACATGAACAATCAAATACATCCAAGCTCATTTCAATGTAGGGTCAATAAATTTTGCTCAATCTCATTATACTGCATGCCAGATAAACAAAAGTCATAAACTGTCTTTTTATAAATCCAACATTGTTTCAACTCGTCCCTTGGAAGTTATTTTCTTGGATGTTTGGACTTCCCCGGTAATTTAATTTGATGGTTTGCATTATTATTGTGTGTTTGTGGATAATTTTACAAGACATGTTTGGATTTACCATATTAAGAAGAAATTTGACACTAAGACGGTATTTCTTAAATTTAAAGCCCTTGTTGAAAAGTTTTTTAGTTAAACTATCAAAACCTTTTTTACTGAGAACGGAGGTGAGTATGATGCTCTTTCTTCCTTCCTTGCTGATAATGGTGTTACTAGGTACACTTCCCCTCCACACGCTACGAAACAAAACAACATCTCTGAGAGGCATCATCGTCATATAGTTGAAATTGGGCTGTCTCTTGTCATTTAATTTGGCATGCCTCTAGATCATTGTCTCATGCTTTCACCACTATGGTCTATCTTATTAATCGTCTTCTTACTCCCGTACTTAATAATGATTCTCCTTACTTTCGTCTTCTAAATATTCATCCAAATTACGAAAAGCTTAAGTGTTCTGGTTTTTTGTGTTTTCCTTGGTTAAATCATTACGCTAATAATAAGCTTGCACCTAGATCGACTATTTGTGTTTTTGTATGTTACTCTAATACTTAGAGCGTGTACTTGTGTCTTGATCCAACCACCAAACACATATATACCTCTCATCATGTTCGATTCGTGAAGACATAATTTCAATATAAATAGTTTATGCCTTCACCTACAAACTCCACACTTATTCCCACAGAATGGGTCATCATTTCTTTACATGTGCCTTCCTCCGCACCTATTATACCATCGCTTGCTTCTTCACCGCAAAATCAATCCGCCCTACCAACCAAACAAATCTCAAGCCCAAACACTCACCCACCTTCCTCTTCATCGATTCTTCTTATTCTCGATCCATCAGCTCGACTCAATCACAATTGGCCATCTCCACGTCCAGGGGCTATCACACGGTCCTGTAATAATATATTCAAACTCACTCGTATATTGAACCTACACATTCCTGTATGTCCTATAACTGAACCCAAAAATGTGACCTAAGCCTTAAGGATCACGTAATGATATGCGACTATGCACGAAGAGTTTGAGGCTCTACAAAGCAATAACACTTGGGAGCTAGTTCCGGCTTCACTTGATCAGAATGTAGTGGGTTTCAATTGGGTATTTTGAGTTAAGCAGAAGGCTGATGGCTCTCTCGACTACTTCAAGACCCATTTAGTTGCAAAAAGTTTTCTTCAAAGACCGGGTTGAGACTTTCATGAGACATTTAGTCTGGTCGTGAAACCAGTCCTTATTTGCGTTGTTCTTACATTTGCCGTCACTCAAGATTTGCCTTTTAGACAACTTATGCCTTTCTTCAAGGATCCCTATTTGATGAGGTTTTTATGGCCCAACCTCCTGGTTTTATTGATGCATCTTTTCTGACTCATGTATGCAAATTACGCAAGGCGATTTACGACTTGAAGCAAGCGCCGAGGGCTTGGTATAATGAGCTCCGTAGGCATCTCCTTTTACTTGGATTTGTCAACTTTGTTGTTGATGCTTGCCTATTTATCTTGCGTCGTGGTCTGCGACGTCTATATTTTTATTGATTTATGTTGATGATATCATTGTCATAGGTAGTTCCTTACCAGCAGTTGACTTATTGATCACTAACTTGGTTAGAAAGTTCTTACTTAAGGATTTTGGAGACCTAAACTACTTTTTCGGAGTAGAGGCCATTCAGATGTAGGGTGACCTTTTCCTCTCCCGACGTAAATACATTAGTGACTTACTCTACAAATCTGGAATGATTGATTGTAAGTCGGCCTCTACACCCATGTCAACGACACCTACTTTGCTTCGTGATGGTGGTTATTTGCTTCCATCACCTAGACATCACTTTTAGTGTCAACAAGTTATATAAATTCATGTAGTCTCTAACCTCTGACCACTAGTAGGCGTTCAAACGTGTACTTTGGTATCTTTCGAGTTCTATTGATCGTGGTATTAAAATTTCAGCTATGTCAGACTTCTACCTGCATGTCTTCTCGGATGCATATTGGGTAGGTGACAAAAATGATTTCATCTCAATTACGGGCTATTTTCTCTTTCTCGGTTCAATGCCAATTTCTCGGAGTTCAAAAAAGCAACGATCAGTTTCTCGTTCCTCAAATGAGATGGAGTACAAATCCTTAGAAGATACTTATGTAAAGTTCATGTGAGTGCTCTCTCTTTTTAGTGAGCTTGGTCATCCGAAAAATTATACCACTTGTTATCTACTATAATAATCTTGGGGCAACAAGTCTAAGTTCTAATCCGGTGTTTCACTCTCGCGTGAAACATATTGCAATTGCTTGTCATTTTGTGAGGGAACAAGTTAAGCTCGGTATTTTTAGGGTCGTCTACGTCTCTACTGATGATTAACTCGCCGATGTACTCACAAAGCCTTTATTGAAAACCTAGTTTGAGACACTTTGCAACAAGTTACCCAACACAAAGTAGTTGTGCGACTTGAAGGGGGTTGTTAGAGCATGTACAATGGAAATACCCTTAGTGAGTCCCGAGTCTGAGTCCCGTATGCTGACTGGACAAAATAGTGGGACTTGGGACTCAAAATAGTGGGTTTTTTGCAATGGAGAGACTCACTGTGAGGCTCATTGTTTTTAGTGGATACTGACTGGATGCTGAGTGGTTAATTAATTGATATTTTGTTTTTTTATTTAATTCTTTATCAAAAACCGTTTAAATTATATAAATTATAAACAAATGTGAAAAAAATAATTAATGACAATAAAAAAAAGAAATAATCCTAATATTAAGATAATGATATGAAAATCAAGAATTTTTAAGATGATGAGATGAAATTAATCCTAATATTTATCTTAGAGGTTTATGTATTTCATGGTAATTAAATAGGAATATATTGATTTTATGTTATTTAATCGTAAATACTCAAAGCCAACTTTGATGACAACTATTTGGACGAATGAAGCAAAAACAAGTGGCCTCCAAGTTGGGTGAGAATAACCTACCAAACGGCAATAGTTGGTTAATGTGGTGCTATCAAACAGTCCCGCATCGGCCAAAAACACAAAAGTTTTATTTTTTCCCCTGTAAATTTGAAAGCAAACTGGAACATTCACCAAAATAAGCCAAGAACTAAACATGTTTTTTCGGGCTCAGACCAAACATTTTTTTGGATATTATAGTTAATTTTTTATTAAAAAAAATCTTTGCACCCACATGTGGCAGCACAGGAGAGGCTGCTGGCTGGAAGTAGGACGCGGGCTGCGACCCGGCCCGCGTTTTTGCGGGCCGCGGGCCGCGTAAAAGCCGTCCCACAATGGGACCTCCCGTGTCCCGCGGCCCGCAAAAACGCGAGCCGAACCTCAAGGCCAGCCCGTTGTTCTTGCTCTTAGATAAATCCACGTACAAGCCCACTCATCTATATCTATTATCTCTCAACAACCTTATATGGACAGATATTTTAGGAACCACTGACCAACAGTATTATGAATAAAATGCAAGATCTCCAATAACCAACAGAAACACCTCTTCTTGTACATACAACCTCATACACATACCTAACGAGCACTTAGTGCTGATTGTGTAGCTTCATTGTTCGAATATATTTCACTCTTATTGCCTGTTAAATTTGCTGCCACAGACACTTTTCTTTCAGAGAAAAACCCAGGCTCATCCGGCTCAGGCAATGGATTATCATTGCCAATCATCATAATAACATCAGGCATGCTTGGCCTATCTTCTGGATTCCTTTGCACACACAGTAAAGCTACATGGATCGATCTTGAAACCTCTGATAGATTAGCATGGCTATCAAGCAACTCATCGATCAGTTCTATGGACCTTCCTTCTTTAAACAACTTCCAAGACTAAAAGTTCAATGACATATATGAGTTACACGTTTAAACATCGATCAAAAATTCAGAAAGATTATAAAAAGATATCTTTTATTGAGCCTTACATGTCCAAGAAGATTATGGTAGTGATCCGGATGATAAAACCCTCTATTTTTATTCCCCGTCACTATCTCTAGCACCAAAACACCGTAGCTAAACACATCCGATTTTGTGGAGAAGATCCCATCAATAGCATATTCTGGAGGCATATAACCACTGCACCACATTACAGAACAAACTAAATGAAGTAATGAACAAGGGAAGTCAAGAATTGAACTTACATGTAAATAAATTCTTACTATGTTCCAACAACTCTCTTCGTGTTTGCTTCGGTTTCATTCCCTCCAAAACTTCTAGCCAGGCCAAAATCAGAAATTTTGGGATTCATATCATGGTCTAGTAACACATTGCTGGCTTTGAGATCTCTGTGCACAATCCGAATTCTGGAATCCCGATGTAGATAGAGAAGTCCCCTTGCAATCCCATTGATGATATGAAATCGCTTTTGCCAATTTGTTAATTTTCGTTGTGTTTGATCTGCCAAAAGTTTACCAATTACTATTATTAGTACATGAACAGTTTGTTAAAACTGGAAAAAAAAGAGAGATAAAAATGAGGACGACAAACTGAAGATGAAGAAATCCAAGCTTTTGTTGGGCATATATTCGTAAACAAGCATCTTTTCTTGCTGAATGCAACAACCCACGAGCTTAACAAGGTTCCGATGCTGAAGTTTAGCAATACATATGACTTCATTTCTGAACTCTTTGAGTCCTTGGTTTGAGTTCTTTGAAAGCCTCTTCACTGCTATTTCTTGATTCTCTTTCAAAATGCCCTGAAACAAGTTGTGAAACAATTTCATATGTTCTCTGATAGATAGCATATATGTGTTAGCAACTAATGCATCCGAATATTACCCAATAGACAGGTCCAAAACCGCCCTCTCCGAGCTTGTTCTCAGTTGAAAAGTTGTTGGTAGCGGTTGCTATTGTGGCAAAGTCAAATAATGGCAAGTCAAGATCTTCCTTTTTTATTTTGATTTTGAAGGCCCCTTCTTCATCTTCAGAAAAAAATATACATTTGGATGAGATGGGGAGTGTAATTGAGATATAGAGTATCAACTTAGGCATGTGAGAAGTGACTTGTTTTGCAGTATACCTTGTATGTTAGACTTGTTCTTGCGCACAACGTAAATGATCAGGCCAAGTCCTAAAAGAAGCCCTGTGAAGACTGAACTCACTATGATTGGCACTAGAATCTTCTTCTTCTGCCTCGATGATCCTGCACCAACATTCTCAAAATATGTTAGCAAGCAAATATACAAGGTTTAGAACAAATTTATATGCCTCTTTAGATGCAACAAACACTAGTACCTGCTTCTGATGCAGCCATTCGAATGTAAATATCTACTTCAACCCCATTCTTGTAACCTCTAATATCAATCAGGCCTCCAAACCATAGCAAGCATCCGCTTCCTCCGTCTCTGATATCCAAATTAGCATAAGCTGTACAAGAACAATCTTTCTTGCAGACCATCTCACATTCTTGAAGATTCATGGTCGTGTTAAACCGAGACTTCTGTGAGTCTGGTAACTTCATACCAGAATACTTCAAGAAAACACCATCACCGCAGTTCAAAGAAGCCCTCCTAACACACCCACCGGACGTATCCATCCTGTCCCATTCTTCGGGAAATCGAGGCACAAAACCACTCAGACACTGACACAAGGGAATGTTGTTGACATTGCAGATTCCATAAGCACCACAAACTGCATAAGCATCACAGTCGTCTGTTGGGTAAGTTATGTAGTTCTTCCAGCCTTGTACTCGGTCAACTCTAGTGTATTGTTGCACTACACCATGAGGCCTCAGGATTGCCCCGTCAAGAACATAGTTGTTAAGTAGCTCATACTTGGTGCAGATCTCTTTATCATTCAGAACGAAAGTAAAATTGTATAACGAGTTTGCTAATGGATTATGTGCCCCGCTAAACCTCAAACCATTCCAAGGTCCTAACCTGCTCTTGATGACTGAGCCTTGGGAAAGAACAATTTGTGGGTATCCACGTGATAGCAATCCAAGAGTATAATTACCCGGAGAAGGATCTTCAGAGCTCTTCCAAGAGGTCAAGAACCTGTTAAGACCCGTTCCTCTTACGAGTCCAAGCTTGAAGCTTGGTAGAAGTGTATGAGATGGGTAGTCCATACTCTGCCATAAGAAGTTCTCCGGGTCATGATCACTTTCTTCTCTGACAACAAGATTTCCTGTATTCAGGAGCTGTGCAACTGGGTTCTGCACAGATCTTGATCTTGATTTGTTGGATGACCAAACTCTGGTCTTGTTGTCATTAATAAGGACGACAACTCCATCGTTGGTGACCTCGAAAGCACCTTTTGAGTTCTTGGGGAGGGAGGGTTCTCTGTTGGCAACCCATACCACGGTGATCGGGTATGGTTTCTTGAACCAGATGCCAAGGTATTGCTTCTCTGAATTCCCCGGGCTGAAGAACCCGAGTTCAAACTTTTCATCAGCTGAAATCAAGGTTTGGTTTCCTGTAAGGGACTGGTTTGGACTTAGTGTGTCAAGTGCTGCAAAAATTGTTGTGTGCAGCATAGAAGAGAAGAAAAGACAGGTTTTTATCAGAAAAGATTGCATTGATATGGTCATAATGATAACTTCATTCACCAAATTGTATTGCAACAACTTTATTTATGGTTTTGGGTTGGTTTCATCTTCTTAAAGTCAATCAGGAGTACGAATTTCATTAAATACATGTTTGGAAGCTGATCAAGATTAGGTATGGTCAATCACAGCTAGAGACCGGCGGTGATATATAAATTTGAAACAATAAAGTTGGAGCACGACTATATTGCAGTGTTCTAATAATTCTGATCAGACTCCGCCTAGGCCCCATTTCTTTGTTGACCGGCCCGATTAATTTGATTAAATCTCGATTGATCTCTATTTAGTCTCCGATTAATCTTCAAAAGGTTTTAGCGGTCCAACTAACACCTAGCGATTTTTAGAACTTGTTATATTATAGTAGTTGGAGGATGAGTTATGGTAATACTTGTCTATTATGTGCGTGTCTGTTGACTTTTTCGAACAATAAAGTTGTAAGTCATGACTTTTATAAGAGCACCCATAATTTGAACTAAAAAAACACCCAAAATTCAATATTTATGTCAAATATGCTACAAATCAAGAACAAAACAAAGACCGTTGACAGATACAATGACCATTTATGGCACTGGTTTTTTTCACAACCTAAACCCTTTTCATTTCCCCTAAACTTTGGATGTAGGACTTGAAGCAAACTTGACCCAATGCCTTGTGAGCATTTTGGAACAGAAACTCTACTTAGTTGTAGACATGAAGGACAAAAAGATGTACCTCTTATCTTCGACAGCCGAAGCTGCCAAGGAGATCTTCTGCCTCTTTTCTTCTCTCCAGGATCTGCAGGTAATGAATGATACCTTATCCTTTTTAGTTTTTACTGCCAAGAATGATACCACAAAGGGAATGGGCTTAAGGATTTAGGGCCTTGGGCCTTGGGCCTACATTAACACAAGGCTGCCTTGAGGATGTCAATTAACATTACGGAGTCTAAAACAAAGGAATTAAAACCATCAATGATAAATTTCATTGATGCAAAAAAAATCAAAATGCTCTCTAGCTACATAATCACTCTAAGAACAGCTTGAGGATCTTGAAGAACACTAAGGTCAATGAAGATCATCTCCTTCCTTAATTTTTTTTCACTAAGGCTCTGACTTGGGAGTCGTGAAAACCCAAACCCTAAGCCTTCCTTTTCCTTCCCTTAACCCGTCGCCTCCCCTTTTCCTTGCCGGTGACGACCTCGGGCATCTCGGCTGAGGCTGTTGCCGGCGAGGACCTCTCTCTCCCTCTTCCTTCTCTTCTCCTCCCTTATATCTTTCACTTTTTCTTGTTGAAGCCTCGCCGACCTCTGCTGTTCCGGGAAGACTTCGTTTGTGGCGTGCTCCCCGTGTCCCCGGCCTCTCGCCGGAGGTTTTCCGTGGGTCGCATGGGCTCCCTGCTTCGTGGCTTGCTGATCTGCAGGTCGTCTATCCTCGTTGGCGTTCAGGCTCTACTTGTTTTTCTCGAGTCTTGGTTGTCGGACTCGAACCCTTCCTTCATTCGTGTGTTAGATCTGGAGTGGGAGCCTTTCGTGCTCTCATTCGGCTTCGATTGGCACTGATCTATACTCTTCGTCTGGTGGTTTGGTCTCCACTGTTGCTCTCGTCTCAGATCTGCTTGGGTTTTTAACAATTTGGATGCTCGCCGGCGTCTCTCCGTTAAAGATCTGGGGTTGGGCTGGTGCTGGTGCGGGCCAGGTGCGAAAGTGGGCAGGGCGCGTCTGTGGTCCGGGTGCTTCAGTGGGCCGGGCGTAGTTGTGGGCCGGATCTGGCTCTAGGTCGGTTACAGGCCTGGGCGGATCTGGACCCTGGTTCGGGTCAAGCTCGCCCGGTTAGTCTTCTGGGCCGGTTTGGCCGGCTCGGGTCGGGCTCGGGTTGGGCCTTTCTGGCAGACCCGGTTTTTCCCCCTTCTCCTTCTCGTCGGAGTTGCTTGCCGGATTTTTTCGGCTCTTTCAGCAGCTACAAGGATGTCGCCCTGGTTTGGGTGTTGGCCCCCGGATTATCCGACTCCGTTGTTTTACCTTTGAGGTGGTGTTGTGGGGGGTCTGTCTTGGGTTGGTGGCTCGTTGAGACTTTGGGCTCAGTGGCTCTCTTGGCTTCTTGAAGTAGGGACTTCCCTTCAGGTTCTGGCTTCGACTTCCGGTGCTGGTCATGGGACGCGTTTCCTTTCCAAGGATCGTCATGCCTCTGGGTCTCCGTCTTCGCTGCTGGGTCGGTCTTCTCCTTTGGTTGCTCTTCGGGACTCTTCTCCTTTGGCTCTCGAGTTCAGGATCAGGTATAATTTTTACCCTCCTCTCTGTCTAAGTTAGGTATTCTTCTCCCTTCCGATCTCTTGGTTTCTCAATTGAGATCTTGTGCCCCATCCACTTCTGTGGACGAAATTTTCGGCTTGGGGTTGGCCTCCGGTGAATGCATGGGGCTTCGTCCCTGGGATTTTGATTGATTAGCTTTTGGGATTGGTTTTTGTCCCTGCCGTGTTGTGTTCTTAGCCACCGGCAACTGCAAGATCTCTCTACCTCTTTTGGTTTTCGGAGTTCTTGTGGACAAGGGACTAGATGTAATTACTTCTTACTTTAGGGAAGAGTGGTAGTAGGTAGTTGCAGTTTTCTCTCTGGGCTTAAAGGTTGGAAATCTGGGTATTCAGACTTGTCCTTATCTGGGCTTCAAGGTTGGTAAACTTCTGTATTCAGACCTGTTTTGCTCCGGGCTTAATGGTAGAAAAATCCGGTTATTCAGACCAGTATTTTGTGGATTTCTAGACACTCTCTCATCCTCATTCACTCTCATCGTTGCACTTCACTCATTGTTGCACATTCATATGGTTGCATACTCACAGGCCTCTCAGGGGAATCCTTTACATTCCCATTCACTAGGCTGCAGTCTCAAGCCTCTCAGGGAATCCAGTTACATTTTCATCCATCTGCTTACACACAGGCCGCACAGGGGAATTCACTCAAGGTTGTACTACATCGTACTTGGTTTTGGGGATGAGCAGTTTGTGTTTAGGCTTCTACTTTCTGTTGTTTTTGTCTGGCTTTTTTTTCTCAAACTGTAGCTAGGTTGGGATTTATTGTTGTGTAACTTTTTCCGTAAAAGTTAATTTCAATTTGCTTTCGCTGATAAAAAAAAAATCATCTCCTTCTCATGACTAGGTATACGGATGAAGAACTGAGAGCGTTAAAAGTATCTTTGATCAAAGAAACTTGGTCTCCTAATGACACAACAAAGCTCATCAATGGCCGGAAAACTTGGGGATCCATGTATCAAGACCAATCAGGAGCACTTAAGTATTCCGACAATGATGAAAATCGGAAACTTCAAAGGAGACTCAACCTGCCTTTGTCAAGGCATCACGGGGAAGAAGAAACTGTTGCAGAAGATCAACTCAATCCTTTAAGATCATCTCTCCAAGTAACTACTAACAGGGGATGCTAGAAGACGAGGCAACAATCGGGAATAACCTCAAACATCAAAGGACTATTATTCAAGAAAGTGGTGGGAAACTCAAATCGTTGGTGGTCTCTGCTCAGAATGGGCAGCACCAATTGATTTTAACTGAGGATTCCTCTTCCTTGGGTTTTCCTCCACCTCGGTTTGAAAACAACAAGTTAAGCATTGATCAAAGGAAGAGAAATTTGGGGCTCTTTTATAAGGACAGACATCAACCAGGAAGAAGACAACTTTTGCAGCTTTCATATACAACATTCCCCTCAGGTCAATGCTATATGGCTGGAAAATATTTTTGGGAAGGCTCCTGGTTTCAAAAAAGTCTTGATAGCTCTAAGGCCAAATGGTAAGAGGAAATGGTATGGATTCATCTATTTCAATTCAAATGAAGACAGAGAGCAAGCAATCTATTATTATAATGGGAGATTAGTGGGTGACTTCTAACTATTTGTAACGAAAGCTTGGGAGGCAAAACCTGCACACAATGGGAGATTAGTGGGAGATTTCAAACTATTTGTAACAAAAGCTTAGGAGAAAAAACATGCACTTTCTAGATCTTAAGCTTCAATGACTCAAGCCTTTTCTTATGAATATTTTCTGCATAAAGGCTTTGTTATAACCAAGAACGCAAAGCTCTTGCAAAATGTTCATTTAGCAGTCACACATCTCAACCTTAGTGTAACTGTTACTATGAATGAGATAGCTATGCAAGTGATATACAGCTCAAAGCTCTTGCTAACAAAGTTGTGCTAGTGTATCGTCCTGATGAGAATTTTAGCAAGAAATTGATGAAGGATGGAGGCCTTTGGTTATAAGACTAGTTAACTTTCTTATCTGGATCTGAAAATCTATTCTTCAAAGGTGGTAAATTCAGATGACTAGCCATTCAAAGGGTTCCTTTTCATGGTTGGTGTGAAGAAACCTTCCAAGCAGCATATGTAAATTTAGGAAATATTGTTTTTACTCATCCAATCTCTAAAAAAAGTACCTATGTGGACATTGATTATGTTCTAATTCATTCTTATAAGTTAGATGTTATCTCTGAGGAGGTATCAATCTCACTGGGAAGGAAGGATTTCAGAGTCTGGGTTTCACCCATATACCCAAATTCAGTTCCTTTTTTGCTCTCAGCTTCTCCTGAGTCTTCTATATCAATATCATCAACTCATTCCCGTCACTCTAAAGGATGAGAGGGAGCTGTATGTGGTTCAGAATACTCTATATCTGAAGAATTAGGAACTACTCTCTCTGACGATGAAGAGGAGGAAAATGTACAAGTCTCCAACTCTCAAGAATTGATGAGGACTGAGAATCCCATTTTAGAATTAAATTCCTCTCATCTAGGAGTAGACACTTTTATGGCAGGAGAAAATGCATTAATTATCAAGGAAGCCTCTCAGTTACCATGTATTACAAAGAAGATCCATATTCCTCATAAGGAATTTACTCCCTCAATCAATAGATTCACTCATGTTATAGACACTCATTCTGATTATAATCCTAAGGATACTTTGGTAGTTCCTGATACTTTTGACTCTTGTCTTTCTTCAGGCCTTGATCTTGGAAACCTTCTCAAGGATTCAATCTCTACAGTACGTGTTGCTATGGATATATCTTCACAAATTCAAATTTCAGATCAAATTGATCTATTGGCTCCAACTCAGAAGTTTAATCTCTCTCTTGATAGCAAAGACTCTCCCATCACAAAAGTTAATCCCATTACTCAGTCAGCCGGACCTTTGGGTAAAACTTTAACCTCAGCCCATACTTCATCAAATAATATTTTTATAAACCATCAAGGCCAGTTTCGGAGAAACATTTATTGAGGGGTGAGGCTCAAGTTGGTCTCTTATTATCTACTACAACTCCCAAGAAACAAACATTAATTGTTCCTAACATATAGGAGGATGTTGATTCTTTTCTTTCTAATACATGCAGTCACTTAGGGTTGGATTTTATTATCAGTGAACATGTCTTAGCTGCTCCATCCTCAGCCATTCAACAAGAAGAAGACCTATTTGATCAGAACCTCTTGCAAGCTCAAGTTTCTGTGGTGGCCGATCTATTAGGATTCTCAATTGAAAATGCAAGTCCAAAGATCAAAAATCAATACAAAAGCTAAGAAAAAGAAATCCAGCGAAGCCAACTTCATTAATACTCCTCATGCCTACATCACCAGATTAAAGTTGAAAGAGCCAGTGTCAAGTCCTTCTTCTGAGCCAAGCCTCTTACCCACTGCTGAGTTAGGTAACTCTTCTGTTTTCCTGCAAGAAGAATCATTAGCCAAGAAAGATTGGGGATTTGGGAAAGCCATTTGCCTAAAAGAAAAAGTCCATGATCACATTATTATTCAACAATTAGAAAAATAATTCTGTTGATCTAGAGGGAGGTTCAGATGATGATTTCTTAGAACTTGATAGAGATTCAGATACTGATCAATTGGTGGGAAATCAAACCACCACTCATCCCTCTCATTAACAGTTACATGAAATTTCTCTCATGTAATATGAGAGGGATCTCCTCTCATCAGAAGAGATGTTTCAATATCGTGGTAAACAAGCAAGCTCCAAATTTCATTATGCTCCAAGAGTCCAAAATAGATGAGATGCCTTCAAATTTCCTCAGATTATGTGGCTTATCTAGGGGTTGGGGTTCAGATCATATTAATACTCATGAGGGCAATGCTGGTGGAATCATAACCATATGGAAAGTAAAAGATTTTTCTCTTAACTACACAATCAAAATAGATGGAGCCCTTCCTCAAAACAAAAAGAAAAGATGGAGCCCTATTATGGTATGGTTCAATCTCAAAATTCAACAGCCAATGCTGCATGATCAATGTTTATGCTCCAAACTCACTTCAGGCAAGAAAGATCTTTGGATCCTTCTTCAAGAATACATATCAAGCTTACATGTAGATTTTCTAATTTTATTAGGTCCAGACTTCAATGCCATCACTTCAGATGAAGAAAAGGCCAGTCAAAGAGGAGGAGGAACTGATATGCTGTTGGTGCAAGAGTTCATCCTAAATATAGGATTAATCAATCTCCCTTTAAAGGGATGCAAGTAAACATGGTTTGGTCCTCAATCCAGAAGCTCCAAGATTGATAGGTTCTTCATTTCTCAAGATTTTCTGAGTAAATTTAATTTTTTATCTCAGGCTTGTCTCCTAAGATACATCTCAGATCACAGATTTTTAAATTCTTATGATGATGTGATTGATTGGGGTCCAAGGCCCTTCAAATTTATGAATATTTAAACTGAAGATGCAAAAAATGTCCCAGCTATTAAAAAATTCTAGGAGTCTTATTCCATTTCAAGACAACCTTATTATGTTCTCTAAATGAAGCTTAAACTTTTTAAAGCAGATCTCAAGATTTGGAATGCTCAGGTGTTTAGAATTCCAAAAACTCATTATAGCTTTCCTCTTAAAAGCAATTGATGATTTAGACAAGTTAGTAGAAATCAGGCCCTTATCTTCATTTAAATGCTCAGATAGAGGAGCTTAGAAAGCAGCCCTTATTGTGAAATATAAATTGCTCTCAAAAGACCAAGGTTCAAAGCCAACTTCAGAGACACTAAGAAAAGCAATAATCAGAGATAAGTGATGCTAATTCCCATTTAAGTGATCACATAAAGTTCCTTCAGAGACATAAATTTAATTACATGATCACATAAAGTTCTTACCCTTGAGACCACAGAACTGTTGAATTGACAGGAACAAACAGTCCAGGTTAAAAGATTTTGCCACCTGAAACCCAAGTCTCATCAAGTGCAGCTGAAAATGGTAGAAAGAGTAAGGAAAAATACAATAGGTCCATTGATTAAGTTGTGACATTAAAGCTATTTTCTTTGACCCAAACCAAAAAATTTACAAAACGGAAGTAGACATCATGATAACGACGATCGGTTAACTTGGAAAAGTCAGAGGTACAAGATATTGACCAGTTCAGCCAGACCAACTTCGTAACAAAATGAAGTCAGACATTTACCTTAACAACTAGCCAAGGAACTCTTCTTGTACATACATACCTAACAAACTCTTCTTGTACTAACGGGCACTTAGTACTGTCTGTGTTGCCTCATTGTTTGAATATAGTTCACTCTTACTACCGGTCAAATTTGCTGCCACAGACACATTCCTTTCAGAGAAAAACCCAGGCTCGTCCGGCTCAGGCAATGGATTATCACTGCCAATCATCATAATAACATCAGGCATGCTTGGCCTATCTTCCGGGTTCCTTTGCACACACAATAAAGCCACATGGATCGATCTCGAAACCTCTGATACATTAACATAGCTATCAAGCAACTCATCAATCAGTTCTGTGGACCTTCCTTCTTTAAACAACTTCCAAGCCTAATAGAATTTTCAACATTGATCACAAATTCAAAAAGATTGTAAACAAAGTCTTGGATGGAGCCTTACATGTCCAAGAAGATTATGGTAGTGATCCGGATGATAAAACCCTCTATTTTTCTTCCCCGTCACTATCTCCAGCAACAAAACACCATAACTAAACACATCTGATTTTGTTGAGAAAATCCCATCAATAGCGTACTCGGGAGGCATATAACCACTACACCAAATTACAGAAAAAGAATATGAAGTAATGGGCTAGGAAAGTTGAAAATTGAATTCAAATGTAAATAAATTCTTACTAAGTTCCAACAACTCTCTTCGTGTTTGCTTCTGTTTCATTCCCTCCAAAACTTCTGGCCAGGCCGAAGTCAGAAATTTTGGGATTCATTTCGTGGTCTAGTAACACGTTGCTGGCTTTGAGATCTCTGTGCACGATACGAATTCTCGAATCATGATGTAGATAAAGAAGTCCTCTTGCAACCCCATTGATGATATGTAATCGTTTTTGCCAATTCAGTAATTTTCGTTGCGTTTGATCTACCAAAAGTTCCCCAATCACCATTATTAGTATATGAACAATATGTTCAAACTGAAAAAATAAATGAAGAAAACAAACTGAAGATGAAGAAATCCAAGCTTTTGTTGGGCATATATTCGTAAACAAGCATCTTTTCTTGCTGAATGCAACAACCCACGAGCTTAACAAGGTTCCGATGCTGTAGTTTAGCAATACATATGACTTCATTTCTGAATTCTTTGAGTCCTTGGTTTGAGTTCTTTGAAAGCCTCTTCACTGCTATTTCTTGATTCTCTTTCAAAATGCCCTGAAACAAGTCATATGGTGACACAATTTCATATTTTCTCAGATAGATAGCAAATATGTGTTAGCAAGTAATGCATCCGAATATTACCCAATAGACAGGTCCAAAACCGCCCTCTCCGAGCTTGTTCTCAGTTGAAAAGTTGTTGGTAGCGGTTGCTATTGTGGCAAAGTCAAATAATGGCAAGTCAAGATCTTCCTTTTTTATTTTGATTCTGAAGGCCCCTTCTTCATCTTCAGAGAAAATAAATATTTGAATGAGATGGAGAGTGTAATTGAGATATAAACTATCAACTTAGGCATGTAAAAAGTGACTTGTCTTGCAGTTTACCTTGTATGTTAGACTTGTTCTTGCGCACAACGTAAATGATCAGGCCAAGTCCTAAAAGAAGCCCTGTGGAGATTGAACTCGCTATGATTGGCACTAGAATCCTGTTCTTCTGTCTGGATGACCCTTCACCAACATTCTTGGCTAGGATTATCAAAATATGTTAGCAAGCTAATATACAAAGTTTAGAAAAAAAGTATATGCCTCTCTTTCAAAGAGGACTGAATGCAACGAATTCTAGTACCTTCTTCTGATGCAGCCATACGAATGTAGATATCTACATCAACATCATTCTTGTTTTCGCTGATATCAAGCAGACCTTTGAACCACAGCAAGCACCCACTCCCACCATCTCTGATATCCAAATTGGCATAAGCTGTACAAGAGCAATTCTTCTTGCATTTTATCTTACACTCCTCGAGGTTCATGTTCATGTCAAACCAAGACTTTTGTGTATCCGGGAATTTGAAACCAGAATACTTCAAGAAAACATCATCACTGCAATTCAGAGATGTTCTCCTAACACACCCACTCGACCAAACCATCCTGTCCCATTCCATTGGGAACTTGGGCACAAAACCTCTCAGACATTGACACTGCGGGATGTTGTCAACATTGCAGCTTCCATAAGCACCACATTGTGCGTAAGCATAACAAACATCTAGTGGCCCCGTTGCGCTGATGCTCCAACCTTGTACTGGACCAAGCCACACGTCGCGCGTGAATAGACCTTGAGGCCCCAAAACTAAGCTGGAAAGGAAAGAGCTGTTAAGAAGCTCATAGCTGGAATAAATCTCCTTCTCATTTACAACAAAAACATTTTTGTATATTGTGTTCCCTCTCAGATTAGGTGACCCACTAAACCTCAGACCATTCCAAGGTCCGATCCTGAACACTATGTTGGAGCCTTGTGACACAACCAGTTGTGGGTATCCACTAGATAGTGTTCTACATGTATAATTACCCGGAGAAGGATCTTGAGGGCTATTCCAGGAGGTCAAGAACCTATCGAGACCCGTGGCCCTGACTATCCCCACCTTCAATCCTGGTAAAAAGGTATCAGATGGGTAATCAAAACTCTGCCATAAGAAGTTTTCCGGGTCATGGTCATTTGCTTCTCTAACCACCATATTTCCTGAATCCAAGAGCTCTGCAACTGGGTTTTCTGTCAATCTTGATTCCTTGGATGACCAAATTCTCGTCTTGTTGTCATCAAGAACGACGAGGACTCCTTCGTTTGTAAGCTCGAAAGAGCCTGTGGAATTCTTGGGGAGAGAGATTTCTCTGTTGGCAACCCATACCACTTTGATGGGGTATGATTTCTTGAACCAGATGCCAAGGTATAAGCTCTGGGAGCTTTCTGGGCTGAAGAATCCGAGCTCAAAAGCTTCATTGGCTGAAACCAAAGTCTTGTTGCCTTTGAGGGACTGGCTTGGATTTATGGTGGCAAGTGCTGAACAAATAGTTAAGCAGAGCAAAGAGGAGCAAAGAAGAGAGGTTGTAATTATAAAACCTTTCATTGGTATGGTTAGAATGATGATTTTCTTCCCTCACTTAATTATTTTGTTGCAGTTGTTGTAGGATGAGTTATTGTAATACTTATCTATTATGTGGACATGCCTGTTGACTTTTCTAAACAAATAAGTTGTAAGTCATGACTTTTCTAAACAATATGTCAAGTGTATATTTGGGGAAACTGTTTTTTTTTTTCAAACTAAAGCTGGTCAAGGCTTAAGCCTCTATATAAGAGTCTTTTAGGATAGATAATTATATTTAGTACAAGTTTATATATAATTGTTGTACTTGTTGCTTTATAATATAAGGGAAACTATGGTTTCCCTTGGCCTCGATACCCTACACTGGAACTATCCCTCGGTGTAGGTATCACACTGGTTACACCTCCTCTTGGAACACACATCAAGAGCATAACACGCATCATAATGCCATAGTTCGACCACGGTATACCAACCGAGCCAACTCACCATAACACACATATCGGTCTATCACTCACCCGATCATATCACAATCAAGGGTTCACATCACATCACGCATGGCACACTTGCCCAAACATAGCAACAGCATGCTACACCGAGTATATCATATTATGACTCTCAATCTAATCAACGGCTACAACACGCATCATGTATCTCAATCATAGATCATGGCATCGCAAACAACACGCAACCTAAGGCTCAACATGGCCATTCTACCAGCACGACAATTTCCCATAATTGAAAGCGGTTATTCTAGTGAATCACATCCTATATGCAAACTAAGATTCTTCCATTTATTGTCGTAATTGAAAGCGGTTATTCTAGTGAATCACATCCTATATGCAAACTAGGACCTTTCCGGTTATTATCATTATCTTAAAAGCATACTAGTAACTTTCCGTAATTAAACCGGTATTCGCTACTTTCCCTATCTCAAAAGTAAACAACTCTCAACACCTACCTGCTGACGACCTGGCTAACTTCCTCCTCCACTTCACGGGATCCAAGTGCCTCCTCCTCCGTCACGCTCGGGTCCAAGGTCTTGGATCACAAAACAAATTCGCGAAGTAAGAGTAATTCACAAAGGCTTAAAGAGGAAACACTCCCAATTAACCCCAAAAGGTCCCGGTTATAGATAACCGTTCCAATTAGTCGAATTTCAGCAAAAGGGGTCCAAGAGGCCCAACTCAAGTCTGTCACGGTTCGGGTCACGGAGACTTGATGGGCTCCGCCACGGATCAGGTCACGGATCCGTGGTCCAGGGCGTCACGGGTCTGCTCACGGAGCCGTGACGGGTCTGGTACTGTTCACCGTCTTCTTCCTCCAGCCTCGTTTTTCCACGAAAATTACCCCCAAAACCTCCATTGATGACCTTCTAAAGCTTCAAAACAGTACCCAAAACGTTTCTACTTCAAAACCCACCATGGGTCTTCGTCAAAACTTCACAAAACTCAACAAAATCAATCATCCAACATCATTTTTCTCCAAAAATTCATCATCCAAACACCAAACTCCAAAACCCAACCAAGTTCTTCCATTCTCCTCCAAAACCCATGAACCAAATCAAACAAAAACGAAAAAGGAAGAGGTATTTACCTTGAGGATGGAGAATAGATGAAGAATCAAGTGAAGATGGAAGATTTTGGGTAGGGAATGGGCTCAAGCTACCAATTTTCCTCCTTCCTTCTTCTTCAAGTCTCCAAAACCCCTTTTCTTCTTCCTCTCTCTACCAGTTTCGGCCGCCAATAAAATAATGGATGAAATGCACCCACAATGAGTCATATACCCTAAAGGGAAAATCTCCAAATTACCTCTTTGCTTCCCACTTCTCAAGACCAACAATTTAGGGGCATATGCGTCCTTTTGACCCCCTTTTCTTCCCATCAAAGAAAATAGGGACACATGTCCATGTGGGGACCATTCCTAGCCAAATAAATCCAGCTCACTTAATTTATTACGCTTAGTCTCTAATCGGACCGCGTTTGACCGATAAAAGGCCCAAGATTGACTTTTCCCAACATTACAGTCAATTGAAAGGAAGCGGCCCAATTAAGCCAACCGTGACGACGATCAAGCTGTTTGGGCCCCGGAAAGGTCCCGAATGACTCTCGGAGTCACCAGTTGACTTTTTCGGCAAAAAGTCAACTTTCGCCGAAAACCTCCGGTTCGACCGGGATCGACCGGGGGCGGTTCTTACATGAGTTGTTGACTGCAAAAACAAAGCACTTTTTTGGTAAGTTGTATGAGCTTTTTAGTAAAACTATCATATATTTTTTTATCAATTAACAAATTTAATCTTTCCCGCTTCGTTTGGCTTCAAACTTGCGCCACTATTTTTATTTTTACAAGGTATTTCTATCAAGATCAGTCATGAATATATTTTGAAGAACGAAATTTTTTTATTTCGGGGCAGATTTAAAAAAAAATCTGGGTGATTGTTATCAACACTGAACACTAGTTTTATCAATATTGAACACTAGTTTTATCAACGACAATCACTACTTTTATCACCTCATTTTACTAAAATTGAACGTGATTTTATCACCTCATCACTTGTTTTTATATCACCTCATCACATGTGTTTTATCAACATTGAACACTAGTTTTATCAACACTAAACACTAGGTTTATCACCACATTACATGTGTTTTTATCACCTCATCACTTGTTTTTTGTCACTTCAGCCCACATGTTATATCACCCCAACATATGTTTTTTATCAACACTAAACACTAATTTTATCAACACCGAATACTAGTTTTATCACCCCGATATGAAACATTTTATTAGTGAAGATTTATCAATACTCAACAATAGTTGTATCACCTTGATATAATTTTTTTTCATTCTTCAAAATATATTCATCACTGATCTTGATTGAATGTCCTTAAAAAATTAAAAATATTGGCGCAAGGTTGAAGCTAATCGGAGTTGAAACGAAGCGGGAATGATTAAATTAGTGAATTGGTTAAGAAAAAAATGAACACTTGTTCACATGACACATGTTATTACAATTATGCCCTTACTTGTGTGAGAAATGACGAAAGCGGCGTGAATTTAAGTGAGATTGGGGTGATGATATGGCATTATGGTGAATGTTGGATCTTATGATTGTGTGGCTAAGATAGGTTATCATAGTTTATAGGATAAGAGGAGTTTCTAACCGATTTTTTCTCTACAACCATAAATAACATGTTTTATATTGTTATTTTTGGGGTTATTTACGATAAGGTACCCTAATGTTTCGTCCACGAACGATAAGGTACCCTTATGAATTTTTTGTCCGATAAGGTACCCAAATGATTCGTCCACGAACGATTTGGTTTAAATTGGCATATTCCGTTAGAAAACTAACGGAATATTCCTCCAAATCAGACATGTGTAGTTAAGTGGGGGTGTGAAATGACGATTTTACCCTTTCTTATTTTAAGCTTATAAATTTGATAGAAAAAATTACCATTATACCCTTAATTATATAATACAATAAAAATATAATAATAAATAAATTTAATTTTTTCAAAATTTAAAAGTTAAATTTTTTTAAATAATTATAAAAAACTTCAAAATTTTAAAAATATTAAAAAATACAAAATATTAAAAATATTAAATATTAAATAAAATTTTTAAATATTAAAATAATAAAAATAATAAAATAAAATAATAAAATAAAATATTAAAATAATAAAATAATAAAAATATTAAAATATTAAAATAATAAAATAGAAAATATTTAAAAAATTATAAATTTAAATAAAAAAAATAAAAACTGATTTTTTCAAATAAAACTTATTTTTGAAAATAAAAACTGATTTTAAAAAAATATAAAAACTGATTTTTAAATATAAAATCTGATTTTTTAATATACAAAAAAGCTAATTATTTAAAAAAATAAAAACTGATTTTTAAATATAAAAATCTGATTTAAAAAAAATAAAAACTGATTTTTGAAAATAAAAACCAAATTCAGATTTTAAAAAATATAACTTTAAAAAAATATATTATTTATTTATTTTATTTTTAAAATTTAAAATAATTAGAAAATAAAAATTAAAGAAAAATAATAACTGAGGGTATAATGGTCTTTTTACTCTTCAGTCAAAAATCAACTAAAATGGTAAATGGTAAATTGGTCTTTTCACGTAGGTCTGTTAGTTTTTTAACAGCATTAAACCAAATCGTTCGTGGACGAATCATTTGGGTACCTTATCGGACAAAAAATTCATAACGGTAACTTATCGCTCGTGGACGAAACATTAGGATACCTTATCGTAAATAACCCTTATTTTTGTACTTTTTGTTGTGTCAAGGACACAAAGGTTTCTCTTTCGCCATTTTTTTGCACAGGTTTTCACTCTCCAGCGAGGTCTGTCAGACAACATCACTGAAGGCCATGAGTCTTGAAAGATGGGGTCCCTTGAGGGGTGGAACCCATTGATCATAGGAAAGGGCAGGAGAGACCGACTTATCTTCCTCGGGTTATGGCCGCTCAAACTGCCCTACCAGCTCAAGACAACCACCCTGTAAGCTCTCTAGCTCATTAGTGGCCTACTAAGATTTTGTTATTTGGCTTAGAATGTTGGTACACCTGTCATTGACGAGGTCCCAGACTATGATCTTTTGTATTTGACGATATTAATTGAAGACTAATATAACATCGAGTAAAAAAAACTACGATTAAATTTTTTTATGTTGTTGCCAACAAAACGGTCCTTACATAACTATATGTTTTTTGCATGTATCATTTACAGATTGATTACCTATTGAATTTATTAGGATTGTCAAAAATTGACCCATAAACCAGTTCATCCGGTCAATCCGTCTCACCCCGTCCTAGTGGGTTTGTCCTCAAGGGTCACGGGGACGGGCCCGGGTTAAGAAATACCAAACCCGGAGTGAGCGGTCCGGGTAGCGGATCCGTAACATGATTTCCTACATAATCCGGACCACCTGGATATAGTATAAGTCCAAGGCCTAAGGCCTCAGCCAACTTGTCACGCCCCAAATCCGGTCCTGACCGGACTCGAGACGTGAACTTAAAACGATAATAAATAAAACAATTTTAAATGAAATAAGGTTTAAAGTAATAATAAATTGTAACCACAATCCGATAAAAGATTCAACAGCTCATAAATCCAGAGTTAAAGTTTAATTCAAAAACACAGTACGTCTCTAGACAAGCTAGCCTAGGACCCTCGTTAGCTCCCAAGCATCGAGCATCCAGCTAGTACAAATCTCGCTCAAGACCTGAAACACAACAAAGTAAGGGGTGAGCTTTCGCTCAGTAGGAAAAGTAGTTAAGGTTATGAACATCAGTTTACTACCACGAGTAACCGTTCAATTAAGGCATACTAGTAAGCATAACAATTAAAAGTCAAATTAAACAATTACTCGAAGACAACGCTTGACCTTCACTCAGGCACAACCCGTAAATCAAACTCACAATGAACTGAACACAAACACTCTTCTCAACTTGCTCTTGACACTCATCACCTAACAATTCTCAATGGACAACGCCCACGGTTATCTCGCAACCAATCACACGTGCGAGCTCGCACGGCAACACATAAATCAGGTATAACAGCACCTCGAATCACCAAACACTCTCACAAGATCATAATCACACTTAAAACAACGCACAAAGCCAATCAACATGCACAACACACACAGCGGAGCCACCCATAACCTAGTACAACCATTTCCAACATCTCCGGCTATCACAACCCGTTCCATTTATGTCGTACCGGAACTCGAAGCCTCGGTCCCGACACCTAGTTACCGATCACTTTCACAAGTCATAAACATACTTAGAAAAACGCACAAAGCCAACCAACAGGTATAAAACACACAGCGAGACACACACAAATAACGTACAATAGTTTCCAACGTCATTGAATGCACAAAGCCACTTATATCGTACTGGACCACACAGCATCAGTCCCGATATCTTCCCCTCACTGAGGCTGGGGGTAACATCCTCGACCGGAAATCCCTCAGTCCGATCTGCGCACACAGACACGGGCACTACTCAACATACGTACTGGACCGGCACACACCTCGGTCGAACATCCTCCCAGACTACGAGTCATCGGGGTACTGATCACGCCATCCTTGGCCTCGATACACTACACCAGAACCATCCCTCAATGTAAGTACCACTCCAGTTACGCCTTCTCTTGGAACACACAATAAGGGTATAACACGCAACACAAAGCCATAGTTGACCTCGGTATTGTTAGTCTTAGTGCCCATAGTTCAATCCTAAATGTCCAAATGTATATATCATCGTTAGCAATAAAATTAAAGCGGCTTTATATTACTTATGTGTTGGAGTAATATATCGATGTGTGCTCTGATCTATGACCACCATGCGAATAGAACCATAGATCGAGATAGATCACACTCGATGGGTCCCTAGTCAACAAAGCTTCACTAGAAGCCACTAGTATGAAAGATGGCTCTTTATGGCTTACGTTATGTTAGTCATTGGAATGGGATTCCGGAGTCTGATCATAGATATCATGTGGGACATGATATTGGACGACCCGCCCTGAATATGTGCCATAGATTAAGTCATGAACATATTTAGTGTTGTAGCTTGTCATGTATCCTTAGACCAAGGAGTCTTTGTTATCGCTATGTAGTCAACAACTGAGTTTGACCTGAGCCTAACGTTGTCCGTAACAGGGCTTCCATAACGGCCAGGATTGGCTTGGGGACGGGCTACATGAGTGACACGAAAGACGGCTAGGGGATTTATCCCTCATACTGAGGTATGGGAAAGATATCGGTTCTCGGCCACTTGATCGAGAGTGACTGGAAGAATAGCATGGCCATGCACATGATACTGGGTATCATATCTTCAGTCATCTCACATATCAAGGAACGGTGATTGAGAATAATAAGGATGACGGCTCTATGCCTTATCTCAATCAGGATATCGGAGATAAAAGGATAATGACAGGGACGACGGAAAGGTTAGAATCGACAGGGTCGATTCGTTATGTAGTGTCAGGCAATACTAAAGTCTCGTTAGTTGCCACTTAAATAGGATCAAGTAAAATGGGATTTTACGTTGATCTATTGACATGCATAAACCTAAGGGTCACACCGGAGGATGAAACTCATTGACACATTTATGGAGAATGGCCAAAAGGGAGTTGTCTCGGGACATGACCAAAACTGGGTTTTGGGTCATGTGCCCGTACGTGAATAGGACTTTACGGATCGAGACAAGGCTTGGAGTCTTGGGATTGATCGCGTCGGATAATGTTCGACATTTCCGGTATGGAAGGCTTGGAGGCGATGAGCGAATCACGGGACCTCGTTAGAAATGGCCACGGGCCATGTTCCAAGAGGCCCATGAAAGGCCCATGCAACCAAGGCCCATGGAACTAATTAATCAAGTCTTGATTAATTAGTACTAAGTAAGCAAGACAAGGATTAAGGTGTTGGTGATTCACCACCTAACCCAATCTTGTCTTGCCATACTTTGTCCTATTTACACCTTACTTGACACCATACTTGTCCCATGCCTTTAGTTGGACAAGTATGGGTTTTGTTATGTTTAAGTCATCTTTTTTCAACATAACAAACACAAGACAAGAATAGGAAACACATTTTCTCTCCCTCTTCCATGGCCATTTCGGGTTTCGCTAGTTTCCACCTCCATGTTTGTGTTCTTGAGTCCTCAAAGAGAAGAACTACGTGGCTTTGATTCCCATGTGGATACGTAGGCGTCTTGGAGACTCAAGCCAATCATTCGTTAACCGGTGTTCTTGTTTTGGTAAGAACTAGTGCTGAATTTTTCTCTTGTGAATCCATTCTTTGTTAGTTGTTTCATGGTTTTAATCGTCTCTTGGTTTTCATTGATTTTCCGCTGCGAGTTGGTTCATCTCCAACCCTACCTCGAGACCCAACACATCCTCCCAGACTACGAGTCATCGGGGTACTGATCACGCCATCCTTGGCCTCGATACACTACACCAGAACCATCCCTCAATGTATGTACCACTCCAGTTACGCCTTCTCTTGGAACACACAATAAGGGTATAACACGCAACACAAAGCCATAGTTGACCTCGGTATGCCAACTGGGCCAACACACCATAACACACAAACCGGTCTATCACTCACCCAGTCACATCACAACCAAGGTTTCATGTTACATCAAACATGACACACTTGCCCACACACAGTCACAATCATACAACACCGAGTATAATCTTATTTAGACTCTCACACAGCGGTTATAACACGAAGCACGTAATCCTAAGGCTCGACATGGCCCATCTACCAGCACGTCAATTTCCCAAGTATTGAAAGCAGGTAATCTAGTGAATCACATCCTACATGTTACTAAGACTCGTCCGGTTATTTACTAATCGAAAGCGGCTATTCTAGTGAATCACATCCTATATGCCAACAAGGACCTTTCCGGTTATTATTATTTCCTAATCATGCATACTAGTAACTATCTGTAATTAAAGCAGTATGCTCTACTTTCCCTACCTCAAGACGATCACAACAGCTACGTCTCCTAGCTGCTGATGTCCGAGCCTATCTCTGGTCTTCTCGGGCGAAGTCCAAGTCTGGGTTTAACAGGTAAAATTTCCAATCAGTCCCGGTAGTCCAAAAGTCCTCGGATTTGTCCAATTTGTCCTTTAAATATCCAAATTAATTTATTTAAATTAAATTAATTTATTACTTTAAACTGCCGACCCGGATCCAAAAACCAGACCTGAATCCGACCTGGTCCAGAAAAGAGACCCGACCGGACCCAGAACCAACCCGGTCCCAGCTCCAGACCCGACCCAGACCCGGTCCAGACCCGACCTAGACCCGGTCCAGACTCGAGTCCAGACCCGGACCTTTGATCTGGGCCTGGCCCAAGGCCTGTCCTGATCCAGGGCCCGTGTCCTGGCCCAACTTCATCCAGGCCCAAGAAGTCCTCGCTCGGTCTGAGCTGGAGACGAAGACGCGAGGCTAGGGTTTTGCTCTGGCCACTTCTTGACGGCGCCGACGACGCCAAGGAATCCCGTGGCGCGCTGGCGATGCTCGGGAAATAACGGCAGAGCTCGGGTCATAGCTGGACGAGGACGGTGGTCGCAGGCGCGGCGCCAGAAACCTCCTCCGTCTCAGACATGGCGAAGATGGAGATTCTCCGGCGTCGTTCCGGCCAAATCCGTTCGAAACGAGCTTGGGAGGACGCTTTTTCAGGCGAGGCGAGCTCGGGGAAGAAGGGAAAGGGGCGAGGGAGCACGAACCCTCGTCGTTCCCCTGTCGTTGTCACTGATTCGAGCTCGGGCGTCGAACCAGAGAGGGTTTCTCTGGTGGTGTCTCGTTTCCGTGCACGGCGGGGCTCGGTTGTACTCAGAAGGGAAGAAGATGAAGGCAAGGTGTGGGTGGTTCTGGTTGCGAGAGGGAGAGAGGAGATCGAGAGAGAGATGAGGAAGGATCGAGAGAGAAAGAGAAGGAGGCGGTTGTGATTCTGCCTTGGGACGCGTGCACGCGCGAGGAAAAAGAAAGGGAAGTGCGCTAGGGTTGGGCCTCGCGTGGATTTTGGCTCGGGCGCGCGTCAGCGAGCTAGGCCCGGTTCTCTGACAGGCCCAGTTCGGCCCAAAGCTCTTTTTTCCTTTTTTTTATTTTACTTTTCATTTTGTACTCGTTCCAATTTTTCAGCCCGTTTTCCAACCACGATGTTCCAACGAATAAATTTAATTATTTAATTCTTTTAAACCGGGGCGGTCTTTACACGACTACCCCTCGGGCTCTTCGTGGCTTCCTCGGCTTGACGGGATATTACCGGAAGTTTGTCCAGAATTTTGGGATTTTAGCAGCCCAATGACCCGTTTTTAAAAGAAGAATTCGTTCGACTGGGACCCAGAAGCACAAGGGGCATTTGAGGCTTTAAAATCTGCAATGACAACAATGCATGTACTCGCTCTACCGAATTTTGATCAAGAGTTCACTGTGGACTTTGATGTTTGTGACTCAGGTATTGGGGCAGTGCTTCATCAATCTAACCAACCTATCGCTTTTGTCAGCAGACCGTTCGCTTCTAGGTACACCAAGTTAACAGCGTATGAGAAGGAGATAGTTGGGTTGTCCCAGGCTATTCACCATTGGCGTCCATAATTGTGGGGTCGTGAATTTTTAATTTGGACGGACCATTATAGCCTCAGTACTTATTGGAGCAGCGGGTTGTGACGTCTGCTCAACAGCGTTGGCTTTCCAAATTAATGGGCTTTGACTTCAGGGTGGAATTTCGTGTGGGCGTGAAAATGTGGTGGCGGACGCCCTGTCCAGGCGCGACGAGGTCCCCGATCTCCTCTATTCTTTATCCACCCCGTTGTTGCACCTATGGGAAGAGCTGGCAGTCGAGGTTCGGGGCTCTCCGGCCATTCAAACATTACTTGCTGACATTCTGATCGGGAAGCTCCCAGAGTCGTTAGAGGTTAAAGATGGGGTCATTCTTTTTAAGAAAAGTATTTGATTACCGGCTGATTCGCCACTCGTTGCTACTATTTTGGCGGCTGTCCACAACAATTACCATGAAGGGTATCAAAAAACGCTTGTTCGTGTGTCTGCAAATTTCTATTGGAGGGGGATGAAGGCTAATGTTCAGAATTTCATCCGTGCATGTGAGGTTTGTCAACGTCACAAGGCAGAATATCTGCGACCCGCGGGTCTCCTCCAACCATTGTTGGTTCCCTCTCAGGTTTGGGCTGATATTCACATGGACTTTATTGATTCTTTGTTATGTTCGGGTGGGAAATCAGTTCTTTTTGGGGTGGTTGACAGGTTGTTCAAGTACGCCCACTTTATTTCCATCGCTCACCCATATCCTACGGCTTCTGTGGCGCAGATCATCTTCGATAACGTGGTTTGGCTGCATGGGATTCCCTATAGCATAATGAGCAATAGGGACAAGGATTTTACTAGTGCTTTTTGGCGGGAATTATTTCGGTTGAGCGGGTCTTCGCTCCATATGAGTTCAACTTATCATCTGCAGAGTGATGGCCAGACGGAGGCAGTCAATAAAATCTTGCAAATGTACTTACGTTGTTTTGTGGCAGATTATCCGAAGCATTGGACCCGCTGAGTCGTATGGGCGGAATATTTTTATAACACTAGTTTCCATTCGGTGATACGCACTCTCCATTTGAGGTAGTTTATGGTCGAAAGCCTCCACGCCTATTGAGTTATACACCTGGAGCGGCTCGGGTTGAAGCAGTGGATGGGAATTGTCCGAGCGGGATGAGACATTGCAGGCTCTTTGGCTGCGGCTTTTACGTGCACATCAAGCTATGAAGGCCCGATACGATCAGACCCATCGAGACTTGTCATGCGGGGTGGGTGACTTAGTTTTACTGAAGCTCCAACCTTACCGGCAAAAGAACATCGCTTCTCGTGGTGGGCGGAAGCTCAGTCCACGTTACTATGGTCCTTTTCCTGTGGTCGAACGCATCGACGAGGTGGCATACAAGCTGGCCTTACCAGCCGATTCATGCATTCATCCCATTTTTAATATTTCGTGCTTGCGGAAATTTATGGGGGATGCTACGGTGGCTCCTCATCTGCCACCATCGGAAGCCCTCGTTGCTCCGCCGGTTCCACTCGCGCATTTTGGATGTACGCACCAGAGAGGGTCGCACCAAGATCTTGGTGCATTGGTCCAACAAGTCCCCCGTCGATGCTTCGTGGGAAGAGGCTGACAAAATGATGGAACTCTATCCTCCCTTCGCACTTGAGGTCAAGCGTATTGGCACGCCCCAAATCCGATTTTGACCGGATTCGAGACGCGAACTTAAAACAATAAATAATAAAGTAATTTAAATAAGAAAGAAGGTCTCAAATAGAATATAAAATTTTGAAAATCCACTCGAGTCAACAACTCGGTAAAACATGTAATAAAAGGGTCAAAACAGCAATAAAACTGTACGTCTCTAGACACTAGCCAAAACCCTCATCAGCTCCCAAGCTCTGAGAATCCTGCTAGTACTGATCTCGCTCAACACCCGAAACACAAAAAAGTAAGGGGTGAGCTTTCGCTCAGTAGGAAAAGTAGTTAAGGTTATGAACCTAGGTTCACCACCACGAGTAATCGCCCAATTAGGGCATACTAGCAAAACATAACGAGAACCAGTTAAACAAGTAACCCAAGGACAACATTTGACCCCACTCGGGAGCAACCCGTAAATCAAAATTGATACCGAACCGACTCTTATAGAGTTCTCCTCAACTATGCCCTTAGCACCTGTCACCCAAACAATCCACATTGGATTACAACCACGGTTGTCTCACAACTAACCACGCCCACGGGACAAGTACCTACCACCCATCCCTCTTAAACACCACAATCATACACCAAACACGCACACAGCCAGCCAGCACGCACAGAGCACACAACAGAGTGACACACTATTTAGTACAACCGTTCCGCACATCATCGGCTATCACAGCCCCTTCCATTTATATCGTACCGGAACACAAAGCATCGGTCCCGACATCTTCCCGTCACCGAGACTCGGGGTAACATCCCAGACCGACAATCCCTCAGTCGTACGTCTTCCCGCCACGAAGAATCGGGGCCTCACGCATAACGGACCGGCACATACCTCGGTCGTAAGCCTTCCTGTCACAGAGAATCGGGGTAACGGTCACACCGTCCTCGTCCTCGATACTCTACACCGGCATACTCTCTCAGTGTAGGCATCATGTCGGACACACATCCTCTTGGAACACAAAGCATCAGGGGAATAACACGCATCATAAAACCATAGTTCGACCACGGTATACCAACCGAGCCAACTCACCATAACACACAATCGGTCTATCACTCACCCGATCATATCACAACCAAGGGTTCACATTATATCAAACACGACTCACTTGCCCACACATAGTCACAACATGCTACACCGAGTATAATCTTAATTAGACTCTCAAACAGCAGCTACAACAAGCATCATGCATCTCAAACAACACGTAATCCTAAGGCTCGACATGGCCATTCTACCAGCACAGCAATTTCCAAAGATATGAAAGCGATTAAACTAGTGAATCACATCCTACATGCACACTAAGACTCGTCCGGTTATTATATAATTGAAAGCGGTTATTCTATTGAATCACATCCTATATGCCAACTAGGACCTTTCCGGTTATTATTATTACCTACATGCATACTAGTAACTTTCCGTAATTAAAGCGGTATTCGCTACTTTCCCTACCTCAAGAAGAATACAACGGCTACGTCTCCTAGCTGCTGACATCCGGGCCTACCTCCGGTCTTCTCGGATGAAGTCAAAGTCTGATTTTAACAGGTAAAAGTAACGGTGGATGAGAAGGGCGCCAGAGCTCCGGCGTGGGCAGGGTAGTGAGATGGTGGCTGACGCGCGGTCCAACGCCCTCCGTCTCAGATCTGGCGCGAGCTCGAGCTCTCGCCGGCGTGCGCGGCTGCGTGAAGAAGAAGATGCACAATTAGGGTTTGAGGGATGGGCTGAGTGGGCTTGGTGCTGAGCTCGTGCGCGCTGGGCTTGGGCCTGAGTCAGCCTGGCCCAAGTCTGCTTCTTTCCCTTTTTTTTTCTTTTTCTTTTTGCATTTGGTCCAAAACTCAACCCGTTTTCCAACCACGATGTTCCAATCGAACAATTTTAAATATTAATTCTTTTAACCAGGACGGTCTTTACACGTATTGTGCATGGGGGAGTGATGTTATGCGACACATGGGCCAGTATAAGGGGCTCACGTATCAGATGAAGTCAGACGCAAAAGGGAAAGCTGACATAGTCGGCTAAGAGTATCAGTTTATCTCCTTTTAGTTGTTTTCTTAGTTTACAAATGTAATAAGATTTGGAAACCTCGGGCAGTGCAATTATCATAGGGGTTGGATTTGGGAAACCTCTCTAGTTATTTATACTAGAGAGACACATAAATAAATTATCGAGAATTAAGTCAATTGATTCGCTCTCTAAACAGGTTTTCAGGTTCTCTCTAAACGAGTCTTTGTTCTTACACAATTGGGAGGAGAAAGAACAAAGGCTCGCCCGTGCGCAGCCTAGGTCTTGATCTTAAGTCCTATCTCGGTCCTACAACGCGATCTAAAACTCCGTGACATAACAGGTCACCGTCTACAACCTGTTCAACAAAATTTATTTCGTCCCGTCTCCCTTTTCTGCATTCATATCCAAAATATCAATATTCAGCATTGTTGTAGGCTTGTATAGCATTTGACTATGCTTTTGTCACCCCTTGGTTTTGGTGACAAGGTACGGTACGATTGCCCTCTACCTATTTCTCTTGATGGGCTCTCCCATCCTCTTTGACCTTTTGGTGGACTCTCTAAATCTCTTGCTCTAGTTATCTCCAATTATGCCATTGGTTGATAAAGACTCCCAAAGTTTTTGTGAGCAACAATGGTCCACTTTCTTGTTCCTCCTTTCTTTAAGTGCATACTCAAAGTCGTTGAAGACTTATTCAACACCAAACACAGTTAAGTAAAAAAAACGGTCAAGGATTAAGAGAAATTCCAAACACTAACACCGTGTGGAATAATCAGGACTTAATCGTGACATGACGGAACGCGTGAAATGGACTATTGGCTAGTTAGATCCTTATGTAGAAAATAAACAGGTCTTAATTACAACCTTCGTTCGGGGTAAGGAAATTGTCACCATGGCAGCCCCATCAATACAAAGCGTTGTAGTTACAATCTTTATAATTCTTTGCTCATCTATATCGTCCAGAACAATTTCTTTAGCACGCGACACTTTAAGTGCGAGCCAGTCCCTCAGAGGAACAGAGACATTGATTTCAGCTGATGAAAACTTCGAGCTCGGATTCTTCAGCCCGGAGGGCTCAGAGAAGCAATACCTTGGCATCTGGTTCAAGAAACCACACCCCGTCACAGTAGTATGGGTTGCCAACAGAGACATCTCCCTCCCCAAGAACTCAAAAGGCGCTTTCGAGCTCACCAACACTGGACTTCTCGTCGTTATCAACGACGACAAGACCATAGTTTGGTCTTCCAACAGTTCAAGAACCGTGCAGAACCCAGTTGCACAGCTCCTGAACTCGGGAAACCTCGTTGTTCGAGATGCAAACGACAATGAACCCGAGAACTTCCTCTGGCAGAGCTTCGACTGCAGTTCGAATACACTTCTACCAGGCTACAAGCTCGGAGTGGTCAAGGCCACGGGCCTTGACCGGTTCCTGACATCGTGGAAGAGCCCCGAAGACCCTTCCACAGGTAATTATACTGTTAGAGTGCTTCCCTATGGATACCCACAAATTGTTTTGTTGCAAGGGTCAGTGATCAAGAGAAGGTTAGGACCTTGGAACGGTTTGAAGTTCAGCGGGAGAGCAGATCCGAGACCCAATTCATTGTTCACATATGGGTTTGTTCTCAATGAAGAAGAGATTTCCTATAGCGTTGAGCTAGTTAACAAGTCTGCCTTCATGAGGTATGTTGTGGGGTCTCAAGGTGTCAACACCCAATACTTGTGGCTTGATCCAGTGAAAGGCTGGTCCCCTTATATTATTACCCCAATCAACGGTTGTGATACTTATGCACTATGTGGTGCCTATGGAAGCTGCAATGTTGACTACCCCCTATGTGAGTGTATGGGTGGTTTTGTGCCCAAAGTTCAACATGAATGGGATACAATGGATTGGTCTAGTGGGTGTGTTAGGAGAAGTCCTTTGAATTGCACTAACGATGTTTTCTTGAAGTATCCCGGTATGAAAATACCGGACACGAAGTATTCTTGGTTCAACGCGACCATGAACCTTCGAGAATGTGAGAATCTCTGCAAGAAGAACTGCAGTTGTACCGCTTATGCTAACTCGGATATCAGAGATGGGGGAAGCGGATGTTTGCTGTGGTTCCAAGATTTGCTTGATATTGTAAAATACAAGAAGCAACTTGAGCTAGATATCTACATTCGTATGGCTGCATCAGAAGCAGGTGCTAGTTTTGTTATAAACCATCCTTCTGTCTTTTGGGGTAATTTCATATAAAAAATGGTCAAAAACAGGTTGTGAGTATTAAATTGAGACAAATGAAACTCCAGAATAGCTAAAAGGCAAAAAGAGCTTATCATACTAATTTGGAATCTTATAAATGCAGGGTAGTGAGATAGAATTATCTCTTGCTTTTTTATAAGCGAGAAAACAGAGATCTTACTATAACTTAGTATAATCTTTGCCCATATCTACTCTCAAGCAGATGTATTTATTGGGATTTGAACTTGTGACTTTAAAATAAAGGTGAGTCCCTGAAACGCTGTTCAGCGTTAGACTAATCCCGAGCTTGCATTACTTGCTTGCACATTGCAAAAAAGGGGTCATATTTTTGTTCCATATATGGTGGGTAACATATTTGTGAATTGCAGTGAAGAAGAACAAGAAACTATTGCCAATCACAGTGTGTTCAGTTTTCATAGGGCTTGTTTTAGGACTTGGTCTGATCATTTACCTTATGCTCAAGAACAAGTCAAATGCACAAGGTAAACTGAATGCTATACTTTGGCAGTTTGTTGGGTTTGATTGATCAAACCACTTTCCTAATCATTTTTATAAAGATGCAGATAGAGACTTTGCAACCAAAATGAAAAGGAAAGACCTTGACTTGCAATTATTTGACTTTGCTGTAATAGCAACTGCTACCAACAACTTTTCCACTGAGAACAAGCTTGGAGAAGGAGGTTTCGGACCAGTCTACAAGGTAATAATACTACTCATTTCACACAAACTTTAGTAGATTATCAATGAAACATGAACTATATATGTATGAATTGGTTGTTGAACTGGTTAAACACTTATAAACTTGGTCTTGAAAATTTAGATTCAAATTCCACTATACTTTTCCCAACTTTTATCACCTATTGATGTCATACTTGGGTCAATATTATAGTCCCTTTCTAGTTTAATGGATGCCTTGAGATGTAAACGTCTAATCCAACCTAAAAGTTCGAACTGATGGGTAGAGACATAAGATGTATATCAATGAGTCAATATATCCACACACTTTTGATGTGGGACTCTCACTTCAACACTCCCCCTCACGTATAGGACTGGATATCTGCATATGTGCTGGAGACCACAAGGTGGAGGCGACAAACAGGTCGTAGGCCGAACCAGGCTCTGATATCATGTAAACGCCCAATCCAACCCAAAAGCTCAAACTGATGTGTGGAGTCATCAAGATGTATATCAATATGTCAATATATCCACACACTTTCGATGTGGGACTCACATTTCAACAAAATCGTATACAACAAACTCAAATATTCTAAGAATCAAAAGTTTGGTACTCCATGTTTCTCTACATAAGTAAGTGAGCTCGAATCTTGGCATATGGCTGATCGAACAAACAAAAAACTATATGACTGATTTCAGGGTATTTTGAAAGGAAACCAAGAAATAGCAGTGAAGAGGCTTTCGAATGACTCGAACCAAGGACTCGATGAGTTCAGAAATGAAGTCATTTGTATTGCTAAACTCCGGCACAGGAACCTTGTTAAGCTCGTGGGTTGTTCCATTCAGCATGAAAAGATGCTTGTATATGAATATATGCCCAACAAAAGCTTGGACTTCTTCATTTTTGGTTTGTCCCCAACCCTTGAGCCTTACATTATCATGTTACGAAATGCAAAAAAAAACACTATGATAGAGATAGAGAAATTTTTGGCAGATCAAATGCAAAGGAAATTGTTGAATTGGCAAAAGCGATTTCATATCATCAATGGGATTGCTAGAGGACTTCTTTATCTGCATCAAGATTCAATACTTCGAATCGTTCATAGAGATCTAAAAGCGAGTAACGTGTTATTAGATCATGAAATGAATCCCAAAATATCTGACTTTGGCTTGGCTAGAAGTTTTGGAGGGAACGAAACTGAGGCAAATACAAACAGAGTTGTTGGAACATAGTAAGCTTTTCCTTACACGCAAGTTCCATGTTTGATTTGCATTTTTCATTAGTTCATTTTATTTACCCTGAATTTTGGTACAGCGGTTATATGCCTCCTGAGTATGCCATTGACGGGATCTTCTCAATAAAATCCGATGTATTTAGCTACGGTGTTTTATTGCTAGAGATATTGACGGGCAAGAAAAATAGAGGGTTTTATCATCCGGACCACTACCATAATCTTCTTGGACATGTAAGGCCGAATGGAAACTTGTTTGTTCATCTTTTGGGAAACCATGGGTCCTAACCTTCTTTACGGGTTGTTTTGGCGATCCTAACTGGGCCTGACTTTTTTTGCACTTCCCAACTGTGACATTTCTATTTTTTGCACAAATTAACGATTTCCGTCTATTTTAACGATTCTGTTAGAAAAATGCTACTGTGCACGTGACCAACAAATGCCCAAAAAACTAACGGAATCGTTAAAATAGACGGAAATTGTTAGTTTGTGCAAAAAATAGAAATGTCACAGTTGGGAAGTTCAAAAAAAGGTCAAGCCCAACTAAGATCTCCAAGACAAACCTCAAAACGGGGTTAAGACCCATAGTTCTCCCTCCATCTTTTTTATCATCAATGTTTAAACTTCCAACTCATAGATGTCATTTAACTCTTAGGCATGGAAGATGTTTAAAGAAGGAAGATCCACAGAATTGATTGATGAGTTGCTTGAGAATTCTATTAATCTATCTGAGGTGTCAAGATCAATCCATGTAAGTTTGTTGTGTGTGCAAGGAAATCCAGAAGATAGGCCAAACATGCCAAATGTGGTTTTAATGCTTGGCGGAGACAGTTCATTGCCGGAACCTAAAAAACCTGGCTTTTTCACGGAAAGAAAAGTTGTTGAGTCTGAAAGTTTGTCAAGCACTCAGAGCGAATCATGTTCAAACAATGAAATTACCCTAACAATACTGAGTGCTCGTTAGTTCTGGGGTGTATTTTGGTTTGGGGTAGGCTTCTTTGTTATAAGACCTCTTGTAACTATTCTTTCTTTTCAAAAGAGGTTTAATTTAAATTTATTTTGCTGATAAAAAAACACTGAGTGATAGTTTTGTACGTATTAGCTATATGTTCACACTTAATATGCTTATGCTTGTACGATAGAAGAATGACATATTGTAGGTTGACATAAATATGTAACTATTTAATATTTAATATGGGATGAAATAGGGATGACAAAACATCCCGGACGCAGCCTCAATTAGTTCTCTCCTCTGCTTGTTAACATAATCAACGCATTGTACGATATTGTTTTTTTAGTTTTTTTTTTTATAAGCGAAAAGTTTATTAAGGATATGGTCTATGAAAAATAGACACATACCAAGATCAGATCCGAAAGGACCTGTTCCCAAACCAGAACTGCCACAAAGAGCAACAAACAAAACGGGAAACAAAAAACAGAAATAGAACAGAAAAACACCTGCCTAATAACTAATCGGAATCAAAACAAGAAAACCGGTTAGCGATCGGAACGAGTGTTAAATCTTGTTCCGTATTCAAGTCGCAGTGCTCCTCATTCCCAACCTCGAAACCCTTGTTCTTACCCAGCACTAATGAACCAAGATCGATTGCCTTTCTACAAACCTTCGAGCTATGGTTCCAAATGCCCAAGCTATCTTTTTTGGAAACATTCACAATGAAACGTCCCAATTTATCAGCAGCCTTGGCTCTTGTCTGATATACAACCACCGGCTGGGTGATCACCTTCGGCTGACCTTTCTTTGGACGTCCACGTTTTTTTGGCTCGACCTTAGAGATCGGTTTTTCGAAGGCATCCTTCCAAGGGCTACCCTGATATTCAAACTCTCTAACTGTTTCTTGCACGGTCTGTTTTTCCGCCACCTCTAACAGGCCCAAATCGGTACCAATGCGGGAAAAACCCAGACAAACGTGGATAGACCTGCTGCTGCTCCACTGGGCCAGAGCCACCAGATGACCCGTTATTTGGTCCATAACCAAAAGGGGCCGGCCCTATAACAGACTTTTGGACCGGTCCAACTGGAGCACCTTCACAAACCTCGTCAGCAGCGCGCACTTCACCAGTAGCTTCTGCGTTTGAAACAGGGCTAACCAAAACTGGGCCTGTTTCAATTGGCCTAGTTAACCCACTACCACTGTACACATCTCCACGCCCAGCGTCTTCTTCGCGCGATACAGACGCAGGCATAACTTTTGGAAACACAATCTCACGAGTTTCTAACGCCTCTGAAATCACGGGGCGTGATTTCATGGCCGGCAAATTCGGGATCTTCACACCATCAATCACAGACGATCCGGGTGTGCGAATCCCCCTTGATTCCGACGACTCCGGTGAAGAAGACGTGCCCACGTCGCGAACCTGCTCGCCGGAGACGACACCAACCTGGGACGAGTTGATGTCGTGTTTTCCGGCTGATTCGACCCCCCATTTCACCTACGGTCCCTCCTTAGACTTGCTCTGTTTTTGAACCTGTAAAACAGGGGAAGTCACCAGAGAGGATAAAATCTTTCGGGGACGAGCAAACGCAATGAAAAGCTTGTACCCGTTCAAAGTGAAGCCATTAAAAGTCTCAATGACCTGCTGTGCCGAGTCCCTGCTTCTGAATGTGATAAAACCGAAGTAGTAACCATGGCGATTTGCTCTTTTCGGCAACGAGACAGTATCGATTTTTCCAAAGGAACCAAGTGCATTACGAACACAGTCTTCAGACGTACTATATGGAAAGTTGTATAGGAAGAGCTTCCCCTTGTCCACCTCGACTGAACCAAACTTCTCCGTCCCTGAAACAGGTCCGGGCTGCTCCTCCATCCGCAAAGGCGGGGCTGAATCTGGCTGGCCCTGCACCTTGGTCAGATGCTTAGCCTGTACTTTAGCCTTGGCTGGAAGTGTTACCTTCTCCCAAAACTCTGTCCTTTTTTTTGGTTGAGAATATTGCACGGTAATCTCTATAAAGAGATAGCAACACGGCACCAAAAGAAGACAAAGACAACATCTCCTCCTCGAACTTATTGGAAAGTTTTTTCCGCCCAACCGCGATCATGTTGAGAGCGCCCAATCCCAAGCTTTGCCTAATTCTTGCTCACTTGAGACCAACCATAATAGCGTAAAAACAAGATGGGGTTAGGTGGTGAATCACCAATATTGTTTTTTTAGTGATAAAGGTAGAATTTCATTAATTTAGGTTTCAACTATAAGTGAGTATATGAAGAGGAAGTTTAGAGAATTCCTCACGTCCGCCAAACGAAAAAAAAATGTGTACGCTATTATGGTGAGTATATGAAGAGGAAGTTTCTACCTCAAAAAAAACTACATGTCATACAAAAAAATCTCGCGTCCGCCAGAAGGTACCGGCCCAGGCCCAAGTTCAATTCCCCACGTGGCTCGGCCGAAACCCTAGTCGGCTCCTTCCACTTTCTTTGCCGCCAAGTCACCGCCTCTAGCACCTCCGCCGACGCTGTTGTTGTGTCCGCCGAGGCGTCCACCGGTTTCCCCAAAGAGTCGAGCATAAATTCGTTGATTGAGTCCCCAAAATCCACCCGAAAATTAGAGAATTCAACGACAACACCGAGCACAAAAGACTACCCCATTCCATCTCCCCGATCTGAGACGAACGAGCACCTCCCGACCGCACGCAAAACCACCGCACACGGTTGCTTCCCCTTCACGAAATCGTCGAAGCTAGGGCCGACCATAGCAATGGTAGTACCCATCATCACCATACCTAGGATCATGTCCGTGATCATGGCCATGATCCATCTCTGCTTCGCCATATGCCGCTGCGGTGCTAGGGTAGCAGAGTGAACCAGTTTCGTATGACCTGTAGTTAAGTTTGTGTATTTCTCTCTTTTTTTTCAAAAGAATTTCAATTTAAATTTGTTTTACAGATAAAAGAAAGGAGAATAGAAGACTCAAATATATACCTTGTGTTCATGACTGATGAGCTAGACTTTTGGATCAAGTAAAGGTTCTTATGTATATGTCATGTGCTTTGTTTATGATGTGTTCTTCCTTGGTAAAGGTCCGTGTTATGAGTCCGTCAGATTATTAGTATCAGCTTTTCAATAGTTATTTATTAGTTTTTTTTTATCAGCGAAAGCATATGGAATAAACTTTTAAGGAAAAAGTTACACAGCAAATAATCTCAACCTAGCTACAATTTGAGAAAAAAAAGCCAGACAAAAAACAACAGAAACCCAGTGAGAATGGGTACGCACACCCTGAGTGAAAGTGAATGGGTACGCAGACCCAGTGTGAATGGGTACGCAGACCCAGTGTGAATGGGTACGCAGACCCTGTGTGAATGGGTACGCAGACCCGGTGTGCATGGTACGCAGACCCAAAGTGAAAGTGAATGGGTACGCAGACCCGGTGTGATTGGGTACGCAAACCCAGAGTGAAAGAGAAAGAGTACGCAGACCCTAAGTGAAAGAGAAAGGGTACGTCGACCCTGAGTGAAAGAGAATGGGTACGGAGACCCAGAGTGAATGGGTACGCAAGCCCGGAGTGAATGGGTACGCAGACCCAGTGAGCATGAATGGGTACGCAGCCCAGAGAGAAAGGGTACGCAGACCCTGACTTAAGGGGTCACTCCCAACTGCATAACCTCACCGGCGAAGAGCCAAGCCCTAACCTTAAAAAGCTGAACCGACTCCCATCTCAATAGAACTGTCCGACTAAGGACATCAACTAAAAAGCCGACGGCCAACACCAAAAACGGCTGAGACAGATCCGAATTACCATACAAACCCTAGTAGAGGCTTTTGAGGGGCGCACGGCACCCATGAAACTCGCCGGCGGTCAACGCCTTTAACCGACGAGCTCGACCCACCATCGGGTCGAGATGAAGCGAAACCAAATACTAAAGTAAGCATGAACGAATAGGAGAGGCCTAGCAAAGCAAGGAAAATGCGAAGATAATTACCGCACTGACCATCAAAGCAAGCACCCATGCCGGGCCTCGACACGAAACCGGCCAACACCGAGAAACGCCTGTAGGGGACCCAGAATTTCTACCAAACACCAAGCTTGCCTTACTGTCAGACATCGGCACTACCGATGAGGTCAAAAACACCAACGCAATCCGGAACCGAGAGCCTGAACCAGATCAGACCTGGCCAGATCAGGTCATAATCCCAAACTGACCAGGCCAACCTGGGTCCAGACAGGGCAAGCCCAAAAACAGAACCGGGTCAGGTTGACCTGGCCCAGCTCCGGGCCTAACCCTACCCGAACTGAACCCTGACGTACATGACCCGAGCCGCCACCTCCACACGAAATGAAGTCGACGAGTCTGAACCGGGAAGAGGGGTCTGAAGCCATGAACGGAGTGAGCCGGAGAAGATGGCCGGATCTCCTCGACTCAAGCCCAACCTCGCCTGAGAGAGCAGCAGCAGCACAGGGCGGAAGCAGATCTGAGAGCCGTCGTTCCTCTCCGCACCGCCACATGAACGGATGAAGTCGACGACGAGAAATCAGATCACCTCGACGCAAGCACTCCTCGCCGGAAAGAGCAGCAGCAGCAGAACCTCCGGCAAGAGCAAGACGCCAGAGCTTCGAGCTTGTGTCCGGGACGAAGAGACGCCGGAGTTGCAGTGGGAAGAGACGAAGACGCCGAAACCGGAGCAGCAGAGTAGCAGAAGGATGAGAAGAAGGGAGGTGGGAGAGGGCTTCCGCCGGCAACAACCAAGATGGCCGTCACCGACGGGAGCAGAAGAAGGGGGAAGGTACTATAGGCGGCTAGGGTTTTCGGGGGCACTCTTTTCAAGTCAGAGAGAAAATGTTTTTTGTTTTTCAACTTCGTCTACATAAAATAGAATACTGTGTTTTAATAGGTATTTATTAGTTATTATTATTTCTTAGTTATTATGATCATGTATAGTTCTTTATTAGTTATAGCTTATTATTTGAGGTGTTGTAATAATGAAAAGCTACATTATTTTTGTATTGATTAAAAAGTTCAGTTTATTCATAAATTGAGATTTTAATGAAAGGGGCCTCAAGAATTATAAACAAAAACAAAAATCGAAAGGTTTCAATCGAGATTTTAAGTTATCTCTAGGGAATGCTATATGAGGTCTTGCATTCTCTCAAACGAATGCTATATGAGATCCTACGTTTCCTCCGATAAATGTTACAACATCTATCCCATAACTCGATCCAAGTTCGGGACTATAACAATCCAGTCTCCTAAAAATATATCAAAGTCCCGTTCGATGGATTCTTTCAATAAGGAAGCTGGTTAGGATAAATTTCCTAGAGCCGAGAATATTTGGAACGATTAATGATGGGTACATTTCATGATAGTGAGCCTAAATAGGATGAAATGAACACGTGAAATTGATTTAAACAAGTAAAAGTTAGGTTTAAGAGTACAAATAACCTGATGTGATGAGACTCAATATAAAAAAATCTAAAACTATTAGATGTATAGCAAGGGGCTAAAAAAAATTTCATTTGCACCTTATATTCACATCATATGGTTAAAAGGTAATAGAAAACTTGATGCACATCTTGGACTCAAGGTTTTATAGACTAGTCTTTTGGATTAAATATGAGTCCTAATGTGCAGATCATATGCTTCTCTTATGGTGTGCTTGATCAATCACACACTTGGAGATATTGGAATTTGAAGAAGATTTTTGCAGCTCAGTGTTTTGTCCTTCAGAAATACTCCCGAAATTCTTCTTCCCCTTCTTTTACTATTTCAAGGATTGAACAGTTCTGCAATAGTAGTAATAGGAAAAAGAAGTTATCAGAAAAGAGATATGAAATCTGATTTTGGCAGCTGCCACTGGGAAGCTTTAGTCACTGGAATCATCTTCTTTTAATCTTCCATACGTTTTGTCAATAATTCGGTGGCATTCCCATGTTACTTAATTATTCCATTTTGTGTTGTCTCAACTGAGATCTTCTGTTTCTGAGTCTAATTATACTACCTGTACAACTATGTTAACTGAATATATATGGGATGATTCTGCAGAAATGTACCATTAAATAAACTAATTGTGTTTTCAATCTCATAATCTCAGTCATAGAATTGAGGTAATTGTTAGAGACAGAAAAGAGGAATAAACATCACGTTGAAATCCCAAAACCTTCATGGTATCAGAGCTACATACGCTCCTTACCCTCTCTTTTCTCTGATCTCTCTGTTGCTTCTGCGCTGCAGACACTCTGCACGACAAGTCTCCAGTCTGCATTTCCAATTGCACGCGACTCCTTCCCTAATCGCAGACCCTCTCCTTCCCAAGTCTGCGTTCCCAGCATCGATACCGGCTGCGTTTTTTCTCTGCGATTCTGTCTTCGACTCAAGACCATCGCAGCAATTCCTTATTCTGATCGCTAACACTCGCAGCGATTCCCGTGAAGCCCAGTTCGCGCCCCAGTGAAGCCCAGATTGAATCGCAGGCCCGTGACTTGTTGCGATCGCATCATCCTCTGCTGCGATTCCAACTCCGTTCTGCGATTCCGCCTCCTACTGCTCCTGCTGCTGCGTTTGATCGAGCTGATATTGTTTTGGGAACTAGATATCAGAGCTTCTCTTCTACAACGCTTCCGCCGTTTTGCTCTGCCCTTCGTCATCCACAGTTGCTGCATCGGCTCCGTTGCTGCGACGTCTCCTCGGCTTTGTCATCACCTACAGCGTCTTCCACGGTATCTACGGCCGACCCTGTGTTGCATCTGATCTCTGTGTTGAATTTGGATCAACTGCTTTGAATCTTGTCTGCGTGTTGCGTCTGGTCTGTGAGCTCCTACTTTCACCCTCTCCTGATCAACACCTCTTAATTGCAGCCGAATTGGGTCCATCCGCAGACACAATCCTGGTCCTATCAACAGCAACATGTCCAGTTACCATCTTATTCTTACCTGCCTGTTCCTGGTCGGTGGGTTCGTGGGTCATCGCTTCACCCTATACAGCAAGGAGTTTTGGGTTCTCGGCCCAATACACCATCTCAAGCCCGCTTGACAGTTCCGACTGACATTTCCAGCGCTATGGCTAATCTCTCTATGCAGCAAGTTCCGGATGGTCGATGGTACATGGATACAGGTGCTTCCTCTCACATGACAGCGAATTCAGGTACATTACGTTCTTATGTTAATTCGAACATTAATCGGTCTGTTATTGTTGGTGACGGAAATCACATTCCTATTTCTGGTTATGGTCAAGCATCTTTATTTCCCACTCATCCCAATTACACCTTAAATAATGTTATCCATGCCCCTAAGCTTGTTAAGAATTTGGTTTCTGTACGCCGTTTCACTTGTGATAATAATGTCTCGATTGAATTTGACCCTCTTGGTTTTTCTGTGAAAGATTTTTCGACGGGACATCTGGTTTTGAGATGCAATAGCACAGGCGATTTGTATCCCGTCACACATAATAATTCGTGTCGTTCATCATTTCCCTTTTCAGCCTCTGTAACTGTGTCTCCAGTTTTATGGCATTCTCGTTTAGGTCATCCGGGTTCCCCAGTGTTTAATTCTCTCTGTCGGAATAAACTTATTGGTTGTACGAACACTTTTAATTCTGTTTGTCAGTCGTGTGTACTTGGTAAACATGTTAAGCTTCCTTTTCAAACATCTACGACTGCTACTTATGCGCCTTTTGATATTGTACATGCTGATTTGTGGACATCCCCTGTGTTAAGTACCTCTGGTTATAAATATTATTTGATATTACTTGATGATTTCACCAATTTTGTCTGGACTTTTCCCCTGGGAAAGAAATCCGATGTTTTCAAGATGTTTCTATCATTCAGTGCCTATGTCTCTACACAATTTGGGGTTCCTATAAAAAGTTTTCAATGTGATAATGGAAAGGAGTTTGACAACTCTCCGTTTCGTACATTCGGCGTTTCATCAGGATTAGTGTTCCGCTTCTCGTGTCCGCATACATCTTCTCAAAATGGACGTGCAGAACGCAAGATCAGGAGTATCAATAACATGGTTCGTACCTTACTCCTTCATGCGTCCATTCCCCCGTCGTATTGGCCATATGCTTTATCTATGTCTACATACTTGTCCAATATTCTCCCATCTAAGCTGCTTAATTTCTCTTCTCCGACTTTTGCTCTCTATCGTCGTGTTCCCTCATATTCTCACCTGCGTGTTTTTGGTTGTTTGTGTTTTCCTCTTTTTCCCTCCACCACAATTAACAAACTGCAGGCTCGGTCAACACCATGTGTCTTCGTCGGATTTCCTCCTAATCATAGAGGGTACATTTGTTTTAACATCAAGGAAAATAAATTTATTATATCGAGACATGTATTATTTGATGAAACGGTGTTTCCATTTGCATCCTCGTTCACCCCTACCCTACCTACCTATGATTTTCTGTCTGACCCTTTATCTCCAGCTTCACGGGCCCAAATCTTTTTTGGTCCGCACCCACCAGCTCGGCCCAGCCCAAGCCCCGCACATGCTCATGGTGGTACCCATGATCCGCGCGTCGGGTCCGCTCCTCGGTCTCGGGCTTCATCTCCTCAGCCCACTGCACCTGGCCCGACAGCTTCTGCCAGCCCACGTCGGCCCCAACCCGAGCCTTCTCCTCCACCAGCATCGACCCCAGTCCAGTCCTCAACCCAACCCGAGCCTTCTCCTCCATCAGCATCCACCCAAGCCGGTGTACTGGAACCTGTTCCCTCTGCGCCCGCACATCAGATGGTCACACGGAGCAGGTCCGGTATCTCCAAACCCAAGGTGATTTTTGATCTTCACACCACCACATCCTTATCCCCCATCCCCCGTAATCCTAAAGATGCTATGCTTGATCCTAATTGGAAACTCGCTATGACAGACGAGTTTAATGCTTTGATTAATAATAGAACGTGGGTTCTGGTTCCACGTCCTGTGGGAGTGAATGTCATTCGTTCCATGTGGATTTTTCGTCATAAAACTCGTTCTGACGGTTCTTTTGAGCGATATAAGGCTCGCCTTGTTGGTGATGGCCGGTCTCAGCAGGTTGGAGTGGATTGCGATGAGACATTCAGCCCCGTGGTCAAACCATCGACCATTCGTACTGTACTCAGCATCGCTGTCTCTAGATCATGGTCCATTCATCAGCTAGACGTCAAGAACGCTTTCTTACATGGACATCTGAATGAGACCGTCTACATGCATCAGCCCCTGGGTTTTCGTAGCTCTACTCATCCAGACTATGTGTGCCTGCTGAACCGGTCTCTCTATGGTCTCAAGCAGGCACCTTGGGCCTGGTATCAGCGGTTTACTGACTTTGTTTCCTCGATTGGTTTTTCTCACAGCAGGTCTGATCATTCGTTGTTCATTTATCGACACGGCGCTGACACCGCCTACATACTTCTATATGTTGACGACATCATTCTTGCCTCCTCGAGCGAACCTCTTCGGGAATATATTATGTCTTGCCTTAGCTCTGAGTTCACTATGAAAGACCTGGGTCCACTGTCATACTTCCTTGGCATCGCTGTCACTCGCAGCTCCGGCGGCTTGTTTCTCTCTCAACAGAAATACGCCACCGAAATTATAGCTCGTGCTGGCATGTCCTCCTGTTCTGCATCCGCAACTCCTGTTGACACTCAAGGGAAACTCGGGGCCTCTGATAGTTCTCCCTTTGAGAATCCATCGCTATACCGCAGTCTTGCAGGGGCGCTTCAGTATCTCACTTTCACGAGACCTGATATTTCTTATGCAGTTCAGCAGGTGTGTCTACATATGCATGATCCGAGGATTAGCACATGGGCGCTTTGAAGCGTATTATCAGATATCTACAGGGCACGACATACCTCGGTCTTCACTTGCACTCCTCGCCTATTTCTGGCCTGGTTTCTTACACGGATGCTGATTGTGCTGGTTGTCCAAACACTCGCTGCTCCACTTCTGGATACTGTGTGTTTTTGGGGGACAACCTTGTCTCTTGGTCCTCCAAACGTCAGCCTACCCTTTCTCGCTCCAGTACTGAGGCGGAATATCGAGCTGTTGCTAATGTCGTGTCTGAGACTTGTTGGCTTCGGAATCTTCTGCTCGAGCTTCATTGTCCTCTCTCCCGAGCCACGTTGGTCTACTGCGACAACATCAGTGCCATATATCTGTCTGGCAATCCTGTTCAGCATCAGCGCACAAAGCATATCGAGCTTGACATTCATTTTGTCCGGGAAAAGGTTGCCAAGGGCCATGTTCGAGTACTCCACGTCCCCTCACGTTCACAAATTGCTGACATCTTCACTAAAGGCTTGCCGAGAGTTCTGTTTCTTGATTTTCGGTCCAGCCTGAACGTCCGCGAACCTCCCGTTCAGACTGCAGGGGCTTGTTAGAGACAGAAAAGAGGAATAAACATCACGTTGAAATCCCAAAACCTTTAGTAATTAAGTTTACCAGCCTCTCCTCGGGGAATTATGTGGGTCTCAATTGGTCACTTGGGTACCCACACAACCTATTACTTTTTTTTAGCACAGTAAGCGAGATTTATATTAATAGAAAGTGAAAAGGTAGTAAGGTTGTACAAACTTCTAATTAGCAGATACAGCTTTAATGACAGTCGGAGTATTGATCATATATCTAATAACACGGATAGGTCCAAAAAAAATATAAGGGGTCGTTCCCTATTCCAACTGTGTTGAGTACGAGTGTTCTTTTGGGTTGCCCCCGTCTTGACTTGATCCATATTGGTGTGTCACACTAAGAGGTCAAGGAGTATGCCAAGAGAAGGAGGCTGAGAATCAGAGCATATCCGATTTATTGAGGCTGGGGTGTGGCTCCTCTGTGCCACCCCGAGGTGCCCTGGACAACTTACGGCGAAACGCGAGGCAGCTAACCGTGCCTTGCTCTTGTTCCCTCGGGGCCATCTACCGCCGAAGTGTTTATGGACTCCATAGTGTCTTGGGTGGGAGTCTTGGAACCATTCATCACTGGAGAGGAGACGTACCACCGAGGCTCCACCGGTCCCTTGACCGGGGAGGAGGCTCTGTGGCCCTAGGGGGGATGGGTATCAGCAAGGTTCTTCTCGGCTTTCCCTCAAGATAGGCTCTAGTGGCTGCACAGTCGCTTGATTATGTTGTCTCCCGTTATCAGGGTAGGGATTTCTCCCAAGCTACGTATATTGGTAGGGGCGGGTGTATATTGTCACTATGAGTTGCAACATCATCATCGTCTGTGGCGCCCGGTCAGGGTCATGATCCTTTGATCCAGCCGTGGTGGGCTAAAAGAACGTGCATTAATAGTAATGGATTGGCCACCATTAATAGGGAGCATTGGAGGTGAACTAGCGGTCCTGGGCAGTTGGTGATCTTGGATCAGGCGTCCGATCTCGCGATTCGTCGCAGCGTTCAATACCTCGGTCTTGCTGAGATCAGGTCATGTTAACGAGATGCCGATGGTAAAAGTGGAGCGGGATCATAGTCACCGGGCGTGCCCTGATCGGGCCCTATTTCCCTACGTCCAAGTCGGTAAGAGTGGAGATCAAATGGGGACCGAGATCCTCTTCAGTGGCTGCAGCAATCTGACAGCGTGGTGGTTGGGTTTGTGGTTTTGATCGTGTAGGGTGGGTAACGGGGTAGAAATACGCCATTTCATGTGGTAATAAGTGACAATCAGTGGAGAGGGTGTCGAAGCCACCCCGTGAGATGATCTAGGAGCCCTGGTGGGCCGATCGGATCGTGGTTTGGTGCTAAATCGACATGCGAGACGTTAGGGCAGAGGTTGATGAGCATGGTGATCGAGCATCCATGGTGACTGACGGGTCGGGGAGGAGAGACGGCTCGAAATGATCGGCGGAGACAGAAATGGTTTATAAGGAAGAGAGTGTTTTGAAAAAAATGAGAGGAACCCGAAGAGACCGAATACACAACCTATTACTTCATTATTGCAGTTCTTTATATTGGATTTTTCAGTAAGATTGATTAAATTGATTTTTACAAACAAAACGAAAATTAATAAAATAGATGTTATAACTCGTTACGAAAATACTAAAATATCATCGGATATGACATAATATTAATAACACATGAGAAGCAAGTAAATGTTGTTTTAGAAATTATTTCGATAGAGTTGGTTTTTGAAATTCCAACTATAATAGAAAATATATATTTGGTATAATTCTAAAAAATTACGGTTCGCAAAACCTCAGTGTTTTATTTGTACAAAAACTCGTTGTGAACTATTGTTTGCATTTAAATCCGTTATCTTATGAAATATAGGCATGCGACAGTCACGTCATATGACATCAACTATTTTTTTTAAAGTAACAGTTTCCTCTTTGGCTTATATGTGTTTAGTTATTCGTAACCCAACATATACCTGTTTTGCAATTTGAAGCCCTTATCTATTAACTTTTATAAGGGCACTTTTAATTTTTTACAAATAAAAAAACTAACCCCGTTTGTGGATTTACAAACAAAAGATAATTTATGCCATGATTTTTTTCAAAATACGTACTATTCATCTAAAGTTTTTATAATTATCCCCAAAAATTAAATATTCATATGAGTAAAATCTATTGAATTGACCAGATAATCAAAAATAAATTCATCTGATTAAAGTCGAAAGTTTAAATCTCAACAAATATATCTATCAAAAACTCTATATTCTGGCTCATAAAATAAAACTCTACATGATTAATCAATATAAACTAAGATATCATTGAAGAAAATCTTTGTTCATTGGACTGAGGTCACCAAGAAAATAAGGAAAGAGAAAAAGAAAGAAAAAAATAGGGTACCTTACAAGTTACAACAATCATTCTACCCCACACTAATTGCAAGATTCCATTTCCTTCTTCCTTACTAGATACCCTATTGGAATAAAAAAGAAGGGCTTTTCTTTTGTCAGAAAATGTACTCATTGGTAACTATATTTTCAGGCTTTGATCACTATAGCTTAGCTAGGTGACAAAAAGTATACTACTGTACTGCTTTAAACAGTTTTCAGACAAAGCAAGAGTGTCTCCATTCAGCAAAAGACAGAACCAATTCCTTCCCCTCACTTCCTAGTCCTACTATGCATCTCTCCCCTTTTTCTATTGAATAGGTTGAAATTTACTAGCCATGTAATTGTTTATGTTTTCCTTTCATTTTGGTCACCTCTTTCCCCTTTTTAATTTCATTGACAATGTTGTTAGGTCTCTATTGTTATTTATTAGAAAATAACAAATATATGAAAAGGGACTAAAATTTCGGGAGAAAAAAAAAACACAAACTGCTCAATAAAAATATAAATTTATAAAAATCTGACACACAAAAACAAACCCGTATCGTTCGAAATAAATGAACGAATCCGTCCAAATTTTCAAACGTCAAAATCCTGACCAAAGGCACAAGAGATTACATAAACCGATAAAAAAACAAAAGATTGCATAAAATATTTAATTTTATAAATTTCATAGTATTCAGGGAAAATTTTGATATAATACTCTAGCAAACATTTATTTGCAATATAATACTCGAGAATGTTTTTTTACAATATAATACGCTGGAAAACATTTATTTGAAATATAATACCCGAGACTGTTTTTTTCAATTTAATACCCTGGTAAATATTTATTTTCAGTTTAGTACCTAACTGTTACTTTGCTGTTATTTTTCCATCCAAGAGTGTAAAAAGTCCAAAGTACCCCTTACTAACAATCAAATTTTCAAAAACATGCCATTGGTTTTTCAAATCATACAATTTGCAAAATATAAAAATTATCCTTCATTTATCTTCAATTTTTCAAAAAATTTCATCAAAATAATTTTTTAAATATTACTTTTTATTAAAAAAGGTATTTTTTATTTTTTTAAATCATTTTATTCTTTTTAATCAACTTTTATTTTTTAAAAGAACAATTTTTATTTTAAAAAATAGTTTTTTAAAAAAATCAGTTATATATATATAATATATATAAAAAAGATAAGGATCACACAAAACAAAAAAAAGGAGAATTTGTGTTTTAAGAAATCGTAAGGTAGTTGACTATTTTCTAAGGATATTACTGATATTTAGAAGAAAAAAAAATGAGAGTCGGTACTAAATTGAAAATAAATATTTGATAGGATATTATATTAGAAAAAACAGTCCCAATAATTATAACATAAATAAATATTTATCAAGATATTGTATTACAAAAAAAAACAGTTTCAAATATTATATTATAAATATATATTTATTAGAATATTATATTAAAAAAATTACTTTGTATTTATTTTATCTTTAAAGCCATACTCCAAATTTATCTTTACTCATCCTCATCTGTGCAAGAACATTTGACAAGGGTGCTAAGGCTGTGTCATCCCTGACATCATGCACATGCATCATTGGGATGCATTTATTTTAAATGATTAAATTAAACTAACCCTATAACAACTAAATCCTCTTGCCAAAGTATTTGCCGATGATTGTAATTCCCGAAATCATCAGCTTTCTCTTTATGACAGTGGGCAGAAAATCAGGAGATAATCATTGTTAAAAAGAAAATACTCGACAGTCTTGATAGTGAAGACAAATCTTCAACATCAAGTACCTAATTAGGCTGATTATTCACACCCTATATAATTAATAATTAGCACAATAATCCTCAAAACATTCATAACCAAAATTGTGATGATCCCTAGGTCATGGCATAAAGGAAAATGTTTCTACACTCTTCAACCAATAGGATCACAAGCCATTGGTTGTAAAGTAGATTGCTAGATACTAATCAAGTAGATTTTTAGGTTTAAGATTCTGGCAATTTAGTGGAAATTCATAAAATTGATACAAGCAGCCGCTAAATCTCTCTGAAAACCCTAACATGCGCTCTCTCCTTTAAACTATAGCTGTCACCATCGGTGGGACTTCGAGCTCCGACTTTGACGGCTGTTGATAAGGGATGGTCCTTATCGTCTATCACCGATCAACTTTCTTCTCTTCCGTTCCTCTTCACCTACGGGCCACCCTGTGTTCTGCTCTGAGCCCCGACGTTTATTCTCAATCTCATAGCCTTCACGCAGGTCGTCGGCCTCCCCTTCGTCATGGAGGTCTGTGCGTCGTCGAGACCGACCTCCATTTTCCCAACCAAGTACGCCTCCTCTTGGGGACGCTAGATATGTTCAATTGGAATCTGCTGAAGCTTCACCAAAGCTCGGCCGAGAGTGCCAAGGCTTACTTGGGTCGTGGTTCGCCGGAGAGGGTCGTGCCCCAGTCGCCACGGAGCTTACCGACTTCGGTTGTTCAGGCTGGGCTTGTCGGAGTATTCTTGGGTCAAGCCTTGTTGTTCTTTGACGTCCCACGACCGGGGCCTCGCCGGAGTTGGCTTGCGGTTCTTCTCCACCACCCCCCCCCCCCCCTCTCCTTTTGGTCGGCCGGTGTGACATATCTTTCTATCAGGCCTCGAGAATCTCCCTCGTCAGTCATCTGTGGCCACCTCCATGTGGGCCGATGTCGTGGTCGCCGCCATGTAGGCTAGAGATGTAGTCGTTGTTAGTCTTAGTGCGCGTAGTCCATTCGTAAATGTTCAAATATAAATATCATCGTTAGCAATATAATTAAAGCGTCTTTATATTACTTATGTGTTGGAGTAATATATCGATGTCTGTTATGATCTATGCCCACCATGCATATATAACCATATATTGAGATAGATGCACTCGATGGGTCCCTAGCAACAAAGCTTTACTAGAAGCGACTAGTATTAAATATATATCTTTATGGCTTACATTTTGTTAGTCATTGGAATGAGATTTTGGAGTCTGGTCATAGAAATCATGTGAGACGTGATATTGGATGACCCGACATGAATATGTGGCATATATCAAGTCATGAACATATTCATTGTCGTAACTTGTCATGTATCCTTAGACCAAGGAGTCTTTGTGATTACTATGCAGTAAACAACTGAGTTTGAATTGAGCCCAACGTTACATGTGACAAGGTTTCCATAACAGATAGGATTGACTTAGGGACGAACTGCATGAGTGACACGAAAGACGACTAAGGGATTTATCCCTCATACTGCGGTATGAAAAATATATCGGTTTTCGGCCGCTTGATTGGGAATTACTGAAAGAATAGCATGACCATGCACATGATAATGAGTATCATATATTCAGTCATCTCACATATCAAGGAACAGTGATTGAGAATAATAAGGATGACAACTCTATGTCTTATCTCAATTAGGATATCAGTGATAAAAGGATAATTACAGAGACGACAGAAAGGTTAGAATTGATAGGGTCGATTCGTTATGCAGTGTTAGGCTATAATAAAGTCTCGTTCGTTGCCACTTATGTATGATCAAGTAAAATGAAATTTTATGTTGATCTACCGACATGCATAAACCTAAGGATCATACCAGAGGATGAAACTCATTAACACATTTATGGAGAATGGCCAAGAGGGAAGTTGTCACGAGGCATGACCAAACTGTGTTTTGGGTCATGTGCCTGTAAGTAATTAGGACTTTACGGATCGAGACAAGACTTGGAGTCTTTGGAATGATCGCGTCAAATAATGTTGGACATATTCGAGATGGAAGGCGTGAAGGCGATGAACGCATCACAGGACCTCATTGGGAATGGCCACGGGCCATCACCCGCGAGGCCCATGGGCGGCCCATACCACCAAAGGCTCATGGAACCAACTAGTTAAGTCTTAACTAAATGGTTCCAACTAAACTAGTTAGATTAGGTAGTTGGTGATTCAATCCACCAACTTCTATCTACTTTACACCATCTTTTTGTCCTATTTACTATTATTCTATTATGTTGATGGGATAAAATGACTTAAGAGTCATCTTTACAACATAATAAGACACAACACACAAAAATAAAAACAACTTCTCTTCCTTTCTCCCTACAATTTTGGGTTTGGCTTGCTCTCTCCATCTTGTTGTGTTCTTGAGTCCTCAAACTCAAGAGCTATGTGACTTTGATTCTCGGAATGGATACGTAGGCGTCTTGGAGACTCAAGACGATTATCCTTTCTTTGGTGTTCACTTCTCTTCTCGTGCTCTTGAACAATTGGTAAGAACAGTTGTGTTGATTTATGGTCTTGTATATCTAATCTTTGGTAGCGTTTCCATGACATGGTCTCGAGTTTTATTTTCTTCCGCTGTGAGTATGTGTTCATACCCTCTAACAAGACCCAACAGTAATACCAGAGCCGTGCTACCTTCAGGATTCACAAGACGGTGTTGAGAAAGTTTCGGTTTTGCTTGAAAGTTTCAATTTTAACATATTGTTTTCCTAAATTGTTTGATAACATGTTTTAAATTCTTGTTTATGGATTAGTGAATGAAAAATTAATTATTTGAAAGTTATATCAAATCTGGAGTTTTCGAAAAAAAAAGTTTGATTTTTCGGGTATCGGGAGCGGGACTCTCGGGGAGCCAAAACCGGGACCGAACGGGGCTACGTTGGACGGAGCTAGGCCGATCATGACCTTTGGATGGTCGATATACCGAGCTAAACCATTTTTTAGACACGACAAGTTTGGAACCATCTTGACTAACTCAAAAATCAAATGTTCAAAAGTTTCAATTTTGAACGGTTTTGATATACCGAGTATTAAAAAATTTCGAAACTTGGCTATTAATTAAAACCGAAAATCACATGATGTTTGATAACATGGTTGTTTGATAACACGATGTGTGATGTGATGTTGGCATGGTGTACATGATAGCCCCGAGCTCGATTTAATTATTTATCGTTTTTCACGGCCTATGAGCCGTTAAAGTTAGCGTGTAATTATTTTTTCGAGGTGTGGTCGTCGTGCCAATTATATGTAATATTTATTAATTCCCGAACTGTGAGTCGTGTATTCAATTGTAATCTTTTGCTCAAGACGAAGAAAGGTCGAAAAGGTCAATTGGTGGCTTTTCGAGTGTTGACATCGGCTTGGAATCGCTGGAGTTCAAGAAGCTAGTGGGAGTTAGTTTAAGGGGCTATTATGTGCACATTTATCGCTTTACGCTTTCTTTATTTTTTGCATGATTAATTCTGTGAGTTTTAGAATTGCGTACTTAACATTAATTAACGAGGATATCACCTCACATCCAAAGATAAAATTAGTTTTTTATCCTTGTTGTGAGCCCTTAGAATCGTCATTACATTGGATAGTTGACGGGTTCGAATGAAGAATTACATTGGATGTAATTGAAGGCATCATTACATTTGGAATGTAGTTGATGTGCTTATCACATCTAGGATGTGCCAAAGTTTAAAACACAACCGGACAAGTAAAAACGGGTCATGTCAGATACCTCCCAGGTTCTCGGCACCTTAATACCTCCTCGTCCTATGGGCGTTGTGCGCCTTCGTGGAGCATCTATGGGAAGGCGGGGTAATAAGTTTGGACGATATGTGCGGGTATCGTGCGCCTTAGCGGAACACCTATATAGTGACGAGTCATATTCGAGAAATGGTGGACCTGACTACGATTCTCAGCCAGGGTTGAGCTAGGGTATCAGATTTTGGTAAGTCGTGTACATATGTACATACCATAGCCAAGAGTCACACGGGATGTGATGGGATGGGGTCCGACCTACATAGCTTGATTTAGTGGTGATCCTTCGTTAAGCTCAGTCGAGTGAATCAAGGTTCTTGGTTCCTTGATTTTAAATCAAATGGTTGGTGTTTGAACTAGATCTTCATAAAATTTATTCAGTTTACTAATTAAATTTTGTCTGTCGCGAAGATCAAATGACAAGTAAACAGTAGTTTGTCATTAAAAACCATAGTTGACGGGGTCAAGCTTAATGAGACAAACTATCTGTATTGATGCTGATATTTGAGGATAGTCATCAAATTCAAACTCAAATGCTATTTTATTGACAAGGCTATCCCTCATGTCCAGAAAATAAAGTAGCATCTCAAATATCTTAATGGACTGGGTATTAAGATAGAATCGGAGATGACAGCAGATAGGTTTTTACGCTCCCTTCCTCGTGCGTATGTTGAGTTCATCATGAACTAGCACATGTACGATATGGACAAGACCATATCAGAGTTACATAGTACGTTTGTAACTGTTGAGAAGAATATCAAGGACCTGGGATCCAAGGATATTCTGTTGGTCAGAAAGGGATCCAATTTCAATAAGGAAACTGGTAATGGCAAGGGCAAGCCCCCTACATACTTGGCATGAAAGATGAGACACTTGATCGCTCCTAACCCTCCTAGGACCGGGGGTCCTTAAGGAAGGCTAAGGAGGATGAGACTGCATGCTTCTACTGCAGAAGCTTAGTCAACGGAAAAGGGATTGTGGAAAAAACCAAAATGATCTGAAGAAGGGTAGTGGGACTACGCCTTCATCAGGTATTAACTTTATAGAGCTACCTCTCTCTACTTCCAAAGATTCATGGGTATTGGATACTACAACTGAATCTCACATGTGCACTGACATACAGTGGCTAGAAGGTAGGAGAAGCTTGGAAAAGAACGAATTGGACCTCAGAGTAGGCAACAATATAAGGGTTGTGACGACTGTTGTAGGATCCATGAGTCTTCGTTTGTCAAGTGGCCTTGTTTTGTACTAAACAATGTATATTGCATACTTAATTTTAGCAGGAACATTATATTTGTATCCGTGTTAGACACCGAAGGATATAATTTTGATATTGGAAATACAGTTTTCAATATTCTATGTAATAATATATTGTATGCTTGTGCTGACATGGTTGGAGGATTGTACATATTAGATATCGGTGACAATGCCTCAAGCTCTATTTATAACGTTAATACCAAGAGGTCTAAATCCGATGATTTAAATTGAAACTCTTATAAGGCACTGTCGTTAGGGTCGCATAAACAAAAACGCATATCAGCACTTCGGAAGTGCGGACTTTTAAGTCCATTCGAATTTCATTAGATTGATAGGTGCGAGGCTTGTTTGATGGGAAAATGACTAAAGCGTCCTTCATCGGTTACAATGAAAGGGCGGGTGAATTATTGGGGATGATAAACTCTGAGCCGTAGCAAACCCTTTCTCTTCACGCCGAAGTAGTCGCTCACCTTCACCAGCATTGTCCCGACACCTACCGCTATTTCACCACCACCACCACCATTTCCACCACTACTACCACCTCCATATCCTCGTCCTTCACGGGCAACTACTTTACTCTGAATCCCCTCTTAGACCAAGCGAGAGAAGGGATCTAAGGTGTTCCGTTCTCCCACCACCACTCGCAATCGAGCACCACCATCGCCTTTGCCTCCTTCCCCACCTTCGTTGGGAGCTTGTGGATCTGTTGAGGTCTCAAGTGGAAGCCACCAGAGCCGCCACTTCTGCCTCCTTTGCCTCCACCACAACCGTCTCCGCCTCCATCGTCGCAACCAACGTCGTCGCCATTCGATCTAGGGTTCGACATCAAGATTATGGCGCACATGATCACTTGGGGCTTCCGTGCATGGCCGCCCCAGCCCCGTCCACTGGATCGGGCACTAACAAATCTCAGAGGGGCCTAGACGCCCCAGCCTGGCAAAAGAAACTATTGCTCGGGAGAACACTTAGGAGGGGTCTGCGAATCAACCTCGCTAGGGCCAGTGAGTGGGCCATCAAGCAATGAGGTGTGCATGGAGACGCGTACCTTGCCAATGTCGGTGCAAGCCCGACATCCTAGTTTCTCCATTTCATGGTGTTCTCCCTGGATGCCTGTTATCCCCTCAAGTTCTCCATATCAATTACCACATGCATTTTCAAGTCGAGCCAATAAATAATTACTGTAAGCTGCAACTCAACAACCATTATCTTAGAGATCATCCCCCAATATTTGTCTATGGAATAGACGGGTCTCCTAGGTATAGGGTTAACGGTGGAAACTACAAGTTCATACTTTGTGTTATCCTTTTATTTTTCATCATATAAATGTTCTTATCGTCTTTTGATGTGATCAATATAATTTTCACTTATATACTAAAGAAAATGTTCAATCATACCTACTAAAATAGTTTTTTTTTTTTAAAACGAGAACAGAAGTATTTTATTAATCATGACAATGAATCATAAACATAAATTGGGTCCCTAATCCTGAGTTCCAGTATATGTCCGAAATCCCCCTAGGTATTCTGGCGAACTTGAACCCGTATTGTTGGTAAGCTTTGGATCGCTAACCATAAATAATACAAAAAAAAAAATACAAAAACGAACGTAAAAAAACAAAGGAGCCTGAGATGCCAGTTCTTTTGAACCCCGTAACTTTCGTAATGGGGCGTTCTGGTATTGCTAACCAATCGTCTTGAGTCGTCGGGATGTTTGAATATGTTAAGAAAATTAGAGCATACTCCGGATGTGACTTCACCGATACTTCTGGCAGAAGCAGATTGATCATCATCGGATCGACCCACAAGGGTCTGATCAGGTTCGAGGTGCCCGACTTTGGGTGTCGTGGACACAGACCTCATCCTATCGTCCCTCCTCCCGGATCCCAAATCCAACGTCTGTACTGTTCCGAGATACGTACCTGATATTCACTAGAGAAGGGGAGCATATGAGGGACAGAGTGAAAGCCTTTTTTCTTGAGAGGATGATGGCCCGAGAAAGGTGGATTAACAGAGGTAACGGTGAAGATAGTAATAAAGACTAGTGGTGGCCGACAACGACGAAGGAAGAAGGCAGATAGGATTTTTCCTTTTGACGGCTAGAAGTTTTCCCTCTTACCTACTAAAATAGTTGAAACTTGAAAAGCTGGTGAATCTAAAGAATAGAAAGTAAAACATAGTTATTGGAAGAACAAGTTTAGCTAATATCTAAAGATCGAGTTATGAGTTTATACCTATAACAAAAACAAATGTAACTACTATTTTGTTTTTGCTAACAATCAAACAAGACCCGTCTCGAGGTAAACGGAGTACATTATTTTTTCACCACCTATTATATCTAGGGTTTCATATGGTATCAGCTTTGAAATGATAAAACTCATAAATACACACAGTACATGCCAAGACTACATCATGTCCACGTCTCCATGTACTGTAATTCTAATTCTATTCTTCCTTTTTCAGAAAAAAAAAAAAATCAGAGGAATATCAAACCAGCATCATAAAAAAAACACATTTTGAGGACCATCTCTCTGTCTAGGGTTTTCAAATGTCAATTTTGTGGATAATAACATTTACAAATTAATTATTATAAAAATTTGGCTCCTATCCACACCTTCCAATGGAAGCTCCTCAATGTGACCATTGGATGAAAAGCACAAAAAAGGCATGGCTGTTGGCATCTCCTCACACTCTCTTCCTTCTCCAATAAAATAAAATAAAAACAATTTAATCATTAAAAACACACAAATAATTGAAAATAAAATAAAAAGAAGAATTTGTGGGTCACCTTCTGACTTCCACTAACATATTCCAAATACAAAACAAATCAAAAGTGATATTTCCAATCAATTGACATCCCCACACTCTCTCTTATTCTAGAATTCAATTATTCTCCTTTCAAAACTCCTTCTTTCCCTCTCTTATTTTATATGTGTTATATTAAGAAAAGATATATAGTGCTTGCTCACCCTCTTTCTGAATTTTATCAATATAAATTACAACAATCTATTTAATAATATAAACAAAAGAAATCATTAATTATTATTGACATTATCAATAGATATACCTAAAAAGTAAAAAAAAAAAAAAAAAACTCATTCCATCGATTTCTGTTAAAAGTATACTGATCACAAAAATAATGAAAAAAACGAAAATAAAACGCTTCGATTTATACGGTATACATCCATCTTCATATCCCACTTGTATTGAAATGGACTAGCTAATGGGTAAACAATTAGCCTCTAATATTTAACATACCTTTGCTCTCTATCACATTAATCTAAAACCCTACTAATTCTTGATCAAGTTATTATTACAAGAATGAAGATGCTTCCGAAATGGACCCAAATATTTGGCCAACAAAGACATGTCCCTTTGAGGGTTTATCTCTCTTCCTCCTTTTCTCCTTCACCAACATTATACATTTTTTCTGCAGGACTTGCTTAGAATTTCCATGATTCTCTCTCTTTCATGTTTCTTAACATTATTTCTTAACTTGTGAAGGGCTTGAATCATACTATTTGTAGAGATGAGAATCAATTTCAAATTCTATGCCTAAATGTAATGTCCACCACCTTCTTGATCATCTCTAGTTTCCCTACCTGAATGTCCCTCCAAATGTAGGGGTCCAGAAGTCCACCGTCGTCTCGTGGGCCACCGGAAAAGTACTCGAAACTGGCACCAGGCACAGGCCTCTGCTCCTCAGGTCCTGCTTTGGCCCCTCGGGGTCCTTACTTGATTTATCTGAACTCTGCATTGACAATAACACAAAAAATTACAATGTAGTACTAAATATATGCCTTTGTCATAACCTTGAGTCCGGAATGAGGGATAGTTTATTATGTACACGAACGAAATGAAAGAGTAAATTATATTTCATTGTCATATATTTTGTATGATTGTAAATCAGTATTATCTTAACTTTAAATCGTATTAATTTATCGTGATATACATTTTTTATTTCAATTTATCCTAGTTTAAAGTTCAAGAATAGAAATGCCCTATTATCACTTTTCTTCCTTATATTTTAAATCGTATAAATTCACTCTTGCAGACTTTGTTTTGTTTTACTTTACCCTATTTTAAGGTTAAGTAACAAAACTACCCTCACATATAAAAGACACTTGCTTAAAAAATTAAAATATATACTATATGAACCCAATGGTGTTCTTAGTTTAAAATTTGTTTTAGAATTCTTCAGGTTGTTTCCAAGATTCATCATTAAAACTCAATTGTGGTAAATTGAAACAAAAACAAAATTGATTGCAGCCGGTTAATATGACTTAACATATATAATAGTGAAATGATAATCCTCTTAAAGTTAAGGTAGTAAAGTGCTATTTTTACAAATGAAAACTAAGAAGAAGTTGATAAAGTAAAGAGAATCTTTTGTACCTGCTGGTGTTGTATGGGAGCTCCACTTTTCATGTATGGGGTACTTAAGACCTGTTTGTATAAATATTTATAAAAAAAAGATATCAATATATATAAACTAGAGATTCAATTTTGTAGGGTTTTTTCCACATTGAATTGCAATCCACAAGAGCTTACATTGACTTGGTCATGGAGGAATTTGATGTATTCGATTGCTTCAGAGAGCACTGAGGCTGTATCAGTCTGAAACAAAGCATGGTGATGAACAATTTCTATGAACTATATAAATATACATACATACACACACTTTCCTTTTCTTTTTCTCGGGAAAATTTTGATGATAAGTTGAATTTTCTCACCTTTCCGAAAGGCGAAACCAACTGTTGAAGTGCAGTGATTCTGTCCCCCATCTTCTCTTTTCTCACCTAAGAAAAAATAAAGACCCAAAAGCTACAACAAATCTCATCCATGTTGTACAAAAAAAGCTTCACATCAATTATATATTTTTTCTTCAAAAACTCCACATAAAATAATTTGTACCTTAAATGCTGGCAAAGGCGACGGCGATTCTTTCCTAGGCCTTTTCGACGCTGTTTCGTTGCTTTTATTCGCCACCACCGCGCCTCCACCACCCGTCTCTCCTCGTGTTTCGGACAAATTAATCTGATGTATAATCGCAAAAAGTCTTTAACATAAAATCAGAGCTTTACGTCGTTTTTGTTACACTCACTTATGTGACAATACGTACCTTGGTGGGCTTATGGTCCTCGAAAGTTTGGGTGGGAAGTGAAGGGAAGAAGCTCGACCGGACGTCGGCGGAGGCGTTCCAAAACGGAGCGTTGTTGGAGAATTGCAACGGCGGTTGCTTCGGCGGCGAGGTCCTCAGGAACTGGGGCACCTTGGACCAACTAGGCGGCGACAAATCGTTAGTGTTGATATTGTTCATCCCATAATTTGGAGTGTTAACGTTGTACTGATAAGTATTGGTGTTCATGATTCTTCCCCCGAGAGGTTGAGGCTGTTGATCGGATCCGAGCAGTCCCCGGAGCAGGGTTGACGGAGCTCCGTAGACGCCGGAATCGTCCGCGTGGAAGCTGCCGGTGCTGTCCACGGAGCTTCCGTGGGAGCTGAACTGAGGCTGGTCTAGAGAGAAGCCTCTGTTGATTTGCTTGAAGTCTTCTCCAAACACCTTGTCCCTCCACTGGACTTGGGACGCCGGCGAGACCATCCCGCCGGTTTCTTGGTGGAAGCTCCCGTTCTCCTCGAGCATGGATCGGAAACTTCCATCGCTCTTCTCTCCTCGACTGCAAGAATTAATAACTTCAACTTAAGTCACGAAAAATACAGAACAAGAAACATTTTTTTGATCAGCAAAAATAACTGTTTTATTCCACTCAACATAAACTCATACAGAATTACAATCAGAACGGAAGAGGCAAACGACAACAGCTCAAAAACTGAAAAGAGAAGAAAAGGACATGCCTAAAGACTTAGAACCTATCTTAACCGGCGTCTTGAAACATCTTGATAGTGTGTTCACCGTCAAAAGAAGAAACTAACTGGTATCGTGCTGGAATTGAGTTAGCAGCTTAATTCCAACACGATACAGAAAATTTAACTCAGTTTCATTTCAGTATTTCAAGAAGATACCGAAATGAAACTGTGTTAAAGTCTTTTTCTTTTCTTTTCTACTTTCTTTAGGGTTTGGAGGATGTATATAAAGAACTTTTAGCAAACTTACAGTAAAGCTTGGTTCCAATCCATGGCTTGAGACGACAACCCCAAACCCATCATATGCAAGTTGGGGTCCACCAACCCACCGCCGTCCGCGACGGAGTCCGACAGCTTCCCCACCGCCGCATCATGGTAACCCACCACCGAGCTCCCGGAGACCGACACCGAGTCCATCGAGGACCTTGACGGCATGTCCGCCGGCCAACCGAACCGGCCCGTGGACGACGACGACACGGTTCTTGGCGACGAGTCCCACCAGTTTCCGGCAGCTCCGTGGTGGTGGTGGCCGAACTCATCCGCCATGGCAAGGGAGCTGAGCTGCTGCTTTATGTTTGCTATTTTGGGAAACTCCTAAGACTCAACGATTGATTTTTTGGTGCGTAGCTGTTTGTATAAAAATGATGGTGAAAGCGGTTCGCTGCATCTCTATGCTATTTATATTCAGCTGCCATGGAAGTAACTGTTGGGGTCTCTATGGAGTTTTGTAAGCTATGGATGAAATGTGGTTGACATTTTTATTTTTTTTTGTTGGTGATTAGACAAAAAAGAGAGGTCTTCTTGTAAAACTTTTTTAATACTTTTGATTTTAAAGTTTTTTTGATTTTTTTTGTTTTGTTTTGGAATTTTCGGGATCAGCTTTTTCAATAATTGAAAGGAAGACATATATACTAGTACTGTACTGCTTTGCCAATAGGGTTGATTGTAGGTCAGCATCCACCAGGGTTTTCTTATATTTTAAATTTGATATTTGATATTCGGTCATAATTTATACTTGAAAACAAATCCTTAAGGTAGAGGAGTGTAACTTTAAATTTTATAAATAGTTTTTTCTTTATACTATATATAATTAGTTTCAACAAAAATTTCTCGGGCCATAGCGGAGTCAGTAATTTCAAAGCGATTGTATTATTTTTTTAATGATGATAAATAACGTTAAAATAATATAAATCAACATTAAAAATATTTGTATCGCATGAAAAACAATAACCGAATATAAAAAAATATAAAAAATTGTCATCATACTCGGTAAGAAAGAAACTAGCGCTCTGCTAGGGTTTACTCTTTGGCTCGAGTTTTTGTGTCGCCTTTTTATGGCGGTTATTTCGAGACTAAAGATTAATCATAAAGCTTTCGGCGGGGGGGGGGGGGGGGGGGACGCAAAGAAACATGGATCTAACGAGGAGATCAAGGGGATTTACACTATTAGGATCAGAGATTCACTGACGACGTTTTCACCAGAGAAGACGGCTCGTCTGAAGGGGTCATCACCCTCTGCACTACTATAACTTGTTGTGTTCATGGAGGCACACCATCTAGTATACCTCTGATGGCCTGTAGTTTTTTTAAAGGGATTCATCAGTGTCTTGCAGCCTCGCATCAAGTTCACTCCTCAATTACGTGTTGGCTTGATTGTGTCAACCCCAAAATGAAAGTCTTTATCTCCAACATGTTATCCCACCTCAATACCCCCGTTACAAGCTCATGTTGTGAGAACAAGACGTTCCTCAGGCAACTTAACATTAGTTGAAGTGATGTTTTCTTGTTATTCGTGTTATTAGGATTTATTTTTTGAAGTGATATTCACGACCCTTAGGCCCGCCTACAGATGACTTGAGCCCATTTGTCCTTTGGCTTATATTGGCACCACAATGAACAGTAGGGTTTTGTGGTCAACAAAAGGTGGGTGGCAACAACTTTGTTTTTGGGTGAAGAACAGCTTCCAACATTATGGTTGGACAGCCGTGGTGATATCCCGGGCCAAAGTGATCTTGCATCGCGGTTGATAGTTCTTCCACTCCTAAAGCATGCAGTCAAGACTCCCAATCATGCCAGGTAACATTCACAAGTATCCGGATTCTTGTAATAAGGTCAAGTCCTGCGAAGTTGGTTTACGGTCGTACTCCTCCATAAAGACCTCAACAACGGCCTTACTAAATTGGTATACACATTCGAGTATGGTACTTACCCCAAGTTGGAAGGTTTCGTCCAACGAATTGGCCGAGCACCTGTACATTAAGATTCGTATCGTGGTGGTTCATTTTTGGTGCGTTGATAACCTCATGCATCAGAAAGCGTCCGACTTTTTAATCAAGTAATCGTCATGCTCCGCTACCTTTTGCATCACTCGAATATAAAGTGATCGACTCATATAAAATCGACACCTAAACATCTCAGGCTCATAGTTGAGGTTCTCGACAAAACAATCATGCATTAGGCATTCGTGGCCTATGACACGACCTCTGTTAATTTCTCTTCCGGAAGGTTCCTCACTTTCGACTCTTCGTCTCATATTGTCGATCCTTGGCATTGTTCTCTGTATTGCTCTCTCAGCCCTTCGTCGGATTCGTTCCCCCATTACACAAACGTTGGCTTCATACACATCCATAGCTCAAAGAAACTGACTTTGTAGTAGGTGGATTTTTAGAGAAAAGGCTGAGGAATAAGTAGAAAATCTTGGTGATTCGATGAAAGGGATGAGAATATTTGTATATGGATTTTTTTAGTTAAAATATGATTTTATTTTTAATTTAAAAAGTACATGTTTCAGACCGTTGTAGCCAACAATTTTTTCCACCTTAGTGCTACTGTCGCTTTCCCATTGGTTGGCGGACAAATAAGAAGTCGAAACTCATACTTCTTGTTTTTGAATCGCAAATCACAAATAACGGAATACACTCGTAGTTTAGCGAGTCAAAACAATACACGTCACACACCACGGCGTGCCAACTTACAATTGACGGTTCATTAAACCCAAACACAGACCATGAATCTTCACAATGAGTATGCTCTAATATAAAGTTTTGACTTGAGAACGTATAAGAACAAGAGAGCGAAACAGGCGGCAGCCGCCGGGAGCTACGGTGGCGTACACGTCACAGTCGCAAGTATGATATTATCGTTACACTTGGAAGAGTCAACGCGTGCGGGGTCCACGCGCTGCACGCATGCGGCGACAGATGGGGCCCAGCGTCCTCTAAGAGTCAGAGCCAAGGATGTGAATGATTTTGAGTAAATAAGTAAAATAAAAAATATTTATTCTTCAACAATGACAGCCACTTTCTTTTGTTTCTTCGTCCTCACATGTCCTTTCCTTGCCTTTTTAATTTTAACTAACTTCACACTCACTACTCCTAATTCTCTTCTTTCTCCTTTACAATCTCTCATAATTTATTTTATGATTCCAATTGATATTTTACTAGGCCTACTTCACCCAGCCGTAGTAAACCCAACGAACATGAGTTGATGAGATTCTCGCGACAGAAGCGACTCTATTACAAATTATTTAAAAACTATAGTATAAGGGATGAGTTGACGGGTTTTTAATCTGTTCAAAATCTTTGTTATCATCGGTGGTTTTTCGGGCTCCGACTTTAGTGGCTGTCAATAAGAGCCTGGTCCGGTTGTCTATCGGAGTTCAATCTCCTCATGTTACTGTCTGAGTCTAACGAGAGCAACCCGGATCCCCTCTGCATCTATGCCACTTCTCTGCCTCCGGTCCTCCTTGTCGGTCACCTTCCTTCCCCTTTCCTTCAAACTCCATTCGCCACCGTTCCTACTCCCTCCCAGAGCAGCCTTACCATTATCTAAGGGAGCTAGCTCTGTCCTGACCAGTAGTGCCATGACCCCATCTGAAAGGGCCTCTTCGGAAAAGGATGGGCTCTGGTCGTTGTACACTTCGTCGGGCCCTCTCGCTCCGGTAGGCCTTGTAGTTGCCTCCCACGTTTGGGCTCCACCATAGAAAGCCTCACGGAGTCTGGTGAGACCAGATCGGGCCTCTTTGGTCGATCTGATGTTCTCTCGGCTTCAGGTTCGTCGTATTTGGTCCTCCTCTGGCCGGAGTTATCGTCGGATACTATCTCGTCAATGGGGGGTGGCGGGTCTGTGGTTCTCCCCCTTCTCTTTCCTCGAGGTCGGACAATATGATTGTTCTTTCTCCTAGGGCTCGGAAGTTTTTCGCTTTCGTTGTGTGTGTTTGCCTCCTCGTGGGCCTCTATCATGGTCGCCTCCTTGTGGGCATAAATTGTGGTCGCCTTTATGTGGATTAGAGTCCTCTATGATGCAAAACTCCTGGCTCTCATCCCGTACAGCCAGACTGGTCAATCCCAAACAATCTTATGCCTCCCACCCCCGGTTGTTTTCGAAGTGCTCTCGGACTGCCTTTCTACTCTCGCCACGGCGTCTCGACATTCAGTTGTGTCCCCTGATAACTAACTGAAGCTATAAGCGCAAAGGCTCCTGGTTTCTTGCTATATCGGTGAGGATCCTAACCCTAACCCCTAGAGGCCAGGGCCAAATGGGGAAGGAAACCTATTGGTTCCAGAATCGAATGAGTCTTTCCGGCATCGTTTTAAGAGTGCAGCCTCTTTGTGAGGGGTCACGTTTCTTTGGAGGACTCTATTCATCACTTTACAAGTCAAGACAACCACCCGACGTGGTATTTAGATTATTGACTTTGCGTTACTGAGCGTATCTCCAGTTGCCACCACTATTCTACGAATGTTCGTAGAATTTATTTTTATTTTCATCCAAGTGTGTCAGATTACCTTCTTTTTTGTCAAGAGGGGGATATTGTCCTTTATTATGGATCATATCAGGTTCGTCCATAAATTATGGTATTATTGTTGTATGGTTTTCGTCAGAAGTGATTAAATAAAAACGTATCCTTTACTCAAAAAAAAATAAGGGGATGATTTCTCATGATGTATAAGATAAATAAAAATCAGCTAAAAAGAATGATCTGTATCTGTATATGTATCTTTTCTAAACTGCCAGGGTTCTGCTATAACTACGGGAGGATAGGACACGTGGTGCTAGATTGCAAGCTGGAAAACCGAGTAGACCTGAAGTTTGGGACTTTTATGCTGGAATATTAGAAGGACAAACAGAATAAATCTTATGCCATGGACTAGGAGGAACCGAAGCAAACACCTCCGGGCTTTGGGGAGCCATCCCTACGTGCTGTACCTAAGGGTCCTCCGGTTCTCGTCTTCCAGTAAGACTCGCCCCCGGTCGATCCCGGTAAAACCGGTGAATCCTAGCTAAGTTTGACTTTCGGCCGGAAAAGTCAACCGATGACTCGGAAAGTCAGTCGGGACCTTTCCGGGGCCCAAAAAGCTTAGCCATTAGCACGGTTAGCTTAGTTGGGTCGTTTCCTTCAGTTTGACTGTGATATTGTTAAAGTCAACTGTCGGTCAAACTCGGGCTTAATATCGGTTATTTGTCGATAAATCTTGGAAAGCTGGAAAATTATTTAATAGGAGTGACCTCACATGACACTTGTCATGCTTGGCTTGGAGGATGAGATTTGGGGCTCCAAATGACCCTCATACCCTCCTAAGTTACCTTTAGAGGGATAAGACCTCAAGAGCTTTTGAGTAAATTGACATTTTAGGTCATTTAAAGGAAAGAGAGCAACAATTCAGCCCATTTTTTGTTGTTTCAGCCGAAAATCACAAGAGAGAGGAGAGGAGGAGCTCACTTTCTTGAGGAAGAAGATAGAGAAGAAAGCTTGGATTTTGAAGCTTGTTCTTGGTCCTTTTGCCTTCATTTTCACTCCATCTTCTCCATCTCAACTATCTAGAGGTAAGGATGCTCTCAACTCTCCATTTCTTCCACTTCCAATCTATGGGTTTTGTGGGTTTTGGCTTAAAAGTTGAAGAACTTGCTTTTTGATTGATTGCTTGGAGAAGAAGTAGTGAAGTAGGTTGTTGGATTGAGTTTTGGTTGAAGTTTGATGAACCTATTGAGGGTGTAGTTGCTGGGTATCTTTGGTGGATTATTTTGGAGCTAGGAGAGTTTAGAAATGGAGTTTGTGTTGGGATTTTCGTGAAATTCGAGTTGGGGAAGAAAGGGGAAGGAGCTGGTCAGGTCTGATACGGAATCTGACCCGGACCGGGCAAGGTACCGGCACGGTAGGCCGCACGGAACGTGCCTGGTACCGGCACGGCACCCGGCACGGAACGGGCGGGAGTCCGGCACGGGACCTGATACGGTCCGTGTCGCTCACCGGGCCGGTCTGTGTCGTGTTCCGTTCTGGATTCCGGGCCGGCCTGTGACAGGGTCCGTGCCATGTTCCGGCACGGCAAGCCACACGGTCCGTTTGGCATTCCGGATCAGATCCCCAGAGCCCAAAACCCTTCCTTTTAGCTCAATTTGATTCCCACTTTTCCTCTTCAAGCCTTGATCCATTTCTGAACATTGTTGTGTGTTTTGAGGAGAAGAACACTTGGTTGAGGAATCTAATTTGTGTTCTTTTGGTGGTTCAAAACCTTGGAACCAAGATAGGAAAGGAGGAAGAACGTGAACACGAGTTAGAGGAGCTTTTATCACGCCGGGACCCGAGTGAAGAACGGAGAGGTGACCACCAGGCTTTTCGTCAGAGTGTTGAGAGGAAGACCTCGAGGTAGGGAAAGCCTTAACCTCTCGTTTATGATGTTTAGTATGCATGTTAGGGTAATAAAATTGGAAAAGGTCCTAGAAATGCCTATAGGATGCGAATAACTAGCATAATCGTCTTTCAATTACTAATAACCGGAAGTGTCTAGTGGTGACCGATTAGGATGCCATTCACTAGTGTAATTCGCTTTCAATACTTGGGAATTGATTGTCTGGTAGAGGAGCCTTGGCAAAGCCCTCGGATTAGTTGCGTGTTAGGATCACATGCTTGGTTGTTGATTGCTTAGTGGATAGGCTAAAGAGTCTAATGAAACTAGTGGAATTGCATGTGTGAATACTCTTTTGAAGGTTTTTACGATCAGTTGATTACACTCGTACTTGCTCGTTGATTGTATTCGAATGATTACTTGATTTACTTGAATGGTTGTTTGGAGCATCGAGTATGACTGGTTGTACCGAGCGGTGCAATCAGGTGATCGATGCCCCGGTGGTTCGAAACTGGTAAGTGAACGGTAAGTTGGGATTGTGTGATTGGTGTGCTATGTTTGCGTGATTCGTGTACTGCTTGTTGTGGTGAATTGGTGATGTGTGAGCCATGTGTGGAATTGAATTGGTGGTGGTTGAGCTTGTATTATTTCGTGTTTCGGTTGAGTGCGTTATTCAATTATTACCTGCTTATTATTAAATTGTCCAAGTGTATGCTCCCTATGGGAGTAATACCTTGGTTCCCGAGGACATAAAATCCCTTGGAGACGTTTCTGAGAATCCCGATGATAAGCGCCCCGAAGGGTTGTTTCCGGTCGCCTCAATGTTATGCGTCTCCTCTGGATTTGAGGGAAAATCCGAGAGGACACATCATGTGGATCGGAGGGTGGAGACTTCATGTGCCACGACATTGGTTGATTTATCTATTACCTGTGTTTGTTAAGATGTTTTTGGTTGACTTTGTTGTTGATCTTATTGAGTTGAAGGTCCATCTTGTTATGTGTTTTCCCTACTGAGCGCAAGCTCACCCCTACGAGTTTATTGTTGTGTTTACAGGCTTGATAGAGGAGTAGAGGCTCGGGAGCTTCTCGGTGTGGGTGTCCATAGAGACTTCGTGTTTATCTTTATTTCTGTTGGACCAGATTTTGTGGAGATTTATTATTACACCCCCGGAGGGTTATTCATGTTTAAACTAGATTTTGTGGATTGGAGTTTCTTATTCGAGATTTTCAGGAACTACATGTTGATTTATTAATTTATTGTCTTCTATTACTCGTCATGCCTCGGGTCCGAGCGATAACCGGATTTGGGGCGTGACAATACTTTTTTTGTAACATCCCGTCGTGCCTCACACAGAGCCCCACGTGCGGCGATGTTAGGTATGCAGCCCAATACACCCCAACCCCTCTGGTGTATTGTCCACAGACAAATACCAACCTAGGTTGTTGGTGAGACTTGAACCCAAGACTTCACCCTTTATAGCATTTCCTTGAGTGATGCTATCACCAATTGAGCTGCAGCTCAATTGGTGATAGCATCACTCAAGGAAATGATATAAAGGGTGTTTGTATTCTATTTCGAGATAAAGGAGGCTCAGGATTTGTTACGAGGCAACGAGTCCTAGTGCTTCAATGGTCGACCTCTACTCCTCGGCAATCTGGACCCAATGGCTAGGGAGCCTCCCGCCCCGGATCGGATCCAATTATGGGTCCATGCCCATGGCCTTACCCCGGCAGTGAGGACCCGAGCAACGGGGGAAACAATTGGCTCAGTCCTGGGCCTCTATTTCACGGTACCATGCGACAAATGGGGACTATGCTGGGGAGGAACGGTTCGGCTGATATTTTGGCATCTCGTGGAGCGCCCCCCTGCATCGTCTACTAATGTTACGGTTTACGAAATTCCTGGACCCGATCCGCGTATCTCTCACCTACACGAAACTCCCAATGTTCTACTACAACTGTGGGATAATAGGCCATTCGATCCAAGACGACAAGCGAAAGATCAGTCTTACTCCACGATTTGATTCATCTATGCTGGAATATTAGAAGGATCGTAATGTGAAGCTATATGCAACTGATTGGAGGAAGGACAATATCATATCCCCAAACACTATACCTAAGGGCACCTTGTATGATGGAAGGGACCCAACTGTATCCTCAAGCATTGTACCTAAAGGTACAAGACCTCGACCAAGTGTCCAGGCTTGAAAAGTCGATCCAAGTTGGAAAAACTTGGTGCTCGTCCAACTCTCTGGTAGCAAGGAAACCATAGACCTAAGCCTTGCTCCGCCTGGGCGTAGGGTCGAGCATAGAGATGGAGAGAGAGATGCATTGGGAGGAGTGAAAAGGGGATCCCTTAGGGTACCCAGGGAGGATCAGGCCAAGGCGGGGAAGATTCCCCGCCAAGAGGTATGAAAGGAATCTAGTGCTCCAGGGAATGGCCTTAGGAGTGGTCCCTGATCAGAGCTCTGCCTCTTTTTGAAACCACTGATCGCAGGTTCGATCGCACTCTATAGAGTATGCAGCGTCTAGGCAACACCTTGACTAACAGTCAGTGATTTCTCCATAGTTTAGATTTACTTTTAGTTCGCCTTTATGGCTCTTGCAATACCAGTTGTCACGATTCACCTGTCAAAATTTTTTTGTTAAAAAACTTTTTGGTACTCCATGCAGTATGATGATTATTTTTTATAATTATGGGTAAAATACAAATACCTACCCCAAACTTGTAGCGTTTAACTGATACATACTCTAAAGTTTTTTTTAACTGATACCTACTCGGATGTTTAGTTATATAACAAATATCCCAAGTTGTCAGCTAAAATGACGAAAATGCGCTCAATGATTTTTTAAATAAAACTGAAGTCCTTTTTTGAATGAAATTGATGTGATTTAATAAGTAAATATATATACATAACAAAAGTGATTTTTTAAATAATTAATGAAATGTAGTTGAGGGTATTTTCGTCATTTTAGCTGATGGCTTGAGCTATTTGTTATATAACTAAACAACTGAGTAGGTATCAGTTAATTTTTTTTTTAAAAGATAGATATCAGTTAAATGCTACAAATTTAAGGTAGGTATTTGTAATTTACCCTATTATTAATGAAATATATACCTCTTAGTAAAACAAACTATACAATATTTAAATGCTTTTTTTTTAACTTCTCTCTGATTTTGTTCGTCACGTGACAAGTCAGAAGTGATTGTCTAAAATAATTCTAGGTCTTGCATCGACGTCTAAATTAGAGACCGTATGATATCCTCGTCTGGACGCCAGACAACACTTGAAGTTGACGCTGTTGGACGGTAATAACTTTTCAAGAATAATCTAACTTCCTTACAAAATATCTACGCAATTTCCGAAATTTAGTGGAAAAAAAGTTAGAACAAGAGTTGACTATTGGAGTGTCAATGGGTCAATTTAGTCACATGTTAGGCCTGTGGACGGTGAGAGAGAGGAGGTAGAGGCGTTGCCGTGTATACGGCTACATATATATTTAATGTGTGTTTATATAGATGTGCTTGTAAGAAGTCTCTATCTAATTCTGTCAAGCACACAACTGATATAGAAGAAACCTAGCTAGCTATCATTGTCCGAAAGATTCAAACCGATCATTGTGGCCTTATTTTCTTCATCGTCCTCCGCCTTCTACGCTACCCCAAGTATATGAAAAAAACACACACATAAAGTCTATGCGTGGATGGACGTATCTATGGGTTCTTCATCATGAGCCCACACTCAAATTGGTTGAGTTCTTGGAGTTCGAACTTGAATTTTAATTTAAGTACTCCTATCTCAAACAAGTTCTGAAGTGTTTCGTTTTCTTAAATGGAAGACAAATAGATGAATTCATAAATGTATAATTACATTGGTAACCAATTTTTTTTTTTAAAAACATTTCTAAGTAAAAATAAGGGCTCACCCTAAACCACTCTTATATTAAGGTTTGGAGAAATGGACATAGCAGCGCAGTTAACACCTAATCGTAGCAACATCAATGTCGAGAAAGACTGGCGTGTGGCAGAATGGACCCAGGGCACTGGTTCGCGACCATGACGAAGGGCCTATTTTGCGGAAAATGGTCTCTTTGCATCTTGGGCAGCGGAACAAGGAGGGGAACAGTTTGAAGGGGCGTTGCAAACCTTCGGGCGAGAGGAAGACAAGCGGTTCCGAGCCAGATCTAGCCCCGTCTCTCTCACATGCAGGGGTAGAGGGAGACATGTAGACCCTGGAAGAACCTCAGGAGGCCACACGGTCGTGGGAATTGGAGTAGACGTGGTAACCAACAATTCTAGACTTGCACGGGCAGAGGAGAAGTCCTCGGGCTCCACCAGAGGGCATGGAGGCACTAGGCGACCATATGGGGAGGGGGGGGGGACTAGCAACCCAAGAAGTGGAGGTTCCTCCGACGGGGTCTGTGGTCGAAGGGTAAGGTTCGTGTATGCCCTTGCGGTGAGGGTGATGACTCCGAGGGTCATACACTGTATGCCCCTCGTGGACTAGTTCACATAAATTTAGAGGATACCAGAGCTGGTAGCACGACCTTTAGAGGGTGGTGTGATGGCCTTCTTCTTCCGAACAACGAGAGAACGATCGAGGGTATTGACAAGATAGCCCTGATGGTGCTTGTGGACCTCCAGCCACACATGTGGCCACGAGACATCACTTTCACACGCTTCTCGATGTGGGTATGGGTCACTAACCTACCGATGGAGCCTGAAACTGGGGAGTAGGATTCCGGGTTAGGGAGAGCTTGGGAAGCTTCCTAACGGTTGATGACGATGCAGATGGTATGAGTTAGGGAGATTTCATGCAGATCCGAGGGCAACTAGAGGTGGGACAACTACTACAATGCCAATTCTGGTTCACATAGTCCGACTCTGAGGTAAGGTCAATACTGGCCATAACGTAAGAGTTGTTACTTGACTATTGCTTTATATGTAACCGAGTGGGGTATCTGACCAAATACTTCCCACGACGGGTAGGAGAACAGGGGCTAACTATGAGTGTTGTTATGTAACCTCGGGGATCCATATTTAGATGAGATCAGGCTAAGGAAAACCGGGGAAAGGTCATCAGTGGGATACAGGGCCCTTAGGGGGACCCTGGGGCCAGACTCTTAAAGGGACCATAAGTGACTTCCTCCAAGAAAAACCAAGAAGGCCAGGGCAAGATGGTGGAGGAGACTACCTTATGGGGGGATCGGAAAAGAACATAGCCTGTCACGAATGACGAAGCCAACTCCCTATCCTATATCACTAGAGAGGACACAGTCTATCGCGAGGGGTCCCTCCCTCCCACAAAGAAGAGTGACATGAACTGGAAAGGTGGGGAGTCTTTCCCGTTTTTGGCATCAGTTGAGACTCATCCTAGAAGGAGCCGAAGGGCGGATCCCACCTTAGGCTCCGTCGAATGGGCATGAGACCACGTATAGCTCATTCCGGGGTCTCATGAAACAACCGATTATGGATTTCTAGAGGGTAGAGTAAGAGGGTTTTGCGCAATCATAAGAGACCTTAGGGAAACCGCGGGTGGAAAATACCTTAACATCTTTTTATGAGCATCTAGGGAGTCGGTGAGAGGGTTTCATGTACCACCTCCTCATATACCACATGGTAGCGTTAGATCCGCAAATATCGGAACAATGTTCCAACTAGTTTGGGAGCCAACCCATTCACGTTTTGTGTCCTTCACTGATTATTTGAGGGAGGACGATGTTCGTTGGTTCTACAGGGAAGTATTTAGTCCAGTTGTGCACCACTACATCTTAGATTCTGGGTAGAATATGTCTGCTTTGTCCGTCTCCAACAGTTGCATCAGTTGTTCCTTTCGCTGGCACATCAACGATCTAAAACCCACCTTCTGTTTCTTATGGCTGATTTCATTTTTTAAACGCCCACGACATTTGGACACTTCATTTATTTCAGTCTTCATTATTTCAATTATTTTTGGACTCTGTTATGTAACCTTTTAAGGTTGGTGCCTTCGAGCATTTATCTATAAATTACATTTCTACGTTCAAAGACAGTTGTTTCATGTTTTACTTAATCCTATCGATATATAAATTTATCCAAACAGCTATACTGATTAAGCTCTTTTACGTTATACCGACAACAAGTTGCAAAAATATTTTTCTTTAATTTTTGGAAACAAATCAATTTCACAAAAAAAAAGTTTTTCATGTTGTTTTTTTATAGTTAAAGAAGAGTGCAATCTGTTGAATGCACAAAACAAATAGTAATATTATTGACTATAGACTTATTAGACAATAATATTACACACTCTAAACCGAATAACGCGAGGTAGTACGCACAAACAGTACAATAAACGTGCACACCACACTTGTAAATAATACAATTATCGATCCAAATTCGAACTCAAAACCTTTGAAATGAAAGGTGAGACTTAAACCACGTCGATGTCGCCTTGGGGACTATTCCTCCATATCTTGAATGATCCTAAAAAATCATCATACAACATAAAACATTTATTGTTCATCAGACTTAAATCACTGAAAGAATTCGAAAATACAAAATTAACAAAATCGGACACAGACGGTACACTCCACGCTCGAAAGAAGATCTGCTTGATAATCTTCTTGATAATTCAGTCGATGATTCCTTACTAATAGTTGATTGAAATCGTTCCATTATATATGTATGGTGCCTTGCTCATTTCAGCTTTGTACTAGCTTTCCCCGGTCTTCTTCTCACAGTAGATGTGACAGCAAAAGACAAGATGCATTCCTTGAATTGTTTTGACTAATATATTTCTGTATTATTAACAAATATATCATTGGAATCAAGAAAGGCTTAAGCATCCCAAATTAATGTAAACTTTAGTACAAGAATATTATGTGTGTAGCCCACCATAGTATTTGGATTAAAAAACAAAAAATCTAGAGCTTCAATGGGATTGGTGAGAACAGACACTGATGGGTGACAATAATTGAGTACTATGAAAAAGGAAATGATGTAAAAATGATGTAAGCTTGAACAAGGCAATAAGAAGACAGATTTGAAGACCTTCCCTCTAAAAAAATTGACATAAATTAGTGGACAGTCACTAGGAGGAGTGTGAGGGTTGACTTCTTCAAAAACTATTATTTTTCTTATTTCAAAGGTCAACTACGTGATTAACTTGTCATTTTCATAGATCAAAATAAATATTCAATTACTGACTAGATTGTCAAATAGGTTTAGGAAAAACTATTATTTTTATTCACAATAAAATTTGCATAAGTGTGATGATATATTTTAAATTTTTAGTATTAATTTACCGAAAAATATGTTAGAATATAATTATAATTAACCCTTCAACTGTTTTTCAATGAGCTCCTCATCTATCCAATTACTTCTTAATAGGCTATCTTTAAATCTCCTCCCCAACTATCTCTTAATGAGTTATCCTCTTCAAATCTTCTGACCTATCTCATAATGGGCTATCCACAGATTCACTTCCAAACCCTTAAACAAGTTAGAATATCATTATAATTGAACACTCAACTATCAGCTTAAGTTTTTAGTTGAGTTGGTTCTCTAATAAGGTATCAGAGCTTCATTTCTCATGAACCCGGGTTCAAACCCTACTAACTGCAAAAATTCTATTTTCTTCCATATTTATCAAATTTGTTTAAAATGGGCCAGCTTTTATCACCTTTCTCAATGGGCTCATCTTCTCTTCTTAATAATTCACTTCCAAACCCGTAAACGGGTTTGTCCTTAAGGGCCAATGTTAGAATATAATTATAATTGAGCCTTCAACTATTAACTTACGCTTTTAGCTGAGTTAGTTCTCTAATATTTATAGTATTGGATTACGTATGATATATAGATCGTTGAGTTTATAAGAACTAGAATAAATAAAATTAAACTTTAATAATTAAGTAAATTATTATTTTGTTTGATGAAAATCTTGATTAAATTGGTAGATCGAATTCTAGTTATATTTATCGAATAATATTACGATAAACTTAAACTAGAAGAATGTTATGGATGGTATAGTTTCAAGTGAGATATTTTGTGTAAGTGAGTACCCCGTTGGCTACTTAGTTTGTTTTGCTAGCTAGCCAGCCACGTGAGACACACAAACAAAAGTCAACAAATTTAACCATTATGACTTTGTTAGTCAACCGGCATGATTCCGAGGTTGACTAAGTTGGAGGCAATAGTCAAGAGTGATGTATACTCATAAGCAAATTGAATGGTGCAAGTTTCTGAACTTTCAACTTTGAACTCAATCAATAAGAACTTAACGAGCCTATATCCATATCTTATTTCTTTCTTCTTTCTTAAATTTTTGTATATATGAGTGTTTCAGAGATAAATTCTTGACCACGAAGAAGTGACATAAAACACAATAATATCGTAGTTCTTGTTAAACTATAACTGTTACTGACGATATCAAATGGGGTGCCACATAGGCTAAATAATAAAAGTAAGGGTTAATTGTTGAAACTTACCCTTATGTATTGGTCACGAACACTATGTTACCCTCTTTTTCAAAATCTTATTTGCGGTACCTTATCTATTGGTCACGCGATTACGTTAGGAAAAATAGACGGTAAAATGCCGTTTTTCCATTCCGTTAGTCATATGACCTCAAGTGTCATATAATGGATGGTAAAATGCCGTTTTTTCCTTCATTATTTGACTTTTATACATTTTATAAGGAACATTATCATTGCACCCTCGTTGTTGTTCCTTATAAAATATATAGAGGTCAAATACTTAAGGAAAAAAACGTCATTTTACCATCCATTATATGACACTTGAGGTCATATGACTAACGGAATGGAAAACGACATTTTACCGTCTATTTTTCCTAACGTAATCGCGTGACCAATAGATAAGGTACCAAAAATATGATTTTGAAAAGGAGGGTAGCATAGTGTTCATGACCAATACATAAGGGTAAGTTTCAACAATTAACCCTAAAAGTAAAACTAAACAAACAAGAGATCAGGCCGATCACTAGATTTTTCCAGCCCGGATCCACCGAGCGGGGCTGAGTAGCGCCCCAAGGACTCGCACTATTAGGTGCAGTAGTCGGGGATACAATCGGCCCATTGCCTCGATACAACGGTCCCTTAGGTGCAGTAGTCGCGGATACCAGTGTCCAATTTGTCGCGTATACCTTCTTTTCTTGATACCTTTTATACTCCAGCATAGAAGAGTCGAACTACGGGGTTCCCACCACTTCCCGGGGATACTCCTTGATGCCATGTCCAATCATCCTACAATTACCACAGAATTCAAGTAACTTAGAGTATGTGAGAGCTACCTGAATTGGTTCTGGAAATTCCCGAAATCGGAGAAGTAGATGACGACGCAACGGACGCTCCATCCTATTTTAGAACCGAATCCGAACAGTTCCTCCCCAGCATGTGCCCTACTTGTCATATGGCACCTCAACGCTGAGCCCCAACACCGAGCCGATCGTCTCCCCCGTTGTCTTGGTGCGCTCCAAGGGAGAGTGACCGTGAGGATGGGCCTAGAGTTGGACCCGATCCAAGGCTAGAGGCTCCCTAGCCATCGGATCCAAATCCTCAAGGAGGAGAGGGCGTCCTTCAAAGCACCAAGGTTCGTTTCTACGGACCCACGTGCGCACATATTTCGTCTCAAAGTAGAAACTGAATACGCCTGATCCAATGTCCTTGATGACCAGGCCTTCCGCGGCCTTCCCCCATGTCCTAGTGATGACATGGAGTAGCACGTCCTTCCAAGGTGGTTTAGCTGCCCACAATTTGCCCATCATAGCAAATTGTTGGTGGGCCAACAGTGAGGGGCTTAGTGATGCACTCGGCATCACGACCTCCACCTCCTCCTCGTCTTCCAGCGAGCAAGCCGAGAAGCCGTCCTGAAGATTTTTGAGGTTAGTCTCCTTGGTTGGCCCCGCCGGTGGAGGCTCCGATGTGGAACCGGTGTCTCTGGACTTGAAGACCCGTCGACGCCGAACCACTCCCGGGGGAAGATCCAGAGAAGCAGGGTCGATGGGGATCTTGTCAAAGTTTGGGGTAAGCCCTCCCCCACAGAGTTCCCGCAACACTGTCTGTTCTGGTTCCTCAATCGGAGCCTTCCCTAGACTTGGATCTCGATAGCGTGTAGAGGAGGGAACTTGCTCCGGTTCTGTGTTCTTCAAGGCCGCCGTAACAGGAGCAATACAGTTAGGGGAGCAAAGCCAGGAGGAATCTCAGGGGCCCGAGCTTTATCCAAGGCTGCCCGCTCTCCACCGCGACTATTGGAACAACAGCAGTCTGAAGAAGTGCCTCCCTAGTGCTACTTGCAGAAGACGCAAGAGCGACTTTAGTTAGGGCCTTAGGGATCGGAACCGTAACCGGTCCTACTCTTGGTGAAAGGTGGTTAATTGTAGCCGTTGCGGCCACCAAGTAAGATAGAGGGTGGAGAATCGGAGCCCTAGGCTTTCTTGCAGCAGACGCAAGCCCTAAGGTTTTATGCGGCGACCTCGACGAGGTTTGATCGCTGGGGTTGCTTGGCCGAGGGAGAAGGAGCCTTCCATCGTGGCCGGAGAAGAGAGAAGAGGGATGAGAGGGTGAGTAGAGGACGTCTTGGCCGGTTGGAGTGGCTTACGACGTCTCTTTATCGGGGGGGGGGGGGGCACCACGTTCGAGGAAGGACGAGGCGGTGGTACAAGTACCGAGGGCTGCACCTGGGCAAGCGGCGATGGAACGGATCCACCATTGGTAGACATGTCGGCGGCGGCGGTGGCTAGAGTAGAGGAGGCCATAAGGCTAGGGTTTCTCGGACAGAGGTTCTCGACAATCGAGAGAGAATTCGTTTTCTCGTCTAGCCCATCTCTTATTTATTTCTGTTTAAGATTACGGGTTTAAACCCAGCTAAACTGAACATTTATTAGGAATATATAACATAAATCATATATAATTTGCATGAACCTAAAATCGTAAACATTACAATGAATCAAAGAGTAAATATATAAAGAGGGTTTTTAGGAACACCTGGTTGTAGATGCACTATTAAAGAAAACTTTCTTATTCATATGATCTTGGTGATAAGAATTCAACCAAATTTAAGTCTCTGAAGAACGATGAAAAATGAAATAACGAAGAATGAAATTGATACCAAAGTTTGTACTACTTCACTTTTAATATAGGAGGTACGTCCAGTTGTCGCCTGTAAAGCCTGATTCACCATAATCTCCAATAGATTTTTGGTAACACCTAAGCTTCTCTGGGATTTTATCTCTCACACTCTTGTTTGTGCTACACATAACACACACGGCTACAAGCCCCTTTTATAAACGCAAAACGTAAAAAATCTGAACTCCCATCACTGACTTCATTAATTAAAAATCTGAACTCTCTCTCTCAAGTCCCTCCCCTCTTCACGTGCTCCATCCTGTCACTTCCCGCCCACGCTTCCCTCTGCCCGAAGCGGCGGTGATGATGCCTAGCTTCCATTATCAACCTCTTCGGAACCTCCCCACACTTCTCCAACTCCATATCTCAATTTCCCCTTCTTCTTCCTCAGATCTTTCTTCGACGACCTCCATCTTTCCTTCCTTTCTCTCAAGCCACCACACAGATAGATAACTAATGAATCACTATCTACACATACCTCAACAACCAGCCACCCTTTCGACTTTCACCGTTCCATCGATATCGCTCATTCCAACCTCCCAACCACCCCGCCTGACCAAAATCTCACAGCCACCTCCTAGCCGCGACACTTAAACTTCTCATTGTCTCAAATGGAAGACCAGAACTCACATGCAGCGGCGTCACTTCTAGGGGCGTACCCAAACCCCCACCCTCAAGTCGCTACTGTAGCAAGCGAACCCTCATCCACCGCGTCAACTATTGGACCTCCGTCTTCCATGGGGTCCCCGATCCTGAATTTGTATGCGGTCCAACAAAGACTCACACAGGTCTCTCTCGGGTTAAGGCCAACGAGCGACTTCCACGAGGAAGACGATGAGGTTCTAGCCGTCCCGGCCAACACGACCCTGACCCTCGATGACTCACGGTACAAGTTTTCTTTAGCCGACCGCCTTCTACCCTTTGTACTGTTATTGCAAACACATGGAACGTGAAGCATCTGATGGTCCAACCACTTACCGACAACATAGTCGCTTCTTACTTCCCTTCAGGAAAGCCATGGATGGTATCCGAGACAGGGAGCCGTGGGATTTCTATGCCACAGGCGTCATGCTTACGCCCTTGGGTTTGAGAACCCAACCGAAAAGTATTTTCTTCTGGTCCCTAAGGATCTCGGCCCGTGCCAATGATATACCTGTCGAGGTCAGGACCTCCAAGATGTGAGAGTTCATAATCTGAAATTTGGGCAGGGAGGTGGAATACCGTAGGGCTAGCAGCACGAGAGGCCCAACCAACCCCGGGGGCTGGGATACCTTCCTCTGGATCAGGGTGGAGATATATGCCACAAATTCGCTCCGTCGACACTTGATCATATAGGTGGATGAGAACACCAAGTCACTGAAAATACGGTTTGAGTATGAAAAGTTGTCGGACTTGTGCTTCCATTGTGGTCGTCTCTGCTATGTAAATACAAGCTGTGTTGCTATTTTACCGGAGATGATCAATTTGCTACGGGCTACGGGGAGTCTCTTTGGGCTCTACCAACGATCCAAGTAGAAGGAATCTTCCGCACTAACTAGAACGCCTTGCCACCGTCATCGGGGGGACGGTCAAACGTCATGCCACCCTATCCAATCTTGTTGCTAACTTGGTTTATTCTAATATCTTGATAGGTACCCAGATCAATTAGGAACTATCCAACTAGAGGTCATTAACCCTCGGGTGGCGCGGGACCCCTGTCTTGATACAACGGTCTTCAAGACCATAACTACGCCAACAGATTAGCGAATCAGACACCCCACAACAGCGGTAATGTTGAAGGATATAAAACAGGAGAGGGATCCGTAGTACCTCCCGGTCCCCGTAACCTATCAAGACCACAACTACACCTAACCTTTAAAGCATCCCCGCCCATCACTAGTTGGGAGGACATATACTGTAAAGACCATCTCATTTCAAAGATCTAAAATACTAAACTTATCGGTTTAAAGCCTCGAAGTTAAAAAAAGAAAAGGAAAAAAAGAGAGGGAAAATAAGGGCTTGCGCTAAACTGGGCCTGTCAGAGAACCGGGCCCAGCTCAACCGCGCGAATCAGGCCCACGAGCGCGAAGCCCACGCCAACCCTAACTTCTCCGGGTCCTTCTCCTTCTTCACGCGTCTTCGGACGCATTTCAAGGCAGTTTCAGCGTCGTCCCTCTCCTCCCTTCTCTCTCTCGACTCCTCTCTTCCTCCCTCTCTTCCCAGATCTACGCCGCCCATCGCCGTCACCAGGTTCTTCACCTCCGAGTACCAATCGAAACCCAATCGTAACGGGTCGAGATGCCGCCGCCAAGATCTCGCTGCTCTGGTTCGTCTTCTCCGACCTCGTACCTCGCCGTGCCATCGTTAGAGGAGCAGCGGATTCGTGCTCCTTCGTCCGTCCTTCTTCCCCGTCAATACCCGCCGTAAGCCCCTCTCCAGCGACTTTGAAGGCGAGTTCTGACGGGATCGATGTTGGCCGAAAGCTCCCCGACGGCGAGAGAGCTTCCCCCGCCAGATCTGAGACGGTGGAAGCATCTGGCTGCGTGCCGACGTCCGCCATCCCCGTCCAGAATCAGGTCGGAGCTCTGTCGTCGTTTCCGAGCTTCGCCGCGCGTTCCCCCAACTCCCTGACGTCTTCGCCGCCGGCGTACTGGCCGGAACCCTAGAGCTGGCCCTGCTCCATCTACAGCTCGGGCCAGAATCACGTTACGGGCTTCGTTTCAGACGAACTTTGGGCCTCAGGATGGCTTGGGCCAGAAGACGACCTTGGGCCGGAAAACTTGGGCCTCGGGCCAGGCCTAGGTCTCTGGACCGGGTCTGAGTCGGGTCAGGAGCCGGGTCCGGGTCGGGTCTGGTCCGGTCGGGTCTGGCTTCTGGACCGGGTCGGATCCGAGTCTGGGATTCGGGTTGGATCCGGGTCAGCAGTTTTATTAAATTAATTTAAATGATTTAAAAATGGTTAATGAACGGACTAAATGGACATCAGAGGACTGTTGGACAATACCGGGACTGATTGGACGTTTTACCTGTTAACTCAGACTTGGACTTCGCCCTTGAATTTGGACTTCGCCCGAGAAGACCGGAGTTAGGCCCAGACCTCAGCAGCTAGGAGACGTGGATGTTGGTTCTTCTTGAGGTAGGAAAAATTACTAAACTCCTCGAGTAATATTTAAGAACATTAAATGTATGACTTTATTATAATCAATAACCGAAAAGGTCCTAGATGGCATATAGGATGTGATTCACTAGAATAATCGTTTTTCAATTACAATAATAAACAGACGAGTCTAGTATGGATGTAGGATGTGATTCACTAGTTTAAATCGTTTTCAATACTTGGGAAATGGCCGTGTTGGTAGAATGGCCGTGTTGAGCCTCAGGATTGTTTGTGATTGCCTCACATGTCGTGCTTGCTTAGCATTTAGGTTAAGAGAAGAGTCTAACTAAACTAGATAAATTGTGATGCTTGTGATATGAATGATTGAATGATTGATTTAATGAATGCTTGAATGAATGTTTGAATGAATGTTTGAGTGTAATTGATTGTGCCAAATGGTATGATCGGGTGAGTGATAGACCGATGGACGTGGTTGGTAAGTCATACAGGTAAGCGTGATTGTTGACATGAATTCTATGTGACGTGTTGTGGTAAACTTGGTCGACATTATGAGCTGTTATATTGTGTTTGCTGTGCCATTGTGTGGCGATGTTGGTGCACCCCGAGGTGTGTTTCCGGGAAGATACCTAGGCCGATGTGCTTTTCCGGTATGGTATACGATTGTATCCCCGAGGTGTGTTTCCGGGAAGACATCTAGGCCGATGTGCGTTTCCGATATGACATGTTACTGTTTACCCTGCGGGGATGGTTACTTGTGGTCCGGTATGGTACCTACACCGAGGGGGTAAGACGGTTTGGGGTAGTATCCTACCCGAGAGATTGTTTACCCTACGGGGATCATTACTTGTTGCTTCACCCCGAGTGTATGCGTCTTGCGGGAGCATTCCCGGAAGGTTATCCTGTTTCACCCCGATGATCTATGGTCCGTGGGGGATATTTTCGAGAATCCCGACGATATGTGTCCCTTCAGGGATGTTTCCGGTAGCCCCGATGTATGTGTCTCCTCTGGACCGAAGGGAAATCCGAAATGACACAATGACTACTTGTGGATGGGAGTATTGTGGTTTACGTTATCAACGTGACATTTAGTGCTCTCTTTTTAGTAGTTCTATCAAAGACTGCATCGCCTTTCCTTAATCTTCTTGACTTACTGTTTTCCCTTAAGCGTTGATTATTATTATTATTATTATTATTATTATTATTATTATTATTATTATTATTATTATTATTATTATTATTATTATTATTATTATTATTATTATTATTATTATTATTATTATTATTATTATTATTATTATTATTATTATTATTATTATTATTATCCTCTTTATCTTAGCATCTTGTTGGTTAATCGTGTTAATTATAAATTGTGACTATTTGTGTTAATTCAGTTTTATTACCTAATTGGAGGTTGCTTTTACTTCTTATTTTCCCTACAGAGCGTAAGCTCACCCCTATTTGTTTATTTACTGTTTTTTACAGGCTTCTTGGTGAGTAGTTCCTAGAGGTGGTCTCAAGGCTCGGGAGCTCTTTGGGACTTGGGACTTGAGTTAGAGACGTACCGACTGTTTATGTACTTTTTTTTTAATTGTCAAACAAAGCTGTTGACTCTTATTTTGGTTTTATTCAATTTACAATATTTCGTATTTTTTTCTTCTTATTCCTTTTTAATTGCTTTTGATTCTTTAACTTCAGTTCACGTCTCGAGTCCGGTCAAAACCAGATTTGGGGCGTGACATATACCAAATGGTTGGTGGAATAGCACAGACCCTGGTTGGGGAAACAAAACCCAAGGAGACCTTAGCTCAACACTAGGTGGAGTCATTCCCAACAAGCCTCGTCCAGCACAATCTCCAGCATGAGATCTTAGCTAGGTACGAGCTGGGCTACCACACGATACCCCCTTGACGCAAGGTGAAGAAGGAACCACCAAAGAAGCAGACAGTAAAATGAGTCTCAAGGATAGAAAAGGAAACCAAGCTGAAAGCATGGGACAAGGGACCTCGGCAGACAGCAGCTGAACCTAAATCCAAGAAGCGGGCATTTATGCTCATAGACACCGACCACACTATGAAGGAGACCCAACAGGACCTCAACTTTTGTATACCGATGAAGACTGACAAACAGTCTCGTTGAGAGCTATGATAGACCCTGGGCTTGGGAGGGGAGGGGGGGTTACCTTGCTCAACTCCTTATCCCGTACTGGCTATATCGAGAAGGACCATGTTCCTTGGGGCGACACCCAGATGTTCTCTTCGACCCAAGGCACCGCCCGGAAATTTAGTCCATTGGTGTCGTGTTAGTGTGCATATCTGTAACAAGTATTTCTCTTCTACCTTCGTGTGTAGAGTTTTTCTTTTCCTCAGCCATGTATGCCAGATCACCTATTTGTTTTCAAATGGGGAAAGCCGGATTTCGCTGTGACTTGTATCAGGTTTATCCCTAGACCTTTGTATTGTATCATGTGACTTGCTTTATTGAATACATGCCCAATTTACTGAATATCATTAATTTTTCAAGTATACCGACTAGTTTACTGGTAAGTAGATCATCGTTTTACACAAACCAAATATAACCATAGATATGTGCCCAAATAGTTGGCACAAAACCACACCCAAATAACCTGCTAATTCAAATTATAGATACAAAAAACTATATAGACAACACGCAACATATTCAAATCAACAAGAGATCCTTAAACCATCCGTATTTTGTAAATCAAACCCTAACCCTAACCCTAACGGATCAGAAATCATTTTTTACCAAATGAACTAAACATAATTTTAGCAAAAATACTAACAAGTTTTACAATATTAACTACCAGCATAGAAAAAACAAAAAGTGGACAACCCTCAAACACCAAACCAAGAACCAAACAACAGCTCAACACAACATCACGAGACCCAAACTCGAGCAAAAGTCAACCTACTCCTCCAACTAAGTCAGAATCTGAAGCACCCTCCAAGTCCTCGAACTCATCACCAGAGTCAACTTCAAAATCAACACTCTGATTGAAACTATGATGCATCTTTTGAAGCTGCTGAATAACCTCTTTATCCGAAACAGAAGCTCGAAGCCCTATAGCTTTACCAAACTGCTAGACCTTTTCAGCTTCGGAGAGACCCTTAGAAGAGGAATCCTTTCCAGCACTCATGAAAGAAACAACTTCCTTCTCCATCTTCAGTCTAGACCTTGTACCATAGGTGCGAGTAGAAGCAACTTTCTTAGTCTTTTTCTTACCTCCTCTGATGTTTTTGGGTTTGGACTTGCTTCTGTGTCTTCGTTTTGGTTTTTTGGTTGTTGTTGTAGCATCTTCTAGAGAGGTGTTCTGGTGTATGGGTTTTCAAGAATTAAATCATCAATATAAACCCTAAACCTGAAACATACTAATGGAAAACTTATTCAAAAACCTAATCTAACACAAACATAAAAATACGATTGTGATTACCTTAATTGTGACTTCGATTTTCAAAATCTAAATACATGTGTTGTCAATGCGTTATTGTTATCACTCTAGGTACCACGCTCGTGGGATGTATACAGATTATTTTTATCTTAGGATTTTTCTTGGCTTTCGTACTCACCAAACAAGAATTTACATTAATATATTGGAAATCTTCCCCACTCATCCTACAAAAACAACTAAGAATTCCACTTAGCTATAACCAGACATCTTTAAGAAAGTTGGCGGCCAGTTGCCATAGGAAACTGGGTGTCATAGATAAAAAATAATTCTTTAGTCTTAATTATATATAAAATAAAGGAAAATTCTATCCCGATCATTAAAATATGAAGAGAGATACATTGTTTCTTGTTCTAGTAAGATCTTCTAATTATTTAGTCCTAAATAAAACATGTAAAAAAATGGTTTCATAAAAAGAAAGACACATAATTTTAATATATGACTAAAATTAATGTGCAATTTGCACACATTCTCCTCCATGTTTCATGCTAATTATATGTCTGAATAATCCTTATCCTTACCAACTCCCTCAAATGAAGTATTATGTTTTTTTTTTAATATAGGGTTTTTTTTTATGAATACTTTTAATTTGTTGACAGAACCTTAGACCGCCCCATAGGTGATGGTTGTGGAATATTATTCTAGGGTTCATGTGCCTTACATGACAAGAAATCACACTTATCATTGACTTGTTTGAAGTTATGTTTTTCTTTCTTTCCTTTACTCGTTTATTATTATTTAATAATACAAAAGGTCAATAGGATAACAAGTTAAATATAAAAATAATTGACCTAGTGGGTTTGTGCCTTGTCACCCAATTAATCTCTTCCTTATAAGAATGTTTGGTGGGTTGACATGGATCTTGAGAGTCTATTGACCCTCTTTGATGAAACATTCCCTTGGTCATTGTTTTGGGGCCCTTGTCCTAGTCCTAGCTTTGTTAGAGAGTCCTATTATATTTGAAGACTTAGGGCTGAAACTTTGAAAGTTGTTTCATTTATTGTCCTCTTATGCTTTTTACATTGAAACCATTCACTTTTCTTTTTTCCTTGACAATTATTCAATGTATAATACTCAAGCTCATTATCATGACATAAGGCATCACTCCTTTTGGAGTTCCCTCGGTCTGCATGTCGATTCAGTAGATTTTTTTTAGCGGCATCAAGATCCTACTGATGATCATCTGTTCTTAGCGATGGCTACCAGAGGTGGTTTTGGGTGGTCATATGGTGGCCTGAATACACTTTGGTTTGGATAGCAACACCGAAAAAACAAATCCTGAAGGCAATAGGAATGACTCATGAAGCTCGGAGAAGGCCCCCAAGAAGATGTGCAACACAAGGAGGAGCTACGACTTACTCCCATCTCGATTGGTTGTGACCAATCACACTCCTCCACAAATTACTGTGATCCATGATCAAGTAGTACACTTTCAACAAAACATACATGGTCATCTTCATAAGACTGAGCAACAATCACACTTTAATTACTTGTATAAGGTCGATCTAAGATTGGTTCTTTTGGGTTTTAAGGTTCTGTTTCTTGGTGTCTAGCCTTAGTTGTCAAAATCGATGTTTTATCGTTCATAGTTCTAAGACCAGTACGATGGTTTTTCTCTTCAACTGGTCCCCCCCCCTGTCCGTGTTTCTTTCTAATTAGATTAATAAAATAATACATTTCGATAAAAAATGATATATAAAAAATACCACTAAGCTCCGACGAAGTAATATTAAAACTTGACATAATCGAATGAAAAATAAGGGTAAAACATAAAAAATAAAGAAAATGTTCTCTAGTATGGATTATTACACTTTGGCCCTTTAATCTATGGTTTGAAAAAAAGACAATTTATTACTATGTAACAAACATTATTTTTTTATCAAAAATTAAATCAATCATACAACATATTTTTGAACGTTATTGTTCTAAATATAATCATGTAATGTGTTTATCATTCTCTCTCGGCTTCGTCAATAACGTTAGGGTTATAGAACTTATATGGCGGCGACAACTCCCTATTGCAACGACCATATGCCAAGTAGCGAAGGAACGGAGACGAGGACAGCCGGAGTCTCTCCACCGACGTCCCAAATCCCGTCTCCCGTGCAGTGGTTCTCTCCTCCAGATCTTAATCACCGATTCTCGTGGGGGCGGCAACAATCGTGGGGCAGGGAATTGTGTTCCAAGATGGGATGAGAATCAATGAGGTGGTAATACCCCCAGAAGTTAAGGTGAGGGGACGAAACTTTTCCTATGCCCTTGTGGCTAGGGTATTGACTATAAACACATTCTACTTGTGGATTGGTTGGGCGACCTATGGGTTCTAAGAAAGGTGAAGGCTAGACCATTGGAAGATAGGGCGGTAGGCTTCTTCTTTAAGTCGGTTAAGGAAAGAGAAAGGGTTTTAACGGGAGAACCATGTGCTTTGAGAAAATCGCTTGTCCTGTTTGCAAACCTCAAACCCCATATGAGATTCAGAAACATGTTTACGCATTTCTCGGTTTGAGCTCGAATCTTTATTCTGTTGGTAGGGGCATGGAATATAGGTGTGGGCTTCTAATTGGGAAGAGCGCTCAGGGTATGCCATACAGCGCACGATGATGCTGACAGAATGTGCTGGGTTGATTTCATGCGCATTCGAATTTGGGTGGACATCTGAATTCTGCTCCAGAGTCAACTATGGTTCAGACTTATTGAACCATAGGTACATAGTCTCCTGCATATTTCGTATGAAATACTTTCTTATCAATGTTTGGGGTGCAATTGCGCCGACCATTTGATATCAGCATGTTCTATGGAGGGAGGTGACAAAGGCCCCTCTCTGAGGTCCCAACAAATCCTCGCTCAGCAGTCCTATGGGTACGTCACGGGAAAGCAGTACCAGGGTCTATCTAGTCCTATCTAGGGGGCTCCTCGGGTCATCCGACTCCCCTTTTCACCCCAGTGGCTCCCAACCAGAGTGGATGGAAAGGGACATGTAGAAATGGGGCCTCGAGACAAGAGGGCCCAAACCTTCCACCTTCGAACATAATCCACACCCAGGGCCATCTTTCGACTTAGGGAGACGACTTCCGTCCAGTTCCTCGACGCCAAAATTCAAAGGCCTATGCAATGTATCCGTAGAGTACCCAGAACAAGATAACAACCTACATGTCAACTAGAAGGAAGCGACCAATGCGTGAGGAGGGTGAACTAGAATTAGAAGGACCCACATGTTTCGATGGGCTATCTCATGCAGCGGCGGGGGGCTATAAGCACCCTCGCCTCGAACAATGAGTGGACAAGAGTCTAGTAGGGGTTAAGTAGAATCACCTCCGCACTGAACGTAAGGTGAAAATGGTCCTACCAAGATCAGGTATGGTTCTCCCTTTCCATCTCGTAGGTCAGCAATCCCACATTTTGTAGCTCTACTTTTATCATGTAAGGGAGAACGACACACGTTGACAACCCGGGGGAGTACTCAGTCTACCATAGTAAGATTTCGACAATAGGCATGTTTTGTACTAGCTTTCAATTTGGCTTAGCTGTATCGGTGTCTGTCACGCCCCAAATCCGGTTGTGACCGGACTCGAGACGTGACATGGATTGAAATACATAGGAAACATAAACGATAGATAGAAGTTCCAAAATCTCATACAAACTCCGTCAATAACGACATATAAGTAAAATAGTTAAAGACATCATGAGTCACAACTCAACATAAATAGTCAAATAAAGGATGTTCAATACATGAGACCAACATAACTCTAGTAAAAACCCAAAGAAGTCCAAAAGCTCCCGAGCCTCAACTTCCCTCGACATCCGGTACTCCTGTAAAACGGTTAGAAGCCAAAGGGGATGAGCTTCCGCTCAGTAGGAAAAACCTTAATAATTCAACCCTTAAGTTAAGATAAACTGCCCACAAATGTAACCCGAACAACGAGCAATGCGACAAGTAAGAAAGTAATGAAGAATAAGAAGTAATTACAATAACGTAATATTATCCAAGCAACAGTAGCATAAATAAGTTTATAATAAATACTTTAAAGGACTAATAACAGTAAACTGGGAAAATATCAGTATCTTGCCAACCACATGCTTTCTCAAGCCTCCGATCCGTGGATAAATTCTGGGATCACCTCAGTTCCCATAATCCGATCCACCAGAGTATCCACGTCACATCAGATTTTCCCTCGGTCCAGAGGAGGTACATGCATCGGGGCACCGAAACCAATTCGGAAATGCCACCTAAGGACCATATGTCATAGGGGACCAAGTAGTGCATCCACTGGGATACAGTTCTTTGGGGTGAAACCATAAGTAATCATTTCCCCGCAGGGTAAACTGTCCAATTGCCCGCAGGCCCAATAATCAATGCCCCGCAGGGTCCAATAACCAAATGCCCGCAGGCCCAATAACCGAATTCCCGCAGGCCCAATAACCAATGAATATCCCGCAGGATCTACCAATAATCAATAAATATCCCGCAGGATCTGCTAAAAATCAATTCTCGTAATATCCAGTAACCAATGCCCTCAGGCTCCAATACTCAGTCCATATCTCACTGTATCTGTCCAACTCTAACCACCATAACGGCACCGGATTACCCCCCCCCCCCCCCCCCCCCCCCCCGGTGTAGTACTGAACGAAGCACACAAACAGACAACAATAAACGAGCATACATTTCAAGAATAAGAACAAGAGAATACCATAACTGGGTCACCAATCAGCATTCATCAAATCACATTTTCATCACAACAAAGACATCCAATACACTCCATACTTACCTTATACTTACCTGTCACGAACCAGCGGTACATCGATCACCTGATTGTGCCCCGTGGCACAACCAGTCATACTCGATCATCCGTTCAATCAACAGTTATATCAACATAAGCACTAAATCAACCAAGTATGCATTCAACCAATCAGTCATCATGTGAACGAACCATTTAGCATTCAATCATACGAGCTAATCTAGTTTCATTAGACTCTTAAGTTAACCTAGCAATTAGCAACCAAGCATGTGAACCTAGCACACAACTAATCCGAGAGCTCTTCACAGCCTCTCTACCAGTAAATCAATTTCCCAAGTATTGAAAGCACACTTCACTAATTGTCATCGTCCTAAACATGCATACTAGACTCATCCATTTATTAGTAATTGAAATACGATTATTCTAGTTATTCGCATCCTATAGGCAATTCTAGGACCTTTCCGATTTTATTATCGTAATCATGCATCCTAAGCGTTAATTAAGAAATTAAAACTTTCCCTACCTCAAGGTCTTCCTCTCAACACTCTGATGTCACAAACGAGGGTCACCACACCGTTCTTCATACGGGTACCGGCAATGTCTTCGTCCTTCGAGCTCTTCGTTCTTCAAGGTCTTGTGGTCTTTGAACACAAAACAACCTTAATTAGGTCCTACTTAACAGTAACAAAGTCCCCCAAACCCTTCCAAAAGTTCAGCTCCAAAACAAGATCGAAACGGAGGAAAAACCCTTCAAAACCCCCCAGACTGGTCGGTCACGGACACTGTCACGGAACCGTGACACCGACCCTCACGGGCGTCGTCACGGAGCCGTGACGTGTGCCGTCACGGTCTCCCTCACGGAGCCGTGACGTTTCCCGTCACGGAATCCATCACGGATCCGTGACACTCCAGGGCAGATTCGCCCTTCTTCAACCTCCAGCTCCTTTTCTCCGAAAATCCACTACCAAACTCCATTTTTAACCATCTCCAACCCTCAAAACAGTCAAAAACCTCCAGAACTCCTATACCCATGGTAGGAATCAACAAATAAACAAGTTTCCAAGGATTCTCCAAATCAAAATCAAATCAAAACTCCATTTAAATCCAAAGTCTTCCATCAAAAACCCATCAAAGCTTCTTAGCAACATGATCTAACCTCATTTCAATCAAATCCAACAACTTCTAGCAAACCCAAACCAAAACCCAAGAGATGAGATCAATGGAAAAAAAAGATGAAGCTAGTTCCATTACCTTTAGAAGAGTGAGATGGAGATGATGATGATGAAATGGAGAAGGAAGGGGTAGGAAATGGCCTCAAGTAGCTCCTTTTTCCTTAGCTTCTTCCTCAAGACTCCATGGAGCTCCACTCTCTCCCTTTTTCTCTCAATTTTCGGCTACACACAACAAATGAAGAGTTTTTGGTCTTCCAATTCCATATAAGACCTAGAGATGGTTAATGACTAAAAGCCCTTTAGATAGATTTCCCTTGTAGGAGCTTTTAGGAGGGCAAAGTGGTCCAAGACCACTCCCTTTTCTCTCTTCTAACCAAGAGATGACAAGTGTCCAAGTAGGTCCTCTAGCTTTCCAAATTAATTTCCAGCACAATAATTAATATTGTTTTAGTCGATAAAAAAAGTCCGATTTTGACCAAATTTGACTTACTTCAATATTACACTTAAACAAATGGAAACGACCCAATTAAGCCAACCGTGATGACGGCTAGGCTCTTTGGGCCCCGGAAAAGCCCCGAGTGACCTCCTGAGTCCTTAGTTGACTTTTCCGGTAGAAAGTCAAACTTGTCTTAAAAGTCACCAGTTCGATCGGGATCGACCGGGAGCGGTTCTTACAGTGTCGATAGACGTTACTGCAATATCCCCTCCCGAACATTTCACTGAACCGGTTCGCTACCTTGTGCTCTTTTACTTTATGCTAAGGTTCCATGATATTAAAACTATTCTCGTATTATTTTTCAGTTTTCAAATTGGTTTAGTTGTTTCGTTTTTAGTCTCCTTTAATCTATAATATACACTCGTCTTTCTACAAATTATAATGTGTTTATTTGGTGGGTTTTTTTTCTTCTAAACCAAAAAACAGTTATATTTATTTTATTTTTGAAAGAAAATATGGTTATTGTTATAAAAGTAAGAACGATACTTGTGAATGGAAGAACAAAAACTAGAGAGAACAAGAGAATATGGAGAGAGTAGAGAATCGAATATTATTAATCATTTCATCCTTTACAATGATCTCTATTTATAGGCTCATAATCATAGAGTCATAACCTTAATAAACTACATAAATGATAGAATCCAAAATACAAAAGTCTTCTAACTCCCACAAAAGTCTTGTAACCCCTATCTAGAATATTCCATGTGGTCATCCAATCAAATATTCATAACACTCCCCCTTTGGATGACATGTACAAATATTAGTATGCCTCGTTAAAACCTTTCTAGGCAAAACCCAGTGGGAAAAACCCTAGAAGGAAAAAGAGTACATAATTTGTACAATACATATATAAGTTACCTCATTAAAAACCTTATTAGGAAAACCCATTGGGATAAAACCTAAAGCAAGGGAAAAAGAGTGTAACACGTATTTCTCCCCCTGATTACAACATCTCCTCATAAATCAAGGAGTTTTCTCATTCTAATCTTAGCAAGTTGTAGGAAGTGCTTTAGTGAACAAATCTGCAAGATTGTCACAAGAACGAATTTGATAAACATCGATATCTCCCTTTTAATGAAGTTCATGAGTAAACAAGAACTTAGGAGAAATGTGTTTTGTTCTATCTCCTTTCATGTAGCATCCTTTGATCTAAGCTATACAAGTGGTATTATCTTCGTATAAGACAGTTGGACTTACTTTATTTATTGAAAGATCGCATGATTCTCGGATATGATGGATCAAATACCTTAGCCATATACATTCACGACTTGCTTCATAAAGAGTTATCAACTCAGCAAGATTTGAAGAAGTGGCTGTAAGGGTCTGTTTTATTGAGCGCCAAGATATAGCGGTGTCACCATATATAAATACATGCTAAGTTTTTGACCACGCTTTGTGGGAATCAGATAAATATATGGCATCAACCATATCCAATCATTTCAGACTTCGAGTCTTTTGAATAAAATAACCTCATATCTAATGTTCCTCGAAGATATCTTTAAAATTTGTTTAACGCCAGTCCAATGTCTTCGAGTCGGAGAAGAACTAAATCTTGCTAGAAAATTAACAAAAAATAGTATATCCCGACGAGAACAATTAGCAAGATACATTAACGCCTCAATGTCACTAAGATATGGTACTTCTGGACCAAGATATGGTACTTTTGGACCAAAGAGTTCTTCTTCTTTTCGGGGGCGAAATGAATCCCTTTTCACATCAAGTTATCGAACAACCACGGGGGAACTCAAATGATGTGAATTATCCATATTGAATAGTTTAAGGATCTTCTCAATATATGATGACTGGTGAACAAAAATCTCCTTCGACAAATGTTTAATCTGAAGGCCAAGACAAAATTTTGTTTTTCCCAAGTCTTTCATTTCGAATTCACTTTTCAAGTATTTCATCATCTCTACAAGTTTATCATGTATTCCAATGATGTTCAAATCATCAACATAAACCGCGACGATGGAAAATCCGGTTTTCATCCGTTTAATAAAAACACATGGACATATTTTATTTTTGATGTATCCTTCTTTCAAAAGGTATTCACTAAGACGATTATACCACATTCGACCAGATTGTTTTAGCCATTACAAAGATCTTTGGAGCTTTATTGAGTACATTTCTTGAGGTTTTGAGATGCATGCTTCAGGCATTTGTAATCCTTCAAGGACTTTTATGTAAGTGTCATTATCAAGTGCCTCATACTAAGTAAGTAAAATAAATTAAATAAATAAAACAAAATAAATAAATAAATAAATAAAAAGAAGTAAAATCTGAGTGTGATTGCATCCATAACCGGTGAATATGTCTCTTCATAATCAATTCATGGTCATTGTGAAAATCCTTGTGCAACGAGTCGAGCTTTGTATCTTACAACCTCGTTTTTATCATTTCTTTTGCGCCCAAATACCCATTTATATCCTACGGGTTTGACATCTTCAGGTGTCTGGACTACAGGTCCGAATACTTGGTGTTTATTGAGTGAATTCAATTATGTCTCAATGACATTTTTCCACTTTGGCCAATCATTTCTTCGACGGTATTCACTGACCGATCTTGGTTCATGATCCTCATTTTCTTTTGAAATATCTAATGCAATTGCATGCGCAAATATATTATCCACGACAATTTCTTTTCTATTCCATCTTTCACCTAGAATGACATAGTTAAACGAGATCTCTTCATTGTCATCCTTCTCAGGTGTTTCATTATCTTTTGAAGACGTCTCTTCATTTTTATCACATTCATTTCTTCGGGAATTGTAATATAATTTGATGTATCAACTTGCCGAACTTGTTCCTTTCCTTTTCTTGGGTTTTATAATTGGATCCAATAGGTCTGCCACGCTTCTTGCGTGCTTTAGATTCATTTGCTAGCGCTAGCATATTTCCCATTTCTTCATCAGGAAGATTAATTTTACAAGGAACATTAGCAACTGGTATCTGTGATTTTATCACAGTCTTAACATCCGTAAATGCATCAAGCAATGTATTTCCAACCTTTTGTAAGTGGATAATTTTCAGAACTTTTAGATCATATTGATTCATACGAGGATCAAAATGAGACAATGTCAATGCATTCCATGAAATTTCTCGTCTTTCTTTTTCAGACGTTTTTTTATCTCCCCCTAATGCAGGGAAATTGTCTCATCAAATTGTTAGTCGGCAAATTGTGCCGTAAACATATCACATGTCATGAATTCCAATATATCTATGTGAATTCTTTCTAAAAGTGTTGGACATTCAGTCTCAACTTTCATTGGAGATGGTCTTGTAATAAGTTTTCCTTAAAAACAAGCAACACATGGGTAATCTTTTGACAAAAAGGACAATTTTACTCTTCAGGGTATGTCCATGTGAACTTTCTATGTTTCTTCGCATCATTGTGGAACCCAGATGGCCTACATGATCATGCCATATCATAAAATTTGATGAGTCAATTGGTTTTTGGTTAATCACGTACCATATTGGATTCAATTGGTATAATGAAATATAATAGGATCCAAAACTATATGAAGAGAGATTTTCCACGATTTCTTTTCTCCCCGAGACCATGGACGTGATGTATAAACATTCAAGGTCATTTTCATTTGTTGTCTCAATGTGATAACCATTTCGGCGAATATCTAATCTGGTTGAGAACATTGCATCATTGATAATAAATTGTTTAGCATTTAGTAACTTTACATTGGCTCTTCTGGAGCCTTCAATAAGATCCGATGCACCATATATTTCCCGTTGCTTTTAACATAATTAGGGACACTTTTGTCAATAGTTTGTCATAAGACAAATAAAATTATAAACAAGACACTCCAAATATTTCATTTTTTCAATAATAAGGTAGCTCTTCCGGATCCCTCTATTATTTTTGCAGCACCCGTATGCCTTGATGTTGTATCACTATCAACAACACACATATCTTTATCATTTCTGTAATTAGATAAATCACTTCTAGGATCCATATCCTTTAATATGAGAAAATTAATGTATTGGTTTACATACTACAAAAGGATATAACAGAAATATTAATACAAATCATCCAAAGATTGACTCATATGCATGATACTTGTTTTCTCGTCATCAATTACAAATGAGTTAAAGACATTCGATTAGATCTTCAGAATCTAAGTCATCAATAAAGTTTCTCTCTACCCTTTCTTATTTTCCTTCAATCAAATCTTTAATCATACTTCAGGTATGCAATCAACTACATTTACAAAATAACTTCCATCATGTTCATGAGTTTTCATTTGATGGGCCATATTCTTTCTTGCGTCTTTCATACTCGTTCCACTTCTGGTGGTACACATTATTTTTCCATGGAATTGGAAATTATTATGCTCATAACTATGACTACGACCGCGACCACGTCTGGGGCATTGGTCTTGCTTGAGGTATGGATCTACCCATATTCTATCACATTCCCTTTTAAGTAATGGAGTGATGCCAACAAGGCGAGATTGATTGTTTTCAACAATAATTCATTACTTATAAATATATTAAGTCCGATTCTTTTCGTTCTCGGTAATGCTACTTCAAGAGCATACTAGATGGAAGTAATGTAGAGAAAAATATTATTCATCGATTATAAATAATATGATGATGTGTGGAAATAGTTTCTTTGATTTATCCTGCAAGGATACCAATTTAGAACTTCAAGTCTTTATGTAAACTTCATGTCACATTATTTTCTAGTAATTGCATGTATCTTGTTTACTTGGATGATGGGTCCAATAAATTTGTTTCGTGACAATTTATAGAACTTCATGTTCATAATATCATGACTTGTGTAAACTTCAGGTTACACATCGAATTTGTATAATGTTCACACAAATATGAATAAGTATATATTATGATTACAAAATGAACGGACACATTATAATTCATGAAATAAACATAACCACACACTAAGTAATTTGTGGGGTGAATATAAGAATTAGATAAAAATATGACCACACATCGAGCGAACTCATGAGGTAAACAATATATAAATAAGTGCATAGAAATTTTTTAGGCTTCAAGCCTTGGACACAAATTACAAGCTTCAAGCTTGTGGTCTGTTATTTAGTCATACAAGTAAATTTCAGGTTTATACTTTGAATCAAAACTTCAAGTTTTGTCATCATTAGATACATGTGAACTTCTGGTCACTCTAATTTCTTCAAGTTTATACTTTAAACCAAAACTTCGGGTTTGTCATCATTAGACACATGTGAACTTCGGGTCACTCTAATTTCCGTAAGTTATAAGACTCACGATCTTTAATCAAAACTTCAGGCTCCGTATATATTTTCTCGTTAATATTTGAACTTCGGGTTCAAAATTGTTCGACATTGTAAAACTATAAAATCAATATGATCAACTAAGTAAAAATATAAGTAAAGAATGTGCAATTAGTTACATGAACCATCAATTGTAACACTTTTATTCATATATGGGAGATAATACACAAACATTTGTTGTACCATGTATTTGGAACTTCTGGTCCAACATACATCAAGTCGATGAAACTATGTATTTGGAATTTCTAATCCAACATGCCATCATATTTGTAAACTTCAGGGTACAAATATACGACCACAAATTTATTCGCAAAATGACCATGTGACGAGAGAATACATGGAGTAGCCAAACTACCCATGTAACCATATATAATTTTTTTTTCAAGTTTCATGCCTTTAAGCCAAGTTGCATGTTATAAGAAAAAGGGTTCGTATCTTGGAACTTCGGGTCCAAATGATTCGATTTCAACAAATCTCATATTCGTGTATCAAATAAAAAAAAACACAAGTATAATAAACATCAAATTTCTGTTGTGAAAGATCCAATGTATATTGGCAATCACAGAGCATACTTATTGAAAAACGTAAATGAATTTGTACAAATAAGCATGAATCAAATTCAAATAAATTCGCGATAATATAAAACTTTGATACCTGGATAATAGAGCGATTCGTGCTGATAACGTGTTATAAAAGTAAGAACGATACTTGTGAATGGAAGAACAAAAACTAGAGAGAACAAGAAATTATGGAGAGAGTAGAGAATCGAATATTATTAATCATTTCATCCTTTACAATGATCTCTATTTATAGGCTCATAATCATAGAGTCATAACCTTAATAAACTACATAAATGATAGAATCCAAAATACAAAAGTCTTCTAACTCCCACAAAAATCTTGTAACCCCTATCTAGAATATTTCATGCGGTCATCCAATCAAATATTCATAACAGTTATAACTATAATTCATCTTGTTAACGTAATAATATCTAAATTTTCGATCCAAAATTGGATTGGAATCATTGGATCGTGTGCCTATTTTCTCTCTCATCATATATTATTTCAGAATCTGTACCACAGCAGCATGATCTCATATTCACATCATTAACTAATAATAATGTATACAAGAAATAAATATTATATATGTGAACGATACAGATAAAGATATATAGAGTGGTCCTCACTCTGAATACATGTGAGAGATGAAGTTATTTTAAAGGTTCCATGATGGTTATATGAATACAAAGCCAACAAAAATAACAATCAATGGACCTACTCATCTTCAGCTGCATTTCTTGGCTAGTCATCATTGATCTTTAGCGTTTATACATGGTACTTCATTCACATGTGGATCTTTACATTTTTATTTTAGTAATTCTGAAATAAACGAGGAATCGATTTTTTCCCGACAACTCGTTTCGAGTGTCCCTTCAATGCAGTAGTCTATTTTTTGACTTTCATTTTTATTTTTTTTAATCGTAAGCGTAATGGAGCAGAAGGTGACGGGCTCGGAGGACGAGTCTGGAGAGCCACTCCGTGACGGGGCGGCGTTGATCCCGATCGTTATCTCATCGACGACAGATTCGAAGGGAACGGAGTCGGAGGAGGCGATGGCCTGAAGGCTACGGAAGGGCAAGGCGTCAATGGAGGGGCACCCTAGAGTTCCGGCGAAGGGACGAGACGTGGAGATGGCCCGAGTTTCATGGAAGACGCACGTAGATCGGGTGGCAGCCTCGGAAGGCCACATGCCCACGGGACATGGGCAGGAACCCTCGTACGGGCTGGACCCGGGCAAGCCAGGCCGACGTGGCCCAATGGGCTGCCCGGTACGGGACGGGCTCGGGTCGGACCGTGCAGCCAGGTCTGTTCAGGCGTCAGACTAGGGTCTAGTTGTGCAGCCGGGGTCGGGTCGGGGAACTCGGGTGGACCTACCCGGGCCAGATCAGGTTATGAGGCTAGGGCAGGGTTTTACTCGGTTAGGCGCGGCTCCGGCGGGTCAGACGGCCCTTGATGACGCAGGTTTCAACCCGTTCGGATCACGGGGATCTCCGGGATCCGGGAGGACTGATCAGGTGGGAATTTTAGGCTCCCAAATGGGATCGATGAGGATCAGGGAGGTGGTGGTACCAGTGCAAGAGGTCACGGGACGGGGTAACCTGTACCGGTTTGCAATGGCGGCCAAGGTCCTTACGACGAAGAAGGTCTACTGGAAGTCTGTGGTAGACAGATTGGAGGATGCCTGGGGAATGAAAGTGGAAGTCAAACCCTTGAAGGGGGGGTCTTATAGCTTTCTTCTTCAGGACGACAAAGGAAAGGGAGAGAGTCCTTCTAGGGGAGCCATGGTCGTTTTGGGATTCCCTAGTACTATTTACAGACTTGCGAGCTCACATGCAGGTTCAGGACCTAGAATTCCATCACTTCTCAGTCTGGGCGCGGGTCTCCAATTTGCCAGTTGGGGCGTGGACAAGGGATGTGGGATTCCGTGTGGGAAATGCCCTGGGTGTTTGCCAGGGAGTGGATGTTGATAAGGATGGTTTCTGCTGGGGCGATTTTATGAAGATTAGGATTAAAGCGGACATAAGAGTCCCCCTGCAGAGCCAACTCTGGTTTCGGCTGTCGGTGTCTCAGGTACGTACCCGTCTGGTGATCTCTTATAAACAATTGCCTGAACATTGCTTTGGATGTTGTTGTGCGGGCCATCTGTTTCCTGTCTGCCCAGTGGTAGGTAGGAAAAGAGGTCCATCGCTAAAGGCACCGGCGGACCCCATATCTGGGATGGAGAGAGCGAAACATGGGAAGGCAATGCCAGGTACAAACTGGACGTATGTTCGAGGCTATGGAAGTGGGGGTGTCAGGATTGGGGAGCCACACACTCCCCCACAGAGTAAGGAGCGATGGGTACAGGGGCAGCAAGACTATTACAGGGAGGAGGAGGCGCCGACTAGCTGGCTCCCTAGGGAGATGTCGCCATCCCTGTCTGGAAAGAAACGAGGCGATAGGGAGGAGGACCCTGAAGAGGAAACAGGATCAACAAACTCAGAGGGAGCATCGAATGTAATGGTTGTTGGGGGGGGGGGCAAGCACCCCCGCCTCCAGGAATGAGAGTCTGGAGACCCAGGAAGGGTTTGGTCGACTGTATCCCCTTCCTGGCAGTTTGGTGGTAGTGGTTCTGCCAACAGTCGATGAGATACTCCCCTACCACTTCGGGGTCAACATTCCCGCGTTCAGGAGCCCTACAGTTATCACTTAAGGGAGGACGACGCACGCTGACATACCGGGGGAGCTATCGGTCCACCATTGTTCGATGTTCAACTGGTCTGCTCGATCAGTATTTATAGTTGGAGCATAATGTATCGGTATCCCTGGATGCTATCGCAGTCAACCCCCCCCCCCCCCCCCGACGACCTCTATGCATATGAGCACAATTTATTTCTCAGCACTTCTGTTTATTTCTTTTCGAACTATTGCTTTGTAAGGTATTCGTCGACATACGAACACCTAGGTACCTTTACTTATTAATGATACTTCCAGTTCCTCTAAAAAAAATTAATAAATCAGAGAAATCCAAACTAAAGTGAACAAACCAAAGGTCAAACGCTAAGGTATTGAAAACAAGTTCTAACATTAGAGACCGAAAGAAAGGAGAAACTTACATTTGAATATAAATATCTAAATACCGAAGTGTTTTACTGAGATAATACGAAAGTGATATTGCGATATCTTTCGAAGAAACCGGTATATCGAATCTAAACGGGAAGGTAGGACAGAACTGGCTCATTTACGGAGTGGCGCCTAGGCGGACTGTATACTCTCCCAAGTTACTAACGTACGTCGTCCTTCCTAAACTGATATAGCAGGGCTCCAAGAACACTAGAGTGGTAGCCCCCGAGGTGGTAGAAGAGTATCGTGTCATATCTTCGTGGAACCACTGCCACCCTACGTCCAGTGAGGCGATGTTGTTGGCCGACCCCCCCACTAGACCACACTCTTCATTGATCAAAGCGAGGGTGCTTGTAGCAACCCGCTGCTAAACGAGATGCGCCCTCGGAGCGTGTATAGATCCCTTTGACTTCATGTCCTGATCCTTCCTTATTGGCTGCTTCTGTTCTGTTGGAAGAGAGGATGTAGCTATGTCACAGGTAGCACCGGGTGTTCCTCCGCCCAGCTCCTTAGAAATGAGTGAGAGTAACCCCTGGGAAATGGCGGGTGAACTCGAGGACCTCAGCCTCAAAATGAGGACTCACCCGGGGAGCCCAAACAATTCTCCATGACGAGAAAAGATCGATCTTGTGTATCCGAGTCTCATGTCGAGTAGTTTATTCTAGCGGGGAGAAATCGAGCTCGGCCCATCAACAAAGTCTCCTCAGCTACCGCATCCCCTTTACCTTTTCAGTGTGTTGGCCTTGGTGACACATTAGTAAAATTAAGTGTCGGTTGACAAAAAGACCCCTAAGGTATGCCCAATTAGCGCCTGGGACCACCCTTCTATGACGAGCCTGGGAAAAGGTTGATCTTGGGTCTACCAAGGATAAAAGAAACGACCGCCTATCCCTGCGGTCCGAGGGTAGGCCGACATCAAATGTTTGACATAGTTGTAACCAAAAAAGTGATCTGGAAGACGTTCATAAGATATATCCAATAACCTCCAACCATGATACTTGGTCAATCGAAACCACAACTAGCTCTAGAGTGGAAGACAAAATCCACTCGTATCCTGATCTACATGAAGTCTCCCCAACTCATGCCATTAGCATCATCGTCTATCTCCATACAAATACCAAGCGCACTCCCAATCGAAAGCCGACGCCCTTATTCCAAGCTCCCACCTGTAGGTTAGAGATATGATCCTACATCGAGAAATGGGTGAAAGTCATATCTCGGGGCCTTAGCTCCACAAATAGTACAATGGAACGAAGAAAAGCCCATGACTCCCCAGCCAAACCTCGAGCTCGTTCTCTTGCCATCCGGAACAAGAAACCCACAACCTCATCCTCCTAGGGACGGGCTTCCACATCCTGGAGCTGTCATAAGTCATAGAGCCATTCGACCAGGGTCTGTCAAAAAAACGTCTTGTGGTCATCACCTCTATTGCTATTACATACATGAAATTGAGACCCCATCCGCAGATCTTCGTCAGGGGTACCACTACTTCCCTAATGCCTAGGCCTCTTAGTCTTGTACCCAAGTCTCCTAGATGAAGTTGTATATTGTCTTCAAATGTGAAAGGGTTCTTTCCCCGATTCTAGTAATCCTACTGAAATCCAACCGTTCATAGGTCTCCACGCTTCGAACCTAGTAAGGGATAGTACTTCAGAGCCGATTGGGCCCCGTTTGGTTTGGTCTTATAAAAGGAAGAGCTCCACGGTTGACCTACATTGTCCAAAATCCCATATGTCCAGCCCAAATGTTCCTAGGCCCATAAGAACTTTTTCAGCCCTAGGCGGCCCAAGATGGTCCGACTCAGTCATCCCCACATGGTTCCTCTGTGAGGAGGAGCCCTAGGGAGGGCCCGTTCTTTTCAGTATCCTATTAGTAACAGTTATAGCTTTAAAAGAACTGCAAACGTATTGTTCAAAGTCTGTTCTTATCTTTAGTAGACAGAAATTCTCCTATTGTATATTTATATAGTTGATTTTTTTATTAATAATATTGTACCTTTCGGTATAAATAAATAGGGGGGCTTATCAGGACTGAGGTTACAATTGTGTCTGATTATAGTGGATCATCCAATCCATATTTGATGCATGAACAATAACCCGAATAGCATTTATTTGGATTTGCCTGAATTTGTTATTTTGGGCTTATGAGAATATAGATGTGGCCCATTGCAAAGAACTCTTCCTCTCAACTACTATACCCCTTATATTGGGCCTTAGGAAATTTTATTGTCTCAAAATATGTATCGTATTCATTTCATGTAGAGAATCATGACAACTCCAATCAATAGTTGATAGAAACATTTCTTAGGAGTATATGTAACAATAATGATAAGGGGTAATTCCTTAAACTATCCACACGAAAATCGATCAAGAACGTGTCATGAGTTATACAATACTTTGGTCATGGTTTTCTATTAGATTTTGAGGTAAAATAATATATTTGCGCCTGCAGAGTTTAAAGAAGTCCTAGTATCCAATCTTCACATTATTCAAGTGGCTCCTACATTTAAGATTTTATTACTCTTTGTTAGGGTTTAAGAGTTTTGCCGCCATCCATACCTTCATGGTTATGGGTATGGCAAGACAATTGCCATAGCCTATGCCATGGTTCTTTCTCTCTCTTCTTTCCAACCTCTTCTTTGTACTTTTCTCTTGGATCCTGCGAAACTTTCTTCTGCTAGGGTTTCTTTCTAGCCTTCCTTAGTCACCGCGACGTTGGCTGTCTCCCGTCACCAACGAAGCTTCTCCCGATTTGATCCGGTCTCTCTTTTTCCTCGGGAGTTTCCGTCTCTACAACCGTCTTCCCTGACACTACCGTCGTCGTCCTTGAAGCCGTCGTCGGCCCTGTTGCTGTCGCCTCTTCTGATGCCGCCGTTGTCTCTGATGCCGCCGCAAACCCTACAGACGTCCGTAGAGTCGCAGCCAACACGTCCTTCTCCCTGGCCTCCACCGCCGCAACCGCCTCGTCCCCTTTCACGATTATGGCTCTAGCTAACCAAAAGGGTCTTTTTTATGTTGTTTGAGTTTGCCTTTACAGGATTAATGTCTATTGATCAGAGAATCAAGGAGTTCTCCAGGGAGGGGAGCATTGGGGACTAGCCCGACCAAGACGATGCTTTGCCTCCCACCATCATCTCTACCGTCGAGGTCCTATAGGATCTCCGGTATCCCGTTCCCCCTCACCGTCTTCTTTCAGTACCCAAGGGGAGTCAAGTTACCGTCTGTGACGGTTCTGATATTCAAAAGATCTCATTGCCCAAGGGACGTCAAAATACCGTCTATAACGGTTATGATATTACAAGAATCAGTGAACCGTTGTTCGCTAGTACTATCCTTCTGATGATCGGGGAGCCTGTTCCCCGAGCCACGATAATATAATCAATTTCAAGTTATAAAATTGCACCCTTCGTTTTCAAAACATCCTATCTTCACTTCAAACTTTCAAAAAAATGCCTCATTTTCGTGAGATATAATAATTTTTTTTTAATCATAATTGAAAATAATTTTTTTTATATATAATTGTTTTTATGAAATATGAATTTTTGAAAAATTATCACTATAAATTTGAATTATTTTTTTTACTAATATTTATCAAAATAATATAATTTATTTTTAAAAATAAATAAATAAAAGAATAGAATATTTTTGTAAATAAATTTTCATAAGTTAGTTAAAATGAAATTATTTTAAAAAATTAAATTCATTTTGAAGAAATAAATAATAAATTTGAATAGGAAAATTATTATATATATATATATATATATATATATATATATATAATCTGAATGAACAAATAGGTGAGACACATTGTATATTATAGACTAATAATAGAATAATTTTTTTTCACAGAATTTACTTAAACAAAATTTAAACTGAAAAATCTAAATATTAATTTTATAAAATTATAAAACTTGAATTATTACTTTTAATTATCAACCAAAAAGTTGGTTTGGAGATGGACAAACAAAATGGTAGTGTAGGGATTTTTGAAAAATGGAAACCCCGTGGGCATGACACATAACTAAGAGTAGGTCCAGTAGTCGTTGCAGTGTTGTGGTTTGCGAGCTATTGTAGGCCCTGCTACGGCTTGCTCTCACGGCAAGTCATCGCTGGAGCCATGGTTTGGACAACCGTCGCAAGCTGTCGCCTCAGGAATCTGCCATGATGCGACGAGTCGTCGTTGGCCCAACGGTTAGTCGGCGGGTCTGTCCCACGCCAACACGTGGCGTCGACTGAATTCTAAATAACCCTAAATTTTTTCTATAAATACACAACTACCCCTACCCCAATTTACACCTCTCTTCTACACTACAATTCATCTTTCATTTTCTTCTCTCTCAAACTTCGTTATCGAATTTTATCCTTTTAATGATGGATATGTTTCCAACGTTGGAAGAGTTAGAGAAAATGACCCCTGAAGAAATCAATGAGACGATGACAAGGGTGGCTACATCAGCGACGCTACGTATTGAGAATCGGCTTTTGGGAAGTATACATCCAAGGGCAGAAGATGAGGCCGAGGGTTCAACCTCGACGACGCCACCAAAGCGGAGAGTGATAGAGCTCAATTGAGCCGAAGGAAACGACCGCTTCATTGCTGAATACTTTGTGCCTAATCCGGTGTACGGCGATCAAAAAATTCGTCGACGCTTCCAGATGTGGAGGGGACTTTTCATATGGATCATGAATGCATTAAGTGACAAGTACGCGTATTTCCGTCAAAAACAGGATGCTACAGGGAAGCATTCCTTCTCTCCACACTAGAAGTGCAGGGTAGCACTTCATTAGCTCTTTTATGGAGGTCCCGCCGATGCCGTTGACAAGTACATGCGAATGACGGAGAGCACTGCTTTGGAATGCGTCAAGAAGATTTGATTTTGCGTCATCACTATTTTTGGGCGGACATATATACGACGCTCGACCGAGGAGGATACACGTCGTCTATTGGAAATCAACGAATTGCGCGGCTTCTTGGGGATGATAGGGAGTCTCGACTACATGCACTGGGATTGGAAGAATTGTCTTGTGGCATGGGCTGCACAATTCTCTAGCTAGGACCACGGCAACGTCCCCACAATCCGAAACCGAGCCCGAGCCGCCGTCCATTCCACGCGCCGCTCCTGACCCAACGCGCCAACGCCGTCCGCCACCGTCCTCCTTCCCTTATGGTGAGCGTCGGAAATGAGCTTTGGTCGCCGGCGGTGCCTTCGCCGGTGACCGGCCAGACTCAAACCGAAACTTTCTCCCTTTCTTCTTCTTCGTTCTCGAGTTTTCTTGCGGATCAGAGCAGTGAAACCGATTTCTGTTTTGAATCCAGATCTGGACGAGTTGAATCTGTGACTTCAGAAACTAAAAGAAAAAAAAATAGGAAAAGAAATCAAACTTGAGTTTTAAAAGGGAAAACAAGTTAGACAAAGAAAACTAGTTCTGTTTTAAGTAAAAGGACTCGTTTTCGAACCTGAAAACCGACGTTTAAACTGGACGTTAAACGGACTTAGAACGTGACAAAGGTGGAACGGTAAATAGGTTACATCGGGAAGCGTGCCACGAAACATGTACCTTGAGAATCGTGTCACGAAACCCGTAGCTTGGGATCCGTGCATTGGGACCTGTGCCTCGTGAAACGTGCATCGGGTTCTGTGCTCGGGTGCCCGAACCCGATTAGTCGTAATCCCGCTTTTAGGCCGCTCGAGTCTAAAAGACAACTTTTGAACTTAAATTGAAACCGTCGTAACCTTCTAAACTAATTTGTGAAACTGGTTTTAATTGTGGCTTTTGTTTTAAATTAGAGTCCGGCTTCGATCGAAGAGAAGACCGGAGACCTAGACGCGGACTTCGCCCTAGAAGACGGTGTTGGCTCGGTCGTTAGCAGCTAGGAGACATTGTTGTGGTATCGTCTTGAGGTAGGGAAAGTAGCGATACCGCTTTAATTACGGTAAGTTACTAGTATGCATGCTAGGAAATAATAAAACCGGAAAGATCACAGTTTGGCATGTAGGATACGAACAACTAGCGTAGACGTATAAACTGTGAACAATTACGATTTATGTCTTGGGAATTGTCGTGCTGGTAGATTCGGGCCATGTAGTGCCCGTAGGGTTGTTTGTTGTGTGTATCTGTTTGGTGCTATGTGTTGTTTGAACGGATATTAAATAACAAAAACGGAAACGAATAGAATTGAACTAGCGATGCATGTTGATGACCTATGTGGTTATTTCCTGTTTAGTTGATATGTTGAACTGTGGGATGGTTAGGGATTTGATACCGGTTAAGCCGGTGGGGTTACCGGTTAAGTGTTGGTAAGTACGTAACGATTTTGAGTGTTTAAGGGTCTAGTAAGAGTATATTCGGTGTCGCATGTTGTGACTGTGTGTGGGCAAGTGTGTCATGTTTGATGATGTGAATATTTGGTTGTGATATGACCGAGTGAGTGATAGACCGGCTGTGTGCTATGTTGAGATGGTCCGGTTGGAATGCCGAGACCATCAGTGGATTGTGCAGTGGGTCTATGACCGGGTGAGTGATAGACCAGCTGTGTGCTATGTTAAGATGGTCTGGTTGGTATGCCGAGACCATCAGTGGATTGTGTTGTGTGTTAAACCCTGGTTGTGTGTTCCAAGAGACGGCATAGCCGAAGTAGTACCTACACCGAGGGATAGTTCCGGTGTAGGGTACCGAGACCAAGGATGGCGTGATCAGTACCCCTATGATTCGTAGCCCGGGACGGGGTTGACCGAAGGGTGTACCGGTTCGGTACGTATGATTGCCCTTCGTTTGTGTGAGGAGGAAGACATCGGACCGAGGGATTTCCGATAGAGGATGTTACCCTTCGTCTGTGTGAGGAGGAAGATATCGGGACTGATGTTGTGTGGTCCAGTACGATATAAGTGTGTGCATCCGGTGGTGTGGGCTTATGCCGTTTTATGATATCTGTGTGTGTCTTGTTGTGTGCCGGTTCAGTACGTATGTTGAGTAGTGCCCTTCGTTTGTGTGAGGAGGAAGACATCGAATTGAGGGATTTCCGGTCGAGGATGTTACCCTCCGGCAGACAGTCAGACTGGTCAGGAAGGTGACCGAGTGGGGATGAGATCAGAGTGGTGCAACGGAAGCGCGGTGGACCCATAATCTACAGGTGTCGCACTCTTCCGTTTTCTTCTACTCCTGTTGAGAAGTAGGCTTAAGAGTAAAGCCTTGAGACGGCCCTTTTGTTCTGATACCCCAGTTATGGGTGAGTTGGTTTGACAATGTACGTGCCATGCGCATGAGATTAGGGTGGTTTGATCGTTCTTGGGGGCCTTCTTGTATTGGACTACAACTGTGTATTATGTGTAGATCGATGTGTTGTATTGTGGTAAGTTGGCTCGGTTGGTATGCCGTGGTTGAATTATTGCATTGTGATGCGTGAGACTTTCTTGAGGTACGTTCCAAGAGAAGTTGTATTTCGGTATAGGGTATCCACACCGACGAGTTGTTCTTGGTAAGTTGTGTCGATGAGCGGCTTGGGGTGATGTGTTCGCCATGGTATGGTTGCATAGTACTGCATGTGTGTTTTAATATCCCGAATGACTTGAAGATATCCGACCGAAGGCATGCCGGTCCGAGATGTGAGCTTGAGTTTTGCCCCGATGTGTTTTCCGGGAAGACCCCTAGACCGATGAGGCATTTCGGTATGGTGTGACAAGGCCGAGCCGTAGGAATTCGGCCCATTATTCTGGGATACCAGAGGTGACATTGCTTGCCGTTGTGACTTGGTGTTTGATCTGTATCGGCTGCGCTGACTGCTTTGACAAGCAAGGGAACGGAACTTGTGCGAACTGATGAGGGTGAGCACTCCTTTTCCGAGCTGAAGGCTCGTGTGACACCCGACTAAGTACGTTGTGGTTGACGAGTATGTGTTGTGTATGGTAGAGGTGTGAGTACCTCACCAGGAACACGGAAACAAATCGCCGAGTACGACAACCATAGCGCTTTCAGGCCAGTAACACTATCGCACCGTACGAAGCGTTGGATGGTAGGTCGGGTCAACTGCCCAAGCAGGGCACACTGGAGGATTTACAGTTGACCTCTGTGGTCCCTAGTTGCTAGAAAAGGCGACTGGAAGGTCATGTGGGTTGTGAACGATTGAGAACCGCGCAGAGTCGACGCGGAAGCGCGAAATTAAGGTGCGTACGGGGTATCCGATCTGTTCGGACCCCGAGGAATTGGTTTTGTGTTTGGTCAGTGTGTGGTGACTTTGGAAGGAACGACTTGTAATCTGTTTGAGTTTAGTGTTGCTTCCTTGTGTTATTGTGAGGGGTTGGACGTTGACTTCTTGTTTCGCTGTGTATGCGATACTTGGTTAAACGAAGTGAGTAGTCGAGGAGAAGTGTCGGTGGTGGGGATCTGTTTTAAGTGTGATATGAGTCTTGTCGAGGTGACATCAATACCGAAGGACGGTTCCGGTATAGGGTGTCCCGACCAAAGCTACGAGTGTCGTTGCGACGTCTCTATTGACAGAGGATTCCGGTATCGACTAACTGGATTAAGCGTCCCGTGTGCATGAGGGACAAAGGACTGAGAGTTAAGCGGACGTTCCCTGAGATAGGGTCAAGTAGAACGCGTTCGTTTTAAATTTCAAGGACGAGATTCTTTTAAGGGGGTAGACTGTAAAGACCAACTCGGTAAATTTATTTACAATTTATATTTTACTCGTTGGAACACCGTAGGTGGAAAGCGGGTTAAAATTTTGGAACGAGCGCGATCGAAAAAGAAAAGAAATTCTTTTGTTTGAAAAGAAAAAAAAAGAGATGAACCGTGCAGACCCGACCGAACCGGACAGACCCGGCCGAGCCAGGCCAACCCGATCAGCCCTCCTCGCTCTGGGCCAGCTCTTCCTTTTGGGCTGTGCGCGTCAGAGGCCCATAGGCTGTCAGAAGCCCGTAATCTTCGGCCCGCCCTTATAAGCTCACGTTTAGGGTTCAGAAACCCTAAACGTTGTTTCTTCGTCCTCAACGCGTCCTCTCCCTCCCTTCGATCCCGCCTCCTCTCTCTCCCTCTCCAGCTCTCCACTTCACGCCCCTCTCCATCCAAATCGCTACTCCGCCGTCTTCCTCTCGCCACACTCAGCCCCGCCTCCCCCTTCTCCATGCGAAACCACGGCCGAGTTCGCCGTAGCCTCCTCCTCCGTCATCGCGCGTCGCCGTCCGCCACCGCCCTTGTCCAAACCTCCCCCTCCTCTCCGTTCTTCTCAAACCGCCGGCGCCACGCCCTCGCACTGAAGCCCCTCTCTTCCAGCGCCGTCCGAAACCGAGCCCGAGCCGCCGTCCCTTCCACGCGCCGCTCCTGACCCAACGCACCGACGCCATCCACCACCGTCCTCCTTTCCTTATGGTGAGCGTCGGAAATGAGCTTTGGTCGCTGGCGGTGCCTTTGCCGGTGACCGGCCAGACTCAAACCAAAACTTTCTCTCCTTCTTCTTCTTCGTTCTCGAGTTTTCTTGCGGATCTGAGCGGTGAAACCGATTTCTATTTTGAATCCAGATCTGGACGAGTTGAATCCGTGACGTCTGAAACTAAAAGAAAAAAAAGGAAAAGAAATCAGACTTGCGTTTTAAAAGGGAAAACAAGTTAGACAAAGAAAACTGGTTCTGTTTTAAGTAAAATGACTCGTTTTCGAACCAGGATCGAACCTGAAAACCGACGTTTGAACTGGACGTTAAGCGGACTTAGAACAGGACAAAGGTGGAAAGGTAAATAGGGTACCTCGGGAATCGTGCCACGAAACCTGCTCCTCGATAATCATGTCACGAAACTCGTACATTGGGATCCGTGCATTAGGACCCGTGCCTCGCGAAACATGCACCGGGTTCTGTGCTCGGGTGCCCGAACCGGATTCGTCGTAATCCCGCTTTTAGCCCGCTCGAGTCTAAAAGACAACTTTTGAACTTAAATTGAAACAGTCGTAACCTTCTAAATTAATTTGTGAAACCGGTTTTAATTGTGGCTTTTGTTTTAAATTAGAGTCCGGCTTCGATCGAAGAGAAGACCGGAGTTAAACCCATACGCGGACTTCGCCCTAGAAGACGGTGTTGGCCCGGTCGTCAGCATTTAGGAGACGTTGTTGTGGTATCGTCATGAGGTAGGGAAAGTAGCGGATACCGTTTTAATTACAGAAAGTTACTAGTATGCATGTTAGGAAATAATAAAACCGGAAAGGTCATAGTTTGGCATGTAGGATACGAACAACTAGCGTAGACGTATAAACTTTGAACAATTGCGATTTCTGTCTTGGGAATTGTCGTGCTGGTAGATTCGGGCCATGTCGTGCCCGTAGGGTTGTTTGTTGTGTGTATCTGTTTGGTGCTACGTGTTGTTTGAACGGATATTAAATAACGAAAACGGAAACGAATAGAATTGAACTAGCGATGCATGTTGATGACCTGTGTGGTTATTTCCTGTTTATTTGATATGTTGAACTGTGGGATGGTTGGGGATTTGATACCGCTTAAGCCGGTGGGGCTACCACGTGGAGTGTGGAGACGGTAAGTGTTGGTAAGTACGTAACAGTTTTGAGTGTTTAAGGGTCTAATAAGAGTATATTCGGTGTCCCATGTTGTGACTGTGTGTGGGCAAGTGTGCCATGTTTGATGATGTGAATATTTGGTTGCAATATGACCGGGTGAGTGATAGACCGGCTGTGTGCTATGTTGAGATGGTCCGGTTGGAATGCCGAGACCATAAGTGGATTTTGCAGTGGGTATATGACCGGGTGAGTGATAGACCAGCTGTGTGCTATGTTAAGATGGTCCGGTTGGTATGCCGAGACCATCAGTGGATTGTGCTGTGTGTTAAACCCTGGTTGTGTGTTCCAAGAGACGGCGTAGCAGGAGTAGTACCTACATCGAGGGATAGTTCCGGTGTAGGGTACCGAGGCCAAGGATGGCGTGATCAGTACCCCTATGATTTGTAGCCCGGGACGGGGTTGACCGAAGGGTGTACCGGTTCGGTACGTATGATTTCCCTTCGTCTGTGTGAGGAGGAAGACATCAGACCGAGGGATTTCCGATCGAGGATGTTACCCTTTGTCTGTGTGAGGAGGAAGATATCGGGACTAATGATGTGTGGTCCAGTACGATATAAATGGCTGTGTGCATCCGGTGGTGTGGGCTTATGCCGTTTTATGATATCTGTATGTGTCTTGTTGTGTGCCGGTTCAGTACGTATGTTGAGTAGTGCCCTTCGTCTGTGTGAGGAGGAAGACATCAGACTGAGGGATTTCCGGTCGAGGATGTTACCCTTCGTCTGTGTGAGGTGGAAGATATCGGGACTGATGTTGTGTGGTCCAGTACGATATAAGTGGTTGTGTGCAATTCGCTTAGTGCATCAAACGACGTTGGGACTGTTTTACGATATATGTGTGTATCTCGCTGTGTGCCCTTTCTTGCTGTTTGACGTTGTGCAATTCGTTTAAGTATGTTTATGACTTTGTGAAAAGTGATCGGTAACCGGGTGTTGTGACCGAGGCTTTGTGTACAGGTGCGAATTAAGTGGACCGGGCTGTGATAGCCGGAAAGTTGGAAATGGTTACACTATGTGTCAGGGTGGGTCTGTTGTGTGCGCTGTGTGTGTTGTTGGGCTTTGTGCATTGTCTGTTGTGTATGCCGTGCATGCGGTCTAGCTTTGTACCTTGGGTTAAGTGTGACTTTGGGCTCGTGAGAGTGTTTGGGGACTCGAGTTGGTTGTACCTAATTCCTGTGTTACAGTGCAAGTTCACATGTGTGGTCGGTTGTGAGATAACCGTAGGTGTCGTTCATTGAAAATTGTAGGTGATGGGTGTTAAGAGCTAGTTGTGGAAAGTGGTATGAGTTCGGTTCGTTGTGAGTTTGTGTTACGGGTTGTGCCTGATGGAAGGCTAAGTGTTGTCTTGGAGTAATCGGTTATTTTGTTCTTAACAATTGTACTTTACTAGTATGTCCTAATTGGACGGTTACCCGTGGTGATGAACTGTGGTTCAGAACCTTAACTATTTTTCCTACAGATCGTAATCTCACCCCCTTACTTGTTGTGTTTCAGGTGTTGAGCGGGATCTGTACTAGCAGGATTCTAGGAGATGGGGAGCTAGCGAGGGTTTAGCTAGTGTCTAGCGACGCACCGTTAACTGTTAACTTTTTTTTACCGTTGTTTTTATCGAGCTGTGACTCGCGACATTGTTTACAGTTTTGAACTACTATTTGAGACTTATTTTGGCTTACTTTCATTTAAACTTATTATCGTTTTAGTTCACGTCTCGAGTCCGGCAATACCAGATTTGGGGCGTGACAATTGCATCCCAAGACCTATGGATATGACATGCTTTTTTCGAAACACCGGGCTCAAACAACGACATCAACGTGCTCAATAGTTCTACATTGTTTCACCATGCCTGTCAAGGCTTCACTCTAGATGTTAAGTTCACGGTCAAAGGTAAGGAATACACAACCCCTTCTTACTTGACCGATGAAATTTATCCTCCTTGGGCTACATTTGTGAAGACAATACCGGCACCACAAATGGCGAAGCAAAAGTGCTTTTCTAGAGTCCAAGAAGCGTAGAGGTTGGATATCCAACGGAAATGTCTCCAAAGGACCACAGATCATCGGGACGGAACCAGTAACAAGTAACATATCGTACCGGAAACGCACATCGGCCTAGATATCTTCCCGGAACTAACCCCTCGGGGTAAACAGTCACACGCCATACCGGAAACGCACATCGGCCTAGACGTCTTCCCGAAAACGCACATCGGGGTACATAATCATATACCATACCGGAACTGCACATCGGACTAGGTATCTTCCCGGTATGTCCACCTCGGGGTTCACACTCACATCAAACCGGAACCGCACATCGGTCTAGATGTCTTCCCGGCATGTCCACCTCGGGGTGCACACTCGAAACACACGAAAGCATAACACACACAATACAGTCACACACAATGTCAAACCAAGCTTAACATCATTACTTACCAATCACACCCATCGGTCTATCACTCACCCGATCATACCATTAAGCACAATCAATACCCATTAAAAAAAACATTCAACCAATCATATCACATTCGTTTAATTGATTCAACCAATCATAACACGAATCAATCATTCACATCACGATTATCGTAGTTCAATTAATCTAGTTTGACTATTATGTTATCCTAAGAACAGAACAAGCATCGACCTTAAGCGAATAAACATCAGTACACACAATCAACAAACAATCCTAAGGCTCGACATGGCCATTCTACGAGCACGACAATTTTCCAAGATATTGAGAGCGATTAATCTAGTGAATCACATCCTATATGCATACTAAGACTCGTCCGGTTATTATCATAATTGAAAAGCGGTTATTCTAGTGAATCACATCCTATAGGCATACTACTAATGTTGTTAAATTACTCGAGGAGTTTAGTACTTTTCCCTACCTCAAGAAGAACCAACAACTACGTCTCCTAGCTGCTGACGTCCGGGCCTATCTCCGGTTTTCTCGGGCGAAGTCCAAGTCTGGGTTTAACAGGTAAAATGATCAATAAGTCCCGGTATAGTCCAAAAGTCCTCTGATTTGTCCATTTTAGTCCTTCAATTAACCATTTAAATTAATTAATTACTTAATTAAACTGCCCGACCAGGATCCGACCCGGATCCGAAAACCAGTCCTGAATCCGACCCGGTCCAGAGCCAGACCCGACCGAACCCAGAACCGACCGAACCCAGAACCGACCCGGATCCGAACCCAGACCCGACCCAGACCCGGTCCAGACCCGGACCTTATCAGACATGGGCTCAGCCTGGGCCGAAACCTGGCGTGGTCTGGCCCGAGGCCCAGCCTAGATCTGGCCTGGCCCAAGGCCCAGCCTGGTCTGAGGCCCGTGTCCTAACCTGGTCTGATCTGGATGCTCGAGCACGGCGATGACGACTAGGGTTTTGCTCCGGCCGGTTCCTGACGGTTGCGACGATGCCAAGGAGGCCCGTAGAACGCCCGACAAGGCTCGGGAGTGACGGCTGTGTTAGTTTTAGTGCCCGTAGTTCAATCCTAAATGTCCAAATGTATATATCATCGTTAGCAATAAAATTAAAGCGGATTTATATTACTTATGTGTTGGAGTAATATATCGATGTGTGCTCTGATCTATGCCCACCATGCGAATAGAACCATATATCGAGATAGATCACACTCGATGGGTCTCAAGTCAACAAAGCTTCACTAGAAGCGACTAGTATGAAAGATGGCTCTTTATGGCTTACGTTCTGTTAGTCATTGGAATGGGATTCCGTAGTCTGATCATAGATATCATGTGGGACATGATATTGGACGACCCGCCCTGAATATGTGCCATAGATTAAGTCATGAACATATTCAGTGTCGTAGCTTGTCATGTATCCTTAGACCAAGGAGTCTTTGTGATCGCTATGTAGTCAACAACTGAGTTTGACCTGAGCCTAACGTTGTCCGTAACAGGGCTTCCATAACGGCCATGATTGGCTTGGGGACGGGCTACATGAGTGACACGAAAGGCGGCTAAGGGATTTATCCCTCATACTGAGGTATGGGAAAGATATCGGTTCTCGGCCGCTTGATCGAGAGTGACTGAAAGAATAGCATGGCCATGCACATGATACTGGGTATCATATCTTCAGTCATCTCACATATCAAGGAACGATGATTGAGAATAATAAGGATGACGGCTCTATGCCTTATCTCAATCAAGATATCGGAGATAAAAGGATAATGACAGGGACGACGGAAAGGTTAGAATCGACAGGGTCGATTCGTTATGTAGTGTCAGGAAATACTAAAGTCTCGTTAGTTGCCACTTAAATAGGATCAAGTAAAATGGGATTTTACGTTGATCTATTGACATGCATAAACCTAAGGGTCACACCGGAGGATGAAACTCATTGACACATTTATGGAGAATGGCCAAAGGGGAGTTGTCTCGGGACATGACCAAAACTGGGTTTTGGGTCATGTGCCCGTAAGTGAATAGGACTTTACGGATCGAGACAAGGCTTGGAGTCTTGGGATTGAACGCGTCGGATAATGTTGGACATTTCCGGTATGGAAGGCATGGAGGCGATGAGCGAATCACGGGACCTCGTTGGAAATGGCCACGGGCCATGTTCCAAGAGGCCCATGAAAGGCCCATGCAACCAAGGCCCATGGAACTAATTAATCAAGTCTTGATTAATTAGTACTAAGTAAGCAAGACAAGGATTAAGGTGTTGGTGATTCACCACCTAACCCAATCTTGTCTTGCCATACATTGTCCTATTTACACCTTACTTGACACCATACTTGTCCCATGCCTTTAGTTGAATAAGTATGGGTTTTGTTATGTTTAAGTCATCTTTTTTCAACATAACAAACACAAGACAAGAATAGGAAACACATTTTCTATCCCTCTTCCATGCCCATTTCGGGTTTGGCTAGTTTCCACCTCCATTTTTGTGTTCTTGAGTCCTTAAAGAGAAGAACTACGTGGCTTTGATTCCCATGTGGATACGTAGGCGACTTGGAGACTCAAGCCAATCATTCGTTAACCGGTGTTCTTGTTTTGGTAAGAAATAGTGCTGAATTTTTCTCTTGTGAATCCATTCTTTGTTAGTTGTTTCATGGTTTAATCGTCTCTTGATTTTTATTGATTTTCCGCTGCGAGTTGGTTCATCTCCAACCCTACCTCGAGACCCAACAGTGGTATCAGAGCCGTGCTACCTTCGGGATTCACAAGACGGTGTTCAAAGTTTCGGTTTTGATTGAAAGTTTCGTTTTTGGCATGTTGTTTTGCTAAATTGTTTGATAACATGTTTTAAATTCTTGTTCATGGATTTAATGCATGTAAAATGAATTTTTGAAAATTATTTCAAATCTGGAAATTTTGAAAAAAATTTGATTTTTCGGGTCTCGGGAGCGGGACTCTCGTGGAGCCGAAACCAGGACCGAACGGGGCTCCGTTGGATGGAGCTAGGCCAAGCATGACCATTGGATGGTTGATATGCCAAGGCTAAAACATTTTGTTAGTTATGACGAGTTTGGAACCGTCATGACGAACTCGAAGATCAAATGTTCAAAAGTTTCATTTTTGAACGGTTTCGATAAACCGAGCATCAAAAATTTTCGAAACTTGGCTATTAATTAAAACCGGAAAATCACATGATTTTTTTATAACATGCTTGTTTGATAACACGATGTGTGATGTGATGTTGTCATGGTGTACATAATAGCCCCGAGCTCGATTTAATTATTTATCGCTTTTCACGGCCTGCGAGCCGTTAGAGTTAGCGTGTAATTATTCTTTCAAGGTGTAGTCGTCGAACCACTTTTTTGTAATATTTATTTATTCCCGACCTGTGAGTCGTGTATTAAATTGTAATATTTTACTCAAGACGAAGAAAGGGCGAAAAGGTCATTTGGTGGCTTTTCGGGTGTTGGCATCGGCTTGGAGTCGGTGGAGCTCAAGAAGCTAGTGGGAGTTAGTTTAGGGGGCTATTATGTGCACATTTATCGCTTTATGCTTGGTTTAGTTTATGCATGATTAAATCTATGTGTTTTAGAATTGCATGCTTAACTTTATTTACCGAGCATATCACCTCACATGCAAAGACAAAATTGGTTTTAATCCTTGTTTGTGAGTCCTTAGAACCGTCATTACATTAGATGTAGTTGACGGGTTCGAATGAAGAATTACATTGGATGTAATTGGAGGCATCATTACATTTGGAATGTAGTTGATGTGCTCATCGCATCTAGGATGTGCCAAAAGTTTTAAACACAACCAGACAAGTAAAAACGGGTCATGTCCGATACCTCCCAATTCTCAACACCTTACTACCTCCCCGTCCTATGGGTGTCGTGCGCCTTAGCGGAGCATCCATGGGAAAGCGGGGTAGTAGTTTTGGACGACATATGTGGGTGTCGTGCGCCTTAGCGGAGCACCTACATAGTGGCGGGTCATAGTTGAAAATTGGTGGACCCGACTACGATTCTCAGCTAGGGTTGAGCTAGGGTATCAGATAGGGTAAGCCATGTACTTAAGTACATACCCTAGCCCAGAGTCACATTGGATGTGATTGGACGGGGTCCTACCTACATAGCTCGATTGAGTGGTGAGCCTTCGTTCAGCTTGATCGAGTGAATCAAGGATCTTGGTTTTAGATTCTAAAGGTATAGAATCGATTGTTGGTGTTTAAGCTTGATCTTCATAAAATTTATTCAGTTTACTGATTGAATTTTATCTGTTGTAGATCAAATGGAAAATTCAGCGAACATTAATAGTTTGTCATTAAAAACCATTCTTGACAGGGTCATACTAAATGGGACAAACTATTTGGACTGGTACAGAAATTTGAGGATAGTCCTCAAGTCTCAACGCAAAGAATATGTTCTTGACAAGGCTGTCTCTAAGACCATATCAGAGTTACATGAAGTGTCATTAATTGCTGAGAAGAATATATCAGGGATGTGGGATCCAAGGATATTCTGATGGTCAACAAGGGAATTGGAAGTGGCAAGGGCGGGGACCATGCGCACTTGGCAGGAAAGATGAGACACCTGAGAATGTCTACTTCTACTGCCAACAGCCTGGTCATTGGAACCGGGATTACAGGAAGTTCACGGCTGATATGAAGAAGGGCAGTGGGACTGCGCCTTCATCAAATAGCCTGGATGATCTGAAGAAGGGCAGTAGGACTGCGCCTTCATCAGGAAACCTGGATGATCTAAGGAAGGGCGGTGGGACCGTGCCTTCATCTGATATTAACTCTATAGAGCTACATCTCTCTACTTCCAAAGATTCATGGGTATTAGATACCAGGACTGAATCTCACACATGCACTTATATATGGTGGCTGAAAGTAGGAGAGGTTTGGAAAGCACGAAGTGGACCTCAGAGTTGTGGCAACTGCTGTAGGATCCATGAGTCTTGCTTTGACAAGAGGCCTTGTCTTAGTATTGTATAATGTATATTGCATACTTACTTTTAGTAGGAATATTATATATGTATCCATGTTTGACAAGGAAGGATATAATGTTAATATTGGAAATGGAGTTTTCAATGTTCTATGCAATGATATGTTTTATACCAGTACTGACTTGGTTGGAGGATTGTACATATTAGATATGGGTAACAATGCCTCAAGTTCTATATATTCCGTTAATACCAAGAGGTCTAAATTCAACGATTTAAACCAAACTCTGTTATGGCACTGTCATTTAGGTCGCATAAACAAGTAGCACCTATCAGCACTTCAGAAGTGTGGACTTTCAGGTTCATTCGAATTCCATTCGATCGATAGGTGCAAGGTTTGTTTGATGGGAAAAATGACTAAAGTGCCCTTTTATCGATCGCGATGAAAGGGCGGGTGAATTATTGGGGCTGATACACTCGAATGTGTGTAGACCAATAAGTTCACTTGCCAGGAGGGGTTTTAGCTATTTTAGCACATTTACTGATGATTACAGTAAATATGGTTATATCTATTTGCTGAGACATAAGTCTGAAGCTTTTGATAAATTCAAAGAGTTTAAGACTAAAGTAGAAAACCAGCTCGACAAAGGTATTAAGGCACTTCGATTGGATCGAGGTGGAAAATACTTGACCACAGAGTTATTAGATCATATAAAAGAGAATGGGATCCTTTTGGAATGGACTCCTCCTGGGACACTGTAGATGAAAGGTGTAGCCAAACGGAGAAATCGGACATTGTTAGACAATGATCCGTTCCATTATTAGTTGGACTGATCTCCCAATCTCTTTCTGGGATTATGCTCTAGAGACGACCGCATTCATAGTGAATCGGGCTTCGACGAACGGTGTGGAAGGGATACTATTTTAAAATGGTACGGGATGATGCCCGCTTTGTCCTTCCTAAAGATTTGTGGTTGCGAGGCTTATGTGAAACATTTGGTTTCGACTAAGCTCGAACCAAGATCTGAGATATGCACCTTCGTGTGGTATCCCAAAGCAACAAGGGGATACTACTTCTACAATCCCAGTGAGAACATGGTGTTCGTCGCATGGGGTGGGGTCTTTATGGAAAAAGGAGTTTTGTTTCCAAAGACGTTATTGGGAGGACTGTGCATCTCGAAGAAATTCAGGATGGTACAGATCTGTCTAAACCAATTGGCAACCTAGTAGAAAGGAGCCAGAGATTGTCGTAGAGTAAGAACCAATTCCTGTTACAATTCCGGAAGGTCCAAGGCGATTTGAAAGGATCAATCCTCCACCTCCAAGATATGGTATCCGTAGGTGACAATGAAGTCATGGTGGATCACGATGATCCAGCCACCTTTCAAGAAGTCGTGGATGGGCCCAACTCCGAGTTATGGCTGGGAGCCATGAGGGAGGAAATGCAATCCATGTCGGACAACCGAGTCTGGGAATCGGTTGATCCCATCAATGGTGTGAGGACCATCAGATGCAAATGGATCTTCAAGGTGAAGATGGACATGGACGGCAACCCTCTGACCTACAAAGCTCAACTGGTGGCGAAAGGTTATAGGTAGATCCAATGTATTGACTATGAGGAAACCTTCTCCCTAGTGGCTATGGTCAAAACCGATCCAAATTCTTCTTGACATAACTGCGTATCATAATTACGAGATATGGCAAGTGGATGTCAAAACCGCTTTCCTAAATGGAAATTTGACTGAGTACGTTTGTATGTCTCGGCCCAAAGGTTTTGATGATCCGAAGAATAAGGGAAAGATTTATAAGTTGTTGAAATCCATTTATGGATTGAAACGAACTTCTCGGAGTTGGATCCTTCGTTTTGATGAAGCTGTAATTGGATTTGTCTTAATCAAGAACGAGGATGAATCTTGCGTATATAAGAAGGCTAGTGGGAGCAAGATTACCTTTCTGGTTCTCATTGAAAACGACATCCCAACCTTGCACGAGACTTAAGCTGGGTTGAGGAAGTGTTTTTCAATTAATGACTTAGGCGATGCTTCTTATATATTAGGGATTAAGATATGTAGAGATCGCACCAAGAGGATCTTGGATTTAAGTCAGGGAACCTATGTGAACAAGGCATTGAGTAGGTTCTTAGTGCTCGATTCAAAAAAAGTACTCTTACCCACTAGTCATGGCATTTATCTCAGCAAGACTCGGTGTCCTAAGACAGCTGATGAGCTGAAAAGGATGATGAGAATCCTATGAGCCTAGGGGCAGGATCGATCATCTATGCCATGACATGTATGAGACCGGACGTCTCGTAAGCCTTATGTTGTACCAGTAGACATCATTCTAACCCGGGGAAAGATGATGCTGAACTAGTCGTCGAAGGATGAGTAGACGCTAGTTTTCCAAGACAAATCCAGATGACTTTAAAAGTCAGTCAGGATATGTGTTTACGCTGAATGGCTGAGCTTTAGCTGGGAGAGCGTAAAGCAAGATACCATTGCCGAATCTACGACAGAGGCCAAGTACATGGATGCTGCAAAGGCAGCTAAGGAGGCTATGTGGATTTGGAAATTCATGGTAGGGTTGGGTGTAATTAAAAACCCATCCAGCCCGGTGAATCCATTTTGCGACAACACAAGGGCCATTGCGCAAGGTAAAAGTCCAGATCGCATAACAAATCCAAACATGTACTGCGGCGTATCCACCTCATCAGAGAAATACTGAACTAAGGTGAAGTGAAGATAACCTATATTGCTACAGATGATAACATAGCCAACCCTTTGACTAAGGCAGTGTCACTACATGAACATGTTAGACATGTAAAGTCGATGGGAACATATTGGAGTTTAGATTGGAACTAGGGCAAGTGGGAGATTGTTAGTCTTAGTGCCCGTAGTTCAATCCTAAATGTCCAAATGTATATATCATCGTTAGCAATAAAATTAAAGCGGCTTTATATTACTTATGTGTTGGAGTAATATATCGATGTGTGCTCTGATCTATGCCCACCATGAGAATAGAACCATAGATCGAGATAGATCACACTCGATGGGTCCCTAGTCAACAAAGCTTCACTAGAAGCGACTAGTATGAAAGATGGCTCTTTATGGCTTACGTTCTGTTAGTCATTGGAATGGGATTCCGTAGTCTGATCATAGATATCATGTGGGGCATGATATTGGACGACCCGCCCTGAATATGTGCCATAGATTAAGTCATGAACATATTCAGTGTCGTAGCTTGTCATGTATCCTTAGACCAAGGAGTCTTTGTGATCGCTATGTAGTCAACAACTGAGTTTGACCTGAGCCTAACGTTGTCCGTAACAGGGCTTCCATAACGGCCATGATTGGCTTGGGGACGGGCTACATGAGTGACACGAAAGGCGGCTAAGGGATTTATCCCTCATACTGAGGTATGGGAAAGATATCGGTTCTCGGCCGCTTGATCGAGAGTGACTGAAAGAATAGCATGGCCATGCACATGATACTGGGTATCATATCTTCAGTCATCTCACATATCAAGGAACGATGATTGAGAATAATAAGGATGACGGCTCTATGCCTTATCTCAATCAAGATATCGGAGATAAAAGGATAATGACAGGGACGACGGAAAGGTTAGAATCGACAGGGTCGATTCGTTATGTAGTGTCAGGAAATACTAAAGTCTCGTTAGTTGCCACTTAAATAGGATCAAGTAAAATGGGATTTTACGTTGATCTATTGACATACATAAACCTAAGGGTCACACCGGAGGATGAAACTCATTGACACATTTATGGAGAATGGCCAAAGGGGAGTTGTCTCGGGACATGACCAAAACTGGGTTTTGGGTCATGTGCCCGTAAGTGAATAGGACTTTACGGATCGAGACAAGGCTTGGAGTCTTGGGATTGAACGCGTCGGATAATGTTGGACATTTCCGGTATGGAAGGCATGGAGGCGATGAGCGAATCACGGGACCTCGTTGGAAATGGCCACGGGCCATGTTCCAAGAGGCCCATGAAAGGCCCATGCAACCAAGGCCCATGGAACTAATTAATCAAGTCTTGATTAATTAGTACTAAGTAAGCAAGACAAGGATTAAGGTGTTGGTGATTCACCACCTAACCCAATCTTGTCTTGCCATACTTTGTCCTATTTACACCTTATTTGACACCATACTTGTCCCATGCCTTTAGTTGGACAAGTATGAGTTTTGTTATGTTTAAGTCATCTTTTTTCAACATAACAAACACAAGACAAGAATAGGAAACACATTTTCTCTCCCTCTTCCATGCCCATTTCGGGTTTGGCTAGTTTCCACCTCCATTTTTGTGTTCTTGAGTCCTCAAAGAGAAGAACTACGTGGCTTTGATTCCCATGTGGATACGTAGGCGACTTGGAGACTCAAGCCAATCATTCGTTAACCGGTGTTCTTGTGTTGGTAAGAAATAGTGCTGAATTTTTCTCTTGTGAATCCATTCTTTGTTAGTTGTTTCATGGTTTAATCGTCTCTTGGTTTTCATTGATTTTTCGCTGCGAGTTTGTTCATCTCCAACCCTACCTCGAGACCCAACAAGCTGAGCTCGACAATGGTCTGGACGAGGATGGTGGTCACAGGCGCGACACCATAGACGTCCTCCGTCTCAGATCTGGCGAGGGCGAGCTCTCTCCGACGTCGTTCCGACTGAACTCGTCCTCCGCGTCGGCAGAAAGAGGGCTTCCAGTGGTTGTCGTCGGAGAAGAAGGACAGACGAATAAGCACGAACCTGTGCTGCTTCCCTTTCGTCAGCGCGGCTAGGTTCATGGTCGGGAGAGACGAACCAGAGCGAAGAGCTCTTGGCGGCGGCGTCTCGACTCGTGACGGTGGGGTTAAGTTTGTACGCGGTGATGAAGACTCCGGTGAAGGCTGGGGCGGCGATGGTGCGAGAAGAGAAGGAGAGGAAGAGAGAGAGGGAGAGATCGAGAGAGAGAGGTGCGATACCTCGGTTCGGGTGCGCGGCTGAGTGAAGAAGGAGGAGAAACAGTAGATTTTTAGGGTTGGGCTTGGGCTTCGTTGCTCGTGGGCCTGGGTCGCGCGTGCGGGCTTCGGCTCGGTCTGGTGACTGTGCCTAAGCCCGTCCGGCCCAAGTCCTTTTTATTTATTTTCTTTTCTTTTCTTTTTCTTTTGCAATCGATCCAATTTTCAACACGATTTCCAACCACGACGTTTCAAATCGATAAAAATAATATTTTAATTCTTTAAAACGGGGCGGTCTTTACTGTCTCCGCCATGACATCATAGGCAACATTCCTTATCAATATCAACCTAACCGCACCAAGTGATTGTCGATCTAACAACTGCAAATCAGCTGAACTTAGCTTCTCTGGTTTGGCTTCAAACAAAGGCTCGTGTATCTTGTTTTGGTACATGTAATCCCCAGTCCGCATCTTCCAAAATTCAAAATCCTACCCATCGAACTTGTCGATTTGAACTTTCCCATCTTTTTCCATTACTCCCACTTGTCACGAACTTGGCTTTGATACTAGTTGTTGGGGTATAACAACGTGGAACAATGATCAAACAAGAAGTAACCAAGAGAAAATATGCAATCACAAGAGCATAAGAATTTATGGAGTTCGACAATTTAACTACGTTCACGGTCACACTACTCTCTTATTATTGGTTTCACAACTAATGAATGATTTTGTAGTTTACAAGTACATGATATTTATAAAGAAAACAACAGATAAATAGATAGGAATCATGTTTTCAAATCGTGATACAAAATTTTTTCTAATTACCTACTCAAGTCTCTTTCTTAAACTTATTAAAAATAGTAAAATTTTCTTGAAAATAATCGTATTGTATAAACCCCAACAATATTCCCGATCCGGTTTCGTGGTAATAAAAAAAACACCTTTGCCTAACATATTGTAATAATAATTGATAAGAAAAATTCATGAAGTCTATTGTTAGTTCACCTAGCTATTTTTTTTTATAAATAAAGAAGTACTTGTTTTGAGATAGGTTTATGAATAAATTACTATCACTTAAATATGGAAAAACATGGTCGAGCACCTCCTAGATATATAACGAACGAAGTCAAGCAGCCCTAATAATACATCTCTTTCTCTCTTCAGAAAATCAAATAAAAGTCTTATTTCATGTTGTTAATAATACATACACATAGTCAAAAGAATCTTTAATACCCATCCAAACAAAGTAATGTTCATGAAAGGTCACCTTTATGTCTAGTTCCTTGTAATCTCTTCCCTTCCATTAAAGAAATGGAACAAGTATCTATGTTGCTCAAACTTGTATCTATGCTATGCAAACTTTTATCTCATAATATTATTTTTCTAAACACATTAAATAAATTACCTGACAATTATTAAAATGCCTTTGACCATTCTTCATGTGGGTCAATTGTTAGGGGGACATGACACACCACACTCCTTGTTAGATCCATATATGGCCATGGGACCAAACTTCCACATAAACACTCAATTCAAATAATGATTCAAAATATATTCAAGGACATGTTTGTATTTACAAATTCCACATAGAGCATTACTTAGACAAGCCAACATTTGTTGTGAAGAAGGGCCCACTACAAAATCACAACCTCTACCCAAATGTTTCCATTTGGAGCAAATACAGTAACCTATGAGTATGTTTTCCACCTTAAAAGGTTCTCAAAGCATCTTATCCATCTAAAATCTCACTATCTACATCTTTTTGTTTCTGACATTCTTGCATATATTTTCATACGATACATTCAACAGTTTCAAAGGGAACCAAGAAAATAAAAAATAGGGTACAGTTCATCAAAACAACAAAAATTAAAGGGTAAACTACAAATGCATACCCTTAAGTATGCACGTTTAACCGATGAATATCCTGAAGTTTAAAGTTAATTGATGCATGCCCTGAAGTTACGAGTTGTAACTCAAAACCCCTCCGTCAGCTAAAATGACGAAAATACCCTCAACTACACTTCAATAATTATGTTAAAAAAATTATTTAAAAATTACTTTTGTTGTATATATATTTTTACTTATTAAATGACTTCATTTTTATTTAAAAAATCACTTCATTTATATTTTTAAAAAACTATTTAAAATAATCACTAAGGGTATTTTCGTCATTTTAGCTGACAAAAGGGGTTTTGAGTTACAACTCGTAACTTCAAGGTATGCATCAGTTAACTTTAAACTTGAGGGTATTCATCGGCTAAACGTGCATACTTAAGGGTATGCATTTGTAATTTACCCAAAATTAAAACCATATTCTTATCATCAAGTGCTCAACTTTCAAGATTCTTTGCTCTAGTGATCAAGAATTATTTTACAATCACAATATAAAGTTATCATTTTTAAAATTAAAATTAGGATTAATTATACATCACCCCGTCTAATTTTACATATTTTTCACTTTATTTTATCTAATTAAAAAAAATTGTTCGCGATATCCGAGATGTTTATTTTATTTTATTTTTCCCTACCTATCTAAAAATAATTTCATTTACGATATCCTGGGATTTTATTTTTCACTTTATCATACCAAACTATAATCAGTTTCCATAAAAAAAATACAAGAGTAAAATAGAGTGAAAAAAAAATCTCATAGTATTGTAAACAAATTATTTTACAGTTATGTAAGATAAAGTGAAATATATATAAATACAAAACATGTTCTTGAATATATTTTTGAATCATTATTTGAATTGAGGTGGATGACAAATCGTGCTAGGTAGGGCATTTGTCAGATTTGGCCAGGGATGACCGGTTCAAGGGTCTTTTTCGGGAGGATGGTCCAAAATGGTTCTTGGGGTGGGGTAATCGGATCGGTTTTGGCTAGATGTGTGGATTGGAGACACTTCGCTCAAGTTTAGGATCCTCTGACTTTATCATTCTTCAGCAAAGAAGCTTGCAGTTGTTTCTGAGGTGTGGAGTGGTGAAAGGTGGGAGTTGGGATTTAAGAGGGACCCAAGAGGACGGGAAGTGAGACTTCATGCATAGTTGGAAGGGTTGCTGAGCCCAGTTATTCTACAGGATGAGATCGAGGACGCTTATTTTTAGGCGGGGGATGAGAAGGAATATACGGTAGGGAGGTGTTTCAGAGCTTTAGGGGAGTGGTATCCGGAGGTAGCTTGGGCGCAGGGTTTGGGTCTTCGGTCTTTTTCCTAAGGTAAAGGCTTTTGTTTGGTTATATTGTCACTACGAGAAACAACTTATAAATTGGTCAACAACAACTTGTGATCTAGTCATCCATCTATCTATGACGTAAATCTTATTGTTATTTTTTTATAAGTGATGATTCTATTGAGTCATCTGAATTTTCAAGAGGAAAAAACAGACAGCAATTGGTACTACCCTCTAAAAAGGGGATCACCTTGAAAAACTTACAACAAACAAACTGAATGAAACCAAAAAACACAAAGGGCTAACAAACCCAAACCGACCGAGCAACAATCACAGCCAACAACATATCAAAAAATGATCGACGACCATTATCTCCGAACTCAGATCATCTACAAGATCCCGAAGTTTCGATTCTGCACACAACGAACCTGACCTTGCCACTAGTCCTCAAAAGAAGTCATTCGATCAATCTCCCTCGAAGCTTTGCAAACGAACATGGCATGAATGTTATTAGTTAGAGATATTTGAGGTCATGTTGACTATTATCTCTAACTTACTTATACTCTTTCTTGTATAAATACCAAGGCGAGATCAAATGTAAAGTACACAATTTCATTCACAAAACACTATAGTTAGATGGTAATAGCCTAACCTTCTAGGTCCTTTTCAACAGTTTCGCCAAGAGTCATGAGTTGGGAGAAGGATTGTGGGACAGTAAGATGATGTACTGTCCAACAAAACCTTGGGGTGGGTTATCACGTCCCTTCCCCATCAAGTGAAGCATCCCCATATGTTTTGGAGAACATGGTCTATCAGTTGGCGGTCGAATAGTTATCCTTGCAGCCTTCCACAAGGCATTTTAGCGGGTTCAACAGTTACCCAAGAAACCTCGACTTGGTGGTGGTCTTTGTTCTTTTCTTGTTGTGTTTTGTTATTTTTTCTACGGGTCTAAGAGCGTCAGTACACGTACAAAGTCCCGGACTATATTCTGGAACCAGGGATACACGATCCTATATCTATTACAAATTTTTGGTGATGCAGACGCATCTTAGCATTAAAAATGACACATTTTGAGGGATTTTATTGTTTATTTTAGCCCTTTATTGTCTCACTCTCTTACGTTTTGCTCGTTTCTAGCGTTTTTCATGTTTCACAGGGTATAGCCTGGAAAAGGAGCGAAAACGCATAAAAAGGGGAAGAAATTCGAAAGCAGCAGTCAAGATGGTGGAACAAAGCAGACATCACGGATCCGTGACAGAACCCGTCACGGGGAGGGTCACAGAGCCGTGACAGAGACCCAAATTTCGCCAAAACACTCTGATCCATCGCGGATCCGTGACGGCGGCCGTGACGGAGGCCACCACGGAGCTGTGACGCCCGCACAGGCCTTTTTCCCAAATTCGTTTCAGACTCGAGTTTTACCCTTTTTAACCCTAAAATCGGCCTCCCAATAGATCTAACTTGTATTTTTGAGAGCTAAGAAGAGAGGAGGGTGGAGAGCAAGCTAGGGAGAGGATTTCTACTTGGAAGAACATCATTGTAATCAATATTGGGTATTGTATTTCTCTACTTTATTCAATTATGAAGCTTTGTTTATGTTCATCAATGGCTTCTTCTTCTTCCTTGCTCATGAGTAGCTAAGACCCCATAATCTAGGGTTATGTGGTATTAGATTTGTTTTCCAATGTGTTGAATGTATGAATGAAGTATTGTGTTGAATGATTCGATTTAGGGTTTGTATTTGATTTAAGCTTAATGCTCTATCTCTCAGGTAGGCTTGATAGAAGGTGGGAATTTCAATCTGACATTCGTGAGAGGTGGGTTGCAATTAGTTTAGAAATCTTATACAAATTGGGTTTAAATCTAGACCAGTGATAGCTAGGTTAACACGATTCCAATAACCATAGGGTTCAAACCGAAAGTTAGAAATTATCAAAGAACGTAGTGCTTTGGGTCTCCTTACATCCTGATTCGTGAGAGCTGGGTGGTTAGATTCCATTAGGGTCCGAAACTACGTGAGGAGTTAGGACTAGTCTGAGAGATAATTCATTGCCCCAAAAATCAGAACAACTTCACAATGTTCATCGTCATTTAAATGCATTGGAAACGGTCTCTATGAACCCACAACCTTAGATTACTTTTTCTCTGAATTAAAACGCTTCTAAGCTTTGTGAGTACTGTTTCACTATCATTTCACCTACTGTTTACTTTTCATGTTTTAAAACCAAAAAAACCATCATTTAATCGAAATAGCTTGACAACGACTTTGATATAGAACATGCTTGACTCATGCTCCTTTGGGTTCGATAACTCGGAACTAAAAATCCCGAAATACTACTTGACGACCGGTATGCTTGTTGTGTCCTTTTCTGTGCTAAAAACGCAGGGCGTCAAGTTAATGGTGCCGTTGCCGGGGAAAAATTGAGCCAACCCTTTCTATAAGAGTTGTGTTTCGACTATTTCACTTTTTAATTTTTGCTTTTTAATTTATGCTCACAAGATCTAAATCTACTCCAAGTGATTTGCTTAGTGATACAGATTTACGAGAAGCAGGACAATTGAAGATAAGAGCTTTAAAGAAGAAACTTGGTGAGGGAAGTGCCAAATCAAATACGATGGAAACTGTTGGCACTGATGCCACTGGACAGAATGCGGGAGGTGAACAGCGGAATAACCAGGTGGTCCAAGTAAATCAACAAGAGGAGCCTATAGCTGTCGCGGAGCCACCAAGATATCTCTGTGACTATGGCACACCTCACACCAACAACCTACATCAGAGCATTCTCCACCCACCAGTGACAACTCACCACTTCGAGATTAAAACCTCTACCATCCAATTACTTCAACAAAATACATTTAGCGGGAATCCAAACACTGATCCCGATCCTGCTGCACATCTGACTAAATTTAATGAGATTTGTGCTACTTTCAGGTACAATGGAGTGACAGACGAAGCAATTAAACTGCGGGTCTTCAAGTTTACCCTAAGAGATGAGGCAGCTGACTGGATTGCAAGCCTGCCTATCCACGCAATTATAACATGGGCCGATCTATCACAAAAGTTTCTAGCCAGATTCTACTCGCCCAGGAAGACTAAGGAGCTCAGAGCCAAGATCTAGAATTTTGCTCAATCAAACTTTGAATCACTAGTAGAAGCTTGGGAGAGATATCAAGGACTCATGAGGAAGTGTCCTCACCATGGACAAGAGCTGTGGTTGTAGCTGTAGACGTTTTACCAAGGGTTAAACAGACCAAGTCAAGCTGAGCTGAACGCTGCATCTGGTGGTTCGTTCACCAAACACACTCTGCAAGAATGCCAATAGATTCTAGAGAATAACATGGCCAATGATGCTTGGCATTCTGAAAGAGGACCTGGAGGGTCTATAGTCAATTCAGTCAAGTCAGCAGTAGAAATAAATCAAGTCATGGAGCAATTAAAAGAAATGAAGCTGATGATGGCATGCATGCATGGACAATCGCCACAACCTAATCCAACGGACTATGAGGAAGCTAACTGTGTGAATCACAACAGCAACCAAAGGAGCAAGTACGATCCTTATTCCAACACTTATAATGAGGGTTGGAAAGATCGCCCCGAGCTCAAATGGGGAGGAGATCAGAATCAAAGAAGTCAAAATCCAACACCTCCCGGATTCAATCAGAGACCTCAAAATCAGAGCAACCAGCAGAGAAATCCAGGTAACCAATAACCTTCTTCTGACCCAACTTTTTTAATTCTAAAACTGCAGCAGGTACAGGAGGAGAAGAATGGGATACATGAGGAGAAGAATAGGATACAGGATGAGGAGAATAGGAAAATACATAAGCGGTTAGAAGAAAAAGATCAGCAGATAAGGGAGCTGCTTAGGAAACAAGCTGAAGCAGATAACAACTATAAATCAGTAAATATTCAGCTAGGACAGGTTGCCACAACATCAAACTACAGACCTCCAGGATCCCTACCTAGTGACACTGAGAGGAATCCTAGAGAAAATGCGCATGCAATTACTACAAGGAGTGGTAAGGTGGTGGAACCCGAAGAGAAGGAGAATGAGAAAGAGCTACCCCCATAAATCTCTGTAGAACAAATTCAAGATCAAGAGCAAGAAGACCTAACATAGGTAGTAAGCAGAGAGCACTCCAAAGGTAAGAAGGTAAGGGAGCCTGTGGTTGATACAGAAACACGGACTCCACATCTTCCTTTCCCCTCTGTTGTTAAAAAGTCTAAACATGATGACCAGTATGCTAAATTCTTGAATGTGTTTAGGAAACTAGAGATTAATATTCCTTTTCTTGATGCAATTAAAAACATGTCTATCTATGCAAAATTCTTGAAGGATATTATATTTAACAAAAGGAAATTGCAAGAGCATGAAAGGGTGAATTTAAGTGAGGAGTGTTCTGCTATCTTGCAGAATAAACTGCCTCCTAAATTGAATGACCCGAGTAGCTTTACCATACCATGCGAAATAGGGTCCCTTTCCTTTGCAAAAGCTTTGTGTGATTTAGGGGCTAGTATAAATTTGATGTCTTTAAATATTTTTAAGCAATTAGGATTGAAAGAGGAATTAAAACCAACTTCTATGTCCCTACAGCTAGCTGATATATCTATTAAGTACCCTAGAGGGATTGTGGAAGACGTGTTGGTAAAAGTTGACAAATTTATTTTCCCTGTTGACTTTGTTATCTTGGACATGCAAGAAGATTATGAGATTCCCCTAATCCTAGGAAGACCATTCTTGGCCACAGCCCGAGCTCTTATTGATGTAGAGCAAGGGAAATTGACCATCCGATATGGCAAAGACGAAGTGGTTTTTAATGTTTTCAGATCCCTTAAACATGCTATAATTGATGATACTTGTTATAGGATTGACTTGATTGATTCTGTAGTGCAGGAAATTTTTTATTTCTGATGATCCTTTACTGGCATGTTTAATTAATGAGAATACAACCACTTGCGATCTTATGCAGGATAAGGAACCAGATATGGTCAATCTCTTGGAGGCATGCCCTCCAAGAAGGACGGATAGACCCCACACTCGTATCACCTTGGAGGCGAGGCAAGGGCCTATGCTAAAACCCTCTGTTGAGCAAGCCCCGAAGCTTGAATTAAAACCCCTCCTAGATAATTTAAAATATATGTTTTTAAATGAAGACAATACTTTACCTGTAATAGTTTTTTCTAAATTGTCTTCTCTATAGGAGGAAAAGCTGATGAGGGTGTTCAAGGAACATAAAAAGGCCTTTGGATAGACAGTAGCTGACATTAGAGGAACTAACCCGTCAACATGTATGCACAAGATCCTAATGGAAGATACCTACAAACCAACTGTGCAACCACAAAGGAGGCTTAACCCATTAATGCAAGAGGTAGTAAAAAAAGAAATTATAAAGCTACTTGATGCAGGTATTATCTATCCCATTTCTGATAGTTCTTGGGTTAGTCATATTCAATGTGTGCCTAAGAAAGGGGGGATGACGGTAGTAACAAATGATAAGAATGAATTAATTCCTACTAGAACTGTTACAGGGTGGAGAGTATGCATAAACTATAGGAAGTTAAATGATGTCACCCGAAAAGACCATTTTCCCTTGCCTTTTATTGATCAAATGTTAGAAAAATTAGCTGGTCATGAATACTATTGTTTTCTAGACGGATATAATGGGTATAACCAAATAGCTATAACTCCCGAGGATGAAGAGAAAACAACATTAACTTGCCCTTATGGAACATTTGCATATAGAATAATGCCGTTTGGTTTATGTAATGCACCTGCTACATTTCAAAGATGCATGACTGCTATTTTTCATGACATGATTGGTGATTACCTTGAAGTATTTATGGATGATTTTTCTATGTTTGGTTCTTCGTTTGATGATTGTTTAAATAATCTGCATAAAGTGTTGAATAAATGTGAAGAAACAAACCTTGTTCTTAATTGGGAAAAATGTCATCTTATGGTACAACAGGGAATTGTTTTAGGCCATAAAATCTCCTCTAAAGAGATTGAGGTAGATAAGGTCAAAGTAGATGTAATAGGTAAATTACCTCCACCTATTAATATAAAAGGAATTAGAAGTTTCTTAGGACATGCAAGGTTTTATAGGAGATTTATAAAGGGATTTTCTGAAATCTCTAAACCATTATGTAATTTGCTAGTAAAAGATGTCCCTTTTAGTTTTGATGATTCATGTTTGAAAAGCTTCTTAACCTTAAAAGAAAAAATTGGTAAATGCACATGTAATGGTCAGTCCCGACTGGTCTCTACCCTTTGAGTTGATGTGTGATGCTAGTGATATAGAGGTAGGAGTAGTTTTAAGACAAAGGAAAGATAAGATTTTTCGTACCATAACTATGCTAGTAGAGTTCTCAACGAGGCTCAATTAGATTATGCTACTACTGAAAAAGAACTTTTAGCTGTGGTATTTGCATGTGACAAATTTCACCCATATCTTGTCTTATCCAAGGTTATAGTATACACTGACCATGCAACTCTTAAGTACCTGTTTAGCAAGAAGGATACTAAGCCTAGATTGCTAAGGTGGATTTTACTACTCCAAGAATTCGATTTGGAAATACGGGATAAGAAAGGAATAGAGAATGTGATAGCAGACCACCTGTTTAGGATTGAGAATCCATATGAAGAGCTTAGTAAGCCAATAAATGAGGAGTTTCCAGATGAACATCTATTCCAGGTAAAGCACATCGAATATGAATAAAATTTCTCCGACCGTAGTTTCAATTTTTTTTATATATAATAAGTTTCTATGTAGAAAGGTGACTCACAGTTAGAATTATCTCTAATACAAATTGAAATACGTATCAATTCGAAATTTATAACTAAAATATCGATCTTCATATTCTAATGTCAATGAGACTTTATAGTTCTAAACTTTGGCAGTGTCAAAAGGTAAAATACACATATATTGAACATGTAAGAGCACAAGATCCGATATGGCTTTGCTTTCAGGTCTCCGAAACCCAAAGCACGGTTATGCATGTTACCATGTACCCGTGTACACATCGCGGAACCAATCAATTAACATTAGAGACTATCAAGATTAACGTAGCTGTAACAACTATACTTAGCACACAATCCTGCTGGTTAGTAATAATATAACATCAACATAACCCTAAAGCGTGACATAATCCTGGCTTAACGATCTGGATATGCTTTCTTTGTACATGTTCAATGAAATTGTCCTCTCCAAAATGCTACACCCGCATGATATTTGGGACCACATTTTTGTTTTCTTCAGCCTTCAATATGGTTGTTTTGATGACAATAATGGTGTGTAGATTACCCTTTACTACAAGAGTTTATATGATTTATTTTACTCGTATGAATACGTGAAACCCTATATACACATTCTTGAAATTATGAATGATCATGTGCACATACAAACTATCATTGACTTGATTTGGTAACGCGTACAGCTTCCAATATATATCTTTAGTGTATTGTTATGAACATATAATTTGTCGTGAGGTTTAGTTGCACAACTTTCGGTTGGCTTTTCGATAGCATTATAATATACAGAGTCAGCACTACATAACGTTTTATTTTTTACGGGACCAAACCGTCGACGATGAATTCAAAAACATCGGTAATGAAATTTACCGACGTACTGTTCGTTGGTGAAGTTATGTCGTCTGTAGTCTGAACTCGGGAAGATGATTAAGCTCTCAACAATGAGGTACAATTTGTATGATGGTGGTTCCTGCAACACGAGGTATAACAGTTCATCAGAAGAACTGGACGAGTTAAGGGCTCGCATCGCCCAGATGCAGGAGAGAGAGGAAGCTCTGAAGAGGGACATGGAGGCACAAATAGCCGCCCAAGGACAAGTTGCCATACAAGTCAATGCCACTGGGATAATGAAGGCTTGCTTCGAAAAAAATGATGCAGTCCCAATCAACTGCATCATTTTACTACATTCTCGAAAACATTCTCCAAAACAAAAGAAAAATTACATATAAGTCATCGTGTTCTATGTTAGCAATCCGTGTGACACAAAAGAGTGCTCATGTGTCATTCATGATCAATGGTTATTATGAAGCCACATGTATATGATGAACAATATCGGTTTGGTTGGTTAACCGATGGTTTGCCGTTTCAAGAACCGACAACCAACCTTTAACTTTACGGTTCGATCGTCAAGAACCCGCAACCAACCGTTAACTTTCCGGTTTCAAGTTTTTTGGGGCGGTTTGCGGTTGGTGGTGGTTGGTTTTAGCGGTTTCGATTTTTTTGCCCACCCCTAGGTTTGACTATCTCTTACCAAATAAAGAAAATTCCATAAATAAATATATTAAAAAAAATTAATTAATTAATCAGCTGTCCAGTACCTGCATTACTCTATGTCTCCCACATAAACACTAACACGGTCGCAACTCATAACCCCCACTTGGGTGCGGTCCTACCTGCTACCTCGGTGCACTCGTCCACCCCCAATCCCACCCCACCCATGAACGGTGGTCCCCGTTCTATATCCCTATACTTGTGTTCCATCACATGATCTGTCGAGTTGGACTGATCGAGCGACACGTGACCAGCAGATTGTAGGGTCCACGTAGGAGAGGCTACAGTACTGATTAGGTCGGGTAAAGACACGTGGCAAGGTGGCAAATGCTGATATGGTGCAGATGTCAGCTACAAAGTATTGGATACGGTGTCGCTTTAGTTTATGGTTTCCGTATCGAAACAATTGTCTTTGACTGTGAAGGATTGGGAAAGTGTAGTTTTAGGATATGTTAGGTACCGAAATTGGTATGTAGATGAAATCGGATGACTTTGTTGTTGTAATCGTAACCGTCCTAAATCAACAAAGTCGTCGGATACTATTTTTAATACCCAATTGTTGTATTGTAGTCGTTAGTGACCAATACCGCAAGCGATAAAGACAGATTTGGAATATAATACCCACCAGAACACACTATACTCAACAATCGAATATGAGGGTAAAACAGCTAAATGACACAATGGCGAACCGCTCATCGACACCCAATACCGAAAACTAACGTGTCTTAACCACGAATCTGGAAGGAAGTAGTTGAATACCAAGAAGATATCGATAAAGGGACAATGAGGGGATACAAATCTTAAACCGAAGAGTTTGAATACTAGTACCAACAACATGATGAATCACTAGATCCACAACGATCAACACCTAGAGATGAAGAAACGCATCCCACAACAAATTCTGAAACGAAACGTTAGGCAACCAAATGAACCTCCAGACGCGGCTAGGTCAGTTCGATAATGATCAACACCCAGGAGGGTGAAGAATCGCTTCCCACAGCTAGAACTGAAACCAGTCACTTCCAATGACACGAGATAGGTTCCACCGACATCACCGCGGAAAGTAAATCTACATCAGAGTTGGGAACTCCGAAGGCCAACACCAAAACATGATCGAACTCCTTATGACTGGTACAACCGATACCAGCACACCTCACGAACAAGAAGTGGCGACCAAAACACTAGGCACAAAGGCCGAATCTGACAAAAATTGCTGGAAGCCGAGAACAGGGGAAAACCACGAGGAGAACTTGTGACACCGGTCTCCGGCCGGAAAAGTCCTTAGCTTTGAAATACGAGATCAGGCAACCGAAGTCAGAAGAGGGGATTTCGGAGTAGTTGTCCGTACCCAAACTCTATGCGAGCCAAGGAAGATAGGAGGGGAGAACTCTGACGAGCCAACCTACTAAACAATGAGAGAGGTCATAAAAATCCTGAACTTCCGAAGACGACCTCCGGCTACCCAACCAATCACACACAACAACAGACAAAGGGACCATATCTCCGGCCATAAAGGCTGGAGCTAGGCATGGTCTTCCCCGAGAGAGAAAAAAACGGTCTGCTCCGGCGGCCCAGCAAACCCATGAACATGACCTCGATTCCTACTGGTGACCCTTTGGCCAAACAGCAGCCCATAAGAAACCAAGCCCGCACCGAGCTTCTGACAGCTCGAAACTTCCGATTGAGCTCCAACAAATAAATCCCCACCACGTCAAAAAGGACAAGGAGGCAAGGAACCAAGCTCCCCAACAGCAAGACGGAGACGTTGAGACAGACCAGACTGATACTACTAAAGCGAAACAATCTCGATGCGTTATCATAGTGGTCATTGAGACAACGCAACAGTTAAACACTACGTCACTACATAGTATAAATTCAATCCTAACTTCACAAATACCTTGTTAATTATCTAAATGATGTGAACGTGCACAACTCATCCGACTACAACCTTATGACTTCATTCCGGCCAAACTTTAGAAAAATAGGAGGTCATGACATCGCGGTTCCATTTTTAGTTATGGGTCAATTCTCAAATGTGTGGTTAGGTTAACTATTTTTCTTAAACCCTCTCCATCGATCTTCATATTCACACACAATCAAATTCCACGGTCACTACGATCAACGGCGGAGATCACTTATCTCCACCGTCCAATTCCAGTACGTACGAGTCAAACATCCACAAGCCGATCTTTTGCCGATTTCGATGAACTAAAAAAAGTCAACCACGCCAAGTCATCGGTCGGCAACAAGCACACGTGTCCACCTACCAAGTTAGGCAGCCAGCTGGCAGGTCCATTGACCATGGTATATTGACTCCGAGTGTTACGATAAGTCGATGCCGTTTTTTTTAATGTTACCGAGAAACGGGGGGCTTCAGGATCGGCGGGAACGGGAGCTGCCGGTGATCGGCAGGACAAGTCGCCGGATAATACGGGTGTTGCCGGAGAAATTCCATCACCTTAGATTTGATTGGGAAGATGACTTGTAAACGGTTTCTTATTTGTTGCTTGTACGAACAACCACACACCCACCATATGACTCATGAGCCCCAACACAACACTATATCACAAGCACCATGAGTTTGAGCATCTAATATTTTTGTGTACAATTTGAATACGCACTTATTTCGTATGAGCCCTAAGGAAGGAATGATTTTATAAAACTAAACGATAAATGTAGAGAATTACAAGAACATATGATATCTACTTTTTATCAATAATGAATCTAATTATGTCTACAGGTAGAGATGTGGAGTTTTTATTGGGAAAATTCAGAAATAAAGAGATCAAAACAATGTGTCGATAAGTTCACTACTAATTATAGTATGTGCACTAATCACAACCTAGAATTGAAACAGTAAATCATAATATATCAGATTAGGTTCAAAGGGTCCCTGATATAGGTCGTATCTTTTGTATTGATACAGTCCTAATCTAGGGATTGGAATGAGACTTGCAGTACCACTTTCTTATCTCCTACCTTTCCTTCATGCCTTTATGACATCCCGAAACCTAGTTCAACAGGTTCATTTATGAGTTCAAAACCGTCTGTGACAGTTATATTGATAAAAAAAACTATAAACTTTTTGTTCTATATGTGTTATATTTTAGTGGTCATGGAGCGTGTTCCTTGATGCACACATCTATTATGCTTTACTATTAATGAAATTTACACAATTTAGTAAAAAAAAAAGAAGTGAAGCACAACCCGTTGCAAAACTGTTTACCTACTCGATAATTTCAAGATATCGTGGATTCAAAACCTCTTTAACGTAATAATTTGAATAAATAATGTTTGCCTACACAAACACGAGTTCCACCATTCCAAATCCAATGAATGTGGATGCTTTAAAACATAAAATTTAGTCAAATAACTCTTTCATTGACTGACCTATAACATAAACGACATCGTTAACTAAACGTTACTAATACCCGACGAAAGCGTATAACATCCAATTTTAGAGAACGATCCCGACCTATAAAATAAAATAGATGAATGAAGGTTACCATAATTATTAACTGTATCTTAATTTTTTCGAGATCCTATTAAAGATCCCAAAGTTGAATCTCATACTAATAATTCATTATTTTCGGACATTTATTGACTACAATTCTCACCCTTGTGATTATTACTAATAAAGAATAAGCCTTTGTTGTACCACCAACCTCTATATATACCCCACTTTTCTCCTCATTTTCCATCATTCCCAAACAATATCATCTTCCCTCTCTTCAACTCTATAGTGAACAAAACACAACAAATTAGCCACTCTCCGAGAGAGAAACTGCAACAGATCGACCAGCCATGCCGGAGGCTCAAAACAGCAACACATTATCGGCGACCAACCAAAAGGCTCTCCAATTCATCGAGGACGTTACAACCAACGCCGACCAAGTGCAGCGCCGCGTCCTCGCCGAGATCCTCTCCCGCAATGCCCACGTCGAGTACCTCCGCCGCCACGGCCTCGCCGGCGCCACCGATCGCGAAACCTTCAAGAGGGTCGTCCCCGTCGTCACATACGAGGACATAGAACCCGACATCACCCGAATCGCCAACGGCGACACCTCCCCCATCCTCTGCTCCAAGCCCATTTCCGAGTTCTTAACCAGGTCGATTCTCTTCTCAATCCATGCCACTAACTACGTTTCATATAGTGAGATTTGAACCCGTATTCGTGAACAAGTTCTAAAAATCATTAGACTAGTCGGGCTGTTAAGTTTCGGGGGATTATTCGGGGACTAAATGGGATTACTCAGTTAATCGGGTCGGTCAACAAAGAAATAATACTCAAGTGAACGTCTAGGCAGGACCTGGTCAGGATTTTTAGATCACTGACTTTGTACCGCATTAGAGAATTAGCTTGGCTAAAAGCTTAAACTGATAGTTACAAACGTACTATGCTAACGAATTGTTCACCTTGCAGTTCTGGGACGTCAGGCGGGGAAAGGAAGCTGATGCCGACGATCGAGGAGGAGCTCGACCGACGGTCTCAGCTCTACAGCCTGCTCATGCCGGTGATGAGCCAACACGTCCCCGGGTTGGAGAAAGGCAAAGGAATGTACTTTCTCTTCATAAAATCCGAATCCAAAACACCCGGAGGCCTCGCGGCTCGTCCGGTCCTCACAAGTTACTACAAAAGTTCGCATTTTTACGACCGACCCTTCGATCCCTACACTAACTACACCAGCCCGAACGAAACCATCCTCTGCTCCGACTCATACCAGAGCATGTACTCCCAATTACTCTGCGGCCTCTGCCACCACAAAGAGGTCCTCCGGGTCGGCGCGGTCTTTGCCTCCGGCTTCATCCGGGCCATCAAGTTCCTAGAAAAGCATTGGCCTTTGCTATGCCATGACATCCGGACAGGAACCTTAAACCCTCTCATCACCGACGATTCGGTCCGAGAGGCCGTTTCTAGGATCCTTAAACCAAACCCAAAACTTGCCGATTTTGTTGAGGCAGAGTGTGGGAAGAAATCATGGCATGGGATCATCACGAAATTGTGGCCCAATACTAAGTATGTGGATGTTATAGTGACCGGGACCATGTCACAGTACATCCCAACTCTTGATTACTACAGCAATGGCTTGCCCCTTGTGTGCACCATGTATGCTTCCTCCGAGTGCTACTTTGGTGTCAATCTCAAGCCTTTGAGTAAACCCAGTGAGGTCTCCTACACCATCATCCCAACCATGGCCTATTTCGAGTTCTTGCCCGTTCGAAGGAACAATGGGGTCACGAATTCGATCTCCTCGACCGATTCTCTTAGCGAGAAGGAGCAGCAGGATTTGGTTGAGCTTGCGGATGTCAAACTTGGTCAAGCATATGAACTTGTAGTCACTACTTATGCCGGTAAATCTCCTTACTTCATAGGTTTAACCATATTGACAATGTTTTTGATGCATCTAAAGATTTGATCTCAAGACCATATCCCTTATGTAGAAGGGTATTTTTGTCATTTCATTAAAGTGGTGGTAAAGATAAAAGAAGTCGCTTGTGATAACTAGAAGTCGATCGGACAAGGGTTTGTCATATTGAATTACTGAATTGATCTTATTGTGTGTAGCATCAGAATTGACAATGTTTTTGATGTATCTTAATATTTGGTCTCAAAACCATATCCCTTATGTAGAAGGGTATTTTTGTCATTTGATTGAAGTGTTGGTAGAGACCAAAGAAGTCTAATCAACATTAAATAGAAAAGACTTCACGGTTGAGAATTAGGATCTGGCCACACAGACTTAAGTTCAAGTGTTTGACTAGTCGACAGACAAGTGTTTATTATATTGAGTTATTGAATCGATCATATTGTGTGTAGGATTGTATCGGTACAGAGTGGGAGATGTGCTACGAGTAGCGGGATTCAAGAACAAGGCGCCTCAATTCAACTTCATATGTAGGAAAAACGTTGTCCTAAGCATAGATTCGGACAAGACGGACGAGGTTGAGCTGCAAAATGCAGTGAAGAACGCTACGACACATCTCGAACCGTTTGGTGCAACACTCTCCGAGTACACAAGCTTTGCGGACACTTCCTCAATTCCTGGCCACTACGTTTTGTATTGGGAGCTGAGGTATGGATCAACCTTAATCCCCCCATCAGTGTACGAGGACTGTTGCTTAACCATCGAAGAATCACTCAACTCTGTGTACCGTCAAGGAAGGGTCTCAGACAAGTCGATCGGGCCTCTGGAGATCAAGATAGTTGAAGCAGGAACGTTTGATAAGCTCATGGACTATGCCATAAGCTTGGGAGCATCGATAAACCAGTACAAGACTCCAAGGTGTGTGAAGTTTGCACCCATTGTTGAGCTACTGAACTCGAGGGCTGTGGATTGCTATTTCAGCCCGAAGTGCCCAAAATGGATGCCTGGTCACAAGCAATGGTGTAACAAGCATTGATAGAGATGATGAAGCTTTCATGGAGGTTCTCAATAACTGTATGTGTAATGTCATCTTATGTAGAGGAAAATTGTAAGGGCCATTTTCAGGTTAATTAACTTCATGGGCTGTGATATTTTTCATCTCTAAATGTCTATTATTGACAAAAGGGAAAACGTCATTTCTTAGTCCATTTAGAAAGGTCATTTGCACATCCAAACCGTGCTCCACCTTTTGTGACAGATCTTAACACAAATGTGGTATTTTGTTACAAAAAAAATAACATAAACGTGATATTTTGTTACAAAAAGTAGCATAAATGTGATACTTTTTTACAAATCCTTGCCCTCTTTTTCATATTTATTTTACACGTGATTGGTACTTCTTGTAAAAGTGTATCTCTTTTATGTTAGGAACTGTCACAAAAGGTGGAATACGGTTAGAATGTGCAAATAACATTTTCGATTCGACTAAATATCAACGTTATCCCTTGACAAAATTTATCATGAATAATGTTAGGATAATGCCTAAGCAAGAGTTTGAAAACATTCAAACTCTTAGGATATATTTTGTATATTTGAACATAGTTTGAGTTATCTGTAAATCACCTATATATTTGTATTCATACTGAATAACAAACTCAAGGGATTAAACTCTATTGATCGCAAACTCTATCATGGTATCAGATTACGATCTCTAATCCCCATCTCAATTTGAATTCACTTCCGCGCACTCTATTTCCATTTTTTTGGCTTCTGCGCACGTCCTCTTCTGCTTCCTGACCTGCGCAGTTCATCCGTGCTGCTACAGTTCTTCGTCAACCTGCTCCGGATCTTCATCGCCCATCTCTGCTGCTCCGCTCCGGCGATTCTCCATGGCTGATTTCCGTGTTTATCCGGCTCTCGCTGTCACGAATATCCGAGGTTCGATTCCGATCACCCTTGAGATGGACAAGGGCCACTACTCGTCGTGGGCTGAACTCTTTAAAATCCATTGTCGGGTTTATAAGGTTCTGCACCACATATTGCCGGACTCGGCTCCGATCCTCTTTGCTGACTCCTCGTCACCAGCTCCGGCCGGCACTGCTTTGACTCCGACTTCCACTACTTCGGATCCAGTCTCCACCGTCGATGCTCCGACCGATTCGCACCTGCTGCTCCGACCTCCGGCACGGCTGCTCCTCCGGCAGCAGCAGCTGCTGCCCCCGCTGCCTCCGAATCAGTCCCGGCTGACATTTGGGATCGCCTCGATGCAACCGTCCTTCAATGGATATACGGTACTATTTCTCATGATTTACTGCAGACAATCATTATTCCGGATAATACTGCTGCATATGCTTGGGATGCGCTTTGTCTTATCTTTCAGGACAACAAGCACTCCCGTGCGGTGTACCTCGAGCATCAGTTTAGCTCCACAAAGCTTGATGCCTTTCCCAATGTATCAAGTTTCTGTCAGGAGCTAAAAACTATTGCTGACCAGCTCTCTGATATGTGGGCTCCTGTGTCCAACAACCGTCTGGTTCTACAGATGGTTGCCAGACTCTCTGAAGCTTATGACAATGTGGCCACTTTGATCCAGCAAAGTGATCCACTTCCCCCATTCTATGAAGCTCGATCCAAACTGGTTTTGGAGGAAACCAGGAAGTCGAAACAGGCTGATTTGGGCGCCCTTCACTCCTCGAATGCCTTATATGCTGGCTCTTCACCCAAGGACTCGGGAGACAAATCATCTCCTCGGACTGCTCCTCGTGGCCGTGCATCGTCTCGTGGTCGGGGTTCCTCTTCCCGATCTCACAGAGGAGGTCGCAATTCTGCGCGCTCCATTCCTTCTCACGGGCCAGCGTCTTCAACTGGGTGGGCTTCGCAGCCCATCGTCTGGAATGGGCAGACCTTCTGGCCAGGCCCGCCTCCTCAACATTGGGCCGGTTCACCTGGGCCCTGGTCTGGGCAGCCACAGCAGTCAGCCCTGCCCGTTTTCCCCTACCCTACCGCACCTGGTAGCTGGGTCCGAGCCTAGAGTCAGCAACCGGGAGTCCTTGGTCCACGGCCCAGCAGCTCTCCACAGGCCCATACCACTGTTCCGACTAACATTTCGTCCGTCATGGCTAATTTATCGATGCAGCAGCCTCCCGATGGGAATTGGTATATGGACAGCGGTGCTTCCTCCCACATGACCTCGAATTCAGGTACTCTTAGTTCTTATTTTAAGTCAAATGTTAATCGATCTATCATTGTTGGTAATGGACATCATATTCCGATTTCTGGTACTGGTCGAGCATCCCTTTTTCCTACCCATCCTACTTATGCTTTGAATGACGTTTTACATGCTCCCCATATTGTTAAAAACCTAGTCTCTGTTCGTAAATTTGTCAAAGACAACAATGCCTCGATTGAATTTGACCCGTTTGGTTTTTGTGTGAAGGATTTTCGGACGGGACATCCGGTTTTGAGATGCAATAGCACGGGAGACTTATACCCTGTTACGTCTACTGTTATTTCTAGTTGTTCTTCTCCTTCATCTGCTTTTGTTGCGTTGTCTCCAGGCGTTTGGCATTCTAGGTTGGGTCATCCGGGTCGTCCGGTGTTTGATTTACTTTGCCGTCATAAAATTATTACTTGTACTTCGGACAATTTGAATAATTTATGTCATTCTTGTGTGCTTGGAAAACATACTCGCTTACCATTTCATACTTCTTTCTCTGTTACATCAGCTCCTTTTGATATAATTCATGCTGACCTGTGGACCTCTCCAGTTTTGAGTTCCTCAGGACATAAATATTACCTTGTTTTACTTGATGATTATACTAATTTTGTTTGGACTTTTCCTCTGGGCAATAAATCTCAAGTATTTCAGATTTTCACTTCTTTCTCTATCTTCGTTTCTACTCAGTTTGGCATGACCATTAAGAGTTTTCAGTGCGACAATGGACGGGAGTTCGACAACACCCCTTTTCGGAATTTTGGTCTATCATCAGGATTGGTGTTCCGCTTCTCATGTCCTCATACCTCGTCTCAAAACGGTCGTGCCGAACGTAAACTTTGTAGTCTCAACAACATGATTCGTACATTAATGGTGCATGCTTCTATTCCCCCATTTTTTTTGCACCATGCTTTATCTATGGCAACCTACTTGTCTAATGTTCTTCCTTCTAAATCACTTAAATTTTCGTCCCCTACATGGTTTCTTTACCATCGGGTTCCTACTTACTCGCATATACGTGTTTTTGGATGCCTCTGTTTTCCACTATTTCCGTCTACATCAATTAACAAATTGCAGGCGCGCTCAACTCCGTGTGTTTTTCTCGGATTTCCTCCGAACCAAAGAGGGTATAAATGTTTTGACATAAAAGCAAACAAATTTATAATTTCGAGGCATGTTGTTTTTGACGAATCTATATTCCCCTTTTCTGATATTTCTAACCCATCTCCACCATCTTATTATTTTCTACTTGACCCGGTCTCACCAGCAGTCAAAGCCCAATTAATTTGCCCCCTATCAGGACCGGTCTCACCCTCCACTGCCAGGCCTCCTCCGAGTTCCCCACCTGCTGCTCCCGGGCCCATTCCGCAGCCCACTTCGCAGCCCCCTTCGCAACCTGTTCACCAGCTTCGCCCCAGGCCCGATCTCCTCCATCAGAACCCAGGCCCGTTTCCCTTGACCAGCTCTCCTCTTCACCTGGGTCCACGCCTACTCCGAGCACCAGCCCTGCTGACCCGGCTCCACCACCCGTAACCCATCCCATGCTTACTCGGGGTCGGGCAGGTATTACCAAACCCAAAGTTATTTTTAATCTCTCTTCTATCTCTCCTCCATCTCCCATTCCTCGTAACCCTAAGGATGCTCTCCTCGACCCGAATTGGAAATTAGCAATGACGGATGAGTTTAATGCTTTGCTTAAAATAAGACTTGGGTCCTGGTTCCTCGTCCTGTTGGGGTTAACATAATTAGGTCCATGTGGATTTTTCGCCACAAGACACGATCTGACGGTTCTTTTGAGCGATATAAGGCTCGTCTTGTTGGTGATGGCAGGTCTCAACAGGTTGGTGTTGACTGTGAAGAGACGTTCAGTCCAGTGGTCAAACCCTCGACCATTCGTGTCGTTCTCAGTATTGCTGTTTCTCGTTCTTGGTCCATTCATCAGCTGGACGTCAAGAATGCCTTCCTCCATGGCAACCTGACAGAGACGGTTTACATGCACCAGCCCCTCGGCTTTAGGGACTCCTCTCTCCCGGACCATGTTTGCCTGTTACAGCGTTCCCTGTATGGTCTCAAACAGGCTCCCCGAGCCTGGTACCAGAGGTTTACTGATTTTGTTTCCTCTATTGGTTTTTCACATAGCAGGTCCGACCACTCGTTATTCGTTTATCGGCACGGCTCAGACACTGCCTACATTCTCCTCTATGTTGATGACATCATCCTCGCCTCCTCCAGTGATGATCTTCGTCTCTCCATCATGGCCAGTCTCAGCTCTAAGTTTGCTATGAAGGACCTCGGCCCTCTATCTTACGTTCTGGGCATTGCAGTCACCCGTCATTCTGGAGGCATGTTTCTTTCTCAGCAGAAGTATGCTGCTGACATTATTGATCGTGCTGGGATGTCCTCATGCTCCTCCTCTGCCACCCTGGTTGATACTCAAGGAAAGCTCGGTTCTTCGGACGGCGATCCTTTTGAGCATCCGACTCTGCACCGTAGTCTTGCGGGGGCGCTCCAATACCTCACCTTTACCAGGCCAGATATTTCCTATGCGGTTCAGCAGATCTGCCTACATATGCATGATCCGAGGGCTGGTCATATGAGTGCTCTGAAACGCATCCTTCGATATCTTCAGGGGACGCGTCATCTGGGTCTTCACATTTCATCCTCGCCGGCCTCCGGACTTGTCGCCTACACTGATGCTGATTGGGCCGGTTGTCCAGACATCCGCCGCTCCACCTCTGGTTACTGTGTCTTTCTGGGTGACAACTTGATCTCTTGGTCCTCGAAGCGTCAGCCGACTATATCTCGTTCCAGTACAGAGGCCGAGTATCGCGGCGTGGCGAATGTGGTCTCCGAGTCTTGCTGGCTTCGCAACCTTCTTCTTGAGCTCCATTGTCCACTATCCCGAGCTACCATTGTGTACTGTGATAACATCAGTACGATCTACCTATCTGGTAATCCAGTCCAACACCAGCGCACGAAGCATATCGAGCTGGATATCCATTTTGTTCGAGAGAAGGTGGCGAAAGGGCAAGTTCGGGTTTTGCATGTTCCTTCTCGGTCTCAGATTGCGGATGTCTTCACCAAAGGCTTACCCCGCATTCTTTTTACCGATTTCCGCTCCAGCCTCAACGTCCGGGAACCTCCCGTTCCGACTGCGGGGGCGTGTTAGGATAATGCCTAAGCAAGAGTTTGAAAACATTCAAACTCTTAGGATATATTTTGTATATTTGAACACAGTTTGAGTTATCTGTAAATCACCTATATATTTGTATTCATACTGAATAACAAACTCAAGGGATTAAACTCTATTGATCGCAAACTCTATCAAATAATTCCAATTATGGTAAAAAAAAGACTAGATCTTAGTTGTAAACTCTCTTTTGTGTTGCAAACGGCAACTTAATAGGATACCATAACTTTAATAACTAACTAAGCTGTAAATATAGTAAATCAGAATGACAAGTCCGATTGTAGCACAAAATCTTGTACTAGACGTGTCTTGATAGTCTTGTAGACCGACTTAAAACAAGTTTTCTGAAATAGCCTTGACGACGATCAACAACGGTTGCTTCTTAAGGCTTACAAAGTGTTAGAAAATATGGTTGTCATTTTGACTTTGCACCCCAACTCTCCTGCGTTTTTGACTTTACCTAACTTAACTCAACACAACACCACCAATCCTTAGCATAGCTCACAATCGTAGCCTACAAAACTTCCGTCTTCTTTGACATGACATTACTATCTCATTTGTATATATATCCTGCAAGTATAAGCTCATATCAAGCACAACAATCAAGCAATATTACAAGTTTCATTCTCATTTCCACTTCCCAAATTAACACAAAGTTTCAATCTACCAGCGCATCTTTTCGCTAAACGAGGTAACGGAACATGCTGACAATACCAAAAGATGTAAGGCTACCCTGATGGTTTTCTCGTCGTCGTTTCTTGTGGTGTTAGCTGTCGGCTGGCCATGTAATCCATTCATTGATTTGCCGTGCGTGAGACGTGTTGTGCCCCAAGATGTTGTTCCGAGTCCCCATAAGTTGGGGTTCACCTTCTCAATGTTTATTGGGCTTTTTTCTTTGGGCTTTGGGCCTTATCATGTATCCAACCTTGTCTTTGGGCCTTCAATAAAAACTTTTATTTTTTGCTGATAAAAAAACAACTAAAAAAAGATATCCTCCAAAATATATCCAAGATTCGAACATCAATTACGTGCGAGGACATGTGCAAAACACAAACCCCAATCGTAAAAACCACATGCATAATGTCTTCTACAAGAGGCGATAAAGAATTCAACATAAACTTATGATCACACATCTATTTCGGAAGTCTCTTTTAATAAATTTTTAGCGCTTATAAAAAAAAGTCTAACGAAATACTTTTTTTTTTGATCAGCAATTTTGTATTTATTAAAACCAAGTTTTCGAAGAGAAAACCAAAGTCAAAGGATTATCCCTCCGAGACAGTTACAAAAAACCCCCCAACCTAACCATTAGCGGTTCCTTGGTTACTAAGCTACCCAACTAACATTCAAAACTAAGTTTATCAACAAAACTAAACTTTGAAGTGCATAACTTGCACCCCAAGCAAACTGATAAAAACCAGCAAAAGCCTGACTTCCTATGTATGTTAAGTATGCTAGTTAAATCTAGCCTTCTTATTTATCTTGTAATATGTTTCACCCTGAAGGGGAATTAAGTATGTCATAACTGACATCTCCATAAAAGTTCCTTACATCAACCAACACAACAAGACAAGATCCATCAACTTTACATGTTGTTTTCACCAACAACATTGTTGATACTCTTAGCAGCAACCCATTTTGGACAATTGAGACTGAAGTAGTTAGTCACAACCTTTGAGTTCAACAACTCAACAATCGGTACAGATTTCACACACCTTGGTGTCTTGTACTGGTTCATCGATGCTCCCAAGCTTATGGCACGGTCCATGAGCTTATCAAAAGTTCCTTCTTCAACCGTTTTGATCTCTAAAGGACCGATCCATCCCGGGACCCTGTATTGGTGGTACTCAAAATGGAGTGATTCTTCAATGGTTAAGCAACAATCTTGAAAAACTGATGTTGGAACTGCCCTTGACCCTTCCTTGACCTCCCAAAACAAGACGTAGTGTCCTGGAGTTGTGCTAGTATCTGCAAAGCTAATGTAGTCCAAAAGAAGTGCTCCATATGGCTCTAGAAGTTTGGCCGCATTTGTCACGGCATTGTGCAATACATTCTCGTTGGTCTTCTCTCCGTCGATGGTTAAGGCAACATTTTCCCTACCCACGAAGTTGAATTGCGGTGCCTTATTCTTGAATCCAACCACCCGAAGAATGTCCCCAAGCTTATACCGAAACAGTCCTGAAATACATAAAAAAAAAAACTTGAAATTTTAATTGAACAACGAATCCCCTTGAATCATACGTAAAAATAACTTTAAGAGACAACATTTTTTCAAATGACTATAATTTTTTCATATGAGCTCGGCTTTAAAACTACAAGATACCAAAAAAAAAATGAGAGCTCTATGTATCTCTGAAGCTTTTTTGGACAAGAGTATCCAATGATATACATCATACCTCTTTATATCTACTTGTGTCTTTCAAGTTTCTTTTAGATTTTCTTTTTAAATAAGTAATGTATTAATTTTATATATTAAGCAACGAAGATATACACATAATCTGATGAAAACACACTAATAAACGATAAATATTACAAACTACAGACTAACACACCTATAACAATAGCTGCAACTATCGATCGAAACTAGTGCACACCACACCTATAACAAGTGCAATTATTTGACCATAACTCCTTTTTTATCCATTTCTCCAAATATATAACGATTTAAAGTTTTTCGTTCTTCAATTGATTAACAACATAAAGTTTATTCTATACCTATAAATGTGATCCTAAGTCGTTTTAAACGGATACTTACCAGCATATGTCGTGATAACAATTTCATACTCTTGTCCAAGCTTGACATCTACAAGATCCACCAAATCTCGCTCTCTTCGATCACCGACCTCCTCCTCATTCACGGGCAAGAACTCGAAATAAGCTGCAGATGGGATAAGGGTATAGGCAACCTCACTAGGCTTGCTCAATGGGTTAATGTTGACACCTAAATAGCCCTCTGAAGTGGCATAATCACTGGACACAATAGGCAATCCATCGGTGTAGTAACCGAGAGTTGACACATACTGTGACATGCTCCCCGTCGCAACTACATCCACATACTTGGTATTAGGCCATAGTTTCCTCACAATACCTTTCCATGACACCTTATTACACTCAAATTCAACAAGATCAGCCAACTTGGGGTCCGGTTTAAGGATCATAGACACAGCCTCCCGGACAGAAGGGTCGGTGATTCGCGGGTTTAAGGTACCCGTCCTAATGTCGTTGGATAATAAAGACCAGTGCTTTTCTAGGAACTTGATGGCATAGATGAAGCCAGAAGCAAAGAGAGCGCCCACGCGAAAAACCTCAAAACGCATGCCAAGGCCACAGATCAACTGAGAATAGATGCTCTGGAAGGAGTCAGGGCAAAGGACGGTTTCGTTCGGGCTGGTGTAGTTGGAGTAAGGGTGATAAGGTTTGTTGAGAAACCAGGAGCTTGTGAAGTAACTAGTGGATAATGGTTGAGCCGGAAGGCCTCCAGGCGTTAGTCCTCCCGGTTTTACTGTTCGAAAATACATTGCCTTGCCTTTCTCTAGACCAGGAAAGTGTTGGGTGGTCACGGGCATGGAAAATATTACAAGTCTTGACCTCCTCACCCTTTCATTCTCGGTTGTGGGGATGAGCTTCGATTCCCCACTTGACGTGCCGGAGCTGAAAATTAAAAAAGCAACATGATATATTAAGATAAGCAAGTACGAAGGTTAGATAATCAGAATTGAAATGGGAAATGAGAATGAACATTTTCTGGGGTAATCTTACAACACTTTTATTAGGGGATACATGTTGCACTTACATGAATGGATTTGTCTTTTATTTATTGCCTAGAAAACGACAGCTTTCATTAAACAGTATCGACGATGTCAGTTATTTGCAAAATCTAATGGTGATTTATAATTGGCCCTACAGTTATTAGTTTGAGCTTTTTGTTGAGTTGATCCTCTAATACGGTATCAGAGCTTGTTAACTCACGGACCCGGGTTCAAACCCCACTCTCTAAAAAAATTCTAATTTCTTCTCAATTTATCAAATTTGTCTCAAAGTGGGCCAACCCTGATATCTCTTCTCGATGAGCTTATCTCATCTTTTATATCATTCACCTCCAAACCCGTAAATGGGCTTGTCTGTGAGGACGCGTGTTAGAATATAACTACAATTAGACCTTCAACTATCAGCTTGAGCTTTTAGTTGAGTTGGTCCTCTACTAATTTTAAACAAATTCTTTATAAAAATAATTATTTGTTTTTGCAAACAACTAACAGAATTAATACTATTTAATAAAAATCATTTTTTTTAATATTAAACGAAAGATATAAATATATTTCTAGATACAAAAAAGTGAGGGCAACCCATGTGCGCCCGATGGGCCACGGCCGATCGGGACAACAGCTGGTGTCCGGGACTGTTAAGTCCCACATTGTAAACACGATGATAAAATAATACTACTTCTTTCCGGTTTCAAAAGAAAAAGTGAGGGCAACATATATAGTTATAGACGGTCTAGGGATTTCATGAGAAAATAATGGTTCGACCCAAATCGCCCGCAAGTTGCCTTGATGTTTAAACTCTCCTTGCATATTATCCTCAACTCCATTTTCTCCATAAACCAATATGGATCTACCTGGAAACCTAACAATCTCCGTATGTTATGTACTAGCTGTAACTTGTCCGATGGAAGGATATATAGGTAAACCTAACAAAGATTCTTTAACTAAGCATAAAGTTAAAGAATCTTTGCATATGCACCTGGTGTAAAACCCATTAACGGGCTCAGCACATAAGATCGGAGAGGTGTCGCCATTGGCGATGCGGTAGATGTCCGATTTAATGTCTTCGTAGGTGATGACCGGAACCATCTTCTTGAAGGTCTGGCGATCGGTGGCTCCGGCAAGGCCGTGGCGTTGCAGGTACTCCACGCCGGCGTTGAGGGAGAGGATCTCGGCGAGGACACGGAGCTGCACCTCTCCGGCATTGGCCGTGATGTCCTCGAGGAGCTCGAGGGCGTTCTTGTTAGTGTCCTCAAGACCATAATCAGTTGTCGAAGCCATATGGAAGGAAAGAGTTTTAGGGTATTGCAAATGGCCGTGGGAACAAAAACGTCGATCTCAATTTTATACTAATTCAGAGATTGGTCGGTTGAGTGCACGGATGGATGTCTCGTTAGGGCACGTGCCCTAAACAATTTTTAATCTCTTCTTTCAAACCGTTTCATATATATTTTATGTGTCTTGATATTTTTTTAGTCTCAATCGGCATGGGAGAAGTTTTGAATAAATTATTTGTATCTGAATTGGTCTGAATGAATCGGTTAGAACTTGATTTATTAAATATTTATTTTTGATTACCAAAAATAACGGTTTTGTTCCTGTCTCGGATTCTGTCCCTATTCGTCGTACCAAACGGAATCAAAGGCGCTCAGTTGTTGCTCAGGTCGATGCACCCTCTGTGTCTGCTGTTCTTGAAGCGCGTACTGACAAGACGGAGTCAGCGTTAGTTCTTCGAGCTGGTGCAGCTACACAAACAGTTTCAGATACGAAATAGTCACAAGCAGCGAAGGTTGTTCGCCGGCCTCGGGCAACGAGGAACGACAGGTTCGTGGAACAAGAGGATGCGATTTTCGTGCATAGCTTATGTCACGCCCCAAATCCGGTTTTGACCGGACTCGAGACGTGAAATAAAATGTTAAATGAATAAAGCTTAAGATAACAAATCGAAGTTTCATAAATTCAAATAAAGAGTCAACAACTCTTAAATAAACCGTAAAAACAATGCTTAGTTCAAAACACGATACGTCACTACACACTAGCCAAGACCTCGCCGGCTCCCAAGCTCAGCTGTGTCCTGCTAGCACAAATCCCGCTCAACACCTGAAACACAACATGTAAGGGGTGAGCTTTCGCCCAGTAGAGAAAGTAGTTAAAGTAATGAACAACGGCTCACCACCACGAGTAACCGTCTAATTAGGGCATACTAGTACAACATAACTAACGGCTAAAACGGGGTTCACGGCCAAACTTACACCACGCTTAACGACCACTTTCACACGTAAAACATTAACCGGACCGCAGACGTATCACAAACCAAAGTAACCAAAACACGCCCCGTACTACAGTTCCCGAATTACCATCATCACATCCCATCAAGTCATCGTATCATCTCGGATAGGCCCTCGGTCCAAAGGAGACACATGCGTCGGGGCGACCGGAAACGTTCCCTAAGAACGCGTCTCATCGGAGGGCCCGGAAATGCTCCCAAAGGACCATAGATCATCGGGGTAAAATACGACCCGTAGGTCCAACCACTCGCCCCATAGGTCCAACAACTCGCCCCGTAGGTCCAACAAGCCCCTCAGGCCTAATCACAAATTCTAGTACGACCATTTCCAATGGAACTCGAACCACAATCCTCAACTCAAGACCAACCCACATTTAAAACAGCGCACACACTCTAACCAGCAAGCATAGAACACACAGCAGAACAACCACATATCCCATACAGCAGTTTCCAACACCACCGAATGCACCCAACCATTTATGTCGTACCGTAACACGAAGCCTCGGTCCTGACACCTTCCCGTCACGTAGAATCGGGGTAACATCCCACACCGGAAATCCCTCAATCGGACGTCTTCCTGTCACGTAGAATCAGGGCCATATTCCTCCCGTCACAGAGACTCGGGTATCAAACACGCCATCCCTGGCCTCGATACACTACACCGGAGCTATCCCACAGTGCAAGTATCACTCCGGTTACGTCTTTTCTCGGAACACACAACAAGGATAGAACACACAGCACAAAGCCCAAGCTAGTCTCGGTATACCGACCGGACCATCACAACATGGCACACAGCCGGTCTATCACTCACCCGGTCATATCACAAACAAGGGTTCTCATTACGACAAACACGGCACACATGCCCACACACAATCACAATCATGCAACACCGAGTAATAATCTTACTGAACTCTTAAGCACACTCAAACCGTCACGTACTTACCATCACTTACCGACCCCACGTTCAACGTGGTAACCCCACCGGCTTAACCGGTATCAAAACCCCAACCGTCCCACAGTTCAACATATCAATTAAACAGGAAAATAACCACACCGGTCATCAACACGCCGATGAAGCTCCAACTTTCGTAGCTTTGAGGCGTCCACAGCAACGATCATAAACCGTCCTCGTCATTATCGTCTTCCTTATCTTCAAACCTTGATCAGATGTTCCCGTGATGAAGAAAGGGAAGCTTTAGAGAGAAAAGTTGTAGAGAGCATTTTGTTAATGTCCTCTCAAACAAACAAAACTGACGTTGCCATTGGTTTCATGGACTTCCTAAAGGAACCACGCATTTTCATGCGTTAAGTAATTGCATGTCTCTTGGATTTTGTTGGAAGGAAAATTTGTTTGATAAATCATCAATTTATCTAGACTATTACCTAACCTTGATGTGTTCTTATTTAATCCTTGTGATCTGTGTCTGCAAACTAGATTATATGTATCCTCAAACTAGATTCTCTGTAGTGTCTGTGCATGAGTCAAGTGTCTTGCCTTGTCGTCACTCTCAGGATCCGTGTTTGTTGTATTAGAAAACTAAAATGTTTGTTTCCTCAAACTAAAAACTCTATTGTGCTTTGTCTTCTCCATTAGTCTATTTTTTATCAGTTCGGATTTTTATTCAAAGACGTTTTAAAAAAAAAGGTTTGAAACAAAAGTTCAAAAAAGACCAGGGCAAAAGAACACCAATGATTACAAATAATCTTTCAAAAGGAGATAAGGGGACAAATCAGGTAAAAAAAGAAGAAGGATAACAAGTCCAAAACAAGCGCTTATGAACAAAATGAAATCAACCCTTATCAGTGACTCATCCTTCACATTTCAAAGTCAATAACAGATCATTGAAAACCTTCGCTTGAACAGGCTGAGCGATTTGAGCTTGTTGAGCTTACGCAACCTATTTCCAAACGTCGACAGGCTTCATGTCTCTGTCATAACTCAAAGAACGCGCCCTTGACCTAGACGGAATAGGCGCCGATATATGCTTAGGGGGCGCCCCTTACGTTTCGGAGGTTGGAGAGGGCATCCTTCCACGAACTGCCCATTTGATCCCTACCTGGCTTTCCCATGAGTTTGTGCTTGCTGTATTTGCAAACTAGAATGAAAGATTCAGTTCATTCTGATTTACACGAGCCGATAATGACGGTAATGGAAGATTCAGTTCTAGCTGCTTGAGCTTTAGGCGAGAGAGGCTTAGGCAATGGAAGATTCAGTTCGCACAAAATCACTTTTAGAAAAAATGGGGATAAAAAAACGTTGTTGCGTGGGGATGATGTAAAATGACTTATGTACCCTCGAAACATTTCAACTTACCAAAGAGCATCACACGCTTGGGTTACTTACCAAGCGTACCATTAATGACACGTGTGCATCTCATCTGTTTTGCGTCGCCCATCCAACGAACACAAGGGGTTCGTAGGCTCACACGTTAAAAGGATGTTAACACCTGATTCATTTCTATTAGAGAACCAACTCAACTAAAAGCTTAAGCTGATAGTTGAAGGCCCAATTATATTTATATTCTAACACGCGCCCTCACAGACAAGCCCGTTTACGGGTTTGGAGGTGAATTATTTAGAAGAGGAGATGAGCTCATTTGAGAAGAGAGATAAGGGCTAGCCCATTTGGGGTAAATTGAGAAGAAATTAATATTTTTTGTCTAAAGTAGGGATTGAACCCGGGTCTGTGAGGAACACAGGCTCTGATACCATATTAGAGAACCAACTCAACTAAAAGCTTAAGCTGATAGTTGAAGGCCCAATTATATTTATATTCTAACAATTTCCTATCTTTATAGGAGATGAATTAGGTGCGAAACAGGGTTTTATGGTGTGAACCTGCAAACTCGCGAATACAGTGTATACGATTTGAGGAAATAACATTCCATTTTTTAGGTGAATTTTCTCAAACTCGGAACGCTATTTTTGCAAACTATGTTTTCTCAAACTCAAATATCATATTCTCAAACTATTTTTCCCCCAAATCGAGGTGCTGTTTTTTTCAAACCATATTCACGCTTTCTCAAACTACATTTGAGCTTCACAGGTTCACACCGTAAGAAGAGCTCACACCTGAATGTGTCTTTATATATGTATTATCCCATACTCTTCCGTGTTTTCAAGTATAACAAAACATTAAGCTACATGTACAAGTATGCCAGTTAAGTGTAGCCTTTTTATTTATCTTATGATATGTTTCACCCATACAGACTTCTCCAAGAAAGTTCCTTACACCAACCAACACAAGAAGACAAGCTCCATCAACTTCACATGTTCTTTTCACTAGTAATGTTGTTGGCACTATGAGAAGGAATCCATTTTGGGCAATTTAGACTGAAATAGTTACTCACAACCCTTGTATTCAATAGCTCAACAATGGCTGCAGATTTCACACACCTTGGTGTCCTGTACTGGCTCATCGATGCTCCCAAGCTTATTGCACGTTTCATGTGTTGGGTCTCGAGGTAGGGTTGGAGATGAACCAACTCGCAGCGGAAAATCAATGAAAACCAAGAGACGATTAAACCATGAAACAACTAACAAAGAATGGATTCACAAGAGAAAAAATTCAGCACTATTTCTTACCAAAACAAGAACACCGGTTAACGAATGATTGGCTTGAGTGTCCAAGACGCTTACGTATCCACATGGGAATCAAAGCCACGTAGTTCTTCTCTTTGAGGACTCAAGAACACAAAAATGGAGGTGAAAACTAGCCAAACCCGAAATGGTCATGGAAGAGGGAGGGAAAATGTGTTTCCTATTCTTGTCTTGAGTTTGTTATGTTGGAAAAAGATGACTTAAACATAACAAAACCCATACTTGTCCAACTAAAGGCATGGGACAAGTATGGTGTGAAGTAAGGTGTAAATAGGACAAAGTATGGCAAAACAAGATTGGGTTAGGTGGTGAATCACCAACACCTTAATCCTTGTCTTGCTTACTTAGTACTAATTAATCAAGACTTGATTAATTAGTTCCGTGGGCCTTGGTTGCATGGGCCTTTCATGGGCCTCTTGGAACATGGCCCGTGGCCATTTCCAACGAGGTCCCGTGATTCGCTCATCGCCTCCAAGCCTTCCATACCGGAAATGTCCAACATTATCCGACGCGATCAATCCCAAGACTCCAAGCCTTGTCTCGATCCGTAAAGTCCTATTCACTTACGGGCACATGACTCAAAACCCAGTTTTGATTATGTCCCGAGACAACTCCCTTTTGGGCATTCTCCATAAATGTGTCAATGAGTTTCATCCTCCGGTGTGACCCTTAGGTTTATGCATGTCAATAGATCAACGTAAAATCCCATTTTACTTGATCCTATTTAAGTGGCAACTAACGAGACTTTAGCATTGCCTGACACTGCATAGCGAATCGACCTTGTCGATTCTAACCTTCCCGTCGTCCCTGTCATTATCCTTTTATCTCCGATATCCTGATTGAGATAAGGCATAGAGCCGTCATCCTTATTATTCTCAATCACCGTTCCTTGATATGTGAGATGACTGAAGATATGATACCCAGTATCATGTGCATGACCATGCTATTCTTTCAGTCACTCTCGATCAAGCGGCCGAGAACCGATATCTTTCCCATACCTCAGTATGAGGGATAAATCCCTTAGCCGCCTTTCGTGTCACTCATGTAGCCCGTCCCCAAGCCAATCCTGGCCGTTATGGAAGCCCTGTTACGGACAACGTTAGGCTCAGGTCAAACTCAGTTGTTGACTACATAGCGATCACAAAGACTCCTTGGTCTAAGGATACATGACAAGATACGACACTGAATATGTTCATGACTTAATCTATGGCACATATTCAGGGCGGGTCGTCCAATATCATGTCCCACATGATATCTATGATCAGACTCCGGAATCCCATTCCAATGACTAACAGAACGTAAGCCATAAAGAGCCATCTTTCATACTAGTCGCTTCTAGTGAAGCTTTGTTGACTAGGGACTCATCGAGTGTGATCTATCTCGATCTATGGTTCTATTCGCATGGTGGGCATAGATCAGAGCACACATCGATATATTACTCCAACACATAAGTAATATAAAGCCGCTTTAATTTTATTGCTAACGATGATATATACATTTGGACATTAAGGATTGAACTACGGGCACTAAGACTAACACCATGAGCTTATCAAAAGTTCCCACTTCCACTGTTTTGATCTCTAGAGGACCGATCCATCCCGGGACCCGATATTGGCGGTACTCAGTATGGAGTGATTCTTCAATAAGTGAGCAACAGTCATGAAAAACTGATGTTGGAACTTCTTGTGACCCGTCCTTCACCTCCCAAAACAAGACGTAGTGTCCTGGAGTTGTGCCAGTATCTGCAAAACTGGTGTAGTCCGAGAGAAGAGCACCATATGGCTCTAGAAGCTTGGCAGCTTTTGTCACGACATTGTGCAATACATTCTTGTTGGTCCTCTCTCCATCGATGGTTAGGGCGACACTTTCCCTACCCACGAAGTTGAATTCTGGAGCCTTGTTCTTGAATCCAACCACCCGGAGCACGTCTCCAAGCTTATACCGATATAGTCCTGAAATAAGTAAAAATCTTTAAATGATCATAACTTCTTACATATAAACTTGACTTGAGTTTGTAAGATAACAAATTGAAGATAGCTGAAAGGTCTATGAACCTTTCTCGAACACGAGTATGGCATGACTTATACTATGCCCCTTTAAATCTACCCTACCTTTCAAATTTCTTTCAGATATTGGTCATTCTTTTTTTTTTCTCACTCATGAGTTTCCTTAAAATCTTGTACGTGAGGATACTACAAATATTTTACCATCAACCATTTCAGATCTTACTCTTTCTTTATCTATGTCTCCAACTATATGATTTAGTTGGATCGAACATTCAAACCCTCATAACCATATAAAGTTTTTAGTTCCTTGAGTGATAATTAACGTTATTATGTTTAGGGTAAACTTCATCTCACTACCCTAAAAATGGTTGTGTATCGTCTCACTACCCTAGCCATAGTTTGTTGCACCTCACTACCTTAACTATTTTTAGAGTAGTGAGGTGAAATTTACTCTTAAGTTTATTCTGTACCTATAAACGTTACCCTAAGTCGTTTTAAACGGATACTTACCTGCATATGTTGTGACAACAAGTTCATACTCTTGTCCTAGCTTGACATCAACAAGATCAACCAAATCTCGCCTCCTTGGATCAACGACCTCCTCATCATTCATGGGCAAGAACTCGAAATAAGCTGCGGATGGGATGAGTGTGTAGTAAACCTCACTGGGTTTACTAAGTGGGTTAAGGTTGATACCGAAATAGCCCTCTGAAGTGCCATAAGCAGTGCACACAATAGGCAAACCATAGGTATAGTAATCATGGGTAGGCACATACTGTGACATGCTCCCCGTCGTAATTACATCCACATACATAATGTTGGGCCATAGTTTTCTAACATTTCCTTGCCATGACTCCGAGCTACACTTAGACTCAACAAGATCAGCCAACTTGGGGTCTGGTTTAAGGATCCTAGAAACAGCCTCCCGGATAGAAATGTCGGTGATTCGCGTGTTTAAGGTACCCGTCCTTATGTCGTTGGATAATAAAGACCAGTGCTTTTCAAGGAACTTGATGGCCCAGATGAAACCAGAAGCAAAGAGAGCACCAGCACGAAGAACTTTCATATGGTGCCAAAGGCCGTAGAGCAATTGAGAGTAGATGCTCTGGAAGGAGTCAGGGCAAAGAACGGTTTCGTTCGGGCTAGTGTAGTTAGAGTAAGGGTGATAAGGTCTGTTGAGAAACCTAGGGCTTGTATAGAGACTAGTGGATAAGGGTTGAGCCGGAAGGCCTCCAGACGTTGTTGCTCCAAGTTTTATGGTTCGAAAATACATTGCCTTCCCTTTCTCTAGGCCGTGAAAGTGTTGGGTTATCACTGGCATGACAAATCTTTCAAGTCTTCACCACCTCTCCTTTCCTTTCTCGGTAGTGGGAATGAGTTTACTTTCTCCACTTGAAGTGCCGGAGCTGGTAATAAAAGCAACATAATATATTAAGATATGCAAGTAACTATTTAGGGTTCGAGGTGTACAATCCGTTGGAAATGGATCCTATATTGTAATATGTAAATAACAGTACGGTATGAACAAAAAAAATTGAAACATTAAGATTAAAAAACTGTAATATCGAATTTTGGGTTAAAGTATTGATGTAACATAAGGGTAAAAAAACTGTAACAAATCTGAACCTAATATTTAAATCCAAAATTCGTTGTAACAGTTTTTTGATCTTATGTTAGATCAATACTTAAACCCAAAATTCGGTGTTACAGTTTCTTAAACTTTATGTTACACATTTTTGTTCCTATTATACTTTTATTTATATTTTACAACATTAGAATCACTTACGACGGATTGTACCCGTAGGGTTTGAATATAAAACTACACTAACGAAAACCAAGCGATTTCTTGGTATTAGAGCACGCGCTTGCATGTAACTATAACGCCATATTTTCTAACACTCCTTTTTTATCAACAAGATGTGTGTATCAATCGATAACTAGCATGCACAAGATCAAGTGATCAACTAAGCATAAGGTTAAAGAATCTTTGCTTATGCACCTGGTGTAAAACCCGTCAACGGGCTCAGAACATAATATCGGAGAGGTGTCACCATTTGCGATGCGGTAGATGTCCGATTTGATGTCTTCGTAGGTGATGACCGGAACCATCTTCTTGAAGGTCTGGCGATCAGTGGCGCCGGCAAGGCCGAGGCCTTGCAGGTACTCCACGCCGGCGTTGAGGGAGAAGATCTCGGCGAGGACACGGAGCTGCACCTCTCCGGCATTGGCCGTGATGTCCTCGATGAGCTCGAGGGCCTTCTTGTTACTCTCCTCAAGACCATAATCAGTTGTCGAAGCCATATGAACGCGAGAATGGGATATGGAAGAAAAGAGCTTTAGGGTACGAAAATGGCAGTGAGAACAAACTCGTCAATCTCAAGTTTATACTAATTCGGAGGTCGGTCGGTTGTGTGCCAGGATGATCAGGGGACTTGTCCCCTCAATAGGTATTTTACGTTACTTGTGTTAGGATATGATTATTATCTAGAGTTTGAAAGTTAAACAAACTCTAAAGTATATCCTGTATAGTTTGAATTGTTTGTATTGAATTATCTGTAACTACCCTATATATGTGTATTCACAATGAATAAAACACTCACGGGTTAAAACTCTATCATGTTAACCATCTGAAGAACCAGACGGTTGTTGGACACAGGAGCCCCCATATCAGAGAGCTGATCAGCAATAGTTTTGAGCTCCTGACAGAAACTCGAGACGTTGATCCAACAAAGTGATCCGCTTCCCCCATTTTATGAAGCCCGATCAAAGCTCGTTTTGGAGGAAACGAGGAAGTCTAAGCAAGCGTTGTCGGGCGCCATTGCTTCTTCCACTGCCCTTTATGCTTCTCCGTCACCAAAGGAGGCTGGTGACAAGCCCCGTTCAGCCACTCGAGGCCGTGGGTCGAACCGTGGGCGTCCGAACCCTCGATCTCATGGAGGTCGCAGCTCCCCTCGGCCTGCAGCAGCACCTGGACCGGCTCCCCATTCCTGGTCGCAGCAACCTTTCTACTGGAACGGTGTGCAGTTCTGCCCAGGCCCACCTGCTTCTTCTTTGGCCAGTCCTCCTGGGCCTTGGGCCGGTCAGCCACAGCCCCAGCAGATTCCTCCGTGTCCGTTCCCAACCTCCCCTGGAACGTGGATCCGCGCACCAGCACACCAGCAACAAGGTGTTCTGGGCCCTCGGCCCAGCTCCGCTCCCCAGGCCCATACTGCTATTTCTACCGATATCTCTTCTGTTATGGCCAATTTATCAATGCAACAGCCGCCTGATGGGAATTGGTACATGGATAGCGAAGCCTCGTCCCACATGACATCGAACTCAGGTACTCTAAGTTCTTATTTTAAGTCAAATATTAATCGATTTATCATTGTTGGTAATGGTCATCATATTCCTGTTTCGGGTTCTGGTAGAGCATCAATATTTCCCACACACCCTGAATGCCTTATACGATGTCTTACATGCCCCACACATTGTTAAGAACCTAGTGTCTGTTCGTAAATTTGTCAAAGATAATAATGTCTCGATTGAATTTGACCCATTTGGTTTTTGTGTGAAGGATTTACAGACGGGACATCCGGTTTTGAGATGCAATAGTACATGGGATTTATACCCTGTCACTTCTACTGCTTTTCCTAGTTCGTCATATCATTCATCAGCTTTTATTACTCTGTCTCCAGAAGTCTGGCATTCGCGGTTGGGTCATCCGGGTCGTCCAGTGTTCGATTTACTTTGTCGTTCTAAATTTATTAATTGTACTTCGGACAATTTTAATAATTTGTGTCATTCTTGTGTGCTTGGAAAACACATTAAATTGCCATTTCAATCTTCTTTATCTATTTCTTCTGCTCCCTTTGATATTGTGCATGCTAACTTATGGATGTCTCCTGTTTTGAGTTCTTCGGGACACAAATACTATCTTGTTTTACTTGATGATTACACTAATTATGTTTGGACTTTCCCTCTAGGCAAGAAATCTCAAGTATTTCAAATATTTACATCATTTTCTGTGTTTGTCTCAACTCAATTTGGTCTCTGTATCAAAAGTTTTCAGTGCGACAATGGGAAGGAATTCGATAACACTCCGTTTCGAAATTTTGGTGTCTCGTCAGGCTTGGTCTTCCGGTTCTCGTGTCCTCACACTTCATCTCAGAACGGTCGTGCAGAACGTAAACTTCGTAGCCTCAACAATGTGGTTCACACACTTCTTCTTCATGCTTCTATTCCCCCATCATTTTGGCATCATGCATTATCCATGTCTACCTATTTACACAATATTCTTCCATCTAAAGTTCTAAATTTCTCGTCTCCTGCTTGTGTTTTGTATAGGCGTACTCCCACTTATACTCACATTCGTGTTTTTGGATGTCTCTGTTTTCCACTTTTTCCCTCCACATCCATTCACAAATTGCAGGTTCGATCTACGCCGTGTGTCTTTCTCGGATTTCCTCCGAACCAAAGAGGGTACAAATGTTTTGACATTAAAAATAACAAATTTATTATATCGAGGCATGTTGTTTTTGACGAATCTGTTTTCCCATTTTCTGTCACCCCTACACCATCCTCCCCTACTTATGACTTTCTTCTTGACCCTATCTCACCGGCGGTCAAAGCCCAGTTATTTTTTCCCGTTTCAGGACCCACATCGCCTTCTCTGGCCCAGCCCAACCTGGCTGCCCGACCCCCTGCTCCATTGCCTGTTGAGCCCAGTCCACGGCCCACTCCACCAGCCGATCTGCCCGCCTCACCTACACAGCCTTCCTCACCGGCCCAGCCTTGTTCTTCTGGCCCGTCCACTCCTTCCCCGGCCCGCACAACAGACCCGGCCCGACTGGCTCCACCTCTGGTCCAGCCCCATCCTATGCTCACTCGTGGCCGAGCAGGTATAACCAAACCTCGAGTTCTTTTCAATATATCCACTAGTATATCCCCCTCTCCCATACCTAGTAATCCTAAGGATGCTCTTCTAGACCCAAATTGGAAACTGGCAATGGCGGATGAGTTTAATGCTTTACTTAATAATAAAACTTGGGTCCTAGTTCCTCGTCCTGTTGGTGTGAATATTATTCGGTCCATGTGGATATTTCGTCACAAGACACGATCTGACGGTTCTTTTGAGCGCTATAAGGCTCGTCTTGTTGGTGATGGCAGGTCTCAACAGGTTGGCATTGACTGTGAGGAGACTTTCAGCCCGGTGGTTAAGCCCCTAACCATTCGCACCGTACTCAGCATTGCGGTCTCTCGGTCGTGGCCTATTCATCAGCTCGATGTCAAGAACGCCTTTCTACATGGCAACCTCACCGAGACAGTATATATGCACCAACCGCTAGGCTTCCGAGATTCCTCATTTCCGGATCATGTCTGCTTGCTCCAGCGTTCTCTTTATGGCCTCAAACAGGCACCACGGGCATGGTACCAGCGGTTCACAGACTTTGTCTCCTACATCGGCTTCTCACATAGTCGTTCGGACCACTCTCTCTTTATTTACCAGCATGGCCAGGATACTACTTATATTCTTCTCTATGTCGATGACATCATCCTCACTGCCTCGACTGACGCTCTTCGGCTCTCTATCATGGCCAGCCTCGGCTCCGAGTTTGCCATGAAGGATCTTGGTCCCCTCTCCTATTTTTTGGGCATAGCAGTTACGCGACATTCCGCGGGTATGTTTCTGTCCCAACAGAAGTACGCTGCTGATATTATTGATCGTGCTGGTATGACGTGATGTTCCTCCTCTGCTACCCCAGTTGACACTCAGGGTAAGCTTGGCGGCTCAGAGAGTGAATCGTTCGAGAACCCGACTCTTTATCGCAGTCTTGCGGGGGCGCTTCAGTATCTCACTTTCACCAGACCGGACATTTCCTATGCCGTTCAGCAGATCTGTCTTCACATGCACGATCCGCGGGTCAGTCACATGGGCGCTCTCAAGCGCATCATTCGCTACGTCCAAGGGACACGCCATCTCGGCCTTCACATCTCCTCATCACCCGCGTCTGGTCTTGTTGCATACACTGACGCAGATTGGACCGGCAGTCCAGACACGCGGCGTTCTACTTCGGGTTTCTGCGTTTTTCTGGGTGACAATCTGGTTTCTTGGTCCTCGAAGCGTCAGCCTACCATATCCCGCTCCAGCACAGAGGCTGAGTACCGTGGTGTGGCTAACGTTGTCTCTGAGACTTGCTGGCTTCGCAACCTTCTTCTCGAACTTCATTGTCCGATCCCCCGAGCCACTCTAGTGTACTGCGATAACATCAGTACGATCTACCTCACTGATAATCCTGTTCAGCACCAGCGTACGAAGCATATCGAGTTGGACATCCATTTTGTTCGGGAAAAGGTGGCGAAGGGTCTGGTTCGAGTTTTGCATGTTCCGTCCCGGTCTCAGATTGCGGATGTTTTCACCAAGGGTCTTCCTCGGGTCCTCTTCGTTGATTTTCGATACAGCCTCAACGTCCGGGAACCTCCCGTTGCGACTGCGGGGGCGTGTTAGGATATGATTATTATCTAGAGTTTGAAAGTTAAACAAACTCTAAAGTATATCCTGTATAGTTTGAATTGTTTTGTATTGAGTTCTCTGTAACTACCCTATATATGTGTATTCACAATGAATAAAACACTCACGGGTTAAAAGTCTATCAACTTGTTTACGTTATTTGTATATTAATTTGTAGACAAGTCGAAGTCTAAATGAATGGGTATGAAACTTAGAGCTTGATTTAGTCAACATTTAAATCAGTTAAAAATAAATTTAACCTAGACTTCTTTAATACACGATTTTCAATGATTGCAAAATAACTCGTTTAACAAAAAATTATATATGTATATATATATATATATATTTATTTTTTTTTTGAAAAATGAAATTATTTTCTTTTTTTATCAAATATTTGTATGATGAAAAATTAACGAAGCTAGCAGAATTGAATTCGAGTGCAGTATTTGTTTTCGATGCGGTTCAAATATCGATGTTATCCTAACTATAGAGTAAGTATATTATAGCAATCAACACTTTTTGTTTAGCATGGAAGTGGTAGTTTTATTAATATTACAAATTAAAGGCGTATAATGGAAAGAGAATGAAGGTGAGCCGTAGTCCCGAACAAAATACCCAAGAGGTTAACCATGTGATGAAAATTCACGAGACATTTAGGTGAATATGGAAGAGGTGGCTTCTTTTGTCAGTGATAGCCCGACTCTAGCTAACTTTGATATTTCCTTTACTCGATCTGACAATTTCGGTGGTGTCTACTTACCACTTTGATCTCTCACGATAGAGACAGTATTGGGGCGATTGAGGAGAACCAGACGTTTAAGGAGAACACCAAGAAAAGAGGAATCCAGCGGGTCGTAATGATGCCGACTCTATCAAGGTGAGGTATGCGTCCCCACGCACACCTCATTGCTTGATCTTACGCTAATAGCTCTGTAATATATTGGCTAAAAATCATGGGCCATTTATTATGACTCATGTGCAATGTTCTAAAAATTGCGCCCAGACGGCGCCTAAGCGCCCGCCTGGGCGCCAATTTGGCTTTTACCGACCCGACTTGGTGCAGTCGGGCGGCCCAAGTCGGTTGATCCGACTTTGCAACATTAGACGGGCGGGTCGGGCGATAAGTCGCAGGTCGGCGACTGAACTAACGGGCCACACCCCATTAAACTTTAAACTATATCTTTTAACCAAAATTTTTACTAATTCTGAACTTGTAAGGCCCAAAAATATAAGGCCCATTATTGAGCCGTGTCTTTACTGACATTCTATTCCTTCAGTTGCTTCTAGTTTTATAGAGGAACAAAATTTTTTTTTGTTCCTTTTCAACCGATGTGGGACTTGATTAAGTCCAAATCTTCTCTGCCATTTGGGTGTCCATGTCATCCAAAGGAATGAAAAGACTTACTTTCGGTAATTAATGCTTATCTTTTATAACCATATTTATATTATATTAATATGAAAAAACTGAACAACTAATTAAGTATGAGAATATCATAAGAGTATTATTTAACTTAATAACTAATTGGTTTCATTCTTTTCAATTTTATCTCACAGTTATCACTTTTCAAAATACTCGTTACATATAATTTGATTAATTTATTTTGGAAGAAACATTTAGTTCTCATATCTTCCTCATTTTTTGTACAAAAATTTCAAAATTTTATATTTCAACAACTCATGCTCCAGTAAATTTTATATTTAAATTTTTTTATATTTTTTAAATTTATTTCTTATAAGAATATGAATATAACATTTTTTTTATGTGTTTAAAATATTTTTTTATTATTTTATATAATAAAATTCACATTTTGTTTGTATTAATTATATATATTTGGATAAATATATTCTATATAATAATATATCTATTGAAAAATAAAATTAAAAAATAAAAATCCGATTAATCCCCGATTAATTTTCGACTAGTCCCCGATTAATCCCCGAAGACCCTAGCCGCCCGACAAGCGCCTAGCGATTTTTAAAACCTTGCTCATGTGTCAAGCCCATTTCCTGAGGGCCCATACTGAAGCCCACTTTGCATTTGTATTTTGCTTGGCACCTAAAGGAACAATACGATTCCTATATATGAAGCCGCAGGTTGTCTTGTACAGGAGGGAAAGGCGACATATCTTGGTCACAGTAGAGCTCTCTTCTCCATTTTCTTTCTTTCGGTGATTAATCACAAAAATGCTTAATTAAAAGCAGTTGTTATAAAAAAAAATCTTTGAGTCGGACCGAATATAAATTATTTGAATTAAAAGCTCTCTGTCCAACCATAGGGTTTCAACCTACCATCTTCGTTCATCGGAGTCGGTCTCCTCTCGCTTTGCTCGCCTCAGTCGTTCCTCCACGCCGGTATTATCTCTCCGGTCGTGATCCGTAAGACGATCGCCGAGTCAGGACCTGCGCCTCTCCTCGGATCCTATCTGGTTCTGTACGTCGCCGTTCACCGATCCCACACCATCCGCTGCAGCCGCTCGGATCTCTCCTCCTCAACGCTGCTCAAGTCTCCCCACCTTCCTCAATTGACGACGATGTCCCACTTTTTGCAACGCCGTCATGCCGGTGGAGGCAGATCTCTCACGGGTATGACACCATTGTCACCGATGAATTCTCACCGGGTCCCGCCTCCTCCCCTCGGATTGGCCATGTGGCCAATGGTCATGCACCAACGATGCAATTGGCCCATGCAAGGGCGGACACACAGGCCCCAGTGGCCGTTTTTGCAGTACCGGCTCGTTGAAGCTCCGCCGGTGGATCTTCATCCGGAACTGGGTGACCATCTAGGGAGTCAACGCCCGAAACTGGCATGGGGCCGGGCCGAGACCTACCGGAGGGATCACCACCAGATGATGATCACTGAGGAGGACCAGGTGAAGCAGACGGAGGCAGGGAAGCCTCCGATGCAGGGATGACCCGACCCGGCAGGGGTGCTCCGAGTGGCTGGATTCAAGAACAAAGTGCCACAATTCAACTTCGTGGGCAGGGAAAATGTAGTCCTAAAAATCGATAGCGAGAAGACAACCGAAGATATACTGCACAATTTCGTGACAAATGCTGCCAAGCTTCTTGAGCCATATGGTGCACTTCTTCCGGTCTACACAAGCTTTGCAGATACTAGCACAACTCCAGGACATTACGTCTTGTTTTGGGAGGTCAAGGAAGGGTCACCAACAGTTTTTACATCAGTTTTTCAAGATTGTTGCTTAAATATGGAAGAATCACTACATAGTGAGTACCGCGAATACAGGGTCTCGGGATGGATCGGTCCTCTAGAGATCAAAACGGTAGAAGTAGGAACTTTTGATAAGCTTATGGACCGTGCAATAAGCTTGGGAGCATCGATGAACCAGTACAAGACACCAAGGTGTGTGAAATTTGGTCTCATTATTGAGCTATTGAACTCTAGGGTTTTGACTAACTATTTGAGTCTCAATTGCCCAAAATGGATCCTTGCTCATAGTAGGAGATTCTAAAAAATGTGCTCTCCCCCTAAACCTCCCGACCCTCCCTCTCCCCCTCTTCCCAAACCTCCTTCCTCTCGCATTTTCATCTGCAATCTCCCTTCTGACTACTCCAATGACCAGTTATTCGATCTCTTTTCGATTCATGGAACGGTTAGACGTGCTTTTATCCCCTCGAAACTAACCAAAACCGGAAAACGGTTCGGTTTCGTCTTCTTTCTTTCCTCAGATGTAGCTGTTGCGGCGGTTGCTGCCAAGAACCGTTCCTGGCTGGGATCAAATCGGTTGATTGTGGACTTCGCTCTTGGCCCTTCCCCGTCCTCTAGCTGCAATCCAGTGGCGCTCCCCTTGGGGGCTGCTTCCAATCGCCGCTCGTTCAAAGAGGTGGTGGCAGGGGCTTCTACTCGGCCTCCTTCAACCACCTTTGGCTCTGGCTCTGCAACCACTCGCTCCTACACTGGCTCCTCCAACCCTTGGATTGCTAATGCGCTCCGCTTTGCGATCATCAGCGTAGCCCGGGACAATCGTTCATCAGTTGCTCTGCAAGCTGCTCTCCCCCCTTCTCTGTTTGGTCTCGTTAGCCTCCACGAGCTTGGGGGCAGAGCCTTTTTGATTCATTTCAACTCGGTTGATGCCCTCAGATCGTTAGAAGCAGTCGCCTAGATAGAACTCCGACCTCTGTTCTCCGATTGCTACCCTGATTTTAGTGAAGTTTTAGACGGAGGTTGCTTCAACTGGATCTCCATGGTTGGCATTCCTCTTTCTGGCTGGTCGATGAACTCAATCCGCAGCATCGCTTCCACCGTCGGAACTGTCATCGCCGTTCATCAATGTTCCTCCTTCCTCTCCAGGCTTGATCAGGCCTTCACCCTCATCTTCTCTCGGCGGCCAGTCTCAGATGCTATCTCGGTCGACCTAGTGATTGGAAATTCCATTTTCCCCATCTGGGTTTCCGGTCGAGATTCGCATCTGGTCCTAGTTTCAGAAGATTTTGAACCGGTTCTAGACACCTCGGTGGTCGAGGCTGTCGATTCCGAGCAAGACTCTTGCGGATTTGAAGAGGGCGAAGTGCGTTCAGAGGCTGACTCACCTCGAAGTAGTCCTCCGGTTTCTGAATGGCCAGATCTGAATCATTCGGCCTCTCTCCGGCAGGTCGCCGCCGCTTCCGTTCCTCGCCGTGGCCGGACCTCCCCCTCGGTTTCAGTTGTCGAGCGTGTCGCCTCGTCTTCCCCATCCGAGAGTCCCGAGTGTTTTGCCCCTTCGGTTCCCAAGCCTGCGCATGCTCGATCTTCTCGAAAAAACGCGATGGGATTAAAGTGCGGCTCCTTGATCCCCGCATCTCCCATTGGGCCGGATCCGTTTGGTCAGCCTCCTTCCGAGTTGGGCCAGGGTCTTGCTGAATTGGGCCTGTCTGCCTAAGCTCTTAATGGAGATTTCAAGCCCAGCTCCCCCTCGGCAGCTCCCAAGCCTCCGGCCCCTCGTCCCGGGCTCCATAATTTCTCGTCCTTCATTGCCGACATCGTCTCCCCCTCAGTCGCCCCCGCTCCTATTCTCTCCCGTCCGAATCGGAAGAACAAAAGGATCAGGAACGGTCGGCGGAAGCCCATTCAGACCCTCAAAGACGTTAGTCCCTCGCGCTCGCTTCGGAAGAAGTCAGAGGCTAAACGGGCCTGGGCTCTTTGTAAATCGATGGGCTTCACCTCTTCTCGTGGCAACGAAGACACTATCAAAATGTTTCAGGATCTTTTGTAATTGTTAGCCCTTCGAGGACTTTCTTGCTTCGGTCCTTTTATTCTTTGTCCTTTTATTTGTATTTCTCTTCTTGAGAGTCTCAATTGATCGAATAATTTTTTTTTCTTTTGCTGATCAGAAAAAGAAAACATTCTTGGTGAAATCAACATGTAAAGTTGATGGCGCTTATGTGGTTGTGTTGGTTGGTGTAAGGGACTTTGATGGACATGTCAGTTATGATACTAAATTCCCTCTTTCAGGGTGATACATATTAGAATAAAATGAATACAATGGCTAGACATAACTATCATACTTATACATATGGGAAACTAAGAATTTTTTGTGGACTTGAAATTAAAAACAAAAGAATACAAGATGATATGTAGGAGAGCAATCAGGTGTGAACCGGTTTATATTGTGTGAACCTGCGAACTGCTCCTGACAGTCATCAATGGCACATGTCGTAAATAACTCGCATGTGGTGAAAGCGTAAATGAATTGAGATTGTTTGAGGGTATAGACGTAATTTCGCTTTATCCCCACGCAGAACCCTTTCGAGCTCCCAAATTTTTTCTAGAATTCGAGTTTCATCGAATTGAATCCATCATTGCTCTCTCGTCTGAAGATCATTGCTCTCTCGGTTGAAGATAAGCGTTCGTTGCCGTCATTTTTTTTATCGCTTCTCTTGCGTCTCCATTGTATACTGTTGAAGTTAAGCCGTAACTAGTGAGGTTTTTTTCCAGTATATTTAGGACTTTGATTTCAATCGGGTGTTTATTGGTTTTTAGGTTGATAATAGTAACCAGTTTGCAAAAATGAAGAACATGGTGGTTGATCCTACGACATGCAGCAACAGCGACAGTAGAACTGAATTAGGTATTTTGAGAGTATAGGTTTTCTAGTTTACGGATACACACCATTGTCTATGCTTCGAAATATGTAGTTGTGCGATGTTCGATAATATGCTTTGAACAGTTTGAGAAATCTGTTAGTTCGTTTGAGGATATGCGTTGAGTGATTTGAGAAATGTGTTTGTTCGTGCGAATGCATCGAAATATTTTTGTGTTATGTTTGAGAATATGCGTTTTTGTTTGAGAAATAGGTTTTCCTATTTGAGAATATGCAGTATCCGGTTTGAGGTTATAGATTGTCTGTTTTGCGAATATACAAATCTTTGTTTGAGAAACTGTTTTTTGCCTGTTTGAGAATATGAAATATCTTGTTTGAGGTTGTAGATTGTCTTTTTTGCGAATATACAAACCCTTGTTTGAGAAACAGGTTTGCTTGTTTGAGAATATGCAATATCCGGTTTGAGGTTGTAGATAGTCTGTTTTGGGAATGTATAAACCCTTGTTTTAGAAAATACGAGTTCTAGTTTTATTCATGTGCAAACCTCTTGTTTTTATATACCCTCTTGTTGTTAATTATAGACAAAACTCCAAAGATTGAGGCTCCCCTTCTTATAATGGATAAGCCATCCGTAGAGGCTGATGTTGGTGAAGAAAATATGACTCTCCTAATATGATGAAGAGGCAGAAGGCTAGTATTAAAAATGAAAAAAGAAAAGTGTCAAAGAAGAATACGAAGCTAGCTGAGGTTCGTGAATCTGGTGAGGGAGGAAGTTCTACTGCCATTGTTATTTCTGTCCCACCTGTCAAAGCTGGAAAGAACATAGGTGGAGAAATAGCTCTTGAGAAGAAGGCGAAGCGCCCCAAGGGTTGTAAAACCGATATATTTCTTCGAATATCTGATAAGTTCAATGAGTTTCACGGTTTGAAGACCAGTCATCGCCAAAGAGATTGGTTGAGCTTTTGGAGAGTTTGAATGAAGCTCAAAAGGAAGCAGTGCGGGAAATTGGCTTCGGTCACATTCTGCACTTCGTTGGGAAGAACATTCCAAGCAAGATTGGCTACTATTTGGTGGATAACTATAACCACTTTAGCTCGTCATTTGTATTACCTGGTGTGAAATTGCGTATCACAGAGCAGGAAGTGTACGAAACTTTGGGCATCCCAAACGACAATCAAGATGTTATATGTGATGGGTGGGGTGCACTGTTGACCGATGAGCTTAAATTGTGGCAGCAACAGTTCAAGACAAAAGACAAATGACAGATTAAGTGTCTTATCACCAGCAAGCATTTGGTCGACCAGATGAAGACACAAAAAGAAGGTGGAGACGATTTCAAAAGGAAATTTATGGTTTTGTTTGTCACTTCCATGATTGAATCCGAGACTGATGGTTATGTTAACCAATCATGCTTCCAATCCATTGTTAATGTATCCCACATACAAGATTTTAATTGGTGCACATTTTTAGTTAAGAGGGTAGTGGATACGAAGCAAACCTGGAAGAATCAAAGTGAAAAAACAAGGCATTTTGCAAGACCAATCAAGGCATTTTACAAGGGGTACGACAGAGATATTTTATGATCTTAACTTAGGTTGTTTTGGGAAATATGTTTTTGCAAATTTATAGTTCTTGTTATGAGGATATCCTGCATGTTTTTGCAAAAGTTGAGTTAGTTTTATTTTAAACATACACATCTTGTATTGGTTTGCACAGTCTTTATTGTATGCAAATATGCACATTTTGGTTTGCAGAAGTGTTTTGTAGTGCGTGCAGACATTATTTTTATTGTTTGCAAGAACACATAGCCACATATTCTTTTTTACTCTATACAGAGGATTGCATAAAGGTTTCGTGCAGCAGGGAATAAGGTTGCAGAAGGGTTTATGTAGTGACACCAGCTGTTGGTTGAAGGGCATATCACCGACCCAAATGCTTAATGTTTCAGGGTAATGGCGACATTATTTGATGGTTTGATCGGGAGGAAAAAAGATAAAGAAGTCACTCCAAATGCAAACGGCGTGTTGCTTTCACAAGACCCATGGCTTGACCTCCCCAGGGTTATGGAAACCATCGAAAAACTGATGGAAACAGCAACACCTGTTGGAGCAGGGTACAAGGGTGGGTAGAAGCATTCCGCTGCTGCCTGTACTCTACTATCGTGCAGATTTCTTTCACAGTCAGAAAAATCATCTGCCAATATTCTTTCGCCATGCCCTGTTGGATCTGCTACATTGTCAAGCTCAGAATGCGATAACGTGGTTAGGAAATTGTTCTCAGGTAGTGTTGTAGCACATGTTCATCATATGGTTGCGGAACAAATAGAGCCAGAAAAGGACAAAGTTGTTGACGATGAGTTTGCAACTATTACTGTTGCTTCGGGCATTGGGAAGGAAGTTTGCAACATGATTGTTGAGGATCCAATCATGGAACGTGAAGCTTCTGATATTGTTGTCAAGGACATTCGTTAGACTTTTGATGTGCAATCCGATCCACTTACTTTACAATGTAGTGAAGAAAATGTCAGACGGTTGAACTGCAACCCGCGTCACTCAATGTAATGTCTTGTTGAACAAAATGTCAACACTAATCCTCCTGCTAAACAAGGTTGCGAGACGGCTAACATTCGACCCCAGCCACTTGGTATTGAACAGGTTGAACAAAATGACAACCGTACTATTGGTGGGAAGGAGGTTCGTGAGGAGGTTGATGAGCATCCCGAATTTGCTACATCAAGATTACGTGAATCAATAATCAAGCGCCCCACTGCCATTTTTGTTCGTGTGAAAAATGCCCCGTGCATCCTCCTAAGAAGTTAACTGAGGGTGATCGTCATGTGGAGTCTAGCTCAGTTGCTCATCCACCGAAGAAGAGATCTCCTGCTCGTGCATTCAGTAAGAAAGGCCCTGCTGTCACCCCGTGAAGAAATTACCAGCTCCAGTTGCTGATAAGAAAAATCCTCCTGCTGTTAAGCAATGTGTTGTCGTTAATAAGGGTGATGTGACCCTTGGTGGCGAAAAATCCTCCTGCTGTTAAGCAAGGTGTTGTCCAAACAACCTGGACCTCGTCTCATTGAACCGTCTACCTTTGTATGCTCTCCATACATTGATCGTCAAACAGATTATTTGTCGGATCTAGAAGAGGTTTAGGAGTTTGTCGTTGATTGGATGCTGAATATAAGTAAAGCCTCTGATTTATAAGTAACATATGTTTTTTCCCACATTCTGCGTGTATAGTTGTTTTGCAAAGAAAGTGAATCGGCCTTCCTGTTTGAATGCAGGGAATATATGTATTAGTGCAGTAATCTTGTTATTACTAAGGGGGGTTTAATTATTTCAACATCAGAACGTGAGTTGAAGCTGAAGCGATTAATGGATGGTGTCACTATCTGAATCACCTGGAAGCGATCAAGAGTGTATCATCACCAAACCAGTTCTTCTTTTCATTTGTTCTTAGTGTAATCATAGTCTGCGTATTTTTTTGGTTGATTGAGTCTCTGGTTGGAATTATTTTATTAAGTTTGTTAATTATTTTTTTATTTTGTAGGCTTCGATTTGGGAATATAAAAATGATGAAGAATTTGATGAGTATTATAAATTTGAAACCATGAAGTTCTCTTTTTCATGGAAGAAGGTAGACTTTCTAAGTATAATACATGGTGCCAGAACCCTAATATCTCCAACACCAAACAACTATCCATTACCATTTTAGTATTTTAACTTAGTCTGTATACTATGCAAAATTATTCTAGGCGGCATCCAGTCGGAATTTTTAGAACACTGCTTATTAGACGTTCATAATTTTATTGATTGGGTTTTGGGATCGAGTGTTGAAAATTTAGATATCAGTGTTCGTTAGAAATTGAATCACATCGATTCATTTCTCCGAATCCAATTGATTTTCGAAATGAATCTTTTATTCGAATTTGGTAGTAGATTTAGTACGGGATATTGATCCCATGACTAAACCTCTGTCATCCATGTTATCAATAATACAAATTAAAAATTGTTAATATAAATTTCACCAAACATTCTGTTTGATTTTTTTGTTAGAAGTTTAGATAAATCCCTCGCTTGATAATCTAATATCCCATATTGGTTGGATTGTTTTCTCACGAGCATTAGGATAGAAATTGGAATGCTTCCACTATTTTCAACAATTACTCACCCCATCACTACTACATTTACGTATTCTACTTGTTTTCATAATTTAGAGTTTTTTTTGAAGCGGGAAAGAGGTTGTATTATATCGTGTCATGCTTACAATGAGGGACATAACAGTCTCAGATACCAGCTTTTTGTCCCAACCGGCCGTGGCCCGTCGGGCGCACATGGTTCCATACATATAGTCTGCTTTGTTTCGCAGATCCGAACTCAAGAGTACTTCGATCCAACGTTTCGAACGGAAAGTAAATAACAAAATGAAAGCTATCTAGCCAAAGTATTATTTGTCCTAAAGCAAAAAGAGTATAATGTAGCGAAGCCTTGATTGCTGATTCCTCGAGATCTCCCAGCTGCAGTTGTCCCGGGTCTGTGGGTATAGGCCCCAGATGGTCCTTCCCACTCCTGCCCAGGGGAATCATTCCTCCCCCGGGGGGTTATAGTCCCCCGGGCTTAACTCCCGTTCCTGTTCCTGTTCTGTACTATCTGGCGACAGCAATGGCTCATTTGGTGCCTTCGGGGTCGCTGGCTTATGACCCGTCTTAATCTTCCTTGGTCTAGGTCCGATGGCGGTGGTGAATCTCAAGATTCCCCGTCGGGCCAAGGGGCAGTCGCGCAGCCTAGGGTCAGGTGATCTTTTCTTCGGGCCGAGCTGAGACTGTTGTCGAGGTCGTACTAACACATCTCCATGACGTTTAGACACCACAGGACTCGGGCCCAAACTCCTAGCAGGACTACCGCGATTTCCCAGGCTTGCATATTCCCTAGGGTGTGCGTTCACACTAGGGTTTGCATGCACCCTAGGGTTTGTGACCACCCTAGGGTTTGCAGGCAGTCCAGGTTTTGCATACCCTATCTGTTGGGCCGGCGGCCATGGCAAGCGAGGCACCGGAACCCACATGTGCAGCAGTGACACAGAGCGCTCCGGTGGGGGAACGGGGGCCATACCCCGATAGTGGATGCCCTGACGAGGGGCCCTCTGGTTACAATCCAATCGAAGACGGTGGTTCCAGTGGTTGGTTTCGAGGAACCGGCCCGGCTCCATCTGCGGTGCTCTGATCCAGAGCGGCGGGTACGACCACGTCGGACCCCGAGCTTTTCCATGCATGGGCCACCCATCACGAGCGTACATGGCCATAGACGGCATGGGCTGACCGAGCATGATGAGACGAAACCAGGAAGGAACCTCTGGCGACCATGACGCCTGGAATCAATCCACCATGTTGACGTCGTGAAGGTGGGAGGACCATGACTGATGGAGGAAGGATGTGTGCAGGTTGTGAGAGAGAGCGGCGATGAGGAAGCTGCGAGGGTGGGTAGGGCGACAACGTGGTGGTGGAGCGTTGGGAGACGGCGGCGGCGGTGAACCCTGGTTAGGGTAGAATGGACCCTGGCTAGGGTAGAAGAGAGCTTTTTTTCAAAACTTGAATTGAATGGTTTTTATAATTTAGAGTTACTTTTTCCACTGGTTTTTATATTTTATAAAAATTAACTAAACAAAGAATTGAAACACCGCAGGTAGGTGCTAAACATTAGCGAGAAAGCTTTAGCCTTTTCATAGTGATGTCATCGTCACTCTCGTCTACTATACCGTCCTCGTCTGCAGCGCCGCCGATACCTACCACTAAGTTGTCCCTCTCCTTAGGTGGTTCTCCTACCCCTCCACTACTTCTTATGCCTTCAAAACTCATCCAGTGTTTCGTCAAACCGGTAAAAGGGAGAAGAAAGAGACGACCAAAGTCCTCCTTTGCGGAGGCTCCTCTATCGGCGATGCTACCGCTCCCCTCTTCGACTTTATGCAACATCCGCCAACTCAGATTCATCCTATGATGGTCTTCTCGTCAGGGGAGATCACGTCGATGGCTCCGCTGACCAAGCCTAAGTGGGGCCGATAGACCAATGTGACAGATACAACACTGCCGATCCTCTTGCTTTCATCGGAGACTCATGCCCCGACTTTGGAGACGCCTTCCCTGAATAGGGTTTTGGCCTCCCAACCAATGATACCACCGGTGATCTCCAAGACTCGGGTTCTGGCTCCTCTTGCTCCATAGTCACAATTGGGAGACCTTCAAGCCAACTTTTTGGCCTGCTGTCTCACCGAGGAAGAGGCGATGGAAGTCGTGGTGACCTACACCCCGTTGGATTCACTAATCCTGGTGCGTCTTCACTTCGGCATGGTGTGCGGATTGGCCTCTCCCAACCCTCCCCGGAAGGACATGTCGTTTTCTGTCATCACCCAAGCATGGGGGGTGCCAGAGTCGGAGAGGTGGTCAAGGACCTCGAAATAGGGACGTTTTCCTTCTACTTCGTGTCCCTGGACGCCCGAGTTTGGGTACGCCAGAATGAACTATGGTGCTTCCGCGACCACCCTCTCCAGCTCGGGGAGATAGAGGATCTAATGTCCCAAGACCTACCTCGTCTTGATCGCATCCAATTATGCGTTCACGCTAGGGGGATACCGCCCCTCATCCGAAAAAAGGCTACTGGGGAGATCATATAGGCAACCCTGGGAGAGCATGTGGAGACCCCGTGTGATCATCGAGGCATGTGCTAGGGTGGTACGGTGAGGGTCCGTTTTTGGATGGACATTCACCGGCATCTACGGCGAACCATGGTCATGTTGTTCCGAGAGTATCAAGACTCTTCCAGGTTACCTTAACGTATGCCAAACTTCATGCCTTCTGCTTCAACTATGGCAGGATTGACCATATGGTCCAAGACTGCGAATGGGAGGTGTCGCGGGTTCCTCACCTTGATGACTCGATTCTAGAGTTCCAGACGACGAAGGAGGACCAACCGTACGCTATAGATTGGGGACGGGAACCACTTCCCTCACCGTCAACGTTCACACTATTGACCTCGTGCTTGGTACCTAAGGTCGGGTTGTCTAAGGGGAAAGAGCCCATCATAACCCCAGACTTGGTACCTAACCCGAGTTTGGGGTCTCAGGTCTGCCTAAGGATGACACCTTACTCTAAGGGTCCCGACCATTCTACGATATGCCTCCTTAGGTGTTCAAGGATAAGCTTCCTAAGGTCTGATCCATCTGGTATGATGCAAGGCTCTAGAGGTCAGAAGAGGAACACGACAAGAGAGTAGCGAGAGGATCAGGCAAGTCTAGGAAAACAGGCCCGCCAAGAGTAACAAGTGGCTCAAATTGAAGTGATTTTCTTTAGGGAAACAGGCCCGCCCGGAGGAACAGGACCTTGGCATGGTCAATATAGGCGCATGCCATTAAGGCGTGAATAAGGGGCACAACTTGAGGAAAGAAATTCCACATGGGCGTGGGGAGAAGAAGGAGAAGAATAAGGGTTAACCATCTTATCATTTCACCAAGAATAAGTCATCTTCCATCTAAACCGGCGAGTCCTTCTACTCTTGTTGTTAGGACTGGGCGGTTTAAAGTGTTGCTTGCCGACAAATGGTTTGACAATTGTGTCTTTTTTTGTTTACCTTTAATTTCGATTTTTGGTTTTATTGTATTCGTGTGGGTTTTTCCCTTTTGTTTAGACTTTATTTATTGCTTTGTTCTTTATGTAAGTAAAATTTGGTTTTTTAGACCTTTTACTTTATGTTCTCTTTTTCTGGATTGTTTTGAAACTGATTTTTCTAATTAGTGCTCGAGTTTTTTTTGTTATTGTTTGTTTGATCTTTTTTATGGATCGAATTTTTAGTTTAAGATGCATGTGATATGCTCGGGTCCGTTAAAACTACGTAGTTTTTTTGAGCAAAAGGTGCAATATTATAACTTTAGAATCAATTACATTGATGTGCATCGAGGAACAGGCTCCACGACCACAAAAGGTCAGTATGAACGAACAATGGTTCACTGATCCTTTTAATAACAGAACCGTCACCGACGATATTGGGGTGGTGGAACTTAGAGAGCTCAATAACAGTGATGGTGGGTAGAAAAGCATCGTTTGGGAACCCCTTCCAGGACCAGTCCCCGATGCTTAGACGGTATATCATCCCTCACGGCGGGATTTCTTCCCCTTCTGTAGCTTGTTGCCCCACAAATGAGCTGACGCAATCATCTTTAGTGCTGTAGTAGCTGCGCTCCCCAAGGTTACGGGCATTGGAACTTCAACAACTCACATCCCAGGATGTGGGCGTCCTCCACCTCCAAACCCACCACGCTCAAGGGGAAGGTGGTCAGCAATCGAATCAGCAGAGAGCTGATCTCCACCCACCCCCTACTGGATGTTCCCGTGTACGAAAGGTACTGGGTTTGGGGATGACCGCCCAGGGAGGCCTATCGTGGGCGGCTGGCTAGTATCCCAGGTAGGAAACCGGGGACCCGGGTTAGGTATCGGGTCCATTGTTATGCCGGGTCCACTTCCTCGAGGCAACATTGCCTTAGGTATCGGGTCCAATGTCAGTGTGCTTTGGGCAGCTCCCTGCACACTCTCGTTTAGTGCAGCTCCGTGTTCACGATCCTTAGTTGACTTCTACACCATCCAAGCTAGAGAGGACAATTGGAGCTTCCCCCGGATCACACGGGGGCGAGGCCCTCCCACCGGAGGATGCCGCAATAAACCTCTCTGATATGCCGGGAGGTGGCTCTGAGGATACCGGGTCAAGGGAGAAGACCTAACTGGCCTTCGTGCAGCACCATCCTCCTCACCCTCTAGCATGTCCCTCTTCAGGGCCACAATCCTAACCTACCTCCGTGCCCATCCTCGCCGAGCAAACGTGGAATAAGCCTCCACCGTCCTCCTCCACCCATAAGCGTCACGGACAAGGCATTGGGACTAGACCTGCACCGTCATGCTCATGGAGAACGCCGAGCTCACCACCACATCCTGAAAAATCCCCCCCCCCCCCCCCCCCCACTGGTTCCGAGAAGGAGCAAACCTTGGAGCCCTAGACCTAGCGTCGTCCACCCTTGGCAGCAAAGCAAGGTCATGGTTGGCCCGTGATCTCGCTGACAACAACAGGGGAGAGAATGAACCCAGCAAAACCTCTGGAGAATCGGACCGGCCCAAGGCAAGGGAAAAGAAGGGAGAAGACTGGGTCGAAGGCAACCAGTCCCTCCGATATGTATCCCCCATACCAGTCGTGGTCTACGAGGGAGTCGACCGGATGGGACAGGGTGACAACGGGGCGGCGCGACCGACAGACCCAGCATCATATGACGACTGGACATGGTGCATGCCAGCGACGGCGGTGACAGGAGAAAGCACCATAGCGCAGCCAAGACTAAGGCTAGGACTAGGCGAGCTTCTCAACAAGACAAAAGAGTTTTTTTTGACACCCTTATTGATTATAAATATTAGTTATAAAGTATTGCATTAAAAAACTACGTGGTTAGATCCTTTATATATCTTTTCTCTCCGTAATTTTTGAAGAGACATTTTAATATATCCGTTTTGTTGATAAAAAAGTTGTATTTTCTTGACAAATGCAGCACAGGTAACTATCACATCTCTTTCTCTTTCTCCATCCTTTATATATTATATGTTCGTCTTATATTATGATTGCATGTGCTGGCCCCATTTTACCTGACCCTTGACAAAATTTATTACTAACAAAAAATCAATTTGTCCTCTTCCGACGAAGTTCTTGTGACATGCAACCACCAATGCATAAAAATACCTTGTTGCTTTGAAAAGTACAAAAACAACCGACCGAGTCGTGAATTAGGATAAAGCAGAGTTTGGACGTTTTTGTTCGCACCGCCCTTTACATACTGCAGAGAGCTCTGTTCTATCTCTCTGTCTTGTATTCATATGGCTTCCACCACTGATTATGGTCTTGAGGAGAGTAACAAGAAGGCCCTCGAGCACATCGAGGACATCACGGCCAATGCCGGAGAGGTCCAGCTCCGCGTCCTCGCCGAGATCCTTTCCCTCAACGCCGGCGTTGAGTACCTGCAACGCCACGGCCTTGCCGGCGCCACTGATCGCCAGACCTTCAAGAAGATGGTTCCGGTCATCACCTACGAAAACATAAAATCGGACATCAACCGCATCGCCAACGGCGACACCTCTCCGATATTATGTTCTGATCCCGTTTCGGAGTTTTTCACCAGGTGCATGTCCAAAAATTTATTATCTTTGAAGTTATCTTTATTAAAGGACCAACTCAACTAAAAGCTCAAGCTGATAGTTGAAGGCTCAATTATAGTTATATTCTAACACGCGTCTTTACGGACAAACCCGTTTATGGATTTGAAGGTGAATTATTTAGAAGAGAAGATTAACCTGTTGAGAAGACAGATATAGGGGCTGACCGATTTAGGGACAATTTGAGAAGAAATTAGAAATTTTTGTAGAAAGTGGGGTTTGAATCCTGGTCCGTGAGATGTCAAGCTCTGATACCATATTAGAGGACCAACTCAACTAAAAGCTCAAATAGATAAAGGCTCAATTATAATTATATTTTAATATCTTGTTGGCAGGAGAGACTCAAGATCTTTTATCTTAGTTAATTAAAAACGTCAGGTTATAAATGAAGACATGCTCAGAAATATTCAATAACACGTTTAGTTGTGATACATGGTTGGAAGGAAAATTAATTATTTGCTTGACATTTTTTTTTACTTTCCAATTATAACCTTTCTATTTTTGCACGTACTAATATTTTCCGTCCGAATACACGTTGATGTTAGTTTTGGATGGGAAAATCCCAAAATATCATCAGTAAAAAATGTTAGTCCGTGCAAAAAATGGAAAGGTCATAATTGAGAAATACAAAAAGATGTCAAACTCAACTTCAGGTTATTGAGTTTTGCTGAGGGTATTGTGGGCTTTTCTCATCCATAACTAACGACAACGTTTATTCAAACTAGGAAAATGTTAATCTGGGTGAAAAATAAAAATATCATAATTGGGAAGTGCAAAAAAAGGTTAAGACTGATTAGGATTGTCAAAATAAAGATGAAAACAGATTAGGATCCATGGTTCCCCCAAATCATTATTCTAATGTACAATCCAATGGTTCGCCTTGGAGGACTTATTTCTTTTCATTCCTTTCCTGGAAGAAAAAATGAAGCACTCCACTATAAGGTCGGACCACCAGATCGAGGAATCGCCAGAGGATTTTCATAACTTCTGCCAATGTAGATGAATTAAAATACTTGTTGTTGATGAACATTCTAGCAAATATATAGCAGAAAGGAGATCCCTCGCCCTCCACTTTTTTGCTCTGGCACCACGACACTACTAGACACATTTCCTCCATCAGATCTTGTAGATCCTTCATCTGTCCTTTCTCTGTTGGCCTTTTCTTCGCCTCACTTGGCCGTGGTAAACTCATGCTTACCCCACAAGACATCGGAGGAAGGCGAGGATGCACTCTTATATTTATAAATTCACCTAGAGACATGACTTAGGAATGAGCATCGTTGCATGGAGGATATACCGCGACAAGGTTTCCTGCCCGCCCTCAACGGAGAAGCAATGGGGCCTTAGATTGTCGATATAGAAACCTACCATTAACCTAAAAGTGTGAGAACTCATCCAAGACTTTCATTTCATAAATGGATGAATGAGATGCAATTGAGTTGTTGACTTGTTGACTATAAAAACACAACACTTTTTATTAAGTGATTGGGGATTTTTAGTAAAACTATTTTTTTTTTTACCAATTCATTAATTTAATCATTCTTACTTCGTTTGAACTCTGATTTTGTTTCAAACTTGCGTTAATATATTTTTTTTCAAGAGCTTTCTATCAAGTTCATTGATGAATATATTTTGAAGTCCGAAAAAAATATATTTCAGGGTTGATTTAAAAAAAATTATATATGAGTGATTTATATCAACACTGAACACTAGTTTTATCAATACTCAACACTAGTTTTATCAACACAGAATGCTAGTTTTATCACCTCATTTTACCAAACAGAACATGATTCTAATAATCTCGTCACTTGTTTTGATATCCTCGGTATATGTGTCTTATCACCATATTACATGTTTTCATCAACACCGAACACTAGTTTTGTCAACACTAAACACTAGTTTATCAATATTAAACTCTACTTTATCCCCCTTATTATCAAAATTGAACATGATTTTTATCACCTCATCACTTTTTTTATCATCTAAGTACATGTTTTTTTATCAACATTTAACACTAGTTTTATCACTCTGATATGAAACACTTTTTTAGTGAAGATTTATCAACACTTGACACTATTTTTATCACCCCGATATAATTTTTTTCCTGCTTCAAAATATATCCAATATGCTACATGATAGATAGCCCTTGAAAAAGGAAAAATATTGACGTAAGTTTGAAGCTAATCGGATTTCAAACGAATCGTGAATGATTAAATTAATAAATTGGTCAAGAAAAAAGAGAGAAACTTAATAGATGATACCATGCTATTATAATTATGTCATTGCTTGTGTGAGAAATGATGAAAATTGCGTGTATTTTAGGTGGATTTTGGGTGATGATGTGACATCATGGTGAATGTTAGATCTTATATATGTATGTGGCTAAGATGGGTTCTTATAGTTTTTAGGATAAGAGAGGTTTGCAGCCGATTTGTCCTCTAGTATTGTATGTGCATGAAATTTTTTACAATTGTAAATTTTTAACAATTTCGACCGAGTTATCATCAGTCTACAAGATTCTTAGAGCGTCCAAATTTTCGTCTTCAATAACCCATTAGAAGATGCTACATTCCTTATATGCTCAGAAAATATACATTGGTTGAAGCTTTCATCAAAACCTTCTATTGGTTTTCCCAACTAGATGATGTTGTCCGGATATAGACCATTGCAAGGGAAGTTGTAGGAAAAGAATAATTAAGGATTGGTTAAACTTACAAACAATACATGGATTGGTTCAACCGGATTGTACAAGCTTCCATAAGACCAACTTTTGTAGTCCCCTTCGGATAAAATTGAAGACGTGATGAGAAACACTAATGCGGACTTTAACATAGTAGGAGACCGTCATAGTTATACTTGGTGGAACCAGTTCCAACCCTGGGTTATAGTGGGAGGAATTTATCCACCAACCCCTATTGACCTAAAGGCAACTAATACATCTAACATTATGTGTCATGTCATAGTAACGAGGGATCGAGACCCTCGGCCCGTGAGAGCTTTAGACCCTCCGTCACCAGAATCGTGACCTTCACCAGCCAACGGCCGCCCAACTACCCCCCAAACCCTCAAGGCGTGCACATGTCTCATCACTTCTCTCTTGCGTTGTTAGCGTGCGAAAAGGAGAACGGGAAGCTCCTAAAGAAGGATTTGTCACAAAAGTTGTCGTCGCCGCTATATGAACTAAAAAACCCAACCTTAACCTTAGAAAGAAAATAGAGTCGTGTAAAATTACCAGCAAACTATAAAAATATTTCTAAGAAAATAAAACATATAGGTATCAGATTTTAGTTTGGGAAAGTGATTTACCCGCGTTGGATCTTCTAAACCTAAATAATCGGGAACAACTAATACATAAATTTTCATTATTAACATTAACAAAAAAAATACTCATTTTCAATTCCGATTTCAATTCGGATTCTCTAACATCGTACTTGCATATCTTAATTAACATTATGTTCATCTTAATTTTCAGCTCCGGCACTTCAAGTGGAGAAATGAAGCTCATCCCCACGACCAAGAAGCATATGGACAGGAGGTCCACGCTTGTAAGCTTGATCATGCCCGTGATTACCCAATACTTTCCAAGGTTAGACAAAGGTAAGGGAATGTACTTTCGAACCATAAAACCTGGAGCAACAACACCCGGAGGTCTTCCGGCTCAGCCCTTATCCACTAGTTATCTCACAAGCTCCCGATTTCTCAATAGACCTTATCACCCTTACTCCGACTACACCAGCCCCAACGAGACCGTCCTTTGCCCTGACTCCTTCCAAAGCATCTACTCTCAGCTGCTCTGCGGCCTCTACCAGCATATGGAGGTTCTTCGCACGGGCGCTTTCTTTGCTTCCGGCTTCATCTTTGCCATCAAGTTCCTAGAAAAGAACTGGTCTTTATTATCCAACGACATAAGGACAGGAACCTTAAACCCGCGAATCACTGACTCTTCTGTCCGGGAGGCTGTTTCTAGGATCCTTAAACCAGACACAAATTTAGCTGATCTTGTTGAGTGTGAGTGTAGCAAGGAGTCATGGAAAGGGATTGTGAGAAAACTATGGCCCAACACTAAGTATGTGGATGTAATCGCGACGGGGACCATGTCACAATATGTACCAACTGTTGATTACTACACCGATGGATTGCCTATTGTGTGCACTGCCTATGGCTCTTCAGAGGGAACTTTTGGTATCAACCTTAACCCATTGAGCAAACCTAGTGAGGTTGCCTACACACTCATCCCATCTGCAGCTTATTTTGAGTTCTTGCCCATGAATGATGAGGAAGCCGATGATGCAAAGGGGAGAGATTTGGTTGATCTTGTGGATGTGAAGCTTGGACAAGAGTATGAAGTTGTTGTCACAACTTATGCAGGTAAGTGTCCGTTTAATTAAAACCACGTAGAGTCGCATTTATAGGGGCTTTTTGTTTTTGTTTCTTGTTCCACAAGAGACGTGTTTTAATAATTTGGATTAATTACAACTAGCTATCAAAGTATATGTGTTTAACCCTTGGCTAAGCTTACCCCTAAAGTTCATCTAGATGGTATCCTAATTTTTTGGATTTCGATATGACGGTGTCCGATTTTCACATTTCTATCATGTTCTTTTCTATTCAGACGAAATATTTAGAAGTTGGGATATCGTTAAGAAGAATTTTTAGGTATATATAACTATATATAATTAACAGTAAATGAAATACAAAAAAAATCTCAGCAGTAAATGAGATACAAAAAAAATCTCAGCAGTAACAAAATAATTCTCATAGATTCATATTTTTCATAAATAAAAACTATTGATGATGATACTTGGATTGGTATGGACATAAATACCCAATGAGAGGTCAAATGTCTGATCCTAGTTGGTCGTATATTTAGAAAAATGGATAAGAAAAAACTCCAAGAAATAACTATTATTTGACTTTATAGTACATGTTGTAACTATTGATTTTCTAGTCGTCTAAAAAATATGATTCGACAAACATATTATCAAAAACCATTATCAACTATCCAAAAACACAGAATATTTTGTGGTTTTTGACAGAATATTTTGTGTTTTTAGACAGAAAATTATGATATTTTGATAATATGTTTACCGGACCCTATTTTTTGGACGACAAGAAAGTCAATAATTATAATATGTACTATAAAATCAAATAATAGTCATTTCATAGAATTATCCCAATGGATAAAGAAAGAGTTGGATTTGAAATTTTGAGATGCTAGCGCACGGGATTGGATGTTCAACCAAATTTTCAACTTGTTACATGTTCAAGAAATGAATTTGATCTGGTTGTCTGCAGGACTGTATCGGTATAGGCTTGGAGACGTGCTCCGGCTGGCCGGATTCAAGAACAAGGCGCCGCAATTCAACTTTGTCGGTAGGGAAAACGTCGTTCTAAGCATCGATAGCGAGAAGACCAACGAAGATGTATTGCACAATGCCGTGAGAAATGCAAGCAAGCTCGTCGAGCCATATGGTGCGCTTCTTTCGGACTACACCAGCTCTACAGATACTAACTCAACTCCAGGGCACTATGTCTTGTTTTGGGAGGTCAAGGAAGGGTCATCGGCAATTCCTACATCGGTTTTTCATGACTGTTGCTTAGCCATTGAAGAATCACTCCATAGCGAGTACCGCCAATACAGGGTCTCGGGATTGATCGGTCCTCTGGAGATCAAAAAGGTTGAAGTAGGAACTTTTGATAACCTCATGGACCGTGCCATAAGCTTGGGAACATCGATGAACCAGTACAAGACACCAAGGTGTGTGAAATCCGCACCCGTCATTGAGTTATTGAACTCAAGAGTTGTGACCAACTATTTCAGTCTTAGTTGCCCGAAATGGATTCCTGCTCATAGTATCAACAACATTGAGGGTGAAAAGGACCTGTAAGGTTGATGGATCTTGTTTGGTTGTGCTGTTTGGTTTAAGGTACTTTCATGGAGATGTTAGTTATGATACCGAATTCTATTGGGGTGAAGCATACTATAATTATAAACAAAAAGTTATACTTAACTAGTATACGTATAAACCTAAATACTCTCTCGTGTATCGAGTGCTTTCTCCCGAAAACTATAGTCCCTATCCTAGCTTATGGAGCTCTTTACCATTGCTGTCGTTGTCGACAAGACTGTTGCACCCGCCAGTTTTGTCCCATCGCCGCCCGTCCTAGTGCAGTTCTCGACACTTGTGCCTCCCGCTTGGCCTTGTTTCAAGGTGGTTCCTTTAAAGAAAAGACGTCGAAGGAGACCGAAGCCAATTTCATCCGTTCCGATCTCCCTTCCCTCACCGTCTACTAACTCATTTCCACCAATATCCATGGCTCTCGTGGCTTTCTCCCCGGTGTCTACTATGGCGTCGAGTTAGCCACGTTGGGGATGTCTACTGAAGATTGTTGTTGTGCCTTCTATGACAAGAAACATTAGGGTTCTTGACCCTTTTCCGGAAGCACATCCTATTAATGGTGCCCCTCAAGTACCCCCATCCACACTGATTTCCAGCCGCACTCCATCGCCTCTTCCTGCTCCAACAGCCGTCTCGCCGTGCCTGGAGGTTCCCACCAACGTTCCGTCGCCCCGCGGTATCGAGACCCTCTCTGTGGGAAAACTCTCATGGTTGAGCCAGGGAGGACGACACTAGAGACTCTCAGCGAGGGGATTTCGATCCCTAATGCGGATAGGGTCCCCGTGATTCTGGCCATATGCTCCATCGCCACTAGGTCTTCAATGCTAAGGAGAGAGGCGCTCCATCCGGGACAATGACAACGTCGGAGTACCTTGAATCTTATCTGGCTAGCCTCTAACATAGCTTCTCAGCATGTCATTGTAGGAAGAGGTGTTAGTGTTAGTGCCCATAGTTCAATCCTAAATGTCCAAATGTATATATCATCGTTACCAATAAAATTAAAGCGGCTCTATATTACTTATGTGTTGGAGTAATATATCGATGTGTGCTCTGATCTATGCCCACCATGAGAATAGAACCATAGATCGAGATAGATCACACTCGATGGGTCCCTAGTCAACAAAGCTTCACTAGAAGCGACTAGTATGAAAGATGGCTCTTTATGGCTTACGTTCTGTTAGTCATTGGAATGAGATTCCGGAGTCTGATCATAGATATCATGTGGGACATGATATTGGACGACCCGCCCTGAATATGTGCCATAGATTAAGTCATGAACATATTCAGTGTCGTAGCTTGTCATGTATCCTTAGACCAAGGAGTCTTTGTGATCGCTATGTAGTCAACAACTGAGTTTGACCTGAGCCTAAAGTTGTCCGTAACAGGGCTTCCATAACGGCCAGGATTGGCTTGGGGACGGGCTACATGAGTGACACGAAAGGCGGCTAAGGGATTTATCCCTCATACTGAGGTATGGGAAAGATATCGGTTCTCGGCCGCTTGATCGAGAGTGACTGAAAGAATAGCATGACCATGCACATGATACTGGGTATCATATCTTTAGTCATCTCACATATCAAGGAACGGTGATTGAGAATAATAAGGATGACGACTCTATGCCTTATCTCAATCAGGATATCGGAGATAAAAGGATAATGACAGGGACGACGGAAAGGTTAGAATTGACAGGGTCGATTCGTTATGTAGTGTCAGGCAATACTAAAGTCTCATTAGTTGCCACTTAAATAGGATCAAGTAAAATGGGATTTTACGTTGATCTATTGACATGCATAAACCTAAGGGTCACACCGGAGGATGAAACTCATTGACACATTTATGGAGAATGGCCAAAAGGGAGTTGTCTCGGGACATGACCAAAACTGGGTTTTGGGTCATGTGCCCGTAAGTGAATAGGACTTTACGGATCGAGACAAGGCTTGGAGTCTTGGGATTGATCGCGTCGGATAATGTTGGACATTTCCGGTATGGAAGGCATGAGGGCGATGAGCGAATCACGGGACCTCGTTGGAAATGGCCACGTGCCATGTTCCAAGAGGCCCATGAAAGGCCCATGCAACCAAGGCCCATGGAACTAATTAATCAAGTCTTGATTAATTAGTACTAAGTAAGCAAGACAAGGATTAAGGTGTTGGTGATTCACCACCTAACCCAATCTTGTCTTGCCATACTTTGTCCTATTTACACCTTACTTGACACCATACTTGTCCCATGCCTTTAGTTGGACAAGTATGGGTTTTGTTATGTTTAAGTCATCTTTTTTCAACATAACAAACACTAGACAAGAATAGGAAACACATTTTCTCTCCCTCTTCCATGACCATTTCGGGTTTGGCTAGTTTCCACCTCCATGTTTGTGTTCTTGAGTCCTCAAAGAGAAGAACTACGTGGCTTTGATTCCCATGTGGATACGTAGGCGTCTTGGAGACTCAAGCCAATCATTCGTTACCCGGTGTTCTTGTTTTGGTAAGAACTAGTGCTGAAATTTTCTCTTGTGAATCCATTCTTTGTTAGTTGTTTCATGGTTTTAATCGTCTCTTGGTTTTCATTGATTTTCCGCTGCGAGTTGGTTCATCTCCAACCTTACCTCGAGACCCAACAATGGTATCAGAGCCGTGCTACCTTCGGGATTCACAAGACGGTGTTCAAAGTTTCGGTTTTGCTTGAAAATTTCGTTTTTGGCATGTTGTTTTGCTAAATTGATTGATAACATGTTTTAAATTATTGTTTATGGATTTAATGCATGTAAAATGAATTTTTGAAAATTATTTCAAATCTGGAAATTTTGAAAAAAATTTGATTTTTCGGGTCTCGGGAGCGGGACTCTCGGGGAGCCGAAACCGGGACCGAACGGGACTCCGTTGGACGGAGCTAGGCCAAGCATGACCATTGGATGGTTGATATGCCAAGGTTAAACCGTTTTGTTAGTTATGACGAGTTTGGAACCGTCATGATGAACTCGAAGATCAAATGTTCAAAAGTTTCATTTTTGAACGGTTTCGATAAACCGAGCATCAAAAAATTTCGAAACTTGGCTATTAATTAAAACCGGAAAATCACATGATGTTTGATAACATTCTTGTTTGATAACACGATGTGTGATGTGATGTTGGCATGGTGTACATAATAGCCCCGAGCTCAATTTAATTATTTATCGCTTTTCACGGCCTGCGAGCCGTTAGAGTTAACGTGTAATTATTCTTTCAAGGTGTGGTCGTCGAACCACTTGTTTGTAATATTTATTTATTCCCGACCTGCGAGTCGTGTATTAAATTGTAATATTTTACTCAAGACGAAGAAAGGGCGAAAAGGTCATTTGGTGGCTTTTCGGGTGTTGGCATCGGCTTGGAGTCGGTGGAGCTCAAGAAGCTAGTGGGAGTTAGTTTAGGGGGCTATTATGTGCACATTTATCGCTTTATGCTTGGTTTAGTTTATGCATGATTAATTCTATGTGTTTTAGAATTGCATGCTTAACTTTATTTACCGAGCATATCACCTCACATGCAAAGATAAAATTGGAATTTTAATCCTTGTGTGTGAACCCTTAGAACCGTCATTGCATTGGATGTAGTTGACGGGTTCAAAGGAAGAATTACATTGGATGTAATTTGAGGCATCATTGCATTTGGAATGTAGTTGATGTGCTCATCGCATCTAGGATGTGCCAAAGCTTTGAACACAACTGGACAAGTAAAAGCGGGTCATGTCCGATACCTCCCAATCATCAACACCTTACTACCTCCCCGTCCTATGGTTGTCGTGCGCATTAGCGGAGCATCCATGGGGAAGCGGGGTAGTAGGTTTGGACGACATATGTGGGTGTCGTGCGCATTAGCGGAGCACCTACATAGTGACGAGCCATAGTTGAAAATTGGTGGACCCGACTACGATTCTGGGCCTGAGGTTGAGCTAGGGTAACAGATAGGGTAAGTCGTGTACATAAGTACATACCCTAGCCAAGATTCACATTGGATGTGATTGGATGGAGTCCTACCTACATAGCTCGATTAAGTGGTGAGCATTAGTTCAGCTTAATCGAGTGAATCAAGGATCTTGGTTTCAGATTCTAAAGGTTTAGAATTGATTGTTGGTGTTTAAGCTTGATCTTCATAAAATTTATTCAGTTTACTGATTGAATTTTATCTGTTGTAGATCAAATGGCAAATTCAGCAAACATTAATAGTTTGTCATTAAAAACCATTCTTGACAGGGTCAAGCTAAATGGGACAAACTATTTGGACTGGTACAGAATTTTGAGGATAGTCCTCAAGTCTGAACGCAAAGAATATGTCCTTGACAAGGCTGTCTCTAAGACCATATCAGAGTTACATGAAGTGTCATCAGCTGCTGAGAAGAATATCTCAAGGATCTGGGATCCAAGGATATTCTGATGGTCAACAAGGGAATTGGAAGTGGCAAGGGCTGGGCCCATGCGCACTTGGCAGGAAAGATGAGACACCTGAGAATGTCTGCTTCTACTACCAACAGCCTGGTCATTGGAACCGGGATTACAGGAAGTTCACGGCTGATCTGAAGAAGGGCAGTGGGACTGCGCCTTCATCAAATAGCCTAGATGATCTGAAGAAGGGCAGTAGGACTGCGCCTTCATCAGGAAACCTGGATGATCTAAGGAAGGGCGGTGGGACCGTGCCTTTATCCGGTATTAACTCTATAGAGCTACATCTCTCTACTTCCAAAGATTCATGGGTATTAGATACCAGGACTGAATCTCACACATGCACTTATATATGGTGGCTGAAAGTAGGAGAGGTTTGGAAAGCACGAAGTGGACCTCAGAGTTGTGGCAACTGCTGTAGGATCCATGAGTCTTGCTTTGCCAAGAGGCCTTGTCTTAGTACTGTATAATGTATATTGCATACCTACTTTTAGTAGGAATATTATATCTGTATCTGTGTTTGACAAGGAAGGATATAATGTTAATATTGGAAATGGAGTTTTCAATGTTCTATGCAATGATATGTTTTATACCAGTACTGACATGGTTGGAGGATTGTACATATTAGATATGGGTAACAATGCCTCAAGTTCTATATATTCCGTTAATACCAAGAGGTCTAAATCCAACGATTTAAACCTAACTCTGTTATGGTACTGTCATTTGGGTCGCATAAACAAGAAGCTCCTATCAGCACTTCAGAAGTGCGGGCTTTCAGGTTCATTCGAATTCCATTCGATCGATAGGTGCAAGGTTTGTTTGATGGGCAAAATGACTAAAGTGCCCTTTGTCGATCGCGATGAAAGGGCGGGTGGATTATTGGGGCTGATACACTCGAATGTGTGTAGACCAATAAGTTCACTTGCCAGGAGGGGTTTTAGCTACTTTATCACATTTACTGATGATTACAGTAAATATGGTTATGTCTATTCGGTGAGACATAAGTCTGAAGCTTTTGATAAATTCAAAGAGTTTAAGACTATAGTAGAAAACCAGCTCGACAAAGGTATTAAGGCACTTCGATTGGATCGAGGTGGAAAATACTTGACCACAGAGTTATTAGATCATCTAAAAGAGAATGGGATCCTTTTGGAATGGACTCCTCCTAGGTCACTGTAGTTGAAAGGTGTAGCCAAACGGAGAAATCGGACATTGTTAGACAATGGTCTGTTCCATGATTAGTTGGACTGATCTCCCAATCTCTTTTAGGGGTTTTGCTCTAGAGACGACCGCATTCATAGTGAATCGGGCTTCGACGAATGGTGTGGAAGGGACACCATTTTAAAAATGGTACGGGATGATGCCCGCTTTGTCCTTCCTAAAGATTTGTGGTTGCGATGCTTATGTGAAACATTTGGTTTCGACTAAGCTCGAACCAAGATCTGATATATGCACCTTCATGTGGTATCCCAAAGCAACAAGGGGATACTATTTCTACAATCCCAATGAGAACATGGTGTTCGTCGCTTGGGGTGGGGTCTTTATGGAAAAGAAGTTTTGTTTCAAAAGACGTCATTGGGAGGACTGTGCATCTCGAAGAAATTCAGGATGGTACAGATCTGTCTAAACCAATTGACCACCCAGTAGAAAGGAGCCAGAGATTGTCGTAGAGTGAGAACCAATTCCTGTTACAATTCCGGAAGGTCCAAGGCGATTTGAAAGGGTCAATCTTCCACCTCCAAGATATGGTATCCGGAGGTGACAATGAAGTCATGGTGGATCACGATGATACAACCACCTTTCAAGAAGTCGTGGATGGGCCCGACTCCGAGTTATGGCTGGGAGCCATGAGGGAGGAAATGCAATCCATGTCGGACAACCGAGTCTGGGAACCGGTTGATCCCATCAATGGTGTGAGGACCATCGGATGCAAATGGATCTTCAAGGTGAAGATGGACATGGACGGCAACCCTCTGACCTACAAAGCTCAACTGGTGGCGAAAGGTTATAGGCATGGATTGACTATGAGGAAACCTTCTCCTTAGTGGCTATGGTCAAAATCGATCCAAATTCTTCTTGACGTAACTGCGTATTATAATTACGAGATATGGCAAGTGGATGTCAAAACCGCTTTCCTAAATGGAAATTTGACTGAGTACGTTTGTATGTCTCGGCCCAAAGGTTTTGACGATCCGAAGAATAAAGGAAAGATTTATAAGTTGTTGAAATCCATTTATGGATTGAAACGAACTTCTCGGAGTTGGATCCTTCGTTTTGATGAAGCTGTAATTGGATTTGGCTGAATCAAAAACGAGGATGAATCTTGCGTTTATAAGAAGGCTAGTGGGAGCAATATTACCTTTCTGGTTCTCATTGAAAACGACATCCCAACCTTGCGCGAGACTAAAGCTTGGTTGAGGAAGTGTTTTTCAATAAATACTTAGGCGATGCTTCTTATATCTTAGGGATTAAGATATGTAGAGATCGCACCAAGAGGGTCTTGGATTTAAGTCAGGGAACCTATGTGAAAAAGGCATTGAATAGGTTCTTAATGCTCGATTCAAAAAAAATTACTCTTACCCACTAGTCAAGGCATTTATCTCAGCAAGACTCGGTGTCCTAAGACAGCTGATGAACTGAAAATGATGATGAGAATCCTATGCGCCTAGGGGCAGGATCGATCATATATGCCATGACATGTATGAGACCGGACGTCTCGTAAGCCTTATGTTGTACCAGTAGACATCATTCTAACCCGGGGGAAAGATGATGCTGAACTAGTCGTCGAAGGATGAGTAGACGCTAGTTTTCCAAGACAAATCCAGATGACTTTAGAAGTCAGTCAGGATATGTGTTTATGCTGAATGGCAGAGCTTTAGCTGGGAGAGCGTAAAGCAAGATATCATTGTCGAATCTACGACAGAGGCCAAGTACATGGATGCTGCAGAGTCAGCTAAGGAGGCTATGTGGATTTGGAAATTCATGACAGGGCTGGGTGTAATTAAAAACCCATCCAGCCCGGTGAATCCATTTTGCGTCAACACAAGGGCCATTGCGCAAGCTAAAAGCCCAGATCGCATAACAAATCCAAACATGTACTGCGGCGTATCCACCTCATCAGAGAAATACTGAACTGAGGTGAAGTGAAGATAACATATATTGCAACAGATGATAACATAGCCAACCCTTTGACTAAGGCAGTGTCACTGCCTGAACATGTTAGACATGTAAAGTCGATGGGGACATATTGGAGTTTAGATTGGAACTAAGGCAAGTGGGAGATTGTTAGTCTTAGTGCCCATAGTTCAATCCTAAATGTCCAAATGTATATATCATCTTTAGCAATAAAATTAAAGCGGCTCTATATTACTTATGTGTTGGAGTAATATATCGATGTGTGCTCTGATCTATGCCCACCATGCGAATAGAACCATAGATCGAGATAGATCACACTCGATGGGTCCCTAGTCAACAAAGCTTCACTAGAAGCGACTAGTATGAAAGATGGCTCTTTATGGCTTACGTTCTGTTAGTCATTGGAATGGGATTCCGGAGTCTGATCATAGATATCATGTGGGACATGATATTGGACGACCCGCCCTGAATATGTGCCATAGATTAAGTCATGAACATATTCAGTGTCGTAGCTTGTCATGTATCCTTAGATCAAGGAGTCTTAGTGATCGCTATGTAGTCAACAACTGAGTTTAACCTGAGCCTAACGTTGTCCGTAACAGGGCTTCCATAACGGCCAGGATTGGCTTGGGGACGGGCTACATGAGTGACACGAAAGGCGGCTAAGGGATTTATCCCTCATACTGAGGTATGGGAAAGATATCGGTTCTCGGCCGCTTGATCGAGAGTGACTGAAAGAATAGCATGGCCATGCACATGATACTGGGTATCATATCTTTAGTCATCTCACATATCAAGGAACGGTGATTGAGAATAATAAGGATGACGACTCTATGCCTTATCTCAATCAGGATATCGGAGATAAAAGGATAATGACAGGGACGACGGAAAGGTTAGAATTGACAGGGTCGATTCGTTATGTAGTGTCAGGCAATACTAAAGTCTCGTTAGTTGCCACTTAAATAGGATCAAGTAAAATGGGATTTTACGTTGATCTATTGACATGCATAAACCTAAGGGTCACACCGGAGGATGAAACTCATTGACACATTTATGGAGAATGGCCAAAAGGGAGTTGTCTCGGGACATGACCAAAACTGGGTTTTGGGTCATGTGCCCGTAAGTGAATAGGACTTTACGGATCGAGACAAGGCTTGGAGTCTTGGGATTGATCGCGTCGGATAATGTTGGACATTTCCGGTATGGAAGGCATGGGGGCGATGAGCGAATCACGGGACCTCGTTGGAAATGGCCACGTGCCATGTTCCAAGAGGCCCATGAAAGGCCCATGCAACCAAGGCCCATGGAACTAATTAATCAAGTCTTGATTAATTAGTACTAAGTAAGCAAGACAAGGATTAAGGTGTTGGTGATTCACCACCTAACCCAATCTTGTCTTGCCATACTTTGTCCTATTTACACCTTACTTGACACCATACTTGTCCCATGCCTTTAGTTGGACAAGTATGAGTTTTGTTATGTTTAAGTCATCTTTTTTCAACATAACAAACACTAGACAAGAATAGGAAACACATTTTCTCTCCCTCTTCCATGGCCATTTCGGGTTTGGCTAGTTTCCACCTCCATGTTTGTGTTCTTGAGTCCTCAAAGAGAAGAACTACGTGGCTTTGATTCCCATGTGGATACGTAGGCGTCTTGGAGACTCAAGCCAATCATTCGTTACCCGGTGTTCTTGTTTTGGTAAGAACTAGTGCTGAAATTTTCTCTTGTGAATCCATTCTTTGTTAGTTGTTTCATGGTTTTAATCGTCTCTTGGTTTTCATTGATTTTCCGCTGCGAGTTGGTTCATCTCCAACCTTACCTCGAGACCCAACAAGAGGATGAGGCCGAGGTTCTTGTTCCATACTCCCAAGTTATCCTCACGATCATGCCTCGTCAGTTGTTTGTCATGATGGTCAAACCGTTGGCCTCCAAGCCTCCCTGAAATGAGGTTTTGCTCCAAGTTATCACTAGAGCCTAGGGGAAGTCGGCTGAGGGCTTGGTGATCAAGGACATCGGTCCCGACGTTTTCGGTTTCTACTTTGAGACGGAGGATGCTCGTGCATGGGTTTGCGTAAACAAACCTTGGTGCTTCAATGGGCGTCCACTCCTTCTCAATGATTTGGACCCCATGAAGAGGGAGCCCCCTACTCTGGATCGTCTTCAGTTATGGGTTCACGCCCATGCTCTCGCACCATTGGTCAGGACCCGAACTACAGGGTAGACGATTGGCGCTACTCTGGGACTGAGTGTTGATGTCCCGTGTGACAACTAGGGCTTCTACTGGGGAGGAACGGTGCAGGTCAGATTTTGGCATCTGGTGGAGGAGCTTTTCTGACGTCACCTACTCCTACGCTTTCGGGATTTTCCCGACCTGGTTCATATTTCCCTTACCTATACAAAATTACCTGGGTTTTTCTTTAATTGTAGATTGATAGACCATGGGATCCATGCGTGTAACTGGGATGTGGTTGACCTTTCACCGTATGACTCATTTATACTAGAGTACCAGAAGGATCGGCTCGCAAGGCCTTATGCAATGGACTGGGGTCGTTAGGAACCTCATCACCCAATATCTTTGGGTAGTGCACCTAAGGGTACCTTAATTCGCAGAAGGGGCCCAGTTGTATCCTTGGGTACTGAACCTAATGGTGCAACTCCTCGGGGTGATACCCAGACACGACAAGTGGACCCGGGCTAGAAGAATTTGGTGTCCGACCAGCTCTCTTGTGGCTGGGTGCCTAAAACCCCAGACTTGCCTAGGCACAGAAATAGAGCTGCATTTAGAGCTGGATCTGGGTCTGGAACTGGAGCAGGAGTTGGGGGAGTGAAGAGGGGGTCCTCTATGGAACCCTGGGAGGATCAGGAAAGGGCGGGAAAGTAGATCCGTCAAGAGGAATGAAAGGGATTTAGGCCTCTAGGGACTAACCTTGGGAGGGGTCCCTGGTTAGAGCTCTGCCTCCATTTGAAGCTGATGAAAGCAGGTTCGGTCGCTCTATACAGAGTATGCAGCGGTTAGGCAGTACCTTGAGCAGTCATAGTCAGTTCCATTATAGTTTAATTTAAATTGCCTATATGGCTTGTCTTCTAATACCGTCTATAACAGTTATATTGTTAAAAGAATAGCGAGCAATTATACTCTTTGTCTATTCTTATTGGTCAGGGGATGCGTTCCTGATGCACTTCCTTGTTATTGGATTCTATTTTAATGAAATCTGCACTTGTTTAGTCAAAAACAACTAGGATACATATACATATGAGAAGCTAAATATTTTGTTAGACTTCAAAAACCGAAAGATTATAAGATGATATACATGTACTATTTGACACGCCCTTATAAGAAAAGCAAGGGGTCAGGCGGTAGAATGTCAAGACTGGATCTAAAGTTTTCTATCGACAAAAAGTCTTTGGTGAGGATGGTACATAAAATACACAAACCTGACATGTGATAACTCTCATGCACAATATGTATACTTAACTCAACATATTTATAACATTGATGTTGTACTGCGTTTCCATATTTATATACACAGAATTGATGTTATCATATAAAAACAATGGTGAAATTAAATAAAGGATATGTAACTCAAGAACAAAATTTTGTAACCAACAACTCACCGACGACGCTTGTGACGCCTTGATACTCGACCTCAACATTAGAGAACAAGATGACATGACAACTAGATATTTTTAGATTTGTTCGTTTTAAAAATACTTGCAGTACATTGTCTCCAAAAGTTTTCCTTCGTCCACATTATTTTCTCGTGGGTTAAATATAAAATCCATTATGTATTGGTCAGAAGTAATAAGGTACTCAAAGTTTAAAAGAGTTATACGAAAGATTTTATGTTTTGGTCACGGGTCATTACTGTTAAAGCCTAATTCAACCCAAAAGCTCGAATTCATGGGTGGAAGAATCAAGATGTATATCAAGGGATCGATTTATCCACACACTTTCGATGTGGGAGTCACACTTCAACACTCCCCTTCACGTATAGGACTGGACATCTACATATGTGCCATAGTAAAATTGGACATCTGCATATGGGCTAGAGACCATAGGGTGGAGGCGATAAATAGGTCGTGGGCCGAACCAGCTCTGATACCATGTTAAAGCCCAATCCAACCCAAAAGCTCGAACTAATGGGTGAAACATCAAGATGTATATCAAGGGATCAATTTATCCACACACTTTTGATGTGAGACTCACACTTCAATAAAGGAAGTATTTCAGTTTTATTTTTTTACATGGTATCAGAGCTCCTGGTTACGATCCTTGACCATCTCTCATGAATACGTAGTTTTTCCCACTTGTTAGCTTATGGTTCTAACAAGTGGGCAGGGCGCTTGAAATATATATTTAGTCCTAATTTTCAATTTACTTTCGTTCTTTTATTTCGCTTCCGCATATTAGTCATCAACCAGAACCGTGTTCTACCTTCTACACCGTTTACACCGTCGATCACAAGACACAAGATGATGTTTATGCCTTCAGCCATGAGATGAGATGCGTTTGCACCGTCAGCCATGAGATAAGATGCCATTTGCATTGTCGGTTTTGAGACGAGATGTCGTGTGTATTATCGGTCCCGAGACGAGATGTCGTTTGCACCATCCAAAAGCATTAGACATTATTATTCTTTAATCTCCCTGCTCCAACTTGAGGGAGTGGAAGGTAATGAAATCAAAATCAATATAATTGATATGATTTGATTACGGTGGTTAATTACATTAATATGTAATATTTATTTCCTTTTCATAGTCTTGTAATCTTCTATATTATATAAAAGTATCAAACATCATTATAATATCAAGAAATTATTTTGGTTATATTTTTACAATTACTTATCATTATGATTTGGTCATGTATCATTTACATGACTTATGAATTAGTCACAAATCATTTAAATATATTTATAAATTGATCACATATCTTTTATCTATATTATGAATTGGTTACAGATCACATATCATTTACATGTATTCAATAACGACCGATATATTAAAATATCTTATTATTAATAATCAGTACATAAAGATATATTTTTATATTTAACCCTTATCCGAAACAATCACATTTTCTTGACGCAATGAGTTTTGAATCTAACTTTTGGAATTCAAAATCTGTTAAATACATGAATTTATTTGCATAGCCATTGGATTCGTTTTTCTGCCTGCAATGTTCTAAGGACATGCAATTATTTACATATGTAGTACCCCCAAACCGGAATAAAAGACTCACTCCGAAAAATCAAACGGATCCGTGGAAAAGAACCGACGCGATTCAATCCACAACGGACACCGACAACCTTGATTTTTCCAACCCCCGATCCTAGGACATAGTCGATGAATGTTAAATGTCTGATAAGCGAAAATTACCGGAACAAATAATAAAGTTGCAGAAAATAAACAGAGAACAACGATATACGTGGTTCGGCAATGTGCCTACATCCACGGGACAACGACGAGCACCTTGTATTATCCGAGAAACAATCCGAGAATTACAAGCCTAATTCTCTATCTCTCAATACAATACGACAATCCACAAAAGATAAATAATCAACCTTTTGTTACCGATAAGAAAAGCGATCAATCAAGAAAAAAAAATCACCTTGTGTAGTTCCTTGTTTTACCGAGAGCTCTTAACAAATAAGGTTTGTTCTTGTCAAAAAGAACCCCATCAATACCTTGAACTTCAACACAGCAACTAAAGAACAATGCTTGCTCTTTCTTGTCTCAAAGCACAATATTGAAACCTTTTTGTTTTCTCTTCCACCATGGCTTATAACCACATACATAACAAGGAAATAAACACCACTTTAGTTCTTGATCATAACATCATCACCATGGTCCTTTTCTGTCAAATATTGCAGCTGTGCATCACAAAAAAACAAAGAACAAAACTTGTTCTCTTCTTTTGTATAAGACCCGCGGCCACTCCACACAAGAAAAGGATCTCTTGATCTTTTGGTGAACAATCAAACCCAAAAGATCAAAGTCCTCTCCCTCTCTCTAATTTGTTGCCACCTCCAACCAAGGAACCAAATTTGAAGCTACCTCACCCTTTTCTTCTCTGCCCAATGATGTCGTCTTCACTCTCACCTATCCTTGGTTTCTCTCTTTGTACAAGACCAGCGGCACCTCAATTTCAGAACCAAGAGCCCTAGTGAATGAGCTGCCGCCCCTCTGTTCTTGTCCCCCAATATCAGAATATGGAGCTGCTGCATAAAAGGGAACAAAACCCTAATGTTCATGCTTTATCCAACACAAGACAATAATATTAAGTGGGATTAAGTGGTTAGGCTAAATGGGCCAGTTCATGGGCCAAAAATTAGGCCCAATTTTTGGAGCCAAAAATAACAATCTCCACCTTGGCGACAAAACCATAAAAGCTCCACCTGCTCGCCGTTCTCCACCGGGTCATAAAGACCCCACCCCGAAGGGCACCGCCCCCGTGGGGCATCAACATCGAGAAATCTTGATCAAGTTGAGACAATTCTCTAACTTGATCACCGGAATCACCTTCGTCAACATATCAGCTGCATTTTCCTTGGTATCAACTTTTTCCAACAATACCATTTTATCCTCAATGATATCTCTGATAAAATGAAACCTCACATCTATGTGTTTGGTCCTGGAGTGAAATACCTTATTCTTTGCCAAATGGATGGCGCTCTGACTATCACAAAAAATAGTGACATCCCTTTGAGCAACACCCAAATCTCGAACCAATCCTCGAAACCATATAGCCTCTTTCACTGCCTCTGTCACTGCCATGTACTCTGCTTCTGTTGTAGACAAAGCAACCACTGACTGTAACATGGACCTCTAAGATATAAGACCCATTGCCAATGTAAAACAATAACCTGTAGTCGATCAGCGCTTGTCCATATCTCCAGCATAGTCTGAGTCAACATACCCCAATACAGCTAAAACTGACGATCTCTCATAAACCAAACCGACATCCAGTGTACCTCGAAGATACCTCAAAATCCACTTCACTGCTTGCCAATGTTGCTTCCCCGGGTTTGCCATGAACCGACTAACAACACTAACTGGATAAGCAATATCTGGACGCGTGCAAACCATGGCATACATAAGACTACCAACTGCACTCGCATAGGGAACCTTAGCCATATATTCCCTCTCATCCTCAGTGACAGGAGATAACATACTCGAGAGTTTAGAGTGAGCAGCTAAAGGAGTACTAACCGGTTTTGCCGAATCCATGTTAAAACGGCTCATAACCTTCTCCAAGTACTTTCGTTGTGACAATGTCAACCTGCCCAACTTCCTATCTCGAATAATCTCCATCCCAAGAATCTTCTTCACCGGACCAAGATCTTTCATCTCAAACTCAATGCTAAGTTGTGACTTCACCTTATCAATTTCTACCATGCTCTTTGCAGCAATGAGCATATCATCAACATAGAGTAAAAGAAATACAAAAGACCCATCCTTGAGCTTCTTAGTAAATACACAAGGATCATATTCGCTCCTTACATACTCCTGCTCAATCATAAAAGTATCAAACCTCTTGTACCACTGCCTCGAGGCCTGTTTCAACCCATACAATGATTTCTTCAGTTTGCATACTTTCCCTTCCTCACCAACAACAACATAACCATCGGGCTGCGACATATATATGTCCTCCTCCAAATCTCCATGCAAGAATGCAGTTTTAACATCAAGTTGTTCGAGCTCTAAATCAAACTGCGTAGCCAATGCTAATAGGACTCGGATACTAGTGCGCTTTACCACCGGAGAGAATACCTCATTATAGTCCACACCTTCTTGTTGTGCATATCTCTTAGCCACCAATCTTTCCTTGTACCTTATACCCGTACAATTATCCTTGGAATTTGGAATCCCGTCTTTCACTGTAAAGATCCACTTGCACCCAATCGACATCTTTCCCTTAGGAAGTGTAACAAGTTCCCAAGTCTGATTTTTATAAAGAGATGACATCTCCTCATCCATGGCATCCTTCCACTCCTTTTTGCGATCATCACGCAAAGCCTGCTTATATGTGTTAGGAACATCATAATCAGTAACTGGGAAAGCACAAGCTACCCCATCCTCATAGCCGAATCTCCGAGGTGCACGTCTGACCCTAGGTTCTCTACCCGCTACCAAAGACGGTGTCTCAATCTGCTGAACTTGTTGTTGTGTAAGGGCCTCGTTCCCATCAATAGGAACATCATCATCATCAATAACAGTCTCATCAGGTACCATCTGTGAAGAACTATCTGCTTGACAAATAGAACTAGGAGCTCCAAGCTCCACCTGATGATTATCTTCTTTGTCTTCATCATAGCTATCACCTCTCCAAATAGGAGAACCGTCATTGCATCTCTCACACTTTGCCTGTAGCAAAGCCTCCTCATGGAATGTAACATCCCGGCTAATCACAAACTTCTGAGTTTCTGGGCACCATAACTTGTACCCCTTCACATTCTCAGGATAACCGAGAAATATAGCCTTCTTGGCCCTCACTCCAATCTTATCCTCTTTAACTTGATAGTAAGCCGGACAACCAAATGCTCTCAAGTTAGAATAATTAGAAGGATTACCGGACCATACCTCCATAGGAACCTTGGACTCAATAGTTGATGAAGGAGAGCGATTAATCAAGTAGCACGCCGTATTTACTGCCTCAGCCCACCATATTCTGCCCAAACCTGCATTGGACAACAAGCACCGTGCTCTCTCTAATAGGGTACGATTCATCCGCTCTGCTACGTCATTCTGTTGTGGTGTCTTTCTCACTGTGAAGTGTCTCTTGATGCCATGTTCTGCACAGAACTCCTTAAGGGGATCCTCGGTGTACTCACCGCCATTGTCAGATCTCAAAACCTTGATCACCCTACCTGTCTGCTTCTCAACCATAGCCCTCCACTTCTTGAAAATATCCCTGACTTCATCTTTATGCTTCATGGTATAGATCCATACTCTCCGGTTGAAGTCGTCGATAAAAGACACAAAATACCGGGACCCACCCTTCGATGCAACTCTCGAGGGTCCCCAAACATCAGTGTGGATATAATCCACAATACCCACGGTGCTGTGAATACCGTCACCAAAAGTGACCCTGCACTGCTTCCCATAAACACAATGCTCACAGAAATCAAGCTTCTCCATCTTGTCACCGCCAAGCAAGCCACGCCTGCTCAAAGTCTTCAGTCCACTCTCACCTACATGCCCTATACGCATGTGCCAAAACTGTGTGCGGACCAAGCTCTTCTCATCAATAACCGTGGAGACCATAGCTCCACCCTCAACAACATTACCCTGAAGAAAATAGAGATTGGCATGTCTAATTTCCGATAATAGCAACTTGTCACCATGATAAACGTTGCAATAGCCATTCTCACCAACGTACCTGTAGCCCTGAGCCTCAAGTACCCCAAGAGAAATCAACCCTCTTGCAAGATCCGGAATATGACGTAACTCGGTAAGCTGTCTACATGACCCGTCTGCTAGCTGGAATCTGACTGTGCCAACACCTAACATCCTGCAGGGTCGAGAATCACCCATATACACTGAGCGACCCTCCACCTCACGATAGGTGGTGAACCAGTCCCGAACCGGACACAAGTGATAAGAAGCCCCTGTATCCAACAACCAACCATCATACAGATGATCACCAGAACCCGCTGTCAAGGCATGCGCTAGGTCACTGTCGATATGAATATCTTCAACTATCTCCGGTGCCTCAACCACATTTACCACGCCTTTTCCTGTCTCTTGTTTGATGCGATTGTCTTTCAAATCCGGACAATCCTTCTTGTAGTGTCCTTTACGCTTACACTTGTAACACTCAACTTTAGACAAATCTCTACCCCTCGATTGAGATCGACTTCTTCTATTGTTGTTGTACTTCTTGTTTGAATTTCTCCCCCTTGAAACCGAGAGACTGTGTGCTAGAACGTCCTCGCTCACAGCACTCTTCCTAGAAGCCTTTGCCAGTATAGATTGAACAATGTCACCATACACAAACTTCTCTTTGTTCATCATAGTCATCTGATCAACAAACGGCTCTCATTCCGGCAACAGAGAAATCAACAAGAATAAAGCTTTCTGACTATCTTCAAACTTAACTCCCAAGCTAACACAATCCGAGTACAAGCACTCAAATTCAGTAATATGATCAGTTATAAGTTTACCTGACTGTAGCCTGAAAGTGAAGAGCTTCTTCTGCAGGTACATCACACTCATCTGATCATTTTGAAGATACATAGCCTGAAGCTTTTCCCAAATACCCTTGGCAGTAGTCTCATCAGCAAAATTGTAAGCCACATTCCGAGAAAGACACAAACGGATCGTACTACAAGCTTTCTGATCCATCTTGTTCCACCTCTCAAGTTGATCACCCCCTGATGGTTTATCTCCCAACGCATCAAATTGATCCAAACTAACAAGAATGTCTTTACAATCCATCTGCCAAGCTTTAAAATTGTTCTGTCCATTGAAACGAAGAATATCGAATCCATGGACCTTCACATAACCCTCATCCTGAGATGTGGACGCTCTACCAGACATATTCACAAACACAACAGTAATAGAAATAACCAATCAACTAGCCAAAACCAGGATGCTCTGATACCACTTGTAGTAAATCTAGTACCCCCAAACCGGAATAAAAGACTCACTCCGAAAAATCAAACGGATCCGTGTAAAAGAACCGACACGATTCAATCCACAACGGACACCGACAACCTTGATTTTTCCAACCCCCGATCCTAGGACATAGTCGATGAATGTTAAATGTCTGATAAGCGAAAATTACCGGAACAAATAATAAAGTTGCAGAAAATAAACAGAGAACAACGATATACGTGGTTCGGCAATGTGCCTACATCCACGGGACAACGACGAGCACCTTGTATTATCCGAGAAACAATCCGAGAATTACAAGCCTAATTCTCTACCTCTCAATACAATACGATAATCCACAAAAGATAAATAATCAACCTTTTGTTACCGATAAGAAAAGCGATCAATCAAGAAAAAAAAATCACCTTGTGTAGTTCCTTGTTTTACCGAGAGCTCTTAACAAATAAGGTTTGTTCTTGTCAAAAAGAACCCCATCAATACCTTGAACTTCAACACAGCAACTAAAGAACAATGCTTGCTCTTTCTTGTCTCAAAGCACAATATTGAAACCTTTTTGTTTTCTCTTCCACCATGGCTTATAACCACATACAGAACAAGGAAATAAACACCACTTTAGTTCTTGATCATAACATCATCACCATGGTCCTTTTCTGTCAAATATTGCAGATGTGCATCACAAAAAAACAAAGAACAAAACTTGTTCTCTTCTTTTGTATAAGACCCGCGGCCACTCCACACAAGAGAAGGATCTCTTGATCTTTTGGTGAACAATCAAACCCAAAAGATCAAAGTCCTCTCCCTCTCTCTAATTTGTTGCCGCCTCCAACCAAGGAACCAAATTTGAAGCTACCTCACCCTTTTCTTCTCTACCCAATGATGTCGTCTTCACTCTCACCTATCCTTGGTTTCTCTCTTTGTACAAGACCAGCGGCACCTCAATTTCAGAACCAAGAGCCCTAGTGAATGAGCTGCCGCCCCTCTGTTCTTGTCCCCCAATATCAGAATATGGAGCTGCTGCATAAAAGGGAACCAAACCCTAATGTTCATGCTTTATCCAACACAAGACAATAACATTAAGTGGGATTAAGTGGTTAGGCTAAATGGGCCAGTTCATGGGCCAGAAATTAGGCCCAATTTTTGGAGCCAAAAATAACAGAGTCAAAAAATAATTATGCATTAGGACCATAACAGTCGAACACGTGAATTAGCACAAGCTGTACTTTAAAGTCCTCTTCCACAAGTTTCTAATGATTCCGATATCTCTGTCCCACGAAGACAGATTGTGATCTAGAGGACATCTCAGAGGTACAGGTCCGTGACTGTGGACCTTAAAGAAGAGGGTTCTTTTCACTTTATCAACCGTTATTTCTAGTTTACGAGCTTCAGATTTGTAGTTTATATTGTTAGAATATATGTCTATTGTTATTACACATAAAAGTTTCTTAACCGATTGAGTGAAAGGCATGGGTCGGTAATGAAGTTCTACGACAAGTTTTTTCAACCGGTACTCTCGGGTCCTGACTCAACGCCCGAATCAAATATCAACAAGAAGTAACCTCTCGGGATCTCTTGAAGGGCCAGAAACAATACAATCTCTTTGATAGAAACACTGTGTTCTATAAAAAGAAATCTGACTCCCACTGGCAAAAAATCCCTCCCTTAACAAACAGATATGGTACCATTGCAGCTTATATACGAAATCTCCCAGAAAAAGCTACAGAACCATGGTAGAATAATTTTTTCTCGGAAGTGGGGAGAGTCAGAAGGGCACATATAGCTACCAGCCTCAATAAACAAGGCTTATGTTATGGTTTTTGCTATTTCTACTCCTACTCTCAACTGCAGGATGCCATCAAGCTCTTCAATGGATATGTGATCAATGGCTATAAACTGTATGTCTCGGAGCCTTGGACTACTTAGAAGCAGCTGGTTTTTTCTGGCCAGAGGAATGAAAGATCTGAGACACACAAAGACACTTCTAATGAAGCAATTATGCTGCCCCTCAGAACTCAAGGATCCATAGTCACTCGACAACTTAATATGCTAAGAAAGAGTCACCTTGCTGTTGCACATAGGAACTTATCAGCACACTCGATTATGACTGAAATATCAAGACAAGGGGTGTTTGAGATCCAAGCTAGATCTTTGGGGAATAGAATGATCCTTCTAACATGCCCTGGCCCCTCTTTTGATAAAGAATTATTATTGGATGATGGTGTTTGGCTCAGAAATTGGTTGACAATTATCCCAAGCCAAGAGGGTTTGTGTGAAAAGGGTGGACTCTTTTGTTGGGTGGCTTTGCATGGTATACCATATCAAGGGTGGTGTGATGAAACTTTTGATGCAGCTATATCCTCCTTTGGGACTTATGTTTACAGTCATCCATCTACCACTGCTGGGCTGCAACTAAATGTAGCTTATATCCTTATACATTCAACAAATCTCAGACCTACTTCAACTGAGACTGAGATCTTCTTGGGTCAGACTTCTTGTAAGATTTGGGTTCAATCCTTAAATGAATCTGAGGTCCAGAAATTATTACTCAAAACACTTCTTCTGATGATGAAAGCTCCAACTTTGCCACTCCTTTTCTGATAAAGAAGAGGATGAGGAAGTGCCAATTTTGCCTACTGAGCAGTTACTGGTTTCTGATTCAAGAGTGGGAGATCCTATAAATCCTACATCTTTCATTCCTTCTTTAACTCTAGAAGATTGTGTGGTTGAGACTTTAAATGATACAGTTATGGCAAGACAAACATTCCCTGCAACCTCAAAGGATAATTGTCCCAATCAAACACAACAACTATCATTGGATACTCAATTTCAAGTGGTGGAGGACACTCTAGAGAGGCTGGCTGATTTGCCTGCAGATGAACTTGCTGCGCCTGCTGAAGATCCTTCTGAGAAGACTCTCTCTGAACATTCCATTGCAAACTTGGTCAGGCTGGAACCAGCTCCTTACTCTGATTCAGTCAACGTAGTCAGTCTCTCTCTTCCCTCTAATACTTCTTACTTACCTTTAGCACAACACTCTATTGTGGCTATATCTTCTCAGTCTCCTCTCCCATCACTGAAACCATCTAATCCTCACCAACTTTTACCACAAGAAGTGGTACATATTGATTCTCAAGATGAGAGCAGTATTGGGGAAGAGGGATCATTAAATGCTAAAGATTTGGCTTGCAAGAAATCAGCCCTAGGGTCCACCTTCTCTACAATGGAAAGCCTTGATAATCTATTGAGTAATGAGTTTAACCAAAAGACTTTGGCTCAGACCCTTGAACCAGACCCCCAAACCCTTGAAGCTGCTGACCTTATGGGGTTAACAAAAGCCATCTCTGATTTCCCCCCAAAAGGGTCCAAAAAATCAAAAGGCAAAAGAAACAAATCTATCCCACCTCCACATTTATATGGATCAAGATCAAAATTCAGAGAGGATATTGCAAAGAAACCCCCCTCCAAGAAAGCTTTGGCAAATGCAGAACAAGCTTGGGATTTTGGGGAAAAAATTGGCCTTTACTCTAATGTTGCTAATGATCGCATTGTCCACCACCTGGCCACCCTAGATGCTGAAGATGATGCTGAGACTGCTCTGAGAGAAGAAGAAGAGAACACTCAGTTCACTGCCCAAGATAATAATCAAGCTGAACCAGATTTGGAGGGAGATATTCATCTCACTTCAATTCTATCTCAGTAATTTTCTTATGAAAATCCTCTCTTTGAATTTGAGAGGTGTGTCTTCCTCTCAAAAGAGGAAGACTCTTGGTGACTTGGTACGCAAGCAACATCCCCATTTTGTCCTCATTCAAGAATCTAAGCTGGAAACTATACCCTTTGGCTTTCTGAGATCCTGTGGTTTAGGCTGGGGTTGGGAATTAGAGTTCATACCTACTGAGGGATTATCTGGAGGTCTCATCACATGTTGGAGAACATCTCTATTCCAATTCAACCACTCTATCAAAATACCTAGTGCCCTGATTTGGTTTGGTCACTCTCAAGAATTGGGTAGAGATTGCTGCATAGCCAACATTTATGCTCCCTATTCAAGTGCTGGTAGAAGAGCTCTTTGGGATGAGCTATCTGCCAAATTACACTCCCTCAATCCTCTCACATTTCTGCTACTTGCAGGTGATTTCAATACTATATTAGCTACTTCTGAAAGATCAAGCAATAGAAGATCCCAATCAAGCCAAAGATGCTTCCAAGCTCTCTTAGACTCTCTATCTCTATTAGATCTCCCACTAACTGGGGGTAAATATACCTGGTTTGGAACTGGTTTTTTGGCCTCAAGACTTGATAGATTTGTGGTCTCTCCTGAACTATTACTGCTTTGCAATAATCTAACCCAACATTGTCTTCCAAGAGAAATTTCTGATCATAGGCCCATTTTACTATCTGATGATCAAGTAGATTGGGGGCCTAGGCCTTTCAAGTTCCTCAATATCTGGTTAGAAGATCAAAGATTCTATAAGGCTGTGGAAGATTTCTGGTCCTCCTTTCAAGTCTCTGGCCAACCACATATAATTCTATGGCACAAGTTAAAAATGCTCAAAGAGAAAATAAAGGATTGGAATATTCATGTTTTTGGCTTCCTGGATACTCAAGTTACTGAGATTAAAATTCAGCTGGATAAATTTAATGCTTTGGTTGAAGAGAGAGCTCTAACTGTAGAAGAATGTTGTCTGAGAGGTGCTTGCAAGGCTGACCTCATCCACAAAACCAAACAACTCTCAAAACTTTGGAGCCAAAAGGCTAGGAGGAAGTGGATCAATGAGGGAGATAAACCCTCAAAATTCTTTCATGTCATTGCCAATTACAATGGAGCAAAAAAATTCATCTCTCAGATTTTAATTGGAGAAGAGATAGTATCTGATCCCACCTTGATCAAGAATGCTGCAGCTCAACACTTTAAAGACAGATTTGCAGAAACCTCATCCCTTTCTATGAAGGGTAAACTACAAATACCTACCCCCAAACTTGTAGCGTTTAACTGATACATACCCTAAAGTTTTTTTGTAACTGATACATACTCAGATGTTTAGTTTTTTAACAGATAGCCCAAGTAGACAGGTAAAATGACGAAAATGCCCTGAAGTGATTTTTTAAATAATTTTAAAAAAATAAAATTGAAGTGATTTTTTAATTAAAACTGAAGTGATTTAATAAGTACATATATATACCTAACAAAAGTGATTTTTAAAATATTTTTTAAAGTAATTACTGAAATGTAGTTGAGGGCATTTTCGTCATTTTCCATGTCTGCTTGGGCTATCTGTTAAAAAACTAAACATCTGAGTAGGTATCAGTTAAAAAAAACTTTAGAGTATGTATCAGTTAAACGCTACAAGTTTGGGGTAGGTATTTATAGTTTACCCTTCTATGAATATAGACCATCTACTATTCTCCTCTCTATCAGAAGAAGATTCAGCTTGGCTAGAAAGACCCTTCTCAGAACAAGAAGTTGTCAAGACTTTAATGGCATGTGGTGGGGACAAAGCTGTAGGTCCAGATGGCTTCATCCTTAAATTCTTCCAAGTCTGTTGGCCAATAATCAAACCAGATTTTATGCTATTCATGGCACACTTCTACAGATCAGGCCAGTTGGGAAAAGCCCTCAATTCATCTTTTGTGACCCTAATTCCCAAATGTGATGCTCCTCTCACATTTGCAGACTATAGACCTATCAGTTTGATGGGGGGCCTTATAAAATTATAACAAAGCTTCTCTCACTCAGACTCAAAGAGGTAATAGGCAATTTGGTTGGAATGGAGCAGACAGGTTTTTTGGCTGGAAGACAAATCCTTGATGGTCTTTTTGCTGCCAATGAGGTAGTGCAAGAATCAAAGAAGTCCAAGTCAAAGGCCATCATTTTCGAAGCTGATTTTGAAAAGGCCTTTAATAATGTCAATTGGATTTTTATGATGAAACTTCTAACAAAAATGGGTTTTGGTTTCTTGTGGAGGCTTTGGATGATTTCTTGTTTTAAGGCTCATATATCAGTGCTTATTAATGGATCCCCCTCAGCTGATTTCAAAAATTTCAGAGGTCTTAGACAGGGTTGTGCTTTGTCCCCTCTCATGTTTGCCTTGGCTGCTGAATGCCTAAATCAAATCATGAAGGCTGGTCTCTTGCACAATTAGTTTCAAGGAATTCAAATTGGTAACCCAGGCCCTTGCATTTCCCACCTACAGTATGCAGATGACTCCATTTTTTTCCTTAAAGCTTCCATAGAAGGAGTTACAAATTTGAAGAATGCCCTTGCTATGTTCAAGCTCTCTACAGGATTAAAAGTCAATTATAATAAATCTGTTATTATTCCAATGAACCTATCAGATCTTGAAGCTCAACAATTCTCAGATTTACTATCTTGTGAGATTGACTCTTTCCCATTTATGTATCTAGGCTTCTCTTTAGGAGCTAACCCCATAAGGTTGCTTACTTGGGCTCCTGTGATTCAAAAATACAAGAAATGCCTTGGATTATGGCAAGCTAAACTCCTTAGCTTTGGTGGGAGACTCATACTGATCAAGACCACCCTCAGCTCAATACCTCTTTATTATCTCTCATTGTTAAAGGCCCCCAAATCAGTACTCAAATCCTTAGAATCCTGGCAAAGAAGGTTTCTATGGCATGGATCTTCTCAAGCTAGGGTCTTCTATAAAGTGGGGTGGTCTCAAGTTTATACACCCAAAGCTCAAGGAGGTCTTGGTATAAAAAAGTTGAAAATCATGAATGATGCTCTCCTTGGAAAGTAGTGGTGGAGATTTGCTTTGGAAGAACACTCTATCTAGAAGCAGATTGTTTATGCTACATATGGAGAAGAAGGCTCAAAAGATTGGGATCTCACAAATTACAAAGAACTTGGTAGTGCAAACTTTTTTACACATAATTGCCTTAGCTCATGAGCCAACTTTTGCAGATCATTTCAGTTCCAAGGGACTCACCTAGACTTTGGGAAGGGGGAATAGAATACTATTTTGGGATGATATCTGGTGGGGGGATTTGGCTTTTAAGATATTGTTTCCAAGAATTTATTTACTGGCCAACTCAAAGAAATCACTGATCTCTGAGCTTTGGGATGAAGAGGAGTGAGATTTGGACCTTAGAAGGGATCCTAGGGGTTGGGAATGTCAAGAATGGGGACTGCTTTCTACAATTCTAAGCTCTATAACTTTAAGGCTGGTGGATGATAAATTATTATGGAAAGCTGATGAGAAAGGCTACTCAGTCCAAAGAATGTATGCTCTACTTGCAGGTCATGGATCCTCAACACTAGCTTGGACTAAACCTATTTGGGTCCCTGGGATTCCATCCAAAATTTCTGCTTTTTTCTGGTTAGCTTTCCTGGAGGCAATACCCTCTAAGTGCTTCTTAGATACAAGGGGTTTGGATCTATCATTCCAACAATTGCTCTTCCCCACTTGCTTATGGGATTTTGAGGATGGGGCTCATATACTTATGCACTGCCAAAGATCTTGGGAAGCTTGGAACTTGATCTTATCTTGGTGGGGGATTGTCTGGATTTGTCCCTCTGATCTCAAAGCTCTCTGCCTTACTTGGGGTTCCCTTGTGTCTCCAAAATTCAGAACCTCTTGGTACGAAATCTTGCAAGCTATGATATGGCAGCTTTGGTTATCTAGGAATGCAGTAATATTCAAAGGAGAGGTGGATTCTGCTGAAGTTATTTTCAGTAAAGTCTTGCACAAAACTTTTAGCTGGGAATGGGCCTCTTTCAACCAAGATCACCACTTCTCTTTTCAAAATTGGTGGCTCTAACCTAAATTGTGCATGTTCCCATAATCTCCTGGGTGTTCTGGGTGGGGTTTTTTTGTGTTGGTTTGGTGAGTGTGTGAGTTGGTAAGGTTTTTTTTGTCCTTGGGGTCCCTATCTTTTTTGTGTGTGGGTTCTTCTCCTTTCCTCCCTCTCTCTTGTCCTTCTTGTGTGAGGGTAGTTTTTTGTCTAGGCTTTGAGTGCTTTGTTTCCTCTACTAATCTCTCTTTGGTAGGTTCCCTCCTCACACCCCAAGAGCCCTCCCTGCTGCTGCAGAATGCTGCTCATTTAGTTGTTGCAAAACACTATAGCTGCTGCATAATTCCTTTGCCAGAAGATGATGTATTGGTCTCCTCAATTTGCTGCTACATTCTCATAAGCTTCTGGTGCTGCATTTTCATGAATTCACCCACCCTTTGCTTTTTGGATAAGCTTCTGTGGGGGCAAGTAATGACTCTGTTCCAAAAATTCAAATCTCCTTTGAATCAAGCTGCCTTGGGCCGCAAGTTTCTCACTCAATACCAATTACACTTGGTTCTACAACAGCAAACACTCTGCCTACTGTAATTGGCCTCAGCAAAATTGTAACTGACATCAACAATCCCAGAGCCCTCTCTTAACACACCAGTGGAGCTCTCTCCTCATCTTTGATCACTCTCTAAACCCTCCATGGATGATGATCGACACAACTCAAGCCCGAAGCTCCTGTTAGGCTTACTCTTGTTGAGATTTCTTCTCCTATTTTTGTACTTGTTGCATCCTGTAGTTCAGCTTGCTTTTGTTTCCTTTTGTAACTTTTTCTACCTCAGAAGAGGCTTTTATATATTTCTTTCGCCGATCAAAAAAAAACAAGCAGTCCTATTTCCACTATTCCAACTAAATAACATTGAGTTATTACCGACGTAAAATTAGGTCACTCGGTTTCTTTTATTACGGAGTGGCCAAATGTTGAGTCAGTAATAGAAGTTTCTATACCAACTCAATAGTTGGGCATTAGGTATTGAAACTTTCTTTACCAAGTGATATAAATTGAGTTGGGAATGAAACTTTCATTACCAAATGCATTAAATTGAGTCGGGAATGGAACTTTAATTACCGACTGAATAGTAGGGCACTCAGTATTGAAACTTTCATTACCAAGTGACATAAAATTGAGTCGAGAATAAAACTTTCATTACCAAGTCACATAAAATTGAGTCGGCGAAAGGAACCCTAGTAGGAAAAGTCTTTGCAGGCTCTAAAGTAGAGGTGCAAGGGAGAGAATGTACAGAAGAGGGGAGCATAACCATGGCATAGGTCATGGTAACAACTATGGCTATATCCATGGCCTTGTGGGTGCGGCGGCAGAGAGTTCTGTGAGAGAAAATTAGGTTTAACTTAATTATTTTGGCTATTAAGTAATTAAATATAAAATTGCAAAATTTATAATGAAGAGTGGTACAATAATCCACTCAAATAAGTAAGTTGTACATTGTAATGACTGTTTTTCTATTAACGAAACTACTTCTTATTCTAAAAATAATAATTCAAATTCAAAAAGATAAAAACTATCCTTTCATGTTTTGTTATTAATTTTTTTTTACAGAATCGTGTAAAAAATATTTAACGTACTGTATTTAATACTTTGAAATGTTTGATAGTATAATATTCGTAATTAAGTTTCTTTTAGAGGATACGAGGCAATATATTATAAATCAAAAGAGAACATAACATCATTTAAAACAAGCCCTAACATCATGGGGCGAAGAAAACAGACTGGAAAAAAAATGCTCATCAGCCAAAACACTTCACTAGGTTGTCTAGAAGGTGAGCTTCTGAAGAAACTGGTACAACGAATCTAAATTGTAAGCTAGGATAGAGTGGGCCCCTTTCCGGATGATTGAAACCAAAACTCTAGGAAGTGCTCTAAGACTAAACTGCGATAGTGATCGAGACCATCGAAACATTCGCTGAAGCCCGAGAGTGACGATGTGGACAGTCCTGAAACCAGGGACTGGAGTGGCTCAATTGGACTAAACATCCTCCTATGAAACCAACTGACGTCGTCCCCCCTCTGATGATAATGCGGGCTTTTGAATACGTCAAATTGCTGGTTCCCGATCTGGTAAGAGAATTTCGCGCCGATACTTAATGGAATCGATGTCACCCTACGTCCAGTGAGTTAGTATTACTGGCAGACCCCCACTGGACCACGAAGTCCTCATTGATCGAGGCGAGGGTGCGTGCCGCCCCTCGCTGATTGAACTGTCCATCCATTGGACCCCGTCGTTCCCTCTTAGTCAATGCTCAGAATTCGCATCGTATCAGAAATCATCTGAGCGCTTACAGTAGACAGGTACAAACTGTCGCCGATTGAGAACAAGGTCCCTATGGTACCTTTCCACTCTACAGTCAAGCAAACAACAGTTGTGGATCGAAGCACCGGTCGACTACTCCCGCCGCCTCCACTATATCCTCCGCCACTATTGTCGTTGTTGTCTTTCCCGCCTGAGATCACCCTCATGTAGTCGCGACCAACGACCTCCTGATGATCTGTAGAACCTGTCGCCATCAATGACCGACCACCCGAACACCTCCTCATCCCACCACACGTCGAGTTTGGAGCCTCCTTATCGAAACTCGTCGGAGACATCTCAACATTGCTTTGACTCCCGCTTTCCATTCGGAAAAGGCCGTAGCCAACGTCGTGACGACAAGCTAGAATCATAACGATTCCATAGTCCGTCCCCTGCCTGTATACCTGAACGAGGTCGGGTACGTGCCTAAGCACGGCTCATCCCCAACCCCCCAAACGGTCGTACACCGCTTGACCGTAGTCCATCGTACCGTTTAGAGGCGGAGACATGAGCAACAGACATATCCTGCACCATGAGAAGCATACGTACAAGATGGTGATAGAAAAGTTACTGAATACAACCGTCGGAACAACCTGAAATTAGGCTATCTGAGCCTCTTACTCCCGTACATCTGAACTTTCTTCTTTTACGGGTCGAAGCTTACAAAATAGTAATATTACAGAAGCACCATACATAACTCAGCCTAGATTGGTCCCATGGAAGAGCCATAGTAGTCAATCATCAAAGTCAAAAGTAAGCGGCGACAGACAAACAAACCTAGCCGCCACTTCAAAAATATCTCACTGATATTCATAACTAACATTTTAGAGTATATTTTGATATTTAACCTAAGAATAAAAATTTGGAGTTCACCCCAACCCCCTTTCTCTTTCAAATCACCTAGCCGCAACCCCTTTCTTCCGTCTTGATCTTGTCCTGCCGGAGGCGCCATGGCCTTTGGCCATGGTCGTAGCCGGTGGGGATTGTTATTCGATCTCTTTGATCTCGGTAGTCCAGTGGTTTCGTGGTTTTTACCTTCAAAGTTTGTGTTTACGGTCGAGTAAGGTGGGTTTAAGCGGTGGTGGGCAGCTCTGGCGGCTCGTCACGTTGCAGATTCGGACTGTACGGATACTCTTTAGCGAGGATCTAGAGTTCGTGCTCTCTGGATTCCTCGGGTCAAGGTACCTTCTCGGTTTGTTGTTTGTCGGCGGGGGTTAATTTCGGCGACTCGTCTCGCTGGAGTTTCGGCCTTCTCGGTGTCCTCGGCATGGATATGAAGCTTCTCCTTGCTACCAAGGTTCATTTCAGTACTTTTGGTGGTTGGGTTTGGCGCGTAGTCAGACGGCGGCGACTCTGAATCGGTTAGGTTTAGTTTTACTTTAATGTTTGTTAGGTTTTGGTTTTGGGTTCAATCCCAAATAACTGCCTTATTGCAGCTTGATGTGCACTACTTTGCACCTTCGGTGCTCTAGTTGCCCTTTTGTATGTCTATTATGTGGCACGGTTTGTTGTGCACGTTGTTTGCACGTTCTGAGACGTCCTTGTTTGCGTTCTGGTTGTGTTAGGGAGTCGATATTATTATAGGTTAACTCGTTTAAAGTCTGTAATATTTTATCGTTCGCTTATGCGCTTTCATTTGATTGTATGTATGTCACTTTGATGAATATATAAAAGTGATGCTTCCCGCTTTTCATCAAGAAAAATTTTAGAGTTATGTAGATTAGAATTAAATTAAAACAGTGTATCCACGAAAAGAAAAGCAAAAGGAGGAGAAAAGTCCTGACATTTACTTTTCATTTATTCATGCTAATTTTCGTTGTATTTGGATATAAATATGACACACCATGATGTGTTTTGCAAAAGGAGGGTAAAAAGTCATGTGGCATTTAGTTTTCATTTATTCATGATGATTTTAGTTCAATTTGGATATAAATATATGACACACTATGCAATTCACAAAAAAAAATGACACCATTATGTGTTTTGGTCTTGCCTTTATTGTTTTGGATTATTTTATATTTTTTAGGGATAACCATGTGTCCTAATCTATTTTAAGTTTTATTTTGACGATCTTAAACGGGCTTAACTTTTTTTTTTGTATTTCCCAATTGTAACCTTTTTATATTTTACACGGACTAACATTTTACGTCTAGATAGACGTTGTCGTTAGTTTTGGACGGGAAAGGTCCAAAATACCCTCAACAAAAGTCAATAACCTGAAATTGGGATTGACCTTTTTTTGCACTTCTCAACTATGCCCTTTTCATTTTTTGCACGGACTAACATTTTTTACTGAGGGTATTTTGTGCTTTTCCCATCCAAAACTAACAACTTTTATTCAGACGGGAAATGTTAGTCCGTGCAAAAAATGGAAAGTTCATAATTGGAAAGGTCAAGTCCGGTTAGAATCGTCAAAACAAAGCTCCATGCCGGTTAGGACTCATGGTTTCTCCTGTTATTTAAGAACGATTATATCTCAAATATGCACTTCCCTTGGTTATATTGATTTGACACGTCTCAAATGACACATGCTATATTATATTTAAAACGATACTATAGTCTCATGATTTGTGACTTTGAATTCAATTAAAAACATAATTGTAGATCGAAACCAACTTTGAAATCTTAGTATTCATATGTCTAAGAGACTAGTCGGTCTTATTTTTCCTCTTCCATGTAAGCTTCTCTAATATCCAACGATGTTAAATTCATCCTTCTCATAGTGAGAACCATGGTCATCGGGGTAGGGCTAAGGAAAGCCTTGAACACCATCGAGTTTAAGTTTTGGGCGTCGCTTATTGGATGAACATCGGATACGAGCTTCGTCTTCCCCCTTCATTGTAGTCTTTTACGCAACGATTACTAGATAGCTTTGGGATCGACAACACCCTAGGTTTGGGCGTCGCTTCCTCGATGAACGTAAGACGGTGTACGGTTCCACAACACCCTAGGTTGGGTTATCCCAGAATTTCAATTCGACATGCCGATATGTCATTATCGTGCAAAGCATCCCAAGATCCGGCAAACAAGATCTATCATGAGGCATTTTAATAGTCACCTATGCAGCTCTTTTCAAGAATCCTTAAGGAACTTCAATCGTGGATTTATTTACTGTTTTTTATGTTTTACTTTTTCTTTAGTTCTGTGTACACTTTAGTTTTGTTGCTAAGATGAAAATTAGACATTTCTATGGGTCTAAGAACACCGGGAATCCTGGTTAAGGTAGCTTACATTTGGTTTTGGCACATTTGTCTCCAGCGCAATTATGCAGTTCTTAGACAAAAATTGAAGCTCATTGATGCAGTTTTCTCTAAGCTTCATGTCACGGTCCTAGAGAATCCCCAACGGATCCCCTAGGTCGTGACCGTTTGGCCGGCTCACTTCCACCTGAGCCAGCCAAGTTCTTCGCATCCATGCCTCATCCAAGACCATTATCCATCCTAACCAAGGACCGGAGTGATCAAAGCATCAAAGGCCAAGTCCACAAGCCACCAAGGACCAAGCGCGTGTTTCCTCTCGGTCCCAGCACCTGCGCGTGCCAAAACCCTCTCGGGTCCGGCCTAGGGCCAAGGCGCCCAAGGCCTTGCCAAGCCAAAGCCAACCAGGCCCGGCCCCAAGAAGGAACGCACCCAGCCAGCCAGGTCCCGTACCGCGTACACTCCTCCCTCGGTCCTCCGCCTACGCTCGCGTCCTCAAAGCCATCCAGGTCCGGTCCATGGCCAAGGACCCCAAGGCCCTGACCGAGCCAGCACCAGTCAGGCCCAGTCTCAGCTAAGGAGCACGCCCAAATAAGGCCCGCGCCCAAGTCCTTGCGCGCATCCCTCTCGGCCAGCTCCTCAGACGCATCCAAGCTTTCCAATTTCAACTAGGAAAGTCCTCCAAAGCCAACTCATCATCACAAGGTTCCCTAATTTGATTAGGAAACCCTTGCCAAGTACGGCCATCTCCTCTTCCTTTCCAAATTGGATTCAACATCAGCAAACAACCAAGGAAATAGGATTAGGAATCGTAAACCTTTTGTTTGGCCGAAACCTATCCCCTTTAGGCTAGGATTTCGTCCATCCTCCTCCTATATATAGATGACCCTCTCTATTGTATAGGTTATCAATTCAGTCATCATCATCAAGTAAAGAGGTTCATGGACACACCATGTATCCTTTGTAAACTCCTTTATTAAATCATAATAAACTAGTTTACACAATCGTTCGCATTCAACACTCATCACTCTTCTTTCCAAAGGCTTTTCCTAGGTCATCCGAGTCTCATTCTCGTACCTAGGAGCCGTACTAGCCGAAGGACATAATTTGTTCCTCTCGGTAAGTAACAAGCTCCATAGTATCAACATCTGCAAGATGTCAGGTGATTTGATGGAGGAGTCCAGTTTTAGCACTTGGCTGGTCTCCCCTCGCACTTGTCTCGCCTCTTTTGGCAGGAGTAGATTTCTCTTTTTCTGGGTTGTTTTCTGTCGTTTGGAGGTTATTCTTCGGAATTTTTTCCCAACTTTGTAATATGTAATTCCAAAGCTTTTGAATGAAATCATCATTTATCAAAAAAAAAATGAACACCGGGAATCCCAAAGAGATCTCAGACTTATTCTGGTATGTAGGGTCTTTGACCTTTTTCTTAATGATTGATCGGAATTATTAATAATATGTTATATCGTCAGGTTTCAACAAAAAAAAACATAATTGTAGAGGTTTAATTTGATATGATTGTATTTGTATATATTTAGAATCGAAATTGAATTTGAATACAAACATCTTGATGTTTGGACTTTTGTAATTTATGGAAGAACTTGTTCATTGGTAGAAGTTACACAACATGAATGATTGTTGGTAAAAAACTCATACAAAAGAGCCTATGAAATCACATATTCGTTTCTATGATCTTCTGAAGTACAAAGTTTATAATACTACCCTTTAATTATAATTTCTCGAAAGCAAAAGATGTAATTTTTAATGGAACTGAAATTTTCTCCTTTTTTTTGGTCAAGAAACCAGATAAAATTAAATAGCCATAGGGAAGGTGGCGGTAGAATAGACGGGTTTATTTTATGACATTGATTAGCATATTAATTATAAAATAACAGAATTAAATGTTTACATGGACAAAAATGCAAGCTTTGAACTTGCTAGACTTAGCTCGGTGGCTCTCTAGATTGAGCTCGCTCCGTTGTTGATGGTGGCCTCGTGACTTTAACCATTGAAGACACATATGGTCCTTTTCTCACTTCCTTTTTTTTCTTTTTTCTTTTTCTGATTTTATCTCTTCATTGGCGCGACTGCGGCGGTAGCTTCAAACGTCTCCGACCAGTGAGCCTTCTCAGATCTACTCGTGGGAGACGTTTTCCCCACTTTCTCGGGCGATCATCATAGATTTGACTTGTCGCCTCTGGTTAGCTCCTTCCATCGACATTAGACGGTGTGCCCATTTAGATTTACAAGTGGGAGTTGTTTTCTTTACTATCTTGGGTTGAGATCGTCGTAGATCTGGATCTATCACTACTGCTCAATCATTGTGGAGGACTCTTCATCGCTTTGTTCTTCGTCGCCTGTAGATCTGACCTTCATAGGCCTCGTATTTACTGTTTCCAAAGCTCTGCTTCCCCTTAGTGGTCCACTACACGAGGCTTGAAGGTTTATCATGGATCTACTGCTCTTATGGCTGTTGGAGTATCGCCGTGTTTGAGTGTTGGCCCTGACGAAGGTCTTGTCCGACGATGGATGCTTGTTCAATGACTCCGAGGGCTGCGGTAGCGGTGTTCTCCTACTGTGGGTCAGTTTCAGTGCAGACCGCTGACTCGTCGGATCTCTCTTCGGCGAACAGCTTGGTCTGGTGGTGGATCCCTAATGTTCGGCCGGTGGTGGTCGAACTATTTTGCGGTTTATTTGTTGCCGAGTTGAAAATGTTCGGTCGCTGGTTCAGCGTGGCTCGTGGTAGGTCGGGGCCTGAGGTCGGGTGAAGGTTCTTTCGGGTTTTTTCCTGTTTTTTGGGCTTTTTTGACCTTCTTGTCTTTTTCTCACCCTTGATTGGGTTTTGGTTGGTTTTGTTTGGACTTGGCCCGTGAGGTTAACTTGTTAACCTTCATTTGTTTGCTTCAAATGTTTGCTTCATGCTAGTTAAATCTAGGTAATAGACCCTTGTTAATCCATATATTAGGATTGTATTACCTGGTTTGAGGTGATTCTTTGGCATGCTCCTATTTGTAACCTTGAGGGTTTTGCTCTTGGCTTTTGTTTTATTTTTGAACATTAAATCCTTTTGTTTTGTATATACTCAGTATCAAATATGAACCAAGCCTTATTGTACGAACTGCGAACTCACAGGAGAGCGTCACGTGGCCTTTTCGCTCGCGCGCACACAGGTACTATTCACGCGCGTGCATCTACTGTTCACGCGTCCGATTGGTGGGTCAAACCTGGCGGATCGGCTGGTTAGTCCCGCCGATTAGTGGGTTAAACCTGGCCGATCAGCAAGTTAAACCTGATCGATCAGCTGGTAGCCATATACATGTGGTACCAGAACCCATGTATATGACGTACCAGCACTTTGTGCTTATTGTACCATTAATGGGTATGTATTGAATCGGCAGAATTGTATCGGAAGAATTGAGCCAGAGCTAGAGTCAATGTCAGAATTTGACAAAACCCTAGCATTTTTTTGGTGCAAATGGCCTAGGCAGCAAAAAACACTGTTATTCTAAGATATACGTTGTTTTCGGCCATCCGAGGTCATCTCGAGGGTCAAAATCGTCATTTTAGATTCTGGATTTTTTTTTGGTTTTCTGATTTCCTTTATTCATATTAGAACTTTGAGATTACTTTCCTTAGGGTTTAGGGTTCAGTTTTAGGGTTTACGGTTTAGTTTTAGGGTTTAGGGTTTTGTTTAGGGTTTAGGTTTAGTTGTACCAACACTGTGTGCGTATTGTACTAACACTATGTGCGTATTGTACCAGCATTGTGTGAATATTGTACCAACTTTGTGTGTGTGTTGTACCAGCACCACCATGGCCGATCGGCCAGCTCTAGGGCTGATCGGCCAACAAAATCCGCGTGCTACCAGCAGGATGTGCGTGCGCTACCAGCAGGATGCGCGCGTGTGACCAACACGCACCCGCAAAAACGACATGTGTCGCTTATATATAGATATATATATAGGGTAGCTATCCAGTACAAACGCCTCTTATTGTGCAAACTACGAACGCACGAGAGCCACAGGATGCGGTCAAAGTGGCGTCGGTAGAGCGTGCGCGATGCTGACCCATGGCCACTTCGTGCGCGCCTCTGCCCACATAGTAGCGCGTGTTGACCACGCGTGCAGCGCGAGTGCTGATAGTTTACATAGCACGCTGCTGATAGTTTGGTACAAATGTAAACTATCAGCACTTTTTGTACTAAACTATTAGCACCGTGCTATGTAAACTATCAGTATTGTGCGCGCGCGCACAAGTAGCACGCGCGCCCATGTGTCAGCACCAGCAGCTCGCGCGCCCACGTGTCAGCGCCAGCAGCGCGCGCCCACGTGTCAGCATCTGGGGCGCTCTGCTGTCGTCACTTTGGGCGGATCCTATGGCTCTCGTGCGTTCGAAGTTTGCCCAATAAGTGTCTATTTGTACTTGATACTAGTCCTATATATATATCTTGGTAGTTCATCAACTCGATGTCAAGAATTCATTCTTTCACATTCATATTTCTGAGACCGTTTACATAAAATAAACCCCTAGCTTCCAGGACTCCTCATTACCTAATCATGTTTTTGTCTCAATAAGGCTCTCTATGGTCTTAAGAAAACTCCACGTACTTGGTATCAATGTTATATAACCTACCTCCTCTCCATCGTTTTTGTCAGTATTCAGGCTGATACCTCTTTCTTCGTCTACCATAATGGTTGTCTTACGATCTTTATCATTCTCTATGTTGATGAAATCCTCATAACAACATCATAAGCTATCCTCCTTTTTACAATAACCTCTCGCCTTAGCTCAAAAAATTTCATAACCAATCTTGGTCCTCTTCATTATTTTATAGGGATATTTGTCACTCGTATATTCTCTAGGCTTTCTCTTTCCCCGCAAAAGTTTCCTTGCGAGATCCTTACTCGAGTCAACATGTCCTTATGTGATCCGTGTCTTACTCCAATAGACACCAAATCGAAACTCTCCTCATCCTCTGGTTCCACGATTTCTGATCCTTCGCTCTATTGTAGTCTGGCGGATGCTCCTCGCCTTCAACAAATCTACTTGTTTATGTATGATCCATGTGAACCTCATTTTTTCTCTCTCAAACGTATCATTCTCTATATCCAAGGTACCCTCTCCCACAATCTTCATCTGCGTCCTTCTCCTACTTTGTGTCTTGTTGCATACTATGATGCCGACAGGGCTGGTTGTCCATGTCCATCGACATCCCATTTTGCAGACATTTTTACAAAGGGTCTCCTACTTATGCTTATTGGAGAATTCAGGTCTAGTCTCAATATCTTTCCACCTTGGGATTAGATTGAGAGGGAATCTTAGAATATATCTTTTTTTTAAACGAGTAGAGAGGTATTGTATTACTGTAGAACATCAACATTACATGGTAGGGCATAAATTTGCAGGATTCGAGATATTTGTCCCGATCGACCGTAATCCATCAAGCGCTAATGGATCCATAAATATAGCCTGCTTTGAATCGCAGATCCAAACTAAGGAGTTCATATTAACGACATTTCAAAATAACTAAAATCCAAAGTCCTCAACTTAGCTAGCCAAAAATTTATTCGACCTAAACCAAAAAAAAAAGCAGGAAGTAATGCCTTTGGTGCGGATTTCCCTAGACTCCCCAGCAGTAGTAGCCCCGGGTCTGTGGATATAGGTCCTATTCTGACCATTCCACCCCCGCCGGGTCCTATCATCCGTCCTGCGGAGGGTAAAGTCCCTCCAACTGCATTACAGCTGCTCTTGTACGGACCCCTATCCCGCTGCTTGGCCCTCAGCCGGTCCCAGTGGGACCCACGGTTCTCCGTCCAGAGGTGACGCCATCGGCGGCAATATACGACTGGAAACACCAATAGGGTTCCCTTGTTCAACGGGAATCCAGAGCATCGGCAGCGACGACACAGGGGAGATCCGTGCAAGAGGCTTCTCCCCTTGGTGATCACCGGATCTGGACCCGGACGATGGACGACTGCTTGAAGAAGAAGCATGCACGGCCGGATGGTGGTACTTAGGGTAAGCCGCCGACGAGGCTCCAGATCTTGGACGAGGAGCGGAGACTGCCGGCCGACGATGTCGAGAAGGTGACGTCGGGCAGGATAACGGACGACTGGGCACCGACAGTGTAGATCTGACGGTCAGGTGTCATTTCTAGGCGGGGGTCTCTCAGAGTGAAGAGTGACGGGCAGGCGGAGACTGTCACGCCCCAAATCCGGTTTAGACCGAACTTGAGACGTGAACTTAAAACAATAGTAAGTAACACAATTTTAAATGACATAAGGTTTAAAATAATAAATTAAATTGTAATCACAATCCGATAAAAGATTCAACAACATAGAAAACTAGAGTTAAAGTTTAATTCAAAATTACAGTACGTCTCTAGACAATCTAGCCTAGGATCCTGATTAGCTCCCGAGCATTGAGCATCCCGCTAGTACAAATCCCGCTCAAGACCTGAAACACAACAAAGAAAAGGGGGTGAGCTTTCGCTCAGTAGGAAAAGAAGTTAAGTTTATGAACATCAGTTCACTACCACGAGTAACCGTCCAATTAGGGCATACTAGTAAGCACAACGATTAAAAGTCAAATTAAACAATTACTCCAAGACAACGCTTGTTCTTCACTCAGGCACAACCGTAAAGCAAACTCACAATGAACCGAACCCATACCACTTTTCACAACTAGCTCTTGACACTCATCAACTAACAATTCTCAATGAACGAAGCCCACGGCTATCTCGCAACCGATCACACGTACGAACTCGCACGGCAAAACAAGAATCAGGTATAACAGCACCTCGGGTCACCACACACTCTCACAAAACCATAATCACACTTAAAATAACACACAAAGCCAATCAACATGCACCGCACACACAGCAGAACCACCCATAACCTAGTACAACCATTTCCAACCTCCCCGGCTATCACAGCCCGTTCCATTCATGTCGTACCGGAACACGAAGCCTCGGTGCCGACACCCAGTTACCGATCACTTTCACAAACTCATAAACATACTTAGAAAGACGCACAAAGCCAACCAACATGTGTAAAACACACAGCACGACACACAAAGATAACGTACAACAGTTTCCAACGTCATTGAATGCACAAAGCCATTTGCACTAAGCCACTTATATCGTACAGGACCACACAACATCAGTCCCGATATCTTCCCCTCACTGAGACTGGGGTAACATCCTCGATCGGAAATCCCTCAGTCTGATGTCTTCCCGTCACACAGGCTCGGGGCAATACTCACCATACGTACTGGACCGGCACACACTTCGGTCGTACATCATCCCGGACTACGAGTCATCGGGATATTGATCATGCCATCCTTGGCCTCGATACACTACACCGGAACTATCCCTCGGTGTAAGTACCACTCCGGTTACGCCTTCTCTTGGAACACACAACAAGGATATAACACGCAACACAAAGCCAAAGCTGGTCTCCGTATACCAACCGGACCATCTCAACATAACACACAGCCGGTCTATCACTCACCCGGTCATATCACAACCAAGGGTTCACGTACATCAAACATGGCACACTTGCCCACACACAGTCACATCATGCAATTCCGGGTATAATCTTATTTAGACTCTCACGCAACGGTTATACCACACAACACGCAATCCTAAGGCTCGACATGGCTCATCTACCAGCACGGTAATTCCCAAGAGAAAAAGAACGTAAAACTAGTGAATCACAGCCTACACGTTACTAAGACTCGTCCGGTATTTATTAATTGAAAGTCTCTATTCTAGTGAATCACATCCTATATGCCAACTAGGACCTTTCCGTTTATTATTTTTCCCTAATCATGCATGCTAGTAACTTTCCGTAATTAAAGCGGTATCCGCTACTTTCCCTACATCAAGACGATCACAACAGCTGCGTCTCCTAGCTGCTGACGTCCTGGCCTAACTCCGGTCTTCTCGGGCGAAGTCCAAGTCTGGGTTTAACAGTTAAAAAGTCCAATCAGTCATGGTAAACTCCAACAGTCATCTAATTGTCCAAAAAGTCCTTTAATTACCATTTTTAAACCATTTAAATTAAATTAATTAATTAATTAAGTTTGTCCGACCCGGATTCGACCCAGATTCGAGAACAAGACCTGAATCCGACCCGGTCCAGAAACCACACCCGACCTGACCCAGACCTGACCCGGACCCGGCTCCAGACCCGACCCAGACCCGGTCTAGACCCGAGTCCAGACCCGCGTCCAGACCCGGTCCAGACCTGGGCCTGGCCCAAGACCCAGCCTAATCCAGGGCCCGTGTCTTGGCCCAAAGGTCGTCCTGTCCCGGCTCCGTCCAGGCCCAAGGCCCAAGTCCACCTCGCCCAATGGCCCGTCCTGGCTCGGCCTAAGCTGCAGACGACTCCGGCGAAGCAAGGGTTTCTCCGGCCATCGTCTACGGCGTCAAGACGCTCGAGGGGGGGAGGGGGGGGGAATGGAGATGGAGAAGGGCGTGGGGTCTCTGGCGACGTCGTGGCCGTGCCGTGGGTGCCTAGAACGCGACCCAGAGCCTTCCCATCTCAGATATGACAGAGGCAAAGCTCGCCGGCGTTGGTTCCGGTTGAATCTGAACCAAATGAGCTCGTCTTGAGGGTTTTTAGGCGCAGCGAGCTCGGGGAAGAAAAGGACAGGTGCGAGGGAGCACGAACCGTGCGTTCCCGTCGCTGGCGCGCTCGAATCGAGCTCGGAGAGAAATAAACGAGCGAGGAGCTCCGGCGATGAACCAGAGAGGGTTTGCGTTGAGCTCGTCTCTTCCGTTAGCGGTGGCTTGGTCCGAACACGGGGGTGAGAAGGGAGGCGAAGGCGATGGTGGCTGGATGCGAGAGAGGAGAGAAGAGATCGAGAGAGAGATAAGGGAAGAGCGCCGCTGCGTTTCTGCCTCGGTTCGCGTGCGACGCAAAGAAGAAGACGAAGCGTTTTTTTTTGTTCGCGCGCATCTTTGGGCTCGGGCGTGTCTTCTGATGGGCCCAAGTCTGGCCCAGGCTTGCCCAACCCAACCCTCTCTCTTTTCTTCTTTTTTTTTGATTTTCTTTTTAAACAAAACACTCGTTCCAAATTTCCACCCCGACGTTTCAATTTGCTAAAAAGTACTCTTTTAAAACAAGGCGGGCTTTACAGTCTACCTCTTTAAAAGAATTCCGTCCTCGAAATTTAAAACGAATGTACTCCACTTAATCCTGCCTCAAGGAATGTCCGACAAAGACTCTATGTCCATCAACACCCACACTCGCGGGTAAACATAAACCAGATAACCGATACCGGAATTCTCCGTCGGTAGAGACGTTGCACCGGCATACGCAACTCTGGTCGAGACATCCTATACCGGAATCGTCCGTTGATATAGGAGCTTTGCTCACAACGCCCTTAAAAAGGATTCAACCCACTTAAACTTCTCCTCAACCACTCACTTCACTTAAACAAGTAATACGCATACAACAACCCATAAAATAAGTCCACGTCCCGTATCGCAGTCCCTGACTTCGTCGGCTGTCCGTCGTCCGTTCCTAACGTATCACACCAAAACACACAACATTCGATTAAATTATTTCCCAGAAATCAGTCGGAGTACAACCACGACACCTAGTGTCAACCACAACCCGTCGGCCTAGATGTCCTACACCGGCATGCTCCCTCGATGTAGTCATCATACCGGAGCAACAGACGGAGAACCGCGCGTACGTAGTACTACGACCGTCACTCAGAAAATCCGTGCCATACCCCAACCACGATTACTTCACGACCAAACAAACCCAAAACAACCCGGAAAAAAAAACGCAATCACCAAATCTTGACGTAGGATCTCACACTGTTGTACGGTCCGGAGCGTCAGTACATCTTATCAACATATTGTCGGAAGGCGTGCGCACTTTGAAACACCCAACTCGTCATACCTCACTATGAACACTCCGTAAGAGGTGCCAAACAGTTATGATCAGTCAACGAAGGTTACCCAACCAGGAATGTCGCGTTTACTGCTGAGTCTCGCTCACATCCCACCAATCGAGCCAAGTTATAGGTCGTTCCATCCAGAGTACTACATAATTGAAGACACTACGCTTACCATTTTCTCAGGGACTGAACGGCCTTGGTACCTCACGCGCGCTTCAACCTATCTCTTCCGCGTCAACTATGAGCGGTTCTTACTCGTTCACGATCCACGCGATCCTTCAGTTGCCTCTCGAACAACCCGGGACCACAGGGTCAACTATTAGTCCTCAAGTGTGCCCTGCTTGGGCCATTGACCCGATCTACCATCCAACGCTTCGCAAGGTGCCATAATGTTACTGGTCTGAAATCGTTGTGGTAGTCGCACTCGGTTAACTATTTCCAGACTTCACCAAACGGTGCCCTTAGTTCTACTGTGCTTTCGTAGGGGTTGTACTAGTTCCCACAGAACACTGACATTTGACAACTGAGGTGCATCGATCCCAACTTCGCACTTACTGCCCATTCGTATGTGGTTGTCGTACTGCCCGATCGCACCGCCATCGGTCGCGGGTCACAGTCGATCGACGCCCCGCGTATTGAGGGTCAGTTCAACCCCCGAATGATATCGAGAGTCTTCCAGCTCAACACAAAAAGTTACTAAAGGAGGGGGTCAAATGAGCCTTCAGCTCGGAAAAGGAGTGTTCACCCTCATCAGTTCGCACAAGTCCCGCTCCCTTGTGTGTCAATGCAGTCATTGCAGTCCACACAGATCAAAACACAAGGTCAAAACGACACTCAACGCCACCTTTGGTATCCCAGAACAATGGGCCGGCTTCCTATGGCTCGGCTTGATCACACCGTACCGAAATACCTCAACGGTCTAGGGGTCTTCCCAGAACAAACACATCGTGGAAAAACTCAAATCACACATACCGGACCGGCATGCCTTCGGTCGGGTATCCTCCCGTCACTCGGGATATAAGTCACAACATACAGTACTATGCAAACGACACCATGGAGAACACATCACCCCCACGAGGCTCATTGTCACAACTTACCAAGAACATCTCGTCGGTCTAGATATCCTATACCGAGATATCTCGTCGGTATAGGCCTCACACCAGAAGTCTCGGTCGAGGTATCTATATCGGACCATCATCGACATCGATATCGGACTGAAACACACCGTCTTAGAACATATCGTGTCGGAACAGCATCAGCTACGGCGTCGAACTGAAACAAACCCTCAAAGAATCTTACCGAAAATAGACGAATGTCCGAACACAAAGCCTCGGTCAGGATATTCCACACCTGACGTCCTGGCCTAACTCTGGTCTTCTCGGGCGAAGTCCAAGTCTGGGTTTAACAGTTAAAAAGTCCAATCAGTCCCGGTAAAGTCCAACAGTCCTCTGATTGTCCAAAAAGTCCTTCAATTACCATTTTTAAACCATTTAAATTAAATTAATTAATTAAGTATGTCCGACCTGGATTCGATAACCAGACCCGAATCCGACCCGGTCTAGAAACCAGACCCGACCGGACCCAGACCTGACCCGGACCCGACTCTAGACCCGACCCAGACCCGGTCTAGATCCGAGTCCAGACCCGCGTCCAGACCCGGTCCAGACCTAGGCCTGGCCCAAGACCCAACCTGATCCAGGGCCCGTGTCTTGGCCCAAAGGTCGTCCTGGCCCGGCTCCGTCCATGCCCAAGGCCGAAGTCCACCTGGCCCAAAGGCCCATCCTGGCTCGGCCTGAGCTGGAGACGACTCCGGCGAATCAAGGGTTGCTCCGGCCGTCGTCTACGGCGTCAGGACGCTCGAGGGGGGGGGGTGAAATGGAGATGGAGAAGGGTGTGGGGTCTCTGGCGACGCTGTGGCCGTGCCGTGGGTGCCTAGAACGCTGTGGCCGTGCCGTGGGTGCCTAGAATGTTGTGGCCGTCCCGTCTCTGATATGACGAAGGCAAAGCTCACCAGCGATTGTTCCGGTTGAATCTGACCCAAACGAGCTCGTCTCGAGGGTTTTCATGCGCGGCGCGCTCGGGGAAGAAAGGGAGAGGTGCGAGGGAGCACGAACCGTGTGTTCCCGTCGCTGGCGCGCTCGAATCGAGCTCGGAGAGAAAGAAAACGAGCGAGGAGCTCCGGCGATGAACCAGAGAGGGTTCGCGTTCAGCTCGTCTCTTCCGTTAACGATGGCTTGGTCCGAACACGGGGGTGAGAAGGGAGGCGAAGGCGATGGTGGCTGGATGCGAGAGAGGAGAGAAGAGATCGTGAGAGAGAGAAGGGAAGAGCGGCGCTGCGTTTCTGCCTCGGTTCGCGTGCGGCGCAATGAAGAAGACGAAGCGTTTCAGGGTTGGGCCACGCGCATCTTTGGGCTCGGGCGTGTGTTCTGATGGGCCCAAGGCTGGCCCAGGCTGGCCCAGCTCAACCCTCTCTCTTGTCTTCTTTTTTTTTTATTTTCTTTTTAAACAAAACACTCGTTCCAAATTTCCACTACGACGTTTCAATTTGCTAAATAGTACTCTTTTAAAACAAGGCAGGCTTTACAGAGACGCCGACGTTGTCGGCGGTGCAGAGGAGTACTACTGCGGAAGAACGCGGCGGAACAGGGGTCTTCCGGTTGCGGAGCAAAAGTCCCAACGATGCAGGACTGGCGGGACGATATTCGACGGGTTGCAAAGATCGTGGTGGATAAACGCCGCTACCAGAGAGGATTGCCGGTGACGGAGAGATCGGAAATGGAGGTGAGAAAACTAAGGAACCCTAACAAAGATGAGAGAGAACCTCGGTAGCCGAGAGCTTTTTTCTTTCTTTAGAATATATCTTTATTATGGACATGACTGTACTATTGTATTATCATTATAGTCCCACTTTACATAGAATTGTATTGTATATGATCTCTTTTATATCATACATATAAATCCATGGACTCTATAAGATATTACCTTTTATAATTTGAATACAAACCTATAGGAATTATACCACTTTCATATATATATTGGCTGTAAGAAGTGAAATCGGCTACAAACCACTCTTAACCTAAAAACTAGAGAATCAATCATAACCACACACACCTAACATCCAACATTCCCCATGATGCCACATCATCACCCCAATTTCACCAAACTCACGCCACTTTCATCCTTTCTCACACAAGCAAGGGCATAATTGTAAAAGCATGGTGCCATGTGGACAAGTGTCCATTTTTTTCTTCACCAATTCACTAATTTAATATTTCCTGATTCGTTTGAACTCCGATTAGCTTCAAACTTGCGCCAATATTTTTATTTTTTTCAAGGGCTTTAAATAAAGATCAATCATGAATATATTTTGAAGCACGAAAATAAAAAGGTATATCGGAGTGATAAAAAAATGTTGAGTGTTGATAAATCTTCACTAATAAATGTTTTATATCGTAGGTATCAAACTAGTGCTAAATGTTTATAGAAACATGTACTGAGGTGATAAAAACCATGTTCAATTTTGATAATAAGTGTGATAAACTAATCATGATCACTTTTGGAGAATGTGGTGATAAAACCAGTGTAGAGTGTTGATAAAATCAGTGTAAAGTGTTGATAAAACCAGAGCAAAGTGTTGATAAAAATTAGCCAGATATAATTTCTTCAAAAACCTGCCCGAAAATAAAAAAAATTTCGTGCTTCAAAGAAACCATGTGATGGGGATGATAAAACACATGTAATTGAATGATAAATCTAGTGTTTAGTGTTGATAAAGCTAGTGTTCATAAAAAGCACGCGATAAGGTGATAAAAACATGATCAGTTTTGGAAAATGAGGTGATAAAACCAGTGTAAAGTGTTGATAAAATCAGTGTAAAAGTGTTGATAAAAATTACCCAGATTTTTTTAAAAAAAAATCAATACCGAAATAATTTTTTTTCGTGCTTCAAAATATATTCATGACTGATCTTGATTTAAAGACCTTAAAAAACAAAACTAATGGCGCAAGTTTGAAGCCAATCGGAGTTCAAACGAAGCGGGAAAAATTAAATTAGTGAATTGATTAAAAAAATAACATAGTGCTGTTTTTTTTTGCAGTCAACAAGTCAACTACTCAATTGCATCTCATCCATCCATTCTTAAAATGAATGGCTTACATTGGTTCTCTAGTTTTTAGGTTAAGACATGGTTTGTATTTGATTTCTCCTCATCCAAGTTCCATGTTTCGGGGTCGTGACTTGCCATTTGGACCTCCTGATCTGTAATGCTTCAAGTTCAACAAACCTCAATTTTCGGGTACTGAATAAACAATCAAACACAAATATATGCGATGATCATCAAATTTAGGATATAAAAAATTCAATATAATGATGACGATCACAAAATATACTTATAAGATACATAAATAAGCATACATGTGTTAATTTGTCTTGTTGTGTGTGTGCTTGACTGAACTGACGAGCATACATGTGGGGCTACCTCTTTTGTTTCTCGGGGCCTTGGTTTGGGGGAGTCCTTCCCGCTTGATAGACTAGTTCTGTCAGTTTGGCCTTTGGGCATTTTCTAGGATTGGCCTCTCTCGTGCTCGGTATTATTACAGGCCTTCTCCTTCGAGTCCTTGTTTGGTATAGGCTGATGAGGGGTTATCAGTTTCGATAATAGAACGCTCAGCTCGAGTTTCAGTCTCGGAACCCCAGTTCTAGGGGGTCAGTCTTATGCCGTTTGTGTGGTGCTAGACACTGGGTTGCAGTGCTTTTCGGTCCTTCTCGAGATTATCTTTGGAGGCTTGGTTCTTGGCTCGCCCCTCATCGTCTTGGATGGTCAGAAGCTCGGTGGTGGTGTTCCTCTCCTTCTCATATTATAGGGTCACTTCTGTTAGGATATAGGCTGGCGAGTGCTCGGTATAACTACAGGCCATCCCCTTCGGGTCCTTGTTTGGTGTTGTCCGATGAGGGGTTACCGGTATCGGTTTCGGAACGCTGAACTCGAGTCAAGCCTCATTTCCCAGATAGTGTTGATTCATGCTGCCTGCTTGTTGGAATGTATAAGTCGTTTGCCTGGTTGTGACGTTGTTCTTCTTTGCTGGCTTTAGTGGATGATTGCTCCGGGTTCGGGTGGGTTCGTGCTCAGTATAACTACAGGCCTTCCCCTTTGGGTCCTCGCTTGGTGTTGGCCAGCGAGTGGTTATCGATCTCGGTTTCGGAACGCTCAGCTCGATTCCATCTTCGGATCACAGGGAGTGTTGTCCTGCTGCTGCCTTCTTAGAAGTTTGTGCTCGTTCTCGGTAGAAATACCGGTCCCCCCCTTGAGCCTTTGTTCGGTGTAACCCGGAATTGGTTTCGGAGGACTGAGTTCGAGTTCCTTCGTCTGCAATCGAGTTGATCTTTGGAAGCTATCGGTCACCTAGTTTTCTTTGGACCTGCTGCAACTTGGGTTTTCGTGTTTTCAACTCTTCATGGTTGGAAATTCTAGGTATCAAGACCTTTTCTTTTGTCTTCGAGCTTCATGGTTGGAAAATTAGGGTTTTAGACCTTTCCTTCAGTTTTTACTTGGTTTACTTGCTTGCCCTTCCTTTTGGGTTGTTTCGGTCGGTTGCTTATTCCTTCTTCCCCGATGTGTGGGGGTTGTTTTCAGTGGATCCTTGGTTGTATTTGTTGTTCTGATTTCTTGTAAGCCCCTCAGACTGTTGAAGGTTCTGGTGTGAGGTTCCCACATGAATGCTTTTGCTTTGTTCCATCACTTGCTCTCTATTTCGGAGACCATTTTATTTAAATTTGCTTTGCTGATAAAAAAAAACTTCATCTTCTCTAAAGATAATTATAGAGTCCGCCAAAAGAAATAAGAACTTCGAAACCCTATTTTCGCCACCCATTCTTCGTTCTTATCTTCGTTAGTGACGGTCGTGGCTTGGTCATGGTTGTAATCGGCGAAGTCCTTCCCTCTTTCTCTCCTTTCCTAGTCTTTCCCAGCCCCTCTCGTTTTTCCCTTTTCCTCCTCTTCTTCGCCGATCATTCTATTCCTTGCTCTATGGGAGTAGCTCAGATCTTGTGTTGGAGGCCTCTCTTCGAATTCTTAGTTGAGGATTGGCTCGAATCTGTTATTCTCTTCTTCTTTTCCCCCCTTCTAAACCCTGGTCGCGCTATGAATATGGTCATGATCATTGCTTTCCAACTCGGTGGAAGTCTCTTTGGTCGGCCTTCTTAGATCCGACATTAAGCCTTTTCTATCGTTAGTAGATGGTCTCAGATCTGTTGTGGGAGACCCTTCCTCGACTCCCTTATTGAAGATCGACGTTGATCTGCCTCCTCCTTTTTCGGTGGTTTAGGGACAGACAAGGAGGGACGCGAATTTTCCCGTGGGAGTCTTTCCTCCATCGGCTCCGATGGGATTGTCGCAGATCTGTCCCTCTCCGTCCTTTGTTATGTTGTTGAAGTCAAGCTCCAGCAGTGTAAGGCTTCGTGCTCATGATTCACTCGACCTTGTTGTTTCGTGCTCGTGGAGGTCAGATTTGACAGTCCTTTGCCGGTCTCATGCTCGGGTAGAAATACTGGTCCTCTTCTGTCACGCCCCAAATCCGGTTTTGACCAGACTCGAGACGTGACCTGAATTCATAATAGAAAAGCGATAAATAATAAACGTAAACCTTTAAATAAATAAGTAAACCTCCTCAAATCATCAGTAAATAGTTTAGAATCTCCATTGAGTCACAAGTCAACACACAATGTAATATATATAAAATGTTTAGTACGAAAAACCAACATAAGTCTATGACAACCCCCACGATAAGCTGAAGCTCCCAAGCCTCGAACTCTCTAGACATCGGGTACTCCTGTAAAACAGTAAAAGAAACAAAGGGGATGAGCTTGCGCTCAGTAGGAAAAATCTTAATAACTCCACCTTTAGATCATTACTTAAACTGCTTAACAGATAACGTAAATAACGTATTAGTACGATGAACAATGAAAGACCAAAGAATAAGATAGATTACAACAACATCGGAATCTTAAGGGTAACAGTAACTTAAAAGATTTCATAAAAAGTACTGTAACGAATCAATATGAGTAATATGGGAGTAATGTATATCATGCCAACCACTTGCTTTCTCAAGCCTCCGATCCATGGGTAGATTCTGGGATCACCTCGGTTCCCATAATTCCGATCCACCAGAGTACCCACATCATATCAGATTTTCTCTCGGTCCAGAGGAGGCACATGCATCGGGGCACCGGGGAAACCATCCCATAGGGACGCTCATCATCGGGATTCTCGGAAATGCCTCCAAAGGACCATAATCATAGGGAACCAAGGTAGTGCTCCCATAGGACGCACACCCTTGGGTGAAACCTTAGTAACCATCTCTCATGAAGTAATCCAATCACTATCCCGCAGGATCTGCCAATAATCAATAAATATCCCGCAGGATCTGCCAATAATCAATAAATATCCCGCAGGATCTGCCAATAATCAATAAATATCCCGCAGGATCTACCAATAATCAATAAATATCCCGCAGGATCTGGCAATAATCAATAAATATCCCGCAGGATCTGCCAATAATCAATCAATATCCCGCATGATCTGCCAGTAATCAATTCTCGTAATATCCAGTAACCAATGCCCTCAGGCTCCAATACTCAACCAATATCTCACTGTATCTGTCAAACTCCACCACAACCACAGCATCGGATTACCCCCCCCCCCCCCCCCCCCCGGTGTAGTACCGAACCGAACAAGCAACCATTTCAAGAACATGAATAAAGGAAACACACCATAACTTAGCCACCAATCAACACTCATCGAATCATACTTTCATCACAGCAAAGACATCCAATAACACTCCATACTTACCGTATACTTACCTGTCACGAACCAGCGGTACATCGATCACCTGATTGTACCCCGTGGCACAACCAGTCATACTCGATCATCCGTTCAATCAACAATTATATCAACCCAATTACTCAATCAACCAAGTAAGCATTCAACCAATCAACAATCATGTGAACGATCAATTAAGCATTCAATCATACAAGCTAACTTGTTTCATTAGACTCTTAAATTATCCTAATAACTAGCAACCAAGCATGTGAACCTAGCTCACAACTAATCCGAGAGCTCTTCACAGCCTCTCTACCAGTAAATCAATTCCCAAGTATTGAAAGAAATCTTCACTAATCGTCATCATCCTAAGCATGCATACTAGACTCATCCATTTATTAGTAATTGAAGTACGATTATTTTCTAGTTATTCGCATCCTATAGGCGATTCTAGGACCTTTCCGATTTTATTATCCTAATCATGCATACTAAGCGTTAATTAAGAAATTAAGACTTTCCCTACCTCGTGGTAATCCTCTAAAACTCTATTGTCAAACTCGGTAGTCACCACTCCGTTCTTCATACGGGTTCCGACGTGATCTTCGTTCTCCTAGCTCGAGCCCAAGTTCTTCCTTCCTTCCTTGCTCGGTACCACGGTCTTTGACCATAAACAAACTCTAATTAAAATCTAACTAAGGTGTAAACAAACAAGCTCAAAAGACTCCACCCAAAGTTCCAAAACCAAACTCTTGAATTAGATTAAAAAGGATCGAAAAGGGGTTCAAAGGGACCAAGACTGGTCTGCCACGGATCTGGTCACGGATCCGTGGACTGGGCCATCACGGATCTCCTCAAGGAGCCGTGTCTGGCGCCGTCACGGTCTCCCCCACGGATCCGTGACGTCCTCTATCACGGTACCCGTCACGGGTCCGTGACGCCTGGTACTGTTCACCCGTCTGCTTCTTCCAGCTTCGGGTTTTCACGATTTTTACCTTCCAAACCTCCATATATGACCTTTTAAAGCTCCAAAAACAGTTCCTAAACGTCTCTACTTCAAAACCCACCATGGGTGTTCATCAAAACTCCAAAAAACACGAATTAAAACCAACATCTAGCATCAAAATCCTCCAAAACCTCAATAACCAAACTCAAGCTTCAAAACCCAACAAGTTCTTCCATTTTTCACCAAAACCCAAGAACCAAAAGTTGTAGAAACGAAAATAGATGAGAGATTTACCTTGAGGATGAAGAGTAGAAGAGAAATCAAGTGTTTTAAAAGGGATTTGGATAGAAGATAGCTTCAAGCTTCCATTTTTCCCCCTTTCTTCTTCTTCAAGCCTCAAAAACCAATGTTCTCATCTCTCTCTCTCCCAATTTCGGCTGCCTTGGGATTTGTGCTGAAATGAGCCTCACATTGGGTCTTAAACCTAGAGGGGATATTGTCCAAATACCCCCTTACTTTATCTCTTCCCAACCACAACTAATAAGGGCATAAGGGTCATATTACACCCACTTCTTCCCTTTCCAAGCAAGCATGGACACTTGTCCATGTGTGGATCACTCCTAGCTTAATTAAATTCCAGCATACAATTTTATCGGATTTCGCTCTAAATCGAGTCACAGTTGACCGATAAAAGTCCCGGTTTGACTTCATCCAAAATTACAGTCAACGGAAAGGAAACGGCCCAATTAAGCCAACTGTGATAGTGGCTAAGCCTTTTAGGCCCTGGAAAGGTCCCGAATGACTTCCGGAGTCATTGGTTGACTTTTCCGGCCAAAACTCAAACTTCGTCCAAAGTCACCGGTTCGACCAGAGTCCATCGGGGCGGTTCTTACATCTTCTCATGCGTCTCCTAAGGTTGGCTGGCACCAATAGGACCAAGTGAGAGTAGCGGCCTTCCTCTGAGATGAAGATATGCTCCTTCAAGTAAACTCCTTTCCCCTTTCCTGTAAGGTTAAGCTTCTCCCTTCCCTTCCATGCTTATCTAAGTTTTTGGCTTCACTTCTTCTTGATCCCGTTTGGTTCGAGCTTGCCGGTAAGGTGTTGACCGTCTACAAGGTCTGTGGGTGTTGTTGGCCCGCTTCAAAATCCTCTAGTGTGGGTTAGTTTGGTTTAGGGTTTGTCTCAAAAATTAGCGGTGCTGGCCGCTGGTATTTAGTTCCGGCCATCCTCATTTTTGAGGATTGTTAGACTTTTGAGATCGGTGTTGTTGGTTTTACCCCATGGTTGAGGGTTAGAGTTTCCATGGTCGTTGTCTGTTGCAGTTTGAAGCTCCCTTCCCTCAGTGCTTCATGGTGGTCAAACAAGGGTAATTAGACTTTTTTCTGAAATTTGGGCTTCTTGGTAGACATATTTGGGTTGAAGACCTTGTAACGTTTTTTTCTTGTAAGGGTTTCAGTTTCTGTTTCTTTTTCTTCTTTGTGTTCTATTCGGTGGTTTTTCTTGCTTTCTTAGTGGGTGGTATTCTTGGTTTGGTTTGGTTTGATCCTTTTTTGTTGGGTTGTTGTCCTTGTTCTTGGTGGGTTGTAATCTTGTTTGGTTTGGCTGTAATCTTAGCCTCTATGCTGGTTTAATCTTGGTCCTGGTTGTGTCCGCTAATAAAGACTGCATCCTTGTAGGGTTTTTGAGGTGTGTAACTATACTTGATGTACTCATTTTCTTCCTCATGAGACGCTTAATTTTAAATTTTCTTTTCTGATAAAAAATAAATAAATAAATATACATATAAATAAGATGAATTTGTAGAGCTACAAGAATGTTGAGCACGCAAAAATACAAGATGTATACTATTTGGTATTGAGAAGAAAACATGTAAAGCAACAATATCTAAAAACTTATCACATACTCCTTCTATGCGTATTATATGGTGGCCACACATGACAACACCTAATGTTTAAAATCTAATTTCAAACCCAATATGTCTCACCTTCAAATAACATTTCGGGTTAGAAATAGTGCACATGGATTCTAGATTTTTGTTTTTTCTGTCAATATTCTAGAGACATCCAATTATTGCATTGAAAGGTGCTCATAACAGAACCCATAAATTTGCAAGACTCTTATCTTGATAAGGTAAGATTGGACTTTACTTGGCATACTTTAAAGTCCAAGTCCATAGCTTTGTAACAAGTGAGATCTCTCATTCCTTCTGTCCTACTCATGACTCCAACGCTAGATTATGGTCTTGAGGAGAATAACAAGAAGGCCCTCGAGCTCATCGAGGACACCACGGCCAATGCCGGAGAGGTGCAGCACCGCGTCCTCGCCGAGATCCTCTCCCTCAACGCCGGCGTAGAGTACCTGCAGCGCCACGGCCTTGCCGGCGCCACTGACCGCCAGACCTTCAAGAAGGTGGTTCCGGTCATCACCTACGAGAACATCAAATCGGACATCAACCGCATCGCCAATGGCGACACCTCTCCGATCTTATGTTCGGACCCCGTTTCTGAGTTTTTCACTAGGTGCGTATGGGGAGATTCTTTAACTTCATGCTATCATCTCTCTAACCTTTTTTTGTTCACTTGCGTCCCACGTAAAATAGCATCTTTTTTCTTAACATATTTGCTACTAGCCTATTTTAAAAGCAAGTCTTTTGCCAAATAATTTTTTTTTAGGGTAAACCTTATTTTCGTATTGTAAAATGACTTTTTTTTTCACGTACCTTTAACCACCTTTGTATGCAAGTCCTACCAGTGATGTTTTTTTTTTCATTTTCAAGTCTTACCAATGACTTTTAGTTATTTTTAAAAAATACATGGCCTTTTTTGTAAATGTTAGCGTCACCTTTAACAAATTTCGTCATTTTTTGAAAATTAAAAGTCGTTTTCTGACAGGGCTTTTTTTTTATCAGCAAATTTTATTGAAGAACCAGGTTTTCAAAATGAAAAACAAGGTCAAGGGTTTCCCCTCATTACAACCATTACAACCACGAGAGTGTCATATAGACATCTCAAACCAGATAACCTAACCCAGAAAAGGGTACAACCAGGGTCTTAGTACCCAAATTACAAATCTGAAGCAAACAGAAGCAACCAGAAATACAACACCAGCCCATCAAGGGGCGACCAAACTAAACAACCCAGTGCAACATCAAACCGAAACAACAACAAACTTAAGAAAAACATAAAGGTCACCACAGTATGGACTTACCACTTTCAACTTTGTCCACAGCATGGAATTGTCGTTACCCTTTTTTTTATGAACTCAAATTTATCCTTCATAGAAATCCATATTGGGATGAGCTTTTTTAAAATCATGGCCTAATTTAAGTCCGGGTCGAAAAAAATCAACTCGATATGACTTTTATGAAGGATAAAATCGTACCTTCGATAAAATGATAAATGATAGAGATACCATGCAGGGACCCATTAAAATAAGTTTGTTCATCTAATTTACCCCTTTCAAGCCTCTTAGGTCAACAGAGCTAGGGTTTGTACACATGAACTGCTTTTGATTTTGCCCATTTTAATTTTCAGCTCCGGCCCTTCAAGCGGAGAAATGAAGCTCATCCCCACGACCGAGAAAGACATAGAGAGGAAGTCTCCACTTGGAAGCTTGATCATGCCAGTGATTACCCAATACTTTGCAGGGTTAGACAAAGGTAAGGGGATGTACTTCCGGTCCATAAAGCCTGGAACAACAACACCCGGAGGTCTTCCAGCTCGACCCATAACCACTAGTCTATTCACAAACTCAACATTTCTCAAGAGACCATACTCCGATTACACCAGCCCGAACGAAACCATCCTTTGCTCGAACTCCTTCCAGAGCATCTATTCTCAGCTGCTCTGCGGCCTCTACCACCATACCGAGGTTCTTCGCTCCGGTGCTGTCTTTGCTTCTAGCTTTATCCGGGCCATCAAGTTCCTAGAAACGCATTGGTCTTTATTATGCGATGACATAAGGACAGGAACCTTAAACTCGCGAATCACCGACCAAGATGTCCGGAAGGCTGTCTCTAGGATCCTTAAACCAGACACAAACTTGGCTGATCTTGTTGAGTCTGAGTGTAGCAAGGAGTCGTGGAAAGGGATTGTGAGAAAACTATGGCCCAATACCATGTATGTGGATGTAATCGCGACGGGGAGCATGTCACAGTATGTGCCAACTCTTGATTACTACACCGATGGCTTGCCTATTGTGTGCACTGCTTACGGTTCTTCGGAGTGCCTTTTTGGTATCAACCTCAACCCACTTAGCAAACCCAGTGAGGTTGCCTACACTCTTCTTCCCTCTGCAGCTTATTTCGAGTTCTTGCCCCTCAACGTGAAGGATGAAGTCCTTGATCCAAGCCGGCGAGATTTGGTAGATCTTGTAGATGTGAAGCTCGGACAAGAGTATGAAATTGTCATCACAACTTATGCAGGTATAAAGCCATTTAAATCCTTGTAGGGTCACATTTATAAGCCAACGTTAATAACAATGTCTGTCATTAGAAAATTTACTGAGGTAATTTCTTAATAGAAGTTACCTATGACGCGTAGATTTGGATGGAAAGTAGTCATGTGGAATACTAATAATACCCTTATAAAATCCGATTTATAAAAATCAATTCTGATTTTTTTAATATTTTTTGAAATAAAATATGATTTTTGTAAAAAAAAAATTAATTAAAAACCTTATTTTTTATATTTAGAAAAAAGAATGCTTTTTGATGAAATTTTTTAAAAATTTAAAGATAAGTGAAGGATAATTTCGATATTTTGTAAATTGTATGGTTTGAAGAACCAATGACATGCTTTTGAAAATTTGATTGTTAGTGAAGAGTTTTTTGGACTTTTTACATTCTTTGGATAAAAAATAACAGTTAAGCACTAAACTGAAAATAAATGTTTGGCAGGGTATTATATTTAAAAAATAGTCTCGGGTATTATATTACAAATAAAAGTTTGTCAAGGTATTATATTGAAATCTTCCCTTTGAGCTATGTTATGTGCAGGATTGTATCGGTATAGAGTTGGAGACATCCTCCGGGTGGCCGGATTTAAGAACAAGGCGCCCCAATTCAACTTCGTGTGTAGGGAAAATGTTGTCCTAAACATCGATAGCGAGAAGACCACCGAAGATATGTTGCACAATGCCGTAACAAATGCTGCCAAGCTTCTAGAGCCATATGGTGCACTTCTTTTGGACTACACCAGCTTCGCAGATACTTGCACAACTCCAGGACACTATGTCCTGTTTTGGGAGGTCAAAGACGGGTCATCGCCAACTCCTCCATCAGTTTTTCAAAATTGTTGCTCGGCCATCGAAGAATCACTTCATAGTGAGTACCGTCAATACAGGATCTCGGGATGGATCGGTCCTCTGGAGATCAAAACGGTTGAAGAGGGAACTTTCGATAAGCTCATGGACCAATACAAGACACAAAGGTGTGTGAAATCTACACCCGCTGTTGAGCTACTCAACTCAAGGGTTGTGACTAACTATTTTAGTCTCAAGTGCCCAAAATGGGTTTCTACTCAACAACATTGTTGGTGAAAACTACATGTAAAAGTTGACCGGTCTTGGGATGCATATTTTAGGCTTTTGGTATGTTTTAGGCTCTTATAGTTCTAATGTAGTTTTAAGATATATCATGTTCTGGATGTATCACCTTTTCTTACCTTCCATCTTGGAGGGTAATGAATTTAATAAATTTGTGCGTATCGAAAAAATAAAAAAAATTGTTGGATCTTGTATGGGTGGGTTGGTTGGTGCATGGAACTTTAATAGATCTGTTAGTATTGGCTCAAATTGCAAAAAAAACAAATTTGACAGGGATTGATTGGACTGGGTTATTGTTAAGAGTTTATTGTGTCGTCAATTCCAACCACACAATTCCATTGACAGTTGCTCCTGGTTTTATTGTCCTTAACATTTGTTGTACCCAGCGTTCGAAAGTAGGAAGATTTAAACTTATGTTTGGGGTGACTTGATGTCGTAACATCGAATTATTATTTATTATGACATTATATCGTTGAAATGTGTATCTCACATCGAAAATATGTGTAGATTTTGATTTTTGATGTAACACTTGATGTCTGTATCCATCAGTTCGAGTTTTTGAGTTGAATAGGGCTTTCACACTATAACCAAAAAAACACTATCTTTTCCTAAAAATACCCTAGCCCCCTGGCTCCCCTCTTTTTCTTGCTCGCCTCATCGACGACGGTATGGCCTCTGGCCATGGTTGTCGCCGGCGATGAACCTTCCTTCCCCTTCTTCACCTTTACCCCGTTTTGATTTAACTTCCTGACCTCGTTTCTACCCCAAAGCTTCGTCTTTTCTCACTAAAGCATGCGCGAACTCTAGATCTCCTTAGCCGCCGCCGGTGTTTTCTCTACTTCTAGGCATGGGAAATGTCGGAGGTTCCTCCTCTCTCCTCCCTCCCCACTCTTCCCCTCTTGTTTCCCCTTTTCCGCCTTTGATTGTTTTCTCTCTCCGTGTTTTGGGCCTTCTGACTCAACCTTAGATGCGTGTCCTCCGGCCACAATCGATTGGCTTGCTTCTAGACGGAAGTGGGGGGTGTTTCGTGTTCTCCTAAACTTCGATTCGCCCCCACCATTATCAAGTTCTACCGATTGGTGGTTCCAGAACTAAGCTTCGTTAGAGCTCTTACTCTCCGGCATCTACTTCGGTTCACTCTACTCAAGACGGGATTGGGAGACATTTCGAGTTTGTCACGCCCCAAATCCGGTTCTTGCCCGGATTCGAGGCATGACTAGTAATAAATGATTTAAAAGGAAATAACTCAACAATAAGTTCCTGAAAAACTCCAATATGAAACTCAAATCCACAAAATTCAGTTTAAAACATAAATAACCCTCCAGGGGTGTAATAATAATCCTCCACAAGGTTTGTTCCAAACAGAAATAAAATAAAAGCGAAGTCTCTACAGACACCCACACCAAGAAGCTCCCGAGCCTCTACTCCTCAATCAAGCCTGTAAACACAACAATAAACTCATAGGGGTGAGCTTGTGCTCAGTAGGGAAAATCCATAACAAGGTGGACTTTAAACGCACTAAAATCAACAGCAAAGTCAACAAGATAGTTCTTAACAAACACGGGTAATAGGTAATCCAGCCAATGCCGTGGCACATGAAGTCACCACCCTCCGATCCACATATGATGTGTCCTCTCGGATTTTCCCTCAAATCCAGAGGAGACGCATATCATTGAGGCGACCGGAAACAACCCTTCGGGGCGCTTATCATCGGGATTCTCAGAAACGTCTCCAAAGGATTTTATGTCCTCGGGAACCAAGGTATTACTCCCATAGGAAGCATACACTTGGGTAATTAAATAATAGTCAGGTAATAATTGAGTAACACACTCAAACCGAACCACGAAGCAATCCAATCCCAACGAACACCAATCGACTATCACACATAGCTCACGCATCACCGTTTCACCACAATACACCGCACACGAATCACATAATCAAACACACGAATCACACAATCACAACTTACCGTTCACTTACCAGTCACGACCCATCGGGGCGTCGATCACCTGATTGCACCGCTCGGTACAACCAGTCATACTCGATGCTCCAAGCAACCATTTAAGTAAATCAAGCAATCATTCAAATACATTCAACAGTCAAGCGGGAGTTTAATCAACCAATCATAAAAACCTTCAATCGAGCATTCAAATATGCAATTCAACTAGTTCCATTAGACTCTTTAGCCTATCCACTAAGCAACCAAACAACCAAGCATGTGATCCTAACACGCAACTAATCCGAGGGCTTTGCCAAGGCCGCTCTACCAGTAAAACAATTCCCAAGTATTGAAAGCGAGTTACACTAGTGATTGGCATCCTAATCATTCACCACTAGACACTTCCGGTTATTAGTAATAGAAAGACAATTATTCTAGTTATTCGCATCCTATAGGCATTTCTAGGACCTTTCCAATTTTATTAGTCTAACATGCACACTAAGCATCATAAACGAGGAGTTAAGACTTTCCCTACCTCGAGGTCTTCCTCTCAACACTCTGATGATAAGCCCGGTGGTCACCACTCCGTTCTTCACTCGGGTCCCGGCGTGATCTTTGCTCCTCTAGCTCGATCCCCAAAGTCTTGGACACAAAGAAACGTTAATTAGACTCCACTTAACAGCAAGTAGACCCCCCAAAGCCACGGTCAACCAAGGTGAAAAACCCTCAAAGAAACCCCCACCTTGGTCTGCCACGGACCTGGTCACGGATCCGTGACGCCAACCCTCACGGTTAACGTCACGGAGCCGTGACGAGTGTCGTCACGGACTCCCTCACGGAGCCGTGACATCGCCCGTCACGGGATCCGTCACGGATCTGTGGCGCACCAGGGCAGTTTCGCCCTTCTTCAACCTCCAACTCCTTTTCTCCGAAAAACCACCTTCAAACCCCAAATTTTACCCCTTCCAACTACCAAAACAGTCAAGGACCTCCAATACTCCTCTACCCATGGTAGGAAACAACAAATAAGCAAGTTTCTAATGATTCATCAAATCAAAACCAACTTAAAAGCTCCAACAAACTAAGGATTTCTCACAAAAACCCAATAAAGCTTCTCATCAACAACATCCCACACCAATTCTACTCAAACCCAACAACATCTAGCAATTTCACCCAAAACCCATGAAAAGAGATGAAGGGAAATGAGGATTAGAGAGTTCCATTACCTCTAGAAGAGTGAGATGAAGAAGATGGTAAGGATTTTGAGAAGGGATGGCTAGAGGAAGACTTCAAGTGGCCTCATTTTCCTTGTTTCTTCTTCAAAGTTCCATGGGAGATCTTCTCCCTTGCTCCTCCTCCAATTTTCGGCTACACCACAAGAAATGAGTTGGTTTTTCTCTTCCAAACTCAAATAATACCTAGATGTATCAAATGACTAAAAGCCCTTGAGCTAGAATCCCTTGTAGAATCTTTTGGGAGGGTATAATGGTCCAAGACCACTCCCCTCTCTCCCTTCCAACCAAAAAGGGACAAGTGTCCAAGTAGGTTATTTCGTTTTCCAAAATAATTTCCAGCACAATAAAATAATGGTTTTAGTCGATAAAAAGTCTCGTTTTGACCAAAATTGACTTCCTCCAACATTATACTCAAACGAAAGGAATTTCTCCCCTTAAGCCAACCGTGATGATGACTAAGTCGTTTGGGTTCCGGAAAAGTCCCGAGTGACTTCTTGAGTCATCGGTTGACTTTCCGGTAGCAAGTAAAACTTGCTTGAAAAGCCGCCGGTTCGACCGGGAGCGGGTCTTACAAAGTTCTTCCTGATTTCGATTTGTCAACGTGATATGCTAGGCGCTCGGTTCCAGTGCTCGACCTCTTCGGAGTTGGGTGTTGGGTAGGTTCATCTCCTCCGTGCAGGACCCCGATTCCGTCTTCTCCGAGCCTTCCTGGGGGTGTTGTCCTCAGTTGGTCATGTTGGGTACTTTCTGATCTGTCAGTTTGATCTAAGAGTTGTTGTTAAAGCTTAAAGTTAAATTCCAATGTGTTGTTCAAAGGATGTTCCAACCTCGTCATCTAAGTTCGCTTTTCACGGCTCTGCCCGTTTTCTGCTATATTTGTAGATTCACGATCCGTTTCCTTTGATTTTTTTTCGTTTAGTCTTCTCTATTACTCTATTTTGTTAGTAGAGGCTCGTCGGTCATTAGTTGTTGGCCGCCGACGAGTTATTTGGCCTCTGGAACTTGTTTTAAAGACTATCAATTTCAGGTTTTAGGGGTACAGGGTTTCGTGAGTTTTTAGCTACTGACCTATCTTTGTCGATTTGGTGTTGGTCGTGGACGTGTTGGTGACCATTCAACTCTTTCAATGGTTCTGATGAGATAGGGTGTTCTTCACAGGCCTAGTTAGATCTTGGGTTGGTCTTGTACATATAGGTTGTTGTTGTGGTGTTGCTGAGTTTGGAGGATTACGGTTGTCATAGCTGTTTTTATTGAGCTTAATGGTATTTAATCTGGGTTTCAGACCGATTTAGTTTTTTTCTCGTGCTTCATGGTGGGTATGTTTGGGTACTGTACACCTTTATTGTTTCTATTGTTCCCCTCGAGTATGGTTTAGTTTATGTTCGGACTCCGGTGAAGACGGTCGCTGAGTTTCCTAGTTTATCGTGGTTATAGTAAAAATCGGCCTAGTTGAATTCCTCCGACTTGTACAGTTCGGACTCCGGTGAAGACGGTCGCTGAGTTTCTTCATCGAACATTTTTTATCGCATTTTGGGAGAGAGGAAGTTGAGAATGTGAAAATGAAAGTAGAAATTTTTTTGAGAGAATAATAAGAATAGTTGGTGGATTGTGAATGGAATTGGGGGAAATATAGGGGGAATTTGTTTCTTTGTTGTTTAATTTCGGATTTAGTTGAATTAAAAAAACTTATCGTTACCGACCGTTGGCAACGGTCAACAAGTTTTTTTTTGTCCCCACATACCACGCGTCGTCCCGTAGGCTGGCGAGCAACCTCGACCCGACTACCCTTTGCCCCCAATTAGCAGGGTGCGCACCGCGACCCGCTATTTAGTGGATCGAAGTTGCAAAAACCGCACACAACAGCGCGCGACCCACGACTCCAACCCGTTAAATAACAAATCACGGTTTCTGGGTCGTGATCCGGAAGCGCGCGACCACCCGCTGCATCTACAGGGAACCGCTATCTCCCGGCCACTTATCCTCAGGATACTTGATTTCGTATGAAAGAAAGTAAATCAGCTTAACTATAGAATATTGACTAGGCAACAACAGAGCGATATCAAATCTACACAAGAGACAAGAACCCGCAGTTTTTTCTTGCTAAGGTTGGGACTTGGGACCATACAGTTTCACTTTATGGCCTTTAGACTTAGAGAAAAGTAAACTTCTCATTCAACTTTTGAAATTCAAAATTTTATTATTAATAAATTAAAGATGGAGTCTAAATGATTTTGAAACGACAGATTGGGTCCATTGGGATGGAACATCAACTTCACAGTCTATTTTAAAAGCATATTCCATGAATATACGATCAAGATTATTACATTATGTATATCCAGATATAAAATATAAAATAAATATTATTAATATAAAAAATAATCGATCTATAATAAACTGCTCGATCCTGTCTAGACTCTCTCCTTGCTCTGTCGAGACAGAAACCCTAGTCATGGCATTGGTCCCCACCCCCACCGCCTCTCCCATGCGGAGTTCTCCGACGGCTGCATCAAGCAGCGGAGTTAGCGATACCATCGGGCCCCGGGGATGACTTCGGAGGTCCAGGACCGATATTGGGCGGTAATCGCATTGCTGCATATCTTTGGCACCAGACCATAGAGGATTGGGGGGTTGGCACTTACTCGAACAAGCGAGGGCTGTGTACCATCCCTGTCGATTCATATGAATCCTCAGGCCGGCCCCGGAGGCAGGAAGGAGTCTCTAGGGGTGGCCCACCAACCTTCCCCCACTGACGATCACAGGCTCGGTTGCACTAACAAGGAAGAGGGTCACCCTTGGGTGACCCATAGGTACCCAGACCCAACCTGGAGCAATGTTCGTTGGCGGCTTTTATTTACCGTGGTTTTTACTTTTTCGATATTAGAGTTGAGTTTAGTTATCTATGTTTGTTCGTTAGGTCTAGACGCCACTAAGGTACATCATCAAAACGTCACTGACGTGATAGTAGTTACTGGATTTTTCTGTTTACCCTATGGGTTTTAAACATGCATTGACTCTTCTAATAGAATAGAATGACACTTTTATTCAAAAAAATAAAAAAATAATCGATTCATTATTAATGACATAAATTATGTGTATGTAAAATTTATTTTTATTATTAAAAATTTATTTCAAAACATAGATTACCAACTCGATTTTCTCTAATGGTTTTTTAAGAGATAACATCGATTCTTAACCCAGTCGAAAAGGTCATTTACACATCTTTATCGTGCTCCACCTTTTGTCACAGATCCTAACAAAAATGTCGTACAGGTTTACAAAAAGTAACAACCACGTGTAAAATAATTATGAAAAAAAATAATCTTCTTTAGCAAAATACCACCTTTGTGTCAGGATCCGTAACAAAAGGTGGAGTACAGTTAGAATGTGCAAATGACCTTTCTGACTTGACTAACAATCGACGTTTCCCATTTTTTCAAAACAATAGTTTACATTTAAATATGGATTTACACTAGATACTGCCCTATGCATTCGATTTTGTCTTCTTCCGACAATGTTACGGACACATGCAATCATTCACATAAACAAAACTTATCCATTTCGGGTATAGTTTGTTGCTTTGAAATAGCACATCCGTGAACTAGCAAGAGTCTTGTCTGGATAAGGTATAGCTTTGACGTTTGAGTTACTTTGCGTACTTAAAGTCCTTACAAGTTCGGTCTCTCTCTCTCTCTAGCATTCATGACTCCGGCGAAAGATTATGGTCTGGAAGAGACCAACAAGAAGGCCCTCGAGCTCATCGAGGACATCACGGCCGATGCCGGAGAGGTGCAGCTCCGCGTCCTCGCCGAGATCCTCTCCCTCAACGCCGGCGTGGAGTACCTGCAACGCCTCGGCCTTGCCGGCGCCACTGATCGCCAGACCTTCAAGAAGATGGTTCCGGTCATCACCTACGAAGACATCAAATCGGACATCAACCGCATCGCCAACGGCGACACCTCTCCGATCTTATGTTCTGAGCCCGTTTCGGAGTTCTACACCAGGTGCGTATATTTTAGTGTTATATATGGATGCTTATTATATTTATTGATACTTAGATCTTGTTGTAAGAGAGTTCGATTTCTTTCTTCTGGCTTTTAAATTTTTGGAAAAACCTTGTTTTTCAATCTACTTCAACAATTAGTTATCATGTTCTAACCTAGGTGATCTTCAATTTTCACTTCCTATCTCAAAAATTTTGTTTTTTACAATTCTTAACGGAAATGTGGCACGTTTTTATAAATATACCCGTTTTTTCTATGTTAGGAGTTGAAAATATATACCACATTTGGGTTAAGAATCGTAAAGATTTATAGCAATATGTTAGGATACACGTATTAAGAAAATACTTAATAAAATTAATAGTCAATTCTACATAATTTCTTTTAGGATACATTTCGTGTTCCTAATTATTATAGAATAGAATTACTAATAAAGACATTTATGTTTGTAGTTAGATGGTTAATTATTAGTTGATTAGTCATCTATATAAAAGGACAAATCAGCTAGAAGTTTGAGAGGTCTATATATGGTCACAGAAACTATAGTTCATATGTGATGTGTATCCAGTGTTTGGCGTGGGGCTCTTTTTTTTTTCAACTTGTTGTTACCCAACGTTGGGATGACGTAAGTGCATGGATGGCGGGTCGGTCCGGCTCGCGTTTTTGTAGGACGCAGGATGCGAGTCGTCCCGTTGTGGGACGCCTTTTACGTGTCCCGCAAAAACGCGGGCCGGGCCGAGTCCCGCAATCCTGGGACGGGCCGAGGCCCGCGTCCCGCATCCGAAGGCCAGGCAATGGCAGGCCGCCACCTGTCCCGACCGTTGGTGTGTAACAACTGTTTTTTTAATTCAAAAAATCCTAAATTCTAATCCTATATATACCCCAACCCCTTTCTCAAACCACCAACCATTCTACAAATTTTCTTTCAATATTTCGATACAAAATGTCCGACGATAAGGGCCCATCATATAAGGAGTTGGCAGAAAAAAGAACATAAAAAGAGAGGAAGGAGGTAAGGGGCAAAAACATACTCAAGAGTAGAAAAAACCCTAGCGCAACCGCTTCTGTGAAGCAAGGTTTTGCGAAGTCGTTCGCACAACTCAATGGCCAACTCAGCCGAACGTCTTTCGAGCAGTGAAAGGGGCTTCGAAGTAGTTGAACTTTTATAACCGACTAAAACAAGTTGTCAACTTTACCGACATTTCCAAAATGGTCGTCAAAGTTGGCAACTTTATCGGCTGTTTATAGAAACTTCGGTAATGTTTCCTACTTTACCGACCGTTTTTGAAAATGTCGGTAAAGTTGACAACTTCATCGGCTATTTTCTAAAACGTCGATTAAGTATGAAACTTCACAGAGATCCTTTCAAACCTGTCGGTAGTGAAACATTCTGATGTAGTGTGTTGTCATCGACCGCTGGACAGACCCGTGGCCTTGGTATAGTAGTGAGTTCTCACCCTCCCTCACAAGCCGACGTTTGTGGGATAAGATCGTTGCTCCTCGTCCTCTAGGCCCCGATCCTCCCATATTTAATTGGAGGAAGGCGAAATTTGACCCTACCTTCGCCTCTGCCGTTAATCACAACAATGGCTTTGGCCATGGTCACCAGTCGTTCCCAAGTCTTCTCTTGCAAACTTTGAGGGCTAGGCCACCTAATTGTTGAACGACGACAAGAGTCCTCTAGCGGCTCTGTCGCTGTCCTCATGGCCTTCCCTAAACGTCTTCTGGAATCCTTGTAACCCTCTTCCGCACCTTGGCTCAAAAACGACACTCTCGCGCCACACTAGGGTGTGGCATTGTCCTTCCGCCCAAAATCTAACACAAGATTTTATGGATCACTTGGACGAGGAGCTCTTTATTTACATATCCAAACTAATATTAAATAAAAAGTATATCATAGAAGAAATCAAAAGAAGAACATTGATGTAAGTAAAAAAAAACTGGTTTTTGCTTTGTTAGGGTTTTGAGCCTCTTGCGCCGTCTGCATCACCATGGCTATGGCTATGGCAATTGTCATAGCCTATGTCATGGTTCTTCTTCTCTTCTCTATTCATCATCTCCTCGGCACATCACATTTGAGTCATGTGCGAATTTTCTCTGTTAGGGTTCCTCGCGGGCCTGCGCGAGTTTTCTCTATTAGGGTTCCTCTCGGGTCGACGCGTCTACCGATTGTATTCGGTCCCCCCTCTGCAAAACCGATGGATGTCGTCTGGCTCACCTCGGCGTCAACCAAACTTCAAGCCGCCTGACCCTGCCGACGTCACTACAGTCGATGTCGCCGCCCCTGACGCATGCTTGATTCCGTTGCCCTGGGGGTTTCCGTCTCTACAACCATCGTCCCTGATGCTTCCGCCGCCACACTTGAAGCAGACGTCGTCGTCGCCGTCTTGGATGTCGACTTGGGTTTGGAGGAAGGAAGGCGGGGAGGGAGTTACTTGGAGAAGAAGCAACCGAGGACGTCAACCAACTGTCGAGCCACCTGAAGCCGTCGACGTCATTGCATCCACCGCCGCCATGCCTACTAAATAGGAAATCGAGAATTTCCCTAGGGAGGGGAATATCAGGCACTGGCCCTGAGAGGGGTCCCTCGACGATGCGTTACCTCCCCCTATCACTTTTACCGTTGAGGTCCATCGAGATCTCCGGTCTTCTAATCCCCCCGCTCATCTTCTACCTTGCCTGTGAGGCACCAATTCAATACCGTCGAGGACGGTTCCATTGTGAAAAGAATAGTGAACATTCTTAAGTGTTCTTGCCCTATTCTTCGTGGTCAGAGAGTCTGATGCACTCTTTTGTATTGAAACAATTTGATTAATGAAAATCTACACCTTTCGCTAAAAAAAACTAATATTAAATAAATTGATAACAGAGAACCTATTATAATAATACATTGCAACACTTAATATTAAATAAATAAAGCTACTAGACTTTAGTTTGGCATGTTCATGTACTGATTTTGATTTTGCTCATTTCAATTTCCAGTTCCGGCACTTCAAGTGGAGAAGGGAAGCTCATCCCGACGACAGAGAAGGACATGGAGAGGAAGTTAGCACTTGGGAGCCCGATGATGGCAGTGATTTCCCAATACTTCCCAGGGTTAGACAAAGGTAAGGGAATGTACTTCCGGTCCGTAAAACCTGGAGGAACAACGCCTGCAGGACTTCCGGCTCAACCCGTAACCACTAGCATATTCACAAGCTCCCGATTTCTCAACAGACCTCATCACCCTTACTCCGACTACACCAGCCCGAACGAAACCATCCTTTGCCCTGACTCCTTCCAGAGCATCTACTCTCAGTTGCTCTGCGGCCTCTGCCAGCATATGGAGGTTCTACGCGCGGGTGCTATCTTTGCCTCCGGCTTCATCTGGGCCATCAAGTTCCTAGAAAAGCACTGGTCTTTATTATCCAACGACATAAGGACGGGTACCTTAAACCCCCGAATCACCGACCCTTCTGTCCGGGAGGCTGTCTCTAGGGTCCTTAAACCGGACCATAAGTTGGCTAATCTTGTTGAGTCTGAGTGTAGCAAGGAGTCATGGAAAGGGATTGTGAGGAAACTATGGCCCAACATTATGTATGTGGATGTAGTTGCGACAGGGAGCATGTCACAGTATGTGCCTACTCTTGATTATTACACTGATGGCTTGCCTATTGTGAGCGGTGCTTACGCTTCTTCCGAGTGTTTTTTTGGTATCAACCTCAACCCACTTAGCAGACCGAGTGAGGTTGCCTACACTCTTCTTCCCTCTGCAGCTTATTTCGAGTTCCTGCCCCTCCACGTGAATAATGATCCAAGAACGCAAGATTTGGTTGATCTTGTAGATGTGAAGCTTGGACAAGAGTATGAAGTTGTCGTCACAAATTATACAGGTAAAATTCCATTTAAAACCTCGTAGGTCACATTCAAAATTTTACCATGTTCAAGAACTAAATTTGATTATGTTAAGGGCAGGACTCTATCGGTACAGAGTTGGAGACGTGCTCCGAGTGGCCGGATTCAAGAACAAGGCGCCGCAATTCAACTTTGTTTGTAGGGAAAACGTCGTTCTAAGCATCGATAGCGAGAAGACTACCGAGGATGTATTGCACAATGCCGTGACAAATGCTGCCAAACTTCTAGAGTCATACGGTGCACTTCTTTCGGACTACACAAGCTTTGCAGATACTAGCACAACTCCAGGACACTACGTCTTGTTTTTGGAAGTCAAGGAAGGCTCATCGGCACTTCCTTCATCGGTTTTTCAGGATTGTTGCTTAACCGTCGAAGAGTCACTCCATTTGGAGTACCGTCAATACAGGGCCTCGGGATGGATCGGTCCTCTAGAGATTAAAACGGTTGAAGAAGGAACTTTTGATAAGCTCATGGACCGTGCCGTAAGCTTGGGAGCATCGATGAGCCAGTACAAGACGCCGAGGTGTGTGAAATCTACACCCATTGTTGAGCTATTGAACTCAAGGGTTTTGACTAACTATTTCAGTCTCGAGTGCCCAAAATCCACATAAGATCAACAACATTGTTATGAAAAGAACATTTTAATACGAAAAATTTGTCATTTGAAGTTGTCAGTGAAACGAACTTTCAAATAAGGCAACATTTAAATATGAACTTATAAGTTATGTTCACTAGCCCCTTCAAAATCATTTTATTTCTCTCTTTCTACAAAAGCAGTAGAGGCAAAGCAATTGCTTCTTACATACACAAAATGCCACATTAAATTTAAAACACGAGTCTTTCCGCTTGATTTGAATCTAGTTTACAAGAACACATTGAGAAAGAATTATTTTTTTGGTTTGGGTAAGAGTTCCAAAAAAAACCCTACTTCTCTCTCTTTCTTTGCCCGCCGTACAGTTCCTTTCCTTCTACTTCCCTTATAACGCCGTCGGCTACGCCATGGCTACCGGCCATGGTCGTCGCCGTCGTCGTCGTTGTAGTATAGTGGTAAGTATTCCCGCCTGTCATGCGATTGACCCGGGTTCGATCTCCGGCAACGGCGCCATTAACTTGACGCCCTGGAAATTAACCCACAAAAAGGGAGCGGCAAGCGCACCGGTCGTCAAGTTGTATTTCGGTTCAAGTCCGGTTATCGTACCCAAGGGAGCAATAAAACAGTCACTCGATTTAAAATCCGTTACTTAAGCTGTTTCTGAAAAGATTTAGTTTTGGTTTTGAAAATTAATTGAAAAATTGAAATGCCAAGAAAAATAAATGATGATCAAGTAAAAGACAAAATATCAGTTTTTTGTGAAATTGAAGGGAAAAAGCGATCTAGGACTTTTGACGGGGTCACAATATGACAACTAATTCGCAGGGATTTGTGTTTACATGTGCAAATAAGGTAAGTTTAAAGGCAATGGAAGTTCTCTCAACTAGTCCTAAACATCTTTCGATCGAATTAGGTCCCTAGTATAATCTGACCACCTAGTTATTTCTAATATGGGTGTAGTGAGACATATAACATTAAGATTCATGAACTCCTCTAACTTTCGGGTTTGTACGCCTATGGTTGTTGCACTCGTGTTAACCTAACTTTACTAGAGACTAGATTTAAACCCGAGTTGCATAATCCTTAGTCCTTCTAGCCATTCTCATCTCTCGATTGTTGAATGTTAAAACCTACTCATCTATCAAGTGATCAATTTGATGAAACATTAAGTTCAAATCATGCAAACAATAATCCAAACACAAATTGCACATAATAGACACGAACCCATTGAATTAATTCATCGTATTGTTTGCCCTAGACCTAGATCATTTGAAATCTAGCTCATGGAGATGATGGAAGAACACAAAGAAGAAGATGAACAAGAGAAAAACATATTTCAAAGGTAAAGTTGATACAAAATACCGATTCAATGATGAAAATCTCAAAGTTGCTTCATTCCTTGCTCCTAAGCACTTCTCTCTCACCAAAACTCCAACTCTAACTCTCAATCTCTCTAAAATTATGCCTAATACAAGTTCTCCTTTTCTTAATGGATGCTCTTCTGTATATAGGACTTCAAGACCTCTTTCCCTACTCCAAATCGGAATTGGAATAGGTAAATTTTACTTTGGAATGAGGAAATTTCCTATTTTTATGCAGAAAACGGAGCTGAGAGAAGGTCTGATTGCGCGTGGCACGGAGCGTGACACGGAATGGGCCCAACAACGGGCCGGAATAAGGCCCGGAATGCGCTGGAAACCGGCCTGGAATGGGCCCTAAAACGGGCCGGAATGAGGCCCGGAACGGGCCCCTTCCCGTATCCTAACAGCGACGGTCCCTTGACGAAAGTTGTAGATCTTTGAATTCACTTTTATTTGATATATTATATGAAGCAATTCGGAGTTCGTATGAGGGATTTATGCCATTCGCAAGATCAGCCAGCTTCCAAAACTCCTAAAACCGGGTTTTCCTCTATTTTTGCCCTTTTTTCGATTAAAGCACCTACAAAACACAACGAGAGACAAAGTACAAGTAACGAGAGAAAAGTGCACCAAATTATACAACCCCGGGACTAAAAAGCTCAATAATGTGGGCTAAAAACATCCAAAACTGATGCATTTTATGCCTACATCAATCCCTACCCAACCTCTCCCTGCCATCCCTCTCTGCGACTCCCTTCTTCTCCGCATGGCTTCTCCGATAGCTCGAGCTCGTCTCTCCTTTGATTAATGCAGATTTGGGCTGGTGTGGTGAGCCTCGACGTCGTTTCCCCCCTCTCCGCCTGCCGCTGTGCTTCTTCCGTCGTCGCTCCGGGTTCGATTCATTGGGGTGAGTCTTCTCTGGCTGTGTAAAGCTTTGTGCCTCTGTTCTTGTGGGTTTTAGATCGACCTCTCGGTCTTGGGGATGAAGGAGGCGCGACTGGGGTCCTACTGTTGCCGCCGTGTTCGGGTGTTGTGCTTCTAGACCCTTTGTCGGATTCTTCGGCTGCTTCTCGACCACGGTTCTGATCTGCATAGTCTTGGACGGGTCAGATACGGGCCGGGCCTGGGCTCGGTTCGGTTCGGACATGAACCGGGTCTAGGTTCAGACCTAGGTCAGGCCTGGGTTCGGTCCTGGGCTGGGTATGGTACGGTCTTGAGCCGGGTGCGGGTTCGGTCCTGAGCCGAGTCTGGGTTCGTTGCTGGGCCGGGTCTAGGTTCGTAACTGGGCCGATCATCCACGGGTTTGGGTCAGATCCTGTTTGGTTGCTTGAGCTTCTTCCTGCCTTCATAATGCTTCGTCGGTTGTATTTCAGATCCAGAGTGGGAGACGTTTCTTCTCCTACCGGGAGATAGATCGTCTTGGATTTTTTAAGGCGTCTAGCGGCCTAGTATAGGTTTAGTGATCTGCTGGTTTCTAGGGTGTTGGCCCCCGAAGTTCATTTCCTTAGTTGATTGTTGGGTTGGGACCTTCAGTTCCAGACTTTGGTGGTTGTTTAGTGCTGATCGGAAGCTTGGAGCAAGGCTCAACTCAAGTTTCAAGCTCGGTTCCCCGCTCGTTTTGGCTTCCATGTGAGGACATCCGGTTGACTCTGTTTGCTGGCTTTGGTGTCGTGTTGACTTGCTGCTGCAGGCTTGAAATTTTGAGCTCGTACTCTGTAGAAATACCTTTCTTCCCCCCTTTTGGGCCTTTTTTTCGGTGCTGGCCAGAATTAGGTTTTGGAGGGCTGAGTGCGAGCTTCTTTGTCAGCTCAGTCTCGCGGTTCTGTTGGAGGAGCTTCTCGCAGGTCATTGGAGGATTGCAGTAGGTTCGGGTCGAGGTAGGTTTGGATCACATCTGGTTCGGATTGCACCTGGTTTCGGTCGTGGGCGGTTAGGATCGCAGCTGGTTTGGTTCGTCTAGCAGTTGTCTTACGAGCATCATGCTCGTGGTTGTATTCCGAGCGCCATACTCGTGGTTGTATTCCGAGCACCATGCTGGTGGTAGCATTCAGAGCGCCATGCTCATGATTGTATTCCGAGCGCCATGCTCGTTGTTGTATTCAGAGCGCCAAGCTCCTGGTTGTATTCCGAGCGCCATGCTCATGGTTGTATTCCAAGCGTCATGCTCGTGGTAGTATTATGAGCGCCAATCCCCTGGTTGTGGTTTTTGTGGTCTGTAGTCAGACTTTGTACTTCTTCAACCTGTGAAAAGGTTTCTTTTTAATATATGCTTTTCTGATATAAGAAAAAGAGCACATTGAGAAACATAAAAAGTCTTTGCTGCTAACAGTGAGTGAGTGTATTTTATTTTTTTGAACGATGGTGCAATTTTATTAATATCGAGATTGATTACATTATCGGGCCTCGGGGAACAGACTCCCCGACCCCCAGAAGATTAGTATTAGCGAACAATGGTTCACTGTGGGAGGCAAAACATCGCCTAGGGACCCTTCCCAGGGCCAGTCCTTAGAGCACTGGATTCCTTTCGTCATTGACCCTGCAAAGACGAAGACAGAAAAAATAGCAAAGACCCATTCGAATAGCCAGATCCAGAATCAAGAGAGGGGTCGAGGAAGAAGCGGTGGTGGAGGCTAGGGAGGAGGCGGTTTCAGGGACGACAGTGGCACCTTCAGAGGCGGCGACGGCGGCGTAGTTCATGGAGGAATTCATGAATCTTAATTCTTTATGTCTCTCTATACCTAGATTATAAATAACTAGGCGGTTAGGGAAACGGTTTACCAAGTATCATGTATGCGTGGAGAAGACGAAGCGTTGGTGTCGGACTTTAAAGCTGAAACGCTGGCCACACGTCGACCCTGGATTGGTTCGGTCCCGAATCCGTCGAATAGACTTGCGGCAGAGTCTGCAGATTCATCGACGTCGAATCTGTGTTTTCGCAGACCCGACATAGACAAGACTCTACCGCAATGATTTGTCGTCGTTTCCCTTCAAACCATAGGATTCGAAGAGCTCCTAAGACGCCGTTTCAACGCTATTGTGGATAGTTCAAGGATAGCAAAAAACCTGCCAGCATGTACGAGTTTTAGCTCGTGTGTTGATTGATGTGAAACATATGTTGGAATCCACTGGACTTCTCTGCATTGAATTATGGTAGAGTAGGATTCTGAGTCTCGTCATTGTCCGATATTATTTTGATCAAAATACAAGCTTTGTGAGAATAAACATTTGAGGGAGATATTTTTGAGAGGAGAGAAATGATTGAGAGATTGATGAAAAGGACTGATTGGTATTTATAGATCGTAATTTTTTTTTTTACTTTAAAAAGTTTACCGTTGAAGTAGTCGTTGGTAGATCCAACGATTATTTTCTACCACGCCAATACTGTATGACGACTTGTGATTGGTCGATCGTGACCCGTGAATCGCACGCATTCGGTTCAAGTTTTTGGGTCACAAACTAGAACTGACGTTTCTAATTCATTAAATAGACAATGGTAACCGAATGAACCGCGTTTCACGTCACACCATTCGAGGTTTGCAATTCATTGTTTTGTGAACTACAATACAACCGTGAAGCACATAAGGTGTATACAGGATTAACCCTAAAAAGCTGCTTAGTCATTGGACCGTGATTATCGATATATGTATACATGATTTCGTATTGGGAAAACAAATCACCAACGTAGCTACAAAATATTGACTAGGCAACAAAAAAGTAGATATCAAATCAAATCTACATATAGATACAAGAAGCCACCGTTCTTTATTGGCCATGCAGTTTCTGGCTTTAGATATATATAGGAGTAAACTATCATTTAGCTTTTGGAATTCAAGAATGTAATATTTTTATTTTAATAAAAATTTAGATGGAGTCTCATTTTGAAAGAGTATAGTGGGATGGAACGTCAACTTCACAATCTATTCTAATAAATTAAAGATGGATGGTAATCACACTCAGCTAATCACGTCCTCAATCATGAATCACGACTTAATAATTTATGAATCGCGAGTCCCACGTTATGCTATAGTGAGTTGTGATTCACCAACCATTACTTTATAGTTCGCGATTTGCGCATCGAGTCGTAACTTACAATTGTGAATCGTTGATTTGCGAGTTATGGTGCGTGATCGGGTTAATCGGCGTGCGACACGTGGTAAGGGGAAGAAAAAATTTGAACTGTTGGTAACGGTCTGATTCCAACGGTTACTTTATTTTATTTTTTTAAATCAAATTAAATAAAAAATTCTTTCCACCCCACCACCTGTAAATACCCCTTACCCTCCTTCATGTAACCACCAATATTTCTCTCCAATTTCTCTCTACTTTTGCTCTCAAAATCTCAAATTTCTCACATATATTTCGATACAAAATGTCGGACGATGACTCTCAAGCTAGGGAGGAGTTAGAAGCCGAACTTCGTTCAATGGAACAACAAATCCGACGAAGGAGTGGCAGAATGATAGAGAGAGTAATGTCAAAGATCAACGCAATAAGGCAAAGACTCGAATGTGGTGAACCTTCCCGACGATAGATTGATAGAGTTCATTCCGAAGCCCACAATCGACTGATGCGGGATTATTTCGTCGAGCACCCAACCCATGGGCTCGATATGTTCAGACGTCGATTTTGTATGTCTCAACCACTATTTCAACGGGTGATAGAAAAGGTAGCGGAACATGATGATTACTTCGTTCAGAACTCAGATGGTGCATGACGCATGGGGTTATCAACGCACCAGAAATGCAACGCCGCGATACGAATGCTAGCTTATGGGTGCTCTGCGGATTCATCAGATGAATTTCTGCATATTTGGGTAAGTACCATACTCGAATGTGTAAAACGTTTTTGTAATGTCGTTATTGAGGTTTTCATGGCGGAATACGAGCGTAAACCAATAGTGGAGGACTTGACCAGATTACTCAAAACGGGGTACAACCGAGGGTTCTTGGTATGATTGGGAGTCTTGACTGCATGCATTGAGAGTGGAAGAATTGTCCAGACACATTAAAAGGAGCATATGGTCGGGGAGACCACCACGGGGATCCAACCGTTATGCTGGAGGTTGTAGCATCCAGTGATTTGTGGATTTTCCATTCATTTTTTGGGATGGCTAGCTCAAACAATGACATCAACGTCCACAACATCGACCACTTATTCAAGGACGCTTTTCATGCCTGTGATTTCACCATGGAGTATGAGATCAACGTGCATTGCTACGACCGACCTTATTATTTGGTTGACGACATTTACCCATCATGGAGTCGGTTCGTAATTCGATTCGTCATCCCCATACTCACAAACACAAATTGTTTGCTAAAGTCCAAGAAGGTGCTCAGAAAAATATTGAACGGGCTTTTTGAGTTCTCCAAGCACGGTGGCACATAAATTCCCGGCTCGCTCGTGTTTGAAAGAGGACGACATTGACTGAAATGATGCACACTTGTATAATTCTACACAACATGATTGTAGAGGATGAACGCGACCGGTACGAAGCAGGACATGATGACTTGTATTACGACGCCCCTCCGAAAATACCAGAGTGGACACCACCTGAACGATAGCACCAAGGAGGCCACTTGTCTTACGGACAACGGTTGGCTACTCGACTTAGTGTCACAAATGATCTGACCCATCGACAACTCCAAGATGAACTTGTTGAGCACATATGAGCTCGGTTTGGAACGACTTACCACTCACACTACTAGTTAGATAATTTCTCTATGCACAAATTGTCTTGTCAATTACTTTTAGTTATATATTAATCGGGGAGTAATTAAATTTCAAGTTTAATTTTACTTTTATTCATTTTGCATTGTAGTTAACTTATTTTTTATTAATTAATTTTATCAAATTTATTTAGTATTCACTGTTTTAAATCGAAATTTAATAAATTCAGCAAAATATCAATTCATTATCAGTCATCATATATGCAAATCATGATTTTCATACATGAATCTCACATTGTGAAGCACAACTCAGTTTAAGGGGCGCGCATTACAATTTTGTTTAGTCAACACATGATCCTCAAATCATAATCCTCATATGTAATCCCCTCACAGTACATGCTCTAAGAACATGTATAATGGAAAAGATCACATATGGGGTCACATCTTAAAAATCATGTAGTGATTGAGATGAGTTGTGATGCGTGCTCCTTAAACTGAGTTGTGTTCCACAGTGTAAGGATCATGTATGGAAATCATGATTTGTAGAGATGTTTAGTGGATGATGATTGGATAATTAATTATTCTTTTGCTGAATTTGTTTAATTCAGATTTAAAATAATAAATCAAATTGATAACATTAAGTAATAAATTAACTAAAATGTATTTATTAATTAAATACATTAAATAAATATTAAATAATACATTCATTAATTAAATAAAATTAGTATAATTTTATTGGAGCTTCGAAATGTGAGCTTGGATCTTCTCACACCGTGCCATCAACAAAGACTTCAGCTTCACGTGATTGATCAACTGCTCCTCGTCGAAGTATTACACGTCCTTCTCTTCCAATCTATTGTATTCGGTGTAGTATTTCTCGAATTTATCGTCTAGACTCAGAATGACTTTTCCATTCTCGGTCTTAACTTCGTCCATTCGGGTGATGACTTCTAATTTTTCTTGCACACCCTTCCCCTTTGTTTTCACAACCTTTTGACCCATCACCGAGAGCTGTAACATGTTCATCATCGGTGGGAAGTGAATTCAGTGGGGTTGAGCTATAATTGCAGGCCTCGTCCAATCGTCGCCGTACAGTACTAGTCGTGCCTTCCTCCGCCTAGAGAAGTGTGTTTGATTTGATGAATGGGGGAAGGGGTATTGATAGGTGGAGAAAATATTTTTTTCGCATTATTTTTGTATTTAATTTAATTAAAAAAAGAAAAATAAAAAATATATCAGTTGCAATTCGAACCGTTGCCAACTATCTGAATTTTTTCTCTCGATGGCCACATGTCACCACGTGGTTGGGCGGTTGTGAATCGAGTGTCGCGAACTAGCGACTCACAATTGTGAGTCACAATTTGCGCTACGAATCGCAACACGCGAAAGTGAGATTCGTGGGTCGCGAATCACATACGCTGCAGTGCACGACTCTCGAACCGCGAATCTCGATTCGTGGTCCGAGGAAGTGATTCGGATGCTACAAGTGCTCTAACAATGCATATATACGTACCAAATTATTTTCTAACGGGAACCCTGTATAAAAGATAAATGAAATATTATTTTGAATCACTAGATCGAATAAAATAAATTGTAAGAATCGCCCCCGATCGACTCCGGTCGAACCGGTGACTTTGGACGAAGTTTGACTTTTGGCCGAAAAAGTCAACCAATGCCTTCGGAAATCATTCGGGGCTTTTCCGGGGCCCAAAAAGCTTAGCCGTCATCACGGTTGGCTTAATTGGGCCGTTTCCATTCATTTGAGTATAATATCGAAGGAAGTCAAATTTGGTCAAAACCGAGCTCTTTATCGAGTAAATGCAATTAATTTTGGACTGCTATATTTTAAATGGAAGAGAGTGGTCCCCACTATGCCAAGTGTCATTAATAGCTTGGAGGAAAGGAAAGAGGCTCAAATGTCATCTCTACCCTCACTAGTTGTCCATGAAAGGGATAAGAACTAAAGGGTTTTTGGTCTTTTTCACCTCTAGGTCTTTTTAAGGCATTAGATGGCACAAATTCAGCTCATTTCTCTAGTGGTAGCCGAAATTTGAGAGAGGAGGGAGAACTTGGAGCTTCTATGGTGTCTTGAAGAGAAAGCAAGAGAAAAAAGAGACCTTTTGTATCAATCTCTACCCAAATTCTCTCCAAAATACCTTCATCTTCATCAACTCATTCTCCTAGAGGTATGGGTACTCACAACTCTCCATTTCATCTACTCTCATTTCTTGGGTTTTGTGGGTATTGGCTTGAAGTTGTTAAACTAGCCTTGTTTTGGTTATTTGGAGAAGAAGTAGTGAAGTAGGAGGTTTGGATTGTACTCTTGTTGAAGCTTTGATGAACCCATTTGAGGGTGTTGTTGTTGGGTGACCTTGGATGAACTTTTGGGAGTTTTTGATCTGATTGTGATTTGGAGAATCCTTGGAAACTTGTTTATTTGTTGATTCTTACCATGGGTAGAGGAGTTTTGGAGGTATTTGATTGTTTTGGGAGCTAGAAATGGTTAAAAATGTAGTTTTCTTGTGGATTTTCGGAGAAAAGGAGCTGGAGGTTGAAGAAGGGCGGAACTGCCCTGGAGCGTCACGGATCCGTGACGTATCCCGTGACGGGCGACGTCACGGCTCCGTGAGGGAGACCGTGACGGCACACGTCACGACTCCGTGACGTCTTCCGTGAGGGTCGGTGTCACGGCTCCGTGACGTGCCCGTGACCGACCTGTTCAGGGGGGGGGGGGGGGTTGAAGGTTTTTCCATCGTTTTGATCTTGTTTTGGAGCTGAACTTTTGGAAGGGTTTTGGGGACTTTTGTTACTGTTAAGAAGAGTCTAATTAGAGTTGTTTTGTGTTCAAAGACCACAAGACCTTGAAGAACGAAGATCTTGAAGACCAAAGACCTTGCCGGTACCCGTGTGAAGAACGGTATGGTGACTTTCGTTTGTGACATCAGAGTGTTAAGAGGAAGACCGCGAGGTAGGGAAAGTCCTAACTACTTGAGTAACTTCGATAATAGTATGCATATTAGGTTAATAAAATCGGAAAGGTCTTAGAATGGCATATAGGATGCGAATAACTAGAATAATTGTGTTTCAATTACTAATAACCGGAAGTGTCTAGAATGCATGCTTAGGATCAAGATGACTAGTGTAACTCGCTTTCAATACTTGGAATTGATTTACTGGTAGAGAGGCTGTGAAGAGCTCTCGGATTAGTTGTGTGCTAGGTTCACATGCTTGGTTGCTAGTTATTAGGATGACATAAGAGTCTAATGAAACTAGATTAGCTTGTTTGATTAAATACTCAATTGATCGTTCACATGATTGTTGATTGGTTGAATGCTTACTTGATTGATTGGGTGATTGTGTTGATATAATTGTTGATTGAACGGATGATCGAGTATGACTGGTTGTGTCACGGGGTACAATCAGGTGATCAATGTACCGCAGGTTCGTGACAGGTAAGGATTCGGTAAGTGTGGAGTGTATTGGATGTCTCGTTGTGATGAAAGTGTGATTCGATGAGTGTTGATTGATGACCAAGTTATGGTGCGTTTCCTTTATTCTTATTCTTGAATTGTTTGTTTGTTTGGTTCGGTACTACATCGGGGGGGGGGGGGGGGGGGGTGTAATCCGGTGCCGTGGTTGTGGTGGAGTTTGACAGATACAGTGAGATATTGGTTGAGTATTGGAGCCTGAGGGCATTGGTTACTGGATATTACGAGAATTGATTAATGGTAGATCCTGCGGGATATTGATTGATTATTGGCAGATCCTGCGCGATATTTATTGATTATTGGCAGATCCTGCGGGATATTGAGTGGATTATTTCATGAGAGATGGTTACTGAGGTTTCACCCAAGGGCGTGCGTCCCAGTGGAGCACCACCTTGGTTCCCTATGATATATAGTCCTTTGGAGGCATTTCTGGGAATCCCGATGATAAGCGCCCATTTGGGATTGTTTCCGGTGCCCCAACGCATGTGCGTCCTCTAGACCGAGGGAAAATCTGATATGATATGGATACTATGGTGGATCGGAATATGGGAACCGATGTGATCCCAGAATCTATCCATGGATCAGAGGCTTGAGAAAGCGAGTGGTTGGCGTGATATTAATTGCTCCAATTTTATTAAGTTATGATTCGTTATAGTACTTTCATGGAATCTTTTAAGTTACTGTATCTTTGAAAAAGTGATACTATTTCATTACACGGATTCCATAACATTTCATTGATTAATAGAATTTACTCGTTCCCAGTTGTGTCGGTTTTCTATTTTATTATAATGTTCTCTATTTATTCTCTAGGAGGCTATCGTTGTCCTTGAGAATGCGCTATTTTTATCGTTGCTTCTTATTTTTTTATTATACCTTTTGGTCTAAGGGTTTTAAATACTTTGTGACATCGAACTAAAGCAGTTTTAATATTAAACTTGGAGACTAAAGTAATTTACGATTTTCCCTACTGAGCGTAAGCTCATCACTATTTGTTTATTTATTGTGTGTACAGGTGTGTTTGAGATCTTGGGAATTCGAGGCTCGGGAGCTTCCGGATGTCTTAAGAGTTGTATTAGAGATGTGTTGGTCCACATTGTTGAACTTTATTTACCTTATGTTACTTATCAAGTTTTGTCACTATATTTGAATTTTGGATTGACTTATTGAGGAATACTTTGGACTCGTTTTCAACTTTAAAAGAATATATTACAATTTTACTACTTTTATATCGTTTGTTCCAAGTCACGTCTCGAGTCTGGCCAAAGCCGGATTTGGGGCGTGACAATTTGGTATCAGAGCCTGGTTTCATTTGAAACAGGTTGAATTTTGAACTTGTTTTCAAAACCTCGGACCAACGTCAATTAGGTGGGTAGAGTTAGGAGGTCTAAGTCGTGCACTCAGTGATGCAAGCTAAAGACTTTGATGCATAGAGCAAAAACGACTCGAGTCTTACTGTTTTCAATGGTTGTTTGAATTTGAATCTTGTTACTACAACGGTTATGTCGCTTAAGTGGTGTCCTTACCCTATGAACTGTCAGGTACAGTAATCGGTGAAACCGAACGGTTGAGATCGGTATTGGATTAACGAGCAATGATCAAACCGTGGGAGATTAATTATTGAATGATTTATCTGTGAAAGGTGTTACTACCGTGTTGGCCGGTTCATGTTTGTTAAGGTTGAATGGTTAATTGATTGAGGTATTGATGAGGTTGGAGATTGGTTTCAGTGGAGTGTTGCTGTTGGAGTGGTGATTGACCGAAGGGTGAACTTATGGAAGGATTGGACTGTTCAGATTTTGAAATTGTTTGAGTGTTGACTCGGTTATGATGTTGAGAATCGTTTAAGGAATCAAGGTTGAAAGGATGATTCGATTGGGATAACTTTTGAAAGGAGTAGAACTCGAGCATTCTTGCACCCTCTTTGATTGTGTGTGCGCTTTACGAAGCATGAGAAATCTATGTATTGATTGTGTTTTGTAACTTGCAGAGCATGAGAACTCTAAGTATTGAATGCTTTGTGAAAATTAATTGGTAATTGTCGATTTGTCTAAGTGGCCACCGTCCTTTAATAATTAAAGTTGAAATCGATTTTGTGTCGAAATCGATAGTAAGTTTGAATTTGACATTGAGTTTGAAGCTGAGGCTTAACTTAAATTTGAAATTCAGTTTGAAATGGAAATTAAGTTGAGATTGAGACTAAGACCGGTTTAGATCGGATGAACGAGTGATGCTCGGGTCGGTTATGACACATTTGTGAATTAATTATGGAAGGATTTGCCGTTTGGGTCGGTCGCTAATTGATGAAAAACCTGAAATGCTAAATTGACCGGGTAGTAATGAGATATTTGCTAAGACACTTGTGGGTTACTTATTTGAGATGTTTTGTGTGCACCTTCGGGTAGGACTCTGTGTACAGGTTGTTATAAAAAAAATATCCCGCTTAGGCGGATGGTTAATGAAATATACTAATAGGTCATGTCGAAATTTCTGTGAAGCTGAAGTGTTTGTACTATCACGGGCTGACTCAGGGGCTCCACTGTAGTCAAGCGTGATAGAGGGATATCAAGTGGTTACAACGAGATTCGGGGAAGCCTGAATCGGGTTGTAACGACGTGAGATCGACATGAATGTTATAATGAAAAAGTAAGGGATGGAGATTATGGAAAAGAGTTGAGGACATAAATTGTGAGATGTATCGTGTTGCGATTCTAGACCCTAGTGTTGGGAAGAGACCCAATCGAGGAATTTGCTTGATGCTTTACGAATTGTGTGAATTGATTGAGATTGTTCCTCCTATGCGAGTTGATTGATTTGATTGAACACCGTTGATTGCTGTTGTGAGACGCACTAAGTTGCTGCCTTTTCTGTAAAACCCACTTCGTTTTAAAAGGGTATTAAAGTACGAACTAAAACATAGGGGGTGGTTTTTGCAAAACAAGTAAATGGGAAAAGAAAATTCAAAAAAAAAATGAGGAAAGGGGTTATACTGGGCTGAGAAGGACTGGGCCGGACAAGAATCGCGCTTCAAGCCCACGTACACGAGCCCGGCCCAATGAAGTTCAGCTACACTGTTCACCGATGTGATCCCAGAATCTATCCATGGATCAGAGGCTTGAGAAAGCGAGTGGTTGGCGTGATATTAATTGCTCCCATTTTATTAAGTTATGATTCGTTATAGTACCTTCATGGAATCTTTTAAGTTACTGTATCTTTGAAAAAGTGATACTATTTCATTACACGGATTCCATAACATTTCATTGATTAATAGAATTTACTCGTTCCCAGTTGTGTCGGTTTTCTATTTTATTATAATGTTCTCTATTTATTCTCTGGGAGGCTATCGTTGTCCTTGAGAATGCGCTATTGTTATCGTTGCTTCTTATTTGTTTATTATACCTTTTGGTCTAAGGGTTTTTAAATACTTTGTGAGATCGAACTAAAGTAGTTTTAATATTAAACTTGGAGACTAAAGTTATTTACAATTTTCCCTTGTCACGCCCCAAATCCGGTTCTTGCCCGGACTCGAGACGTGACTTGAGTAAACAAGATTTTCAACACTGGTTAACCAACAACAATCTCATAAATCCTTCAAATAAGTCTCAAAACAGAATAACTCAGTTTAAAACATAAATAAAACCCCCCAGGGGTGTAATAATAATCCTCCAACAAGGTTTGTTCAAAACTGATGTAAAAGCATAAACGAAGTCTCTAATAAGACAACCACACCAAGAAGCTCCCGAGCCTCTACTCCTCAATCAAGCCTGTAATCACAACAATAAACTAAAAGGGGTGAGCTTGCGCTCAGTAGGGAAAATACATAACAAGGTGGACTTTAAACTCAATAATTTCATCAGCAAAGTCAACAAGATAATTCTTAACAATCACGGACAATAGGTAATCCAATCAATGTCGTGGCACATGAAGTCACCACCCTCCGATCCACATATGATGTGTCTTCTCGGATTTTCCCTCAAATCCAGAGGAGACGCATATCATTGAGGCTACCGGAAACAACACTGTCACGCCCCAAATCCGGTTCTTGCCCGGACCCGAGGCATGACGAGTAATAAATGACAATAAAGCAATAATTCCACAATTAGTTCTTGAAAACCTCCAATAAGAAACTCAAATATGCGAATTCAGTTGAAAACACAAATAACCCTCCAGGGGTGTAATAATAATTCTCCACAAAGTTGGTTCAAAACAGTAAAGTGATAAGAACGAAGTCTCTACAAAGCCCCCACACCGAGAAGCTCCCGAGCTTCTACTCCTCAATCAAGCCTGTAAACACAACAATAAACTCAAAGGGGTGAGCTTGCGCTCAGTAGGGAAAACACATAACAAAATGGACCTTAAACTCAATGTAGTCAGCAGCAAGTCAACGAGATAGATCTTAACAAGCACAAGTAACAAGTAACCAAACCAATGCCGTGGCACATGAAGTCTCCACCCTCCGATCCACATATGACGTGTCCTCTCGGATTTTCCCTCCAATCCAGAGGAGACGCATATCATTGAGACTATCGGAAACACCCTTCAGGGCACATATCGTCGGAAGTCTTAGAAACGTCTCCAAAGGATTTTAGGTCCTCGGGAACCAAGGTATTACTCCCATAGGAAGCATACACTTGGACAATTCAATAATAAACAGTTAATAATTGAATAACGCACTCAACCGAAACACGAAACAATCCAATCTCAACAACCACCAATTCATTTCCACACATAGCTCACACATCACCAATTCACCACAACACACAGTACACAAATCACGTAATCATAGCACACCAATCACACAATCCCAACTTACCGTTCACTTACCAGTTTCGAACCACCGGGGCATCGATCACCTGATTGCACCGCTCGGTACAACCAGTCATACTCGATGCTCCAAACAACCATTTAAGTAAATCAAGTAATCATTCGAATACAATCAACGAGCAAGTACGAGTGTAATCACCAAATCATAAAAACCTTTAAATGAGCATTCACACATGCAATTCAACTAGTTCCGTTAGACTCTTTAGTCTATCCACTAAGCAACCAACAACCAAGCATGTGATCCTAACACGTAACTAATCCGAGGGCCTTGCCAAGGCTCCTCTACCGGACAAGCAATTCCCAAGTATTGAAAGCGAATTACACTAGTAATTGGCATCCTAATCGGTCACCACTAGACATTTCAGGTTATTAGTAATTGAAAGACAATTATGCTAGTTATTCGCATCCTATAGGCATATCTAGGACCTTTCCAATTTTATTAGCCTAACATGCATACTAAGCATCGTAAACGAGAGGTTAAGGCTTTCCCTACCTCAAGGTCTTCCTCTCAACACTTTGATGAAGCCCGGTGATCACCACTCCGTTCTTCACTCGGGTCCCGGCGTGATCCTTGCTTCTCTAGCTCGATCCCAAAAGTCTTGGACACAAAGAAACGCTAAATTAGGCTCCACTTAAACAGCAAGAAAGACCCCCAAAACCTCTCCAAAGTTCAGCTCAAAACCAAGGTCAACCAAGGTGCAAAAACCCTCAAGAAACCCTCACCCTGGTCTGCCACGGACCTGGTCACGGATCCGTGACGTTAACCCTCACGGTTACCGTCACGGAGCCGTGACGAGTGCCGTCACGGACTCCCTCACGGAGCCGTGACGTCGCCCGTCACGGGATCCGTCACGGATCCGTGGCGCACCAGGGCAGTTTCGCCCTTCTTCAACCTTCAGCTCATTTTCTCCGAAAAACCACCTTCAAACCCAGAATTTTACCCCTTCCAACTCCCAAAACAGTCCAAATCCTTCAATACTCCTCTACCCATGGTAGGAATCAACACACAAACAAGTTTCCAATGATTCATCAAATAAAACCCAACTCAAAAGCTCCAACAAAACTAAAGATTTCTCAACAAAAACCCAACAAAGCTTCTCATCAACAACATCACCCACCATTTCTACTCAAACCCAACAACATCTAGCAATTTCACCCAAAACCCATGAAAAGAGATGAAGAGAAATGGGGATTAGAGAGTTCCATTACCTCTAGAATGTTGAGATGAAGAGGATGGTAGTGATTTCGAGGAGGGATGGCTAGAGGAAGACTTCAAGTGGCCTCTTCTTCCTTGATTTTCCTTCAAAGCTCCATTGGAGCTCTTCTCCCTTGCTCCTCCTCTAGAATTCGGCTACACCAAAGAAAATGAGTTGATTTTGCCTTTCCAATCTCATATAATACCTAGATGTAGCAAATGTCCAAAAAGCCCTTGAGCTAGAATTCCTTGTAGAAGCTTTTTGGAGGGTAAAAGGGTCTATGTCTACTCCTTTTTCTCTCTTTCAACCAAAAGGGGACAAGTGTCCAAAGGTTATTTATTTTTCCCAAATTAAATTCCAGCACAATAAAATAATGCTTTTAGTCTATAAAAAGTCTCGTTTTGACCAAAATTGACTTTCTCCAACATTATACTCAAACGAAAGGGATTTCTCCCCTGAAGCCAACCGTGATGATGGCTAATTCGTTTGGGTTCCGGAAAAGTCCCGAGTGACTTCTTGAGTCATCGGTTCGACCGGAAGCGGGTCTTACAACCCCCTGAGGGCGCTTATCATCGGGATTCTTAGAAACGTCTCCAAGGGATTTTATGTCCTCGGGAACCTAGGTATTACTCCTATAGGAATCATACACTTGGGCAATTCAATAATAATCAACTAATAATTGAGTAACACACTCCAACCGAAACAAGAAGCAATCCATTCCCAACAAACACCAATCCACTATCACACATAGCTCACGCATCGTCGTTTCACCACAACACACAGCACACGAATCACATGATCACAACACACGAATCACACAATCACAACTTACCGTTCACTTACCAGTCACGACCCATCGGTGCATCGATCACCTGATTGCACCGCTCGGTACAACCAGCCATACTCGATGCTCCAATCAACCATTTAAGGACATCAAGCAATCATTCAAATACAGTCAACAGTCAAGCACGAGTTCAATCAACCAATCATGAAAACCTTCAATCGAGCATTCAAGCATGCAATTCATCTAGTTCCATTAGACTCTTTAGCCTATCCACTAAGCAATCAAACAACCAAGCATGCGATCCTAGCACACAACTAATCCGAGAGCTCTTCACATCCTCTCTACCAGTAAATCAATTTCCCAAGTATTGAAAGCACGCTTCACTAATGGTCGTTGTCCTAAGCATGCATACTCGACACTTCCGGTTATTAGTAATTTGAAAGACAATTATTCTAGTTATTCGCATCCTATAGGCAATTCTAGGACCTTTCCACTTTTATTAGCCTAACATGCATACTAAGCATTTAAACGAGAAGTTAAGACTTTCCCTACCTCTTGGTCTTCCTCTCAACACTCTGACGATAAGCCCGGTGGTCACCACTCCGTTCTTCACACGGGTCCCGGCGTGATCTTTGCTCCTCTAGCTCGGTCCCAAGGCCTTGGACACAAAGAAACGTTAATTAGACTCCACTTAAACAGCAAGAAAGACCCCCAAAGCCCTTCCAAAGTTCAGCTCAAAACCAAAGTCAAACAAGGTGAAAAACCTTCAAAGAAACCCCCACCCTGCTCGGCCACGGACCTGGTCACGGACCCGTGACGCCAACCCTCACGATTACCGTCACGGAGCCGTGACGAGTGCCGTCACAGACTCCCTCACAGATCCGTGACGTCGCCCGTCACGGGATCCGTCACGGATCCGTGGCGCTCCAGGGCAGTTTCGCCCTTCTTCAACCTCCAGATCATTTTCTTCGAAAAAACACCTTCAAACCTCAAATTTTACCACTTCCAACTCCCAAAACAGTCTAAAACCTCCAATACTCCTTTACCCATGGTAGGAATCAACAAGTAAGCAAGTTTCTAATGATTCATCAAATCAAAAACAACTTAAAAGCTCCAACAAACTAAGGATTTCTCACAAAAAACCCAACAAATCTTCTCATCAACAACATCCCACACCATTTCTACTCAAACCCAACAACATCTAGCAATTTCAACCAAAACCCAAGAAAAGAGATGAAGGGAAAAGAGGATTAGAGAGTTCCATTACCTCTAGGAGAGTGAGATGAAGAAGATGGTAAGGATTTGGAGAAGGGATGGCTAGAGGAAGACTTCAAGTAGCCTCTTTTTCCTTGTTTCTTCTTCAAAGCTCCATGGGAGCTCCTCTCCCTTTCTTCTCCTCCCAAATTCGGCTACACCAACACAAATGGGTTGGTTTTGCTTTTCCAAACTCATATAATACCTAGATGTGTTAAATGACTAAAAGCCCTTGAGCTAGGATCCCTTGTAGAAGCTTTTGGGAGGGTATAATGGTCCAAGACCACTCCCGTTTCTCTCCTTCAACCAAAAAGGGACAAGTGTCCAAGTAGGTTCTTTTAGTTTTCCAAAATAATTTCCAGCCCAATAAAATAATGTTTTAGTCGATAAAAAGTCCCGTTTTGACTAAAATTGACTTCCTCCAACATTATACTCAAACGAAAGGAATTTATCCCTTTAAGCCAACCGTGATGATGGCTAAGTCATTTGGGTTCCAAAAAAGTCCCGAGTGACTTCTTGAGTCATCGGTTGACTTTCCGGTAGCAAGTCAAACTTGCTTGAAAAGCCACCGGTTCGACCGGGAGCGGGTCTTACAATCTACCCTCCTTAAAGAAATTTCGTCCTCGAAATTTAAAGTGAACGTGCTCCTCTTGTCCCTATGTCAGGGAACGTTCGATTAAGGCTCACAGGCGAGGGATCCGCGGTGTACTTCTGTAGTTCGGGAACACGTGGAACCCGCTAGGCAACGGCTCTGGTTCTGCCTGAAGACCTCAAACTGTACTAAAAATTCCGCGGCCCAACCTGCCCCTGTCGCGGCCGAGCCGCTAAGGCCACTCTTAGGCTCACTCTCAGAAACATCTGATCAGCCATTGAAACTCAAGAGGCCTGCGGCTTTCACCTGTGTAACTCTTCCGTCGGCTCCGCGCGGCCCTTAACCGTTTTCCGTATTTACTCGACCTTTACCACTCGTGCTTCACTACTTCACGCTGGTTACTCAAAAAGCCATACTTGGCGGTGAACAACAGCCTTTCTCCACAGTTCGCAGTTTTGACACGCAACCATAACTCAAGAACCACTGATGTACCCAACACGTCAAAGAACACTCAAAACGTTAAGGAATACCGAATGACGGTATAAAACATCCTATACCGTAGTCTTACCTCTGCATAGACGTCGTACTGAAATATTCTATATCGGTCTGGATATTCTATACCAGAAGCTCCCGTCGGTCATAGATATCGTGTCGAAACACCTCGCAAGGCGAACTGAAGTAGGAATTTGCACGTAGACATAACCACTCAGTTTCCTTCTTAGTATCTTTTACATGGACAACTTACCTAGAAATCCAATATTCGTCATGCTAAGACCGACCACAAACGATTACCAGATCAAGTAAAAAGTAACAACCACTACCTCAAGACAAAGGATCTCATGATCATTGCATGATTCGGACCAATCATTCGGTTTACCACATCTGGTGGGTCAATCACGCGCAACTCAAAGGGTAAATCGTACCCAACTCAGATACTGAGGAATGCCAGAAACGATCTTGGCAACCTTTAACAGACTCCAATTTTAGTGCAGACGGCGGACCGTCATCAAAAACTTCGATGTAGATACTTCTTATCATGATCCTCAACTGTACCGGTATCACACCGGATAGAATGACTTCGGTTCTGACATGCCATACCGGGATCTTCCTTCGTTATGGGTGCCTTATCGGAAAACTCCGAAAATCGGACAAGGACGGAGCCATCCGAAGGTGTAACTCCTCAATCAAGGAAATGGTACCACGTATCGGTAGTCGAAAAGCAGCATGCCTCAAAACATGACTTACTCACACCTTCTGTCATACCAAGCCTGACATACAGGTGCATCACACAACTAATTTCCAACGGAACTCGTAACCACACACCTCAACTCAGGACCCCACCACACTCACAGAACAAACTCGAGCGAACCAACACCACCACAACTACACCACTTAACAGGTCACCCAACACAGGGTAAACGGTAAAACACAAACGCGTCTTGTACCAAGCCAACGGCAAGCACAACTATTACAACGGTTAAACCTTATCACAATTCTCAATCCTGATACGGGTCAGTCACACATAAAGTATCACAAACTTAACTCACGGTAAGCCATCCACATCTCACTGTGATCAATTGAGGAAGTTACCCAACTCGCGATATTTCTCTTGACATCAACGCCAGTTCTCAACAACAGATCAAACCACCTCACAAGTCATCTTACCTGAATCAACATAACACGAGACAACGGTTCTCAAAACCGGTGCATGGTTCAGTACCTCCATGAACTCTACCAACATTCCGTTGGACAAACGACGTACAACAACACGGACCAATAGAACCCCTTACTGGTACTTGGTCGAAAGTAGGCGTCAGTCAAGACATCACAATTGAACGTACGATAATTACACTCGACTGCGAAACACGATCCAAGATCGATTGCCAAAGGTCATCCCAACCGGCGGTATCCTTTATACCGTTCACGAGCTATCAATCAACCAACTTATAGTCAAGTCCACCCAAGTCGCCCTTTAAGGGGTAAACAACACGTACTGAGGTCTTGAAAATCTTGAATAGTTTAGAAACTCGCGCGGTTCCGTCATTCGCTACTTGACAAATTAAAACCCACAACGGTTAGCTCTTAATCTTTCCTGTGCTCACACGTGGCACAAAATCCGACCTATCATACAATTCCTCGTTTGGTGCCATCTTGTTACTGGCCTGAAAGCTTGTGGGAGTCGTCCTCAGCTATTTGTAGCTGGATTTCAACGTGAGGTGCTCTCACTTCTAGGATGTAACTTCAAGGTTATGCTTAGTCCTCGCGGGACATTAGCGTTCGCTTTCCTCCTGTTGGTGGAGATCTGCCTTGGTACTCAACTCGCGTTCTCCGCATTCTTCCCCGCTGGGAAGTTGTCCGGTTAACTCTCAGCGTTAACCGGTTGTTCCGTGTGAACTGGCGGTAAACCGATTAGTCCTTCTGAAAAGAACGTAAGAGACACACCTTGATTTAATTTCTCACGTACGGCATACACTCGTGCAACCTTCGTTTGCTAACAAAATTTTTGAACAACATCGCTTCAACGGTTCGAATCTTTTAACTTAAGTCCTGTAGCGGGGTTAGAAGAAACTGTAGATTACGACCACTGTGGGTATGGGCCCACCACGCTTCCGCTGCGCTACTCTGATCTTATCGTTGCTCGGCCATCTCCGGTGACCGGTCGGACCGTTTACTGGTCAAGGCTGCAGCCTTTCACTGCTCGGCATTCGCTGTTGATAGCACTCAATGGACACTTGCTGTTTCGACGATCGGTTCTTAAGATTCGACCCACACTATCGGAGAATGAAAAGAACCCTCGGTATGGCCAAGTCTGTTACTCCACTTTCCAACTCCCACTGACGCTAGTCGGTACTACCATACCTCTATTCGACGTGTTTAAAGTACCGGTGGGCTTAACAGTGTTAAACTCGCTCGAACAACACGTCACCACGAACCAGTACACCAGTGTAATGCTCAAGTGTCAACTGACACGGAATCCAAAATGTAAATGGTGACAAGTACTCCACGCGATCCCAAGATCGGTATCAAGTCCTCACTCGGGCCCGATAATCATGTACGCTCGGCCATACCGCGTCGGAGGTCCTCCTCTCGATGGGATGAGAGAATTTACTGCTATGGCAGCATGTTCTCTTGTCGGCTCTCGTAGATCGACCAGTGGAATGGTTCGTAGATCCATCACTCAACTGGCGCTCTCGCCCTAGACGTTCCAACTGTTTGCGTGAGGGCAAACTATGCCACCGGGGTAGGTCCAGCGGACGTTATTTCTCCAACCCGTCGTGCCTCACCGGACTGGGTCTGTGACTGAAAGAATCCTGAGGTCCATTGCCTCCACGGATTGCGACTTACTGACAGCCTCAAGAAGCCCCTCGGCCTCGGCTTGGTCTTCCGTGCCTTGGCGGTCTCCCAAAAAGTCTCCCTAAAGCTAGTGTTTGCTCCGCTAGTACTGACTAGTCCACGGATCTGAAAGCAATAACTCAACCCGTGATAGACGGGCTGAGTCTCTTCTCGAGACGTCAGTGGCGCTCTCCTTGGGCGGCACCATCTCGGGTGCGAAGCGATACGGGGACATGAACCTCGTCCAATACTCATAGACGGTCACCCCTTTCTACCACAGATCCAAAACTGTTGGTGTCAGTTATCTCGAACATAACGAAGGACATACTGTCCCAAGGACAATCCGCTGTACGACTGAAAGTCATTTCTAACCCTGCTCTGCACACGTTGTCATCTATAACGTGCTTCTCCCTTAATTGGGAGGTCGCGGAACATATTCTCCAATGAATAACGGAATCTTCTAAAAGTATTAAGGTTGTGGGTAATCCGCTCCAACCATACTACAACTGCCTCGGGGTCTGAATTCCCGGAATGGATCGGTGTACTCAACTTATGAAGATCCCTGAGTGCCTGGGCCGTATAACCGTCCACCTGACCTGGCATCTCGGTAGTGACTGCGTCGGCAGTAGGCACAGACTCTTGTGCCGGTGTTGTACTCTCATGTTGAGCGCATCTAACACTGCGTGAACCACCTCATCAATTGGGCCGCTTGAGTCGGCTCTGCGACTGGAGGAACTCTAGGTGATGACCCTACCGGTCTATCCCCAAAACTCTGGTGCTCTGTGGAAGTAGCTCCCTGGGCGCTCACTGCCCCTGCTAGAACATTAGCTGGTGTCTGGCTCTGCCCCACAATTGAACGGCTCTTGGTACTCTCCAGGATATAAATACGTGACATCTCGCCAGCTCACTGCCTTTAGCAACTATAGGTTCAAAAATCAGTTTAACCCAATCGGTTCGATTCACCCAAGCATGACGATCTCGTGCGTCTTCACCGGATCCCACTTGGATCAAAAGTAAGTCGTAAAGTCAAAAGTAACACTTATATAGACAAGAGACCCGCACCTCGTGCGTCTCACACAGAAATCAACGGGTCGATCAAGTACAAGGACGTTCACGCGCATCTCACAAGTCACCCAAGGTTTTTCAGCTCTCACACTTAGTAGATATATACTCATATATAATAGTACACAACTTCGCATCTCAATGCGTCTAACAACAACAATCAGCGATTCAATCAACCACACAACCAACTCCACAGGAGGGTTCAATCTCAAGCACACCACACAAGGCACAAAGCAACAGGCATACCCCTTGCTCGGGTATCCTTTCACAAAGAGGGGTTTAGTACTTAACACAATTCAATTCAATAGTCACCCTTAATCTTTCCTTCCCTTCCATGGATTCCCATTTCTTAACTTTTACCCAAACCTTTTCATTTCAATCTCATGTTGTTACAACCCGATTCAGGCGTCCCCGAACCTCATTGTAACAACTTGACATCAAACCATCACGCTCGACTACAGTGGCGCCCCTGAGTCAACCCGTGATAGTACAATTATTACCGTTCTACCGAAAATTCGGCATGACCCAATCGTAATTTCCCTTAACCCTCCGCTTAAGCGGGACAATCACCAACACAATTTCACAAGACAAAAGTACGCAGAGTTCTCATGCTCGGACAAAGACACCACACGGCCAAAACAAAGAGTGCTCATGCTCTTCAAGTTACAAGACAAAGTCAATAACCGGAGTTCTCGTGCTCCCCAAAGTGCACAACACAATCAATAAACGGAGTTCTCGTGCTCCCAAAGTACACAACACAATCAATAAACGGGGTGCTTGTGCCCCAAACTTGCCACACACGGGCACACGGGGTTCTCGTGCCCCAATCTCGCCACACACGGGCACACGGGGTTCTCGTGCCCCAATCTCGCCACACGGGCACGCGGGGTTCTCCTGCCCCACCAACATCCTCAACACAAACGATATACGGGGTTCTCGTGCCCCACTCAGAGTTCTCATACAACGGGATACGGGGTTCTCGCGCCCCACCCAAAACACTCAATACAAGCACACATGGAGTACTCATGCTCCAGAAAAGCGGTCAACCACAAGTCAACACTTGAACTAGACCAAACTACAACTTGAAATTTTTTGAAATGATCCACCAAAATGGCAACACCACCAACCGTTGGCCCACTCTACAATGAATGCATAGCGGGTCGATCATTGCCCGTTAATCCAATTCCGATCTCAACCATTCGGCTTCACCGATCACTAGGCAGAGGATACCAATCAAGTAATGCAAACATTGTAGTGTAAAGATTCCATTTAGAACAAACATTAAAGCGACTAACGACTCATGTCGTTCCAACTCTCCGCGTCAATGGTTCCAAAACGCGTCACTGAGTATCACAACTCAGACTCCCTAACTCTACCCACCTAATTGACTTCGGTCCGAGGTTTGAAAACAAGTTCACAAAGACACCTATTTCAAATGAAACCAGGCTCTGATACCAAATTGTCACGCCCCAAATCCGGTTCTTGCCCGGACTCGAGACGTGACTTGAGTAAACAAGATTTTCAACACTGGTTAACCAACAACAATCTCATAAATCCTTCAAATAAGTCTCAAAACAGAATAACTCAGTTTAAAACATAAATAAAACCCCCCAGGGGTGTAATAATAATCCTCCAACAAGGTTTGTTCAAAACTGATGTAAAAGCATAAACGAAGTCTCTAATAAGACAACCACACCAAGAAGCTCCCGAGCCTCTACTCCTCAATCAAGCCTGTAATCACAACAATAAACTAAAAGGGGCGAGCTTGCGCTCAGTAGGGAAAATACATAACAAGGTGGACTTTAAACTCAATAATTTCATCAGCAAAGTCAACAAGATAATTCTTAACAATCACGGGCAATAGGTAATCCAATCAATGTCGTGGCACATGAAGTCACCACCCTCCGATCCACATATGATGTGTCCTCTCGGATTTTCCCTCAAATCCAGAGGAGACGCATATCATTGAGGCTACCGGAAACAACCCCCTGAGGGCGCTTATCATCGGGATTCTCAGAAACGTCTCCAAGGGATTTTATGTCCTCGGGAACCAAGGTATTACTCCCATAGGAAGCAAACACTTGGGCAATTCAATAATAATCAACTAATAATTGAGTAACACACTCCAACCGAAACACGAAGCAATCCATTCCCAACAAACACCAATCCACTATCACACATAGCTCACGCATCGCCGTTTCACCACAACACACAACACACGAATCACATGATCACAGCACACGAATCACAAAATCACAACTTACCGTTCACTTACCAGTCACGACCCATCGGTGCATCGATCACCTGATTGCACCGCTCGGTACAACCAGTCATACTCGATGCTCAAATCAACCATTTAAGGAAATCAAGCAATCATTCAAATACAATCAACAGTCAAGCACGAGTTCAATCAACCAATCATGAAAACCTTCAATCGAGCATTCAAGCATGCAATTCATCTAGTTCCATTAGACTCTTTAGCCTATCCACTAAGCAATCAAACAACCAAGCATGTGATCCTAGCACACAACTAATCCGAGAGCTCTTCACAGCCTCTCTACCAGTAAATCAATTTCCCAAGTATTGAAAGCACGCTTCACTAATGGTCGTTGTCCTAAGCATGCATACTAGACACTTCCGGTTATTAGTAATTTGAAAGACAATTGTTCTAGTTATTCGCATCCTATAGGCAATTCTAGGACCTTTCCACTTTTATTAGCCTAACATGCATACTAAGCATTTAAACGAGAAGTTAAGACTTTCCCTACCTCTTGGTCTTCCTCTCAACACTCTGACGATAAGCCCGGTGGTCACCACTCCGTTCTTCACACGGGTCCTGGCGTGATCTTTCCTCCTCTAGCTCGGTCCCAAGGTCTTGGACACAAAGAAACGTTAATTAGACTCCACTTAAACAGCAAGCAAGACCCCCAAAGCCCTTCCAAAGTTCAGCTCAAAACCAAAGTCAAACAAGGTGAAAAACCTTCAAAGAAACCCCCACCCTGCTCGGCCACGGACCGGGTCACGGACCCGTGACGCCAACCCTCACGGTTACCGTCACGGACTCCGTCACGGATCTGTGGCGCTCCAGGGCAGTTTCGCCCTTCTTCAACCTCCAGCTCCTTTTCTCCGAAAAAACACCTTCAAACCTCAAATTTTACCACTTCCAACTCCCAAAACAGTCTAAAACCTCCAATACTCCTCTACCCATGGTAGGAATCAACAAGTAAGCAAGTTTCTAATGATTCATCAAATCAAAAACAACTTAAAAGCTCCAACAAACTAAGGATTTCTCGAAAAACCCAACAAAACTTCTCATCAACAACATCTCACACCATTTATACTCAAACCCAACAACATCTAGCAATTTCAACCAAAACCCAAGAAAAGAGATGAAGGGAAAAGAGGATTAGAGAGTTCCATTACCTCTAGGAGAGTGAGATGAAGAAGATGGTAAGGATTTGGAGAAGGGATGGCTAGAGGAAGACTTCAAGTAGCCTCTTTTTCCTTGTTTCTTCTTCAAAGCTCCATAGGAGCTCCTCCCCCTTTCTTCTCCTCCCAAATTCGGCTACACCAACACAAATGGGTTGGTTTTGCTTTTCCAAACTCATATAATACCTAGATGTGTTAAATGACTAAAAGCCTTTGAGCTAGGATCCCTTGTAGAAGCTTTTGGGAGGGTATAATGGTCCTAGACCACTCCCCTTTCTCTCCTTCAACCAAAAAGGGACAAGTGTCCAAGTAGGTTCTTTTAGTTTTCCAAAATAATTTCCAGCCCAATAAAATAATGCTTTAGTCGATAAAAAGTCCGGTTTTGACTAAAATTGACTTCCTCCAACATTATACTCAAACGAAAGGAATTTATCCCTTTAAGCCAACCGTGATGATGGCTTAGTCGTTTGGGTTCCGGAAAAGTCCCGACTGACTTCTTGAGTCATCGGTTGACTTTCCGGTAGCAAGTCAAACTTGCTTGAAAAGCCACCGGTTCGACCAGGAGCGGGTCTTACAATACTGAGCGTAAGCTCATCCCTATTTGTTTATTTATTGTGTGTACAGGTGTGTTTGAGATCTGGGGATTTTCGAGGCTCGGGAGCTTCCGGATGTCTTGAGAGTTGTATTAGAGATGTGTTGGTCCACATTGTTGAACTTTATTTACCTTATGTTACTAATCAAGTTTTGTCACTATATTTGAATTTTGGATTGATTTTATTGAGGAATACTTTGGACTCTTTTTAAACTTTAAAAGAATATATTACAATTTTACTACTTTTATATCGTTTGTTCCAAGTCACGTCTCGAGTCTGGCCAAAGCCGGATTTGGGGCGTGACAATTTGGTATCAGAGCCTGGTTTCATTTGAAACAGGTTGAATTTTGAACTTGTTTTCAAAACCTCGGACCAATGTCAATTAGGTGGGTAGAGTTAGGAGGTCTAAGTCGTGCACTCAGTGATGCAAGCTAAAGACTTTGATTCATAGAGCAAAAACGACTCGAGTCTTACTGTTTTCAATGGTTGTTTGAATTTGAATCTTTTTAGTACAACGGTTACGTCGCTTAAGTGGTGTCCTTACCCTATGAACTGTTAGGTACAGTGATCGGTGAAACTGAACGGTTGAGATCGGTATTGGATTAACGAGCAATGATCAAACCGTTGGAGATTAATTATTGAATGATTTATCTGTGAAAGGTGTTACTACCGTGTTGGCCGGTTCATGTTTGTTAAGGTTGAATGGTTAATTGATTGAGGTATTGGTGATGTTGGAGATTGGTTTCAGTGGAGTGTTACTGTTGGAGTGGTGATTGACCGAAGGGTGAACTTATGAAGGATTGGACTGTTCAGATTTTGAAATTGTTTGAGTGTTGACTCGGTTATGATGTTGAGAATCGTTTAAGGAATCAAGGTTGAAAGGATGATTCGATTGGGATAACTTTTGAAAGGAGTAGAACTCGAGCATTCTTGCACCCTCTTTGATTGTGTGTGCGCTTTGCGAAGCATGAGAAATCTATGTATTGATTGTGTTGTGTAACTTGCAGAGCATGAGAACTCTAAGTATTGAATGCTTTGTGAAAATTAATTGGTAATTGTCGATTTGTCTAAGTGGCCACCGTCCTTTAATAATTAAAGTTGAAATCGATTTTGTGTCGAAATCAATAGTGAGTTTGAATTTGACATTGAGTTTGAAGCTGAGGCTTAACTTAAATTTGAAATTGAGTTTGAAATCGATTTTGTATCTAGGTTTTCTTCTCCTCATTTTCTACAACTGTTTTTTTTCTCCTCTCCAACCGCCTTTTTCTCTATAGTAGCTTTTCCTCCTCCCTTTTTCTCTCCCACTATCCTGATTCTCATCACCATGGCGTCCCACATAGGCCACTTAATCGAGTTCCTCGGAACCATGCCCTCAGCTTCATCGACGAACCTTGTTAAGTCATCGCGACAAAAGAAGAAAGCACCTCGGCCCTCTCTATTGCCTAATACACCGCTTCTGCTTCGTCTCTAACTCCGCTTCCCCAAACGCCACCATCCTCCACCATCCTCCAAGCTTCTGTCATGCCATTTACCACCACCACCACCGCATCAAATCACCCTCATTCCCTCGGTTGCCTCCACCGTATTTTATGGCATGGGAGATTCAACCGCAACATTGGCCATGATTCTCCCCGCTTTCGGCCCTAACTCCCCCAAGGAACCCCCCCCCCCCCCCCCCCATCCACATGCCACCTCCAACGTCACCACTTTCGAATCAACAGCGATGCAACCACCGCCACCTCATCTTTTGTCAGCAGAGCCGCTATCATCCTCGCCTCCTATGCCAACAGATCCGCCACTATCACCACTTCCTCATCTGCCGCCAAAGATGCCACTGCCACCTCCTTTTCTGTTTCTAGAGCCGCCACCGTCCCCACTTCCTCCACCACCAGAGATATTGCCTCCGCCTCTTGCGCCGCCTCTACTACATGCCTGCTCCCTACCTCTCTGGTATGGATCGGCGGTGATCATACATCCTTTCGACTGCACGACGATATCACTCAAGATCAAAACTGGCCCGAACCAAAAGGCCGACGCTGGGACTATGGTGCACTCTATCAATCGACGAATCCATACAGTGACTTTCCATCCCCATACATTGGATCGAGACCTTGACACACCCACTCGGAGTCAAGGAAATTGAAATCAGCAGCTACTCCTTCCGGCCATCGGTGCATACTCGGCGCACCAACCCCATCCGCTGGATCGGGACTGGGACATCTTCGAGGTGTGTGGGGCGACACACATCTCGCCTTACTGAGGTCGATGTAAATTCGACATTATGGTTCCCTTATTTCCTGTTGTTATCTCTGGATGCCTTTTATCCTTTCAAACACCCCATAATAGATATCCCAAGAATTTTCAAATCGAGATAAGAAACGAACCTTGTGCCACTCACAAAACTGCGACTCAAAGTAATAATCCACTAGATTGTCCCTGGATTAGCTGGGTCTCTGGTTATAGGGTTATTGTCTGGTACCTACGGGTCAAGGACTTGTGACTCACCTTTTTATTTCCGTATTACTTTAGTTTTTACAATTTCCATTTCGTTTATCTTTCGCTATTTAATTCTTTCCCTGATATCCTTTCAATGCTACGTATATAATTCGTTTTATTATCAATAAAGTGCTACTATAACTTAAAAAAATCCGGAGTACACGTAAATATTAGATGTTGTCTTCTTCCGACAATGTTATGGACACATGCAATTATTCACATAAACAAAACTTATCAATTTCGGCGATAATCAAATATGACCTCAATTATTGCTTTGAAAGGTGCACGTAGCACATCCGTGAACTAGCTAGAGTCTCTTGTCCGGATAAGGTACTTGAAGCCCTTACAAGTTCGATCTCTCTTGTCCCTCCCTCGCTCTCATTCATGACTCCGGCGAAAGATTATGATCTTGAAGAGACCAACAAGAAGGCCCTCGAGCTCATCGAGGACATCACGGCCGATGCCGGGGGGGTGCAGCTCCGTGTCCTCGCCGAGATCCTCTCCCTCAACGCCGGCGTGGAGTACCTGCAACGCATTGGCCTTGCCGGCGCCACTGATCGCGACACCTTCAAGAAGATGGTTCCGGTGATCACCTACGAAAACATCAAATCGGATATCAAGCGCATCGCCAATGGAGACACCTCTCCGATCTTATGTTCTGAGCCCGTTTCGGAGTTCTACACCAGGTGATAGATATTATGGAATATGGATGCTTATTATACATGCTTTTACAACATTAGTTTGTAGAAATATATTCAGGTATGGATTCAACTTATTTTCCAAATTATAAACGAATTTAATTTATAATTAATATGAAAAAATAAGCCTTTTAGAGTTTTTAAATATAATTATATTCGACTTTAGTGAATCCGTGGTTTTAATGGTTGAAACAATGAGACTGTGTTGACAAAATTCTAATAAAAATAAGAAAAGAAATTATAGTAATTGTAAATATATTGTTAGAGCATGTACAACAGAAAGGATCTTGGTGAGGTCCTGGGAGTGCAGAACTTGTGCTGGCTGGACAAAAGTGATGTCCTGAGAGTGCAGAAAAGTGAGTGTTTTGCAACAGAAAGGACCTCTGAGGTCCTGAGAGTGCAGAACAGTACTGATTGGATTATTAATTGATATTTTGCTGTTTTATTTAATTCTTTATCAGAAACCGTTTAAATTATATAAATAAATGTGAAAAAAATAATTAATAACAATAAATAAATAATAAATAAATTTAACATGAATAAAAATGAACTTTTTAATAATGGAAAAGAAATCAATAAAATATGTGTATGGAATAATATGGTCAACTATGTAATATTCATAGTAGTTGCTATAACGAAAAATCTTTGAGTCGGACCGGATATAAATACACACAAAAATGATAATATGGTCAAATATATATTACATAAAAATGTTATTTTATTTGAAATATCATCCAACACTAAATTATATAATATATAATCTATTAAAAAGAAGATTTGATTTTAAATTTTAATGTGCATTTCACTCCAAAATTAAAAGTATATCATATACATTATAATAAAACATAATAACAAAAACTTATCCAGCTCAATGGTAGAACCACAAGGTTAAACCTTGAGGTTGGGGGTTCAAATCCCACAATTGAAAAAAATTTTGTTTTTTAAAAAAAAACACCCACCAGGTGTCGGCCCGAGATTGGGCCAGCATGGCCAAGGAGCGAGGAGCGCGCTCTGCGAGCCCAACCCGCGATTGGGGAGCGAGGAGCGAGGCCCGAGTCCAGGACCGCGCCACAGACCGCGCGAAAACCAGCCCACAACGGAACGGGCCGCGATCCGCGGACCGAGCGCGCGCGGGCTGAGGGTACGGCCCGATCTGTTGTACATGCTCTTATATATAACCTGAGTTAAGTTAAAAAAAATCTCTCTCGTCTAATATTATATTAAATAAAACCGGATAAAAAAGATCTACATTATATGATATGTAGAAAATCTAATACACGAAAAACAAATAAAAGACTAATTCGGAAAATCTATGGATTAGTAAAAATAAACCGACGCGGTTCAATTTCTGAAGAAACATCAGTATCCTGATTTTCCAACCACCCCTCCTAAGATATAGTTAATAATTGAAAAATATCTAATCACCAAAAAAATACCGAACGATAATTAAAATATAAAAAATAAATAGAAAACCCAAACTATATCTTAAATGAGCTACCGAACGACCAAGCCACATAACAACTAAAAGTTTTACCTTTCTATATCCAAAAATTGTGGTCACCTTAACTTCTCTAACCTTACTATACAAAATGAAATGGGCATAATTATAGGCCCCTTTTATGGGCTCTGATAAAAGATAGGCTGTAGAGCCAAAATCTACACGATATTCTTCCTATGCAATAGTATATGAGTCTTTTACTAGAAACACTGCATATCGTATTTGTTAGAATATAACTATAATTGGACCTTCAACTATCAGCTTGAACTTTTAATTGAATTGGTTCTTTAATATGGTATCATAGCTTGGCATCTCAAGGACCCGTGTTCAAACCCCACTCTCTACAAAAAATTCTAAGTTCTTCTAAATATATCAAATTTTTCCCAAATGGACTAGCCCTTATCTCTCTTCTCCTCTTCTAATAATTCACCTCCAACCCGTAAACGGACTTGTCCGTGAGGACACATGTTAGAATATAACTATAATTGGGCCTTCAACTATCAGCTTGAACTTTTAGTTGAGTTGGTTCTCTAATAGTATTTCCTACATATTTGTATTTTGTTTTTAGACCTTGGATTTGTATACAAGTTCTGGTTTTGATTTTGCTTATTTCAATTTCCAGCTCCGGCACCTCGAGCGGAGAAGGGAAGCTCATCCCGACGACCGAGAAGGACATGGAGAGGAGGTTACCACTTATGACCTTGATCATGCCCGTGATTTCCCAATACTTCCCAGGGTTAGACAAAGGTAAGGGAATGTACTTCTGGTCCGTAAAACCTGGGGCAACAACACCCGGAGGCCTACCGGCTCAACCCGCAACCACTAGTTACTTCACAAGCTCCAAATTTCTCAACAGACCTTATCACCCTTATTTCGATTACACTAGTCCGAACGAAACCATCCTTTGCCCCGACTCCTTCCAGAGCATCTACTCGCAGTTGCTCTGCGGCCTTTGCGTGCATATGGAGGTTCTTCGCGCGGGTGCTATCTTTGCTTCCGGCTTCATTTGGGCCATCAAACTCCTCGAAAAGAACTGGTCTTCACTATGCAATGACATAAGGACAGGAACCTTAAACCCTCTGATCACCGACCCTTTTGTCCGGGAGGCTGTTTCTAGGATCCTTAAACCGGACCTCAAGTTAGCTGATCTAGTTGAGTCTGAGTGTAGCAAGGAGTCATGGAAAGGGATTGTGAGAAAACTATGGCCCAATACCATGTATGTGGATGTAATCGCGACGGGGAGCATGTCACAGTATGTGCCAACTCTTGATTACTACACCGATGGCTTGCCTATTGTGTGCACTGCTTACGGTTCTTCGGAGAGCCTTTTTGGTATCAACCTTAACCCACTTAGCAAACCCAATGAGGTTGTCTACACTATTCTTCCCTCTGCAGCTTATTTCGAGTTCTTGCCCCTCAACGTGAAAGATGATCCAAGAACACAACATTTGGTTGATCTTGTAGATGTGAAGCTTGGACAAGAGTATGAAGTTATCATCACAAATTATACAGGTAAAAATCCATTTAAAACCTCGTATGGTCACGTTTATGGGTAAATAAGTGTGTTACTAGAGAACCTACTATGCCAGTTCCTTTATAGAAGCTTGAGTAACTTTCTTTAGGATGAGATAAAAAAACAAAAAAATGTCCGTAAGATTGGGTTCACATGCTTAGGTCAAGAAGCAAGGAGCACAAATAAATGATGGGGGAAACCATGGGTCCTAACCCCCTTTGAGGTTTGTTTTGGCGATCCTAATCGGGCTTGACATTTTTTTGCACTTCTCAATTGTGACCTTTCTATTTTTTGCACAAACTAACAATTTCCGCCTATTTTGACATTCCGTTAGGAAAATGCTACTATGCACGTGACCAACACATGTCCAAAAAACTAACGGAATCGTCAAAATAGACGGAAATTGTTAGTTTATGTAAAAAATGGAAAAGTCACAGTTGGGAAGTGCAAAAAAGATCAAGCACAGTGAGGATCGCCAAAGCAAGGTTCAAGGAAGTTAGAACCCATGGTTACCCCTAAATGGTAAGCCAAAGTAGGAGAAATAAATGATAAAGTTTAAGTGTTTAATCAATTGGACAAACATTTACTCAGTTAGCCAAGTCCATCATTAGTCGATTTTGGGTAGGAATTTCCCTCTCAAAGACGAATTAGTATTTGTTTTTAACATCATACGTCTAAAAGATTCCAGTCGATAAGTATTTTTGGTTTGTACTTTCCAAGCTTTAAGCGTTTGTGTGAATATGACTTTAACAAACTACATACGCATATGTTAACCTACGAGATTGGATGCTCAACCAATTTTTTCATGTTCAAGTACTAAATTTGATTATGTGAAGGGCAGGACTCTATCGGTACAGAGTTGGAGACGTGCTCCGGGTGTCCGGATTCAAAAACAAGTCGCCGCAATTCAAATTTGTGTGTAGGGAAAATGTCGTCCTAAGTATCGATAGCGAGAAGACCACCGAAGATATATTGCACAATGCCGTGACAAATGCTGCCAAGCTTCTAGAGCCATGCGGTGCACTTCTTTCGGACTACACAAGCTTTGCAGATACTAGCACAACTCCAGGACACTATGTCTTGTTTTGGGAGGTCAAGGAAGGCTCATCGGCACTTCCTTTATCGGTTTTTCAGGATTGTTGCTTAACCATCGAAGAGTCACTCCATTTGGAGTACCGTCAATACAGGGCCTCGGGATGGATCGGTCCTCTAGAGATTAAAACGGTTGAAGAAGGAACTTTTGATAAGCTCATGGACCGTGCCTTAAGCTTGGGAGCATCGATGAGCCAATACAAGACGCCGAGGTGTGTGAAATCTGCACCCATTGTTGAGCTATTGAACTCAGGGGTTTTGACTAACTGTTTCAGTCTCGAGTGCCCAAAATCCACATAAGATCAACAACATTGTTATGAAAAGAACAATTTAATAAGGCAAATTTGTCATTTGAAGTTGTCAGTGAAACGAACTTTTAAATAAGGCAACATTTAAATATGAACTATAAGTTATGTACACTTGCCCCTTCAAAATCTTTTTATTCCTCTCTTTCTAGAAAAGCACAAGAAGCAATTGCTTCTTAAGTATACAAATTGCCACATTGAATTTAAAACACGAGTCTTTCCGCTTGATTTGAATCTAGTTTACAAGAACATAAATCTTGTCAGGCAGAAGTTTACACTTCGTATAATTGAATCAAGTTTCGGGCTGAAGTGCTGATTTGATAAGCTAAAGTAGTGACGCGCCGTCAACAAGATGGTAGAACAAAGTTTTTTCTCTCTCTCTAAACGCTCTCATCCTCGAGTAACCCTAGCTGCGCCGAGCTTCACCACCGGCGATATCGGGCTCTCTGGCCTTGGTAGTTGCTGGTGGTGAACGTCTTCCACCTCCATCTCGCTTTCCCCTTCTTCAATTTCATCTTCCTCTCTCTTCTCCCTTCTTTGTTTTGCCCGTTTTCATATCTCTTGCTCCCTTCCCTTTCTCCTTCTCCCCCACCCTCTACCTTGTTGTCCCGACTCTGAAATGGACTTGGGACGCGTTTTCCCTCCTTCACAGGAGGAGATCGTTGCTATTTAGGGTTCGAAGGCGTCTCGGTGAGGGTTTCATGGCTCCGCCCTCGCGTCCGGCTTCCTCATTTTCCAGCGAAGCTCATCTTTTCCAACCGTGGGACGCGCTTCCTCCTTGAAGGATCGCTGTGGACTTGGTTTTCTTTGCTGGCTTGGAGATCGAAGGATCGTTTTGGGTGGTGTTGCTTGTAGATCTGGCCATTCTTGGTCAGATCTACGACCTCATTTCTTCATCTGCTCGAGAGCCCTCCTCACGCTGTCAGATAGGGAGTAAGGATTCCTGGCTCCGCGGCTTCTCCCTTGGCTTCCCTCTCGGTGTTGATCGGAGCTGGTTCAGCCAAAGCTAGTGGAGATCATGCGTTTTTACATCTTCGTCGGAGGTCAGGTATCTTCTCTTCCTTTATATGATCAGACCATTCCTCATGCTCTCTCTTTCATCTTTATTGATTAGGCTTCCTCTATTTCTATCCCAGTGTAGGGACGAGCTCACCAGTTTTTGGTGTTGGCCACCTGTGAGATCTTAGACTCTATTAGTCTGTTGTGAAGACGGTCGATAGAGAAGATAGGGTTGTGAGATCTAGTATTTTGTAGCGGATTAGGTTTAGCCGTCAACGGTGCTGGCTGCCGGCATACAGTTTCATACTCCATTTTCTAGGGTTTGAAACTGTATAAACCTGGGAGTAGTTTGTTTCTTATTTAGGCATAGGGATTATGTCTTCTCGGGTTTAGATTTTGAGCTGTTTGGACCCTTATGCGCTTAATGGTGGTGAAATCCTGGTTCAAGACCTCTAAGCTTTTGCAATTGTTCTTCATGGTTGAGAAATTTGGTATTACACTTTTGTTTTTCCTTCTGTTTGGTTGGTTTTTTAGAGTGTGTTGTTTTCATTCCTCTAGGTTGAGGTTTCTTGGTTGTAGTTCATCCCTCAGTGTTGAGGTTTCATGGTTGTATTGGTTGTAGTTTATCCCTCAGTGTTGAAGTTTCATGGTTGTAGTGGGTGTATTTGTTCCCTCAACGTTGAGGCTTCATGGTTGTTTATGTTGTTCAAGACTGCGTCCTTCTGGTTTGTTTTTTTGTAAGTATGTTGCTGGACTTTATTGTGACCTCTTCCTCCTCGTGAGAAATCCTTTGCTGATAAAAATAAAATAGTGATGCACCGTAGAAAAAAGATCCTCAGGTCATCTAGACGTAATTTCCTTTTTCCATAATTGAATCAAATTTCTTCCTTTCGGCCATTAGTGTTTATTGTTTAAGATTGAAGTCTCGATCTTAACTACTTATAAGGTAATACAAATGATTAAGCAACATATAAGTTCAATCTGACCCGTAATTCAAATCAGCTATGCAAGAATACCCATGAAAGCTTCTTGAGCAGCCAAAAACCAACCAACCAACATCATCATCATCATCATCATCATCATCAGTCCTTATTGACGTTGCGCCATTGCTTGTGACCAGGAGTCCACTCAGGGCACTGTGGACTGGCATAGCTATTCACAACCCTTGAGTTCAGTAACTCAACAATGGGTGCAAGTTTCACACACTTTGGTGTCTTGTACTGCCCTATTGAAGCCCCCAAGTTATTGATGGCATAGTCCATGAGCTTGTCAAACGTTCCTGCTTCAACTACCTTAATCTCCAGAGGCCCGATCGACTTGTCCGAGACCCTCTCTTCTCGGTACACACTATTGAGTGATTCCTCAATGGTTAAGCAGCAGTCCTCAAACACCGATGGAGGGATTGGGGTTGTACCATAGCTCAGCTCCCAAAACAACACATAGTGTCCCGGTGTTGTGGAAGTGTCTGCAAAGCTTGTGTACTCGGTAAGGGTTGTGCCGATGGGCTCTAGATGCTTCACGGCATTGTTAACTGCATTTTGGAGCTCAATCTCCTCGGTCTTGTCGGATTCAATGCTTAGAATCACATTTTGTCTGCCTAAGATGTTGAATTTGGGCGCCTTGTTCTTAAACCCCGCGACCCGAACCACATCTCCGACTCTGTATCGGTATAGGCCTGCACAAAACCATGAGGTCCAAGTTATGCATAAAGTATAGGAAAGATTCCAGGAACAGACGGTTATTTGAATATTGAAATGAAAAACACACTACATAATATTTTGAATAACAAATTATACGGTACACTTAAGGTAATTACGCAAACTAACATTTTCTATTAGAAATGACGGAAAACTTTAGAAAACACCTAAAACCTAACAAGGCAACAATTAGTTTTTGAGATAAAATAGTCATACAACAATTAGTTCTTGGAGTTTCTTCTAATGATTTTTGTCATTTCCTTCAGAAAACGTTATTTTTTAACAATTGTCGAACTGTACAATTATTATTTGCTCAACTAGATAGTCAATAGTTAGTTTTTGCGCGGCACATTCTTTCCATAATTAGTTCATGGTGTTATCTCTAAAATATAAAACCATAATTAGTACATCCAAAATGAACGGATCAAATATGAGTTGCTCATCTAATATGACATCAGAACTTAGTCTTATGTTTGGATGCTTACGATGAGAATGTTAACGAATTTATCTATATACTAGCAGAAGTTTAAGAATGTAAAATTATGGTAAGTATATTAGATGCCATCCATTTATTGATCAGACTATCTTTTAAGAGTTTTAGACGAACGGCTCATTTAATATCTAATATCGTGTATCAATTTGTTTAGACAAGTATACAGACAAGTATCGCGTTCAGGTTCTCCAAAAGAAATAGGGTCAATTTTTTCTCACAGTCGCCACCCCGTCTAAACCCGTCTTCTTCCTGCGGCCGCCGGCGGCTGCTTGGACCGCCTCTAGTCAGGTGGTCGTCGGTGGAAGCTTCCCTCCACTTCGTTTCCCCCTTCTCCTTCCTTCTTCTTCCCAACTTCTCTTTTTTCGTTTGTTTGGCTTTTCTTACTGCCCGGGTTGGCCTCGCCGTCGTGGGACGTTGCTCTGACCGTAAACTTGGGGTGGTGGTCGTTGTTCGTTTGTCGGAGTAGATCGCTGGTTCGCGCGCCGTAGATCTACGCCTCGGTGTACCTTGACTGGACTTCTCTTCCAGATCTGGAGGATAGGCTGGCCGGTCATCTGCTGGAGCTTCGTCTAGCCTCCTCCTGGTCGTCGAAGGTCAGGAAGCTCTACTCCCAGGCTGCTGGAGATGGTCTTCGTTCAGAGATGCTTCGCTCACCTCGTCCTTCACCATGGATCTTCCATGGGTCCTCGTGAGATCGTGACCTTGGGTTGTTCTTGGTCTGTCGGAGCCCGTGGGGTTGGTCATCTCTCCACCGGATTCTCTCCAGAGCAAGTCTCTTTTGTGTGCTTTTAGGGTGGAGTTTTGATGGTGGAGCTACCTTGGAGGTTTGGGAGGGTAGGCAGGTGAGCTCGTCAGCCGTCCGGCCAAAGGTCTGGTCTGATCGGGGTAGATGCGAGTGGGTTGGGTGGTAAGGTTTCGTGGTCAGTTGCACCTCTCTTGTCAGGCCGGTCAGCCGAGTTTCTTTCTTTAGACCGTGTGGTGTTCAGTCAAATCTTCGCTGGAAGTCAGGCTCGCTGGAGCTCAACTTCTCTATGGGGGTCTCGGATCTGGCCATTATCCAACAGATCCAGGGCTTCTTAGCCTCGCTATCGTGTGGTGGGTGCGCTTCCAGAGTTCTACACCGTCCCGCTCTTTTTCATCATCGGAGAAGTGGTTCCAGTTCCATCGTGGGAAGTATTTCCGAATATATTCGTTGTGGTTCTTATTTGGGAGACCGTGCTCGGTTAGTGTCTTTCGAGTGGTTGTTGTTGCTCGGTCGGGGTTTGTGGACCTCTTTGTGATGGTGGGCTTCCTGTGGAGCGGTTTCGTGGGCTGGTTGCCCTATGATGCTGAGTTTGTTATGATTTTCGTTTTTGGTGTTGGCCATCGTGGTAACAACTCTTTCGTGTCTCTGGCGCTGAGTTGTTTCAGACCTGGTCGTGGGACACATTCTTCATCCTCATGGGTGTTGATTGTCGTGGATCTGATCCAGTCGCGTTTGGTGACTCGATTTGGTGTCTGGGGAAGCCTCCTTGTGGATATGAAGTCTCGGGTTGGTTTTTGCCGGATTTTCTGGTGTTGGCCATCGATGAATCCTTCCTTTTGGCTTTTCTGCTCTTAGTAGCCGGTTTTGGTGTCAAATCTGTCCGAAATCAGGCTTGCTCGAGTTCGGAATACCTACAGCCTTCCCCCTTTGGGTCCTCACTTGGTGTTGGCCGGCGAGGGGTTACCGGTTTTGGTTTCGGAACGCTCATCTCGAGTTCCATCCTATGATTCCGGAAGTGATATCTTGTTGTTGCCGGCTTGGAGGTATGAGTTTGTTGTAGGTAGAAATACCAGTCCTCCATATTTGGGCCTTCTCTCGGTGTTGATCAGAGTTTGGTTTAGGAGGCCTGAGTACGTGCTCCTTTGTCTGATTTATCCCTTGCGGTCTCGATGGAGGAGCGTCTCTTGGGTCATTTGAGGTGTCTAGTTTCATCTTTGGTCGTGGGACGCGTTTCTTCATCATTTCGGGTGTGGATCGTTGCGAAGCTTCTCTATCCTCTTCTGGTGTTTCGTTTGGTTCCTTTGTGCTTCATGGTTGGAAAATACAGGTTAAAGACCCTTTTTTGTGCGCTTCATGGATGGAAATTTTGGGTGTTTGACTTTATTTTGTTACTAGTTTAGCACTTCATGGTTGGAAAACCTAGGTGTTAGACCTTAGTTTGTTACTAGTTTAGAGCTTCATGGTTGTAATATCTAGTTATTTCGACCATTATTTGTTTGGTTTTCTCCCATGTTGGGGTTCTCATGAGGCTGTGTTGTTATACCAACGCTGCAGTCTATATCTAATTCATGGTTCCACTCTCAGGTCTGTAGGTAAACCTTATTGTACTCCTTTTTTTTACCTCTTGAGAGGTTTTAATTTAAGTTTGCTTTCGTTGATAAAAGGGATAATTCCATTTTAGTACCCTAAAACTTTCGGATTTCGTTTTTAGTACCCTAAATGTTTTTTGTGCCACTTCAGTACCCTAAGTCTTCGTTTATTCCAGTTTAGTACCCAACGTCTGGTTTTTTATCTATAAAAAATCATTTTTATTTTCCAAAAATTCAATTTGTTTAAACTACCGAAGGGTAGTTTTGGTATTATTATAAAAGATAGGGTCATGTGCAAGGCACATGACGTTTTTCCATCCAAAAATGGATGGAAAATCAGACATTGGGTACTAAACTGGAATAAACAAAGATTTAGGGTACTGAAGTGGCACAAAAAACATTTAGGGTACTAAAAACGAAATCCGAAAGTTTTAGGGTACTAGAATTGAATTATCCCTTGATAAAAAAAAGGGTCAAGTTGGATTTGTTTTTTCAAACCTAGATCTGGAACTCGACCAGTTATCGATAGCTGGGATGACCCGCCCTTGTGGCCAAACAGTAGTTAGTGGCTACTCCCTTCTAACCTTATCTTTCTTTACCTCTTTCCCTTCTTTTCCCCCCCTAAATTGATTCTCGTATCGCAAACTTAAACCTTCCCCTTTCTTGCTCATCCCCTTTTTATGTTGCATGTTGAGTTGCCTTCCTTCGCACTTTGCCTCATCTCAATCTCTTTTCTCTCGACCGGTCTAGATTATCAAAAAGTTTAAGCAAACTCTCTTCCTTAGATCACTATGGTTGTTGTCTTCGGTGTGCTACGTTTTGTGTACCCGAGCAACGCGTGTTGGTTGATTATCGGAAGCACATGTCATGGATTTGGTGTTTTTGGGACTCTACTTTGTTCTCCATGGCGCTTTGTTGTGAGCTCTCTGCTTTCTCTTTCTTTGTAGTGACGGGGTCGGAGTTGGGTAGCTCGGTCTCTTTCTGGTGGTGTTGGCCTAGGTGAATACCTTCGTGATGTTAAGATGTGGGCGGTTGTATCAGTTTCGGTGGCTGGTGAGATGACCTTTTCTCCCTTCTGGTGAGGTTCCTCTTATTTATGCCCGGCCGGTTGATCTCTCATTCCATGTCCATGGTATTGGTCGGGGAAACACGACATGTTTTTTTAGTTTTTGTTGGAAACCTGTTGGTTTAGGATTAAGGGTTTCGCTTCCTCGATGGGTTCTCGGGTGGCTGGTAGTGGGTTATACGGTTGTTGTTTGGGGATTGTTTTTAGCGTTAGGATTCGTTTTTTGTTGGCTCTGGTTTCAGGCCTGGCCATGTTTAGGCTAGAGGCCTTTTCTGTTGCTTTGGTTGTTACGTCTTTACAGGACTTCAAGGTTGGTAAATGTGGGTTTTAGAGCCTTTTGTTATAAACTAGTGGTTGGGCTTAATGGTCGGAAAATATGCGTAATTTAACCATTTTGGTTGGTTTCGATTAAGGCTTAGGCATGTCTCAGTCTCTTGTTGTACTGTTATCTTCGGTGAAGTCATCCTCTTGTTCTTGCACTTTATTTCAAAGTCAACATCTATAAAATCTCGTGTGTCCTTATCAAAAAAGAATACATATATGGGAACTAATACTTACCCCCATAAGTTGTGACGACGACTTCATAGTCCTTCCCTAGTTCGACATCGACAAGATCAACCAAATCATGTTGTTCCTCCTCGTTGTTGTTGACGGGCAAGAACTCAAAGTAGGCCAAGGTTGGTATACAAGTATAAGAGACCTCACTGGGTTTGCAAAGAGGGTTGATGTTGATACCAAAGTAGGTTTCGGAGCAACCGTAAATGTTGCTAGCAATAGGCAAGCCATTGGTATAGTAATCAATAGCTGGAACGTACCGTTCCATGCTTCCGGTCACTACTACTGCCACATACTTGGTGTCAGGCCACAATTTTGCTATGATACCTTGAAATGACATCTTACTACACTCAGCCTCTACAAAACCTGCCAGCTTCGGGTCGGGTTTCAGGATCCGAGAAACAGCCTCTCGAACAGACGGGTCGGTGACCCGCGGGTTCAAAGTTCCTGTCCTTATGTCGTTGCAAAGAGAAGGCCAGTGTTCTTGAAGGAACTTGATGACCCGGATGAAAGTGGAGGCGAAAGATGACCCGACCCGGAGGACCTCGTTGCGTTGGTAGAGGCCGCATAGCAATTGGGAGTACATGCTCTGGTAGGAGTCGGTGCAGAGGATGGTTTGTTTTGGACTTGTGTAGTTGGCGTAAAGATCGTTATGCATGTCCAAAAAATAGTGACTGTTGTAGTAACTGGTAAGAGCGGGACGAGCCACGAGGCCTCCGGGAGTTTTGGATTCGGGTTTGGTGAATATAAAGGACAATTCTTTGCCTTTCTCAAAGCCGGGAATCAATTGGCTCATCACTGGCATGAGCAAGCTATAGACTAGGAACCTCCTCTCTTGTTCCCCTTGGATCATCGGGATCAGCTTATTCTCTCCACCGGACGTGCCAGAGCTGTAAAACCATCAGGTAGTTAAAAATCTGTTAATAATTCGTATGGTCACATTAGAGGAATCATGTCTTTTTAAAATATGGACAAGAAATACTTTTTGTGTGACATCTAAACAAAACCGATTATAAAGGCTCACACCGTAAATTCTACTGCAAGTTACGCTAGGGTTTTGGCGCCTTCGCTATCCCCGGCTAACGCTGAAGGCTTGCCTCCTCCCTCACCGCCGGGGACTGGCTCCGCGTCCCAGCCGTCGCTAGACTCTGCCCTACCCAACAACCTGCAGCCAAAGGTGACTCTTGTCACCACTCCGTCGCCTCCAATTGTCTGGGATCCTCTTCGAGAAAAGGCACTTATGCTTAAACCAGAGAATGAAGAATCGGGGCGAAAGGAACTAAAGGCTCTCCACGAGGGGGTCTATGTTCCTAACGCGGAACGTGTTCTTGTGATTTCGTAGTTGCTCTCACCGCCGCCGGGTATGATCAATCTCCACATGTCCTTCAAACTGAAAGAAGTTGGTTCCAACTGAAAGGCTCCGGTTTTGTCGGGACATCTAGACTCCCACCTGATCAACTTCCAAGATGGTCTCTCGGCCCGCTCCTTAGAAGAGGAGGATTACGTAATGGTTGAGGTCTCGTATGCACCGATGAGTTCTTCAATTCTGGTCCGACAATAGTATTCCATGATGGGAAAATTGTGGACCTCCAAGCCACCATGTAAGGAGGTTCTTCTCGGAATCATCACCAAGGCATAGGGGTGGTCCACATATTATTTAGTCATCAAGGACACCGGCCCGGGGATCTTCGGGTTTTATTTTGAAATGGATATGGGTCGTGCATGGGTTCGAGGAACCGAGTTGTGGTGTTTAGATGGAAGGCCACTTCTGTTGGGTGATCTGGACCCGCTGGCTAGGGAGCCTCCTACTCTGGATCGGCTTCAACTCTAGGTACATGCCTGAGGAATTCCACCATTGGTACAAACCAAATCAACAAGAGAAACAATCAGTTCGACTCTGGGCCTATGTGTTGATGTCTCCTGCGACCAATGGGGAAAATGTTAGGGAAGAATAGTAAAGATTAGATTCTGGTATCTCTTGGAGCGCCCTCTCCCTAGAAAGCTCCTGCTTCGCTTTCAGGAATTTCTCGATCCGATTCGTGTCACTCTTATTTATACAGATTTACCCGTGTTTTGTTATAATTGTGGTTTAATTGGTCACAGGGTAACCAAGTGCTACCGAGAGGTGGTGGATACTCCACGGTTCGACTCCTCTATCATGGAATTACAAAAGGACCGTCAAACCAGGGAGTATGCAACAAATTTAGATGATCAGGCGTCTCGTAAATCGATATCCTCGACTTCTACACCTAAGGGCCCCTTGTATCGAGGAAGGGGCCGATAATATCCTTGCCTACTGCACCTAACGGTGCGACCCGCTCGGTGGATCCGGATTGGAAAAACTTGGTAACCGGTCAGCCCTCGGATAGAGGGAAAGCCGACACCCCGTACCTGCATGGACACATGGACTTGGAGCTAGAGATGGGTCGTGTGTTGGAGCATGAGCCGGGGGAGTAAAGAGGGGGTCCCTTGGTGAAACCTGGGACGATCAGGACAGGGCGGAGAAGCAGGTCTGCATGGAGGAATGAAAGGAAACCAGTGCTCTATGGATTGGCACTGGGAGGGTCCTTGGGAAGAACTTTGCCTCCCTTAGAAGGTGATAACAGCAGGTTCGATCATACTCTACTGTAAGGACCGCCCCCAGTCGAACCAGAGGTTTTCGGCGAAAGTTGACTTCTTACCGGAGAAGTCAACCAATGACTACGGGAGTCATTCGGGACCTTTACGGGCCCAAAAAGCTTAGCCGTCGTTACGGTTAGCTTAATTGGGCCGTTTCCTTTCAAATGACTGTAATTGTGAAAAAAGTCAATTATCGGTCAATTTCGGGTCAAACATCGGTTAATTAAGGACTAAAATTAATTAATTAGAAGTGTTGGTTTCTAATTTGATTAGAGATGGTCCCCACATGGACTCTTTTACCAATAAAAAGTGGGAATGAGAGACATTTGAGCATGAGGGTATTTTGGGAACTTCCTCTTTAGGGTATATGACTCATTGTTGGAGCATTTCAGTCCATTTATTCGAGCTGGCCGAATATGAGAGAGAGAGGAAGAAGAAGAGGAGCTTTGGAAGCTTGAAGAAGAAGAAAGGAGGAAAAATGGTGTCTTGAACCCATTTTCTACCCAAATCTTCCCATTTTCACTTGTTTCCTCACCTATTCTCCATTCTCAAGGTAAATCCCCAACCCTTTTTTGTTTTTGTTGATTTTGGTTCATGGGTTTTGAGTAAAAATGATGAACTTGGTTGGGTTTTGAGATTTTGGGTGTTGGATGAGTTTTTTTGGAGAGAAAAGGATGTTGGATGATTGTTTTAATTGGTTTGTTGTGGTTTTGATGAAGACCCATCATGGGTTTTGAAGTAGAGACGTTTTAGGGACTGATTTGGAACTTTAGGAGGTCATCAATAGAGGTTTTGAGGGTTAATTTTCGGGAAATCGAAGCTGGAGGAAGAAGAAGACTGAACAGTGCAGACCCGTCACGGATCCGTGACGCGCACCGTGACGGGAGACGTCATGGCTCCGTGAGGAGAACCGTGACGGTGCAGACCTCGGATCTGTGACCAGATCCGTTACGGAGCCCGTCAAGGCTCCGTGCCCCGAACCGTGATAGACCTGAATTGGGCCTTTTGGGCCCATTTTGTTGGATTTTGAGTATTTGGGACGGTTATCTATAACCGAGTCCTTTTGGGGTTAATTGAGAATGTTTTTTTCTTTAAACCTTTGGGAATTACTCTTGATTCGAGTATTTAATTGTGATCCAAGACCTTGGACCCGAGCTTGATGGAGGAGGAGGCTTTTGGACCGCGTGAAGTGACGAGGAGGAAGCTAGCCAGGTCGTCCGCAACTAGGATTGGATTGCCTTTGAGGTAGGGAACGTAGCGAGTACCGGTTTAATTGAGGAAAGTTACTAGTATGCCTATAGGTTATAATTACTTGTTCAAATTGTTAGATTGGATGATTAGGATACGAGGAAAGAGTGAAATGAGGGATAGCTTACGAGCCATGTCGAGAGTAGAAATGCATGCGAGCCATGTCAAGCCCTTAGGTTGTGTGTTGATTGAAATGTCATGATCTTTGATTGAGATGTATGATGTGTGATTTAGTCGTTGTTAGATTGAGAATGATGCTATGTTATGCTCGATGTAGTGCATTGATATGCTTGGGCAAGTGTGTCATGCTTGTTATGACGTGAACCGATGGTTGTGATATGATCGGGTGATTGATAGACCGACGTGACGTGTTATGGTAAGATTGGTGGGCTTGGTAAGCCGTGATTGATATATGGCATTATGATGCGTGTTACTATCTTGATGTGTGTTCCAAGAGGAGTTGTATTCCGGTATGGTACCTACACCGAGGGGGTATGCCGGTGTAGGGTAGTACCTAGGCGGATGGTGTGGTCCCACGTATGCGCGGTCCCCCGATGTGTTATTCCGGTATGATACCTACATCGAGGGGGTATGCCGGTGTAGGTCATCTAGGCCGACGGTTTGTGATTTGGCACTAGGTGTCGTGTTTATGCCCCGATGGATTTCCGGGAAGACGTCTAGGCCGATGGTGTATTCCGATACGATGTATTATGATTGTGCCCCGACTGATTTCCGGGAAGATATCTAGGCCGACGCTGTATGTTCCGGTATGATATGATAGAGTCGGGTTGTGTACAGCCGGCGGAGTTCGGGGACTGCAGTACGGGACGTATGATTGTTTCACTGTGTATGGTATGATTGATGTTTGGTTAAGTGATGTGAGTACAACGTGATAGTGGTCATGTAAGTGTGGTTGTGATTTGTGTTCTCCGTGGAGGTTATTAGGGTTGTGCCTTACTAGTATGCCCTAATTCGACGGTTACTCGTGGAGGTGAGTGGATACTCATCGCCTTAACTACTTTTCCTACTGAGCGAAAGCTCACCCCTTTACCTTGTTGTTTTACAGGTCTTGAGCGGGATTTGTGCTAACGAGATTCTCGGCGCTTGGGAGCTAGCGAGTGTCTTGTCTAGTTGTCTAAAGATGTACTGTTTATTCACAGTTAAACTTATTTATTTTGTGGTTTTTACTGAGCTGTTGACTCATATGGTGACTTGGAGCTTTTAAACTGTTATTTGAGACCCCTTTTTGATATTAAAATTGCTCTGTTATTTATTTCGTTTAGTTCACGTCTCGAGTCCGGTCAAAACCGGAATTGGGGCTTGACAAGAGTATGCAGCAACTAGAAAATACCTTGAGCAACAATCAATATTGGCTTCGACATAGTTTAGTTTCATTTCAGTTCGCCTTTATGGCAGCTCAAAAAATTGCATCTTTCGGTTCACTTGTCTCAGACTTATGTGTCGAAAGACCTTCGGGACTCGATACCGTGTAATAGCTCTTTTAATTTTATTTAAATAATATATGAGTACCTTTTAGTGAAAAAAAACTATTCAGGCATTTAAACTTGGGCCTTTGAAGTTAGGTTTCAAATTCCACCGGACATATAAAATCCGAAGGTTCTAAGAATTGTTAGGCACTAGACGGATATTTAGGGCCTTCGAAAATTAATCATAGATTTGACGAGAATTAATCGGATTTATACTTTTCTATTTTTGTTTTTATTTGTAATAGATACATTACTTTATATATATATATATATATATATATATATATATATATATATATATAATTTTATTATGCTAAAAATGGTAACATATATTTCAAATATCTGAAAAGTAACACCAAACAACTTAGAAGCACAACTCTTAATATCATCAACACCAAGAACTCTGTACAAATATCTAATTATTTTAATTTACTCACTATACTATGTGAAAATTTTCTAGATGCTTAGTCGGGTCGGCTAGGCAATAATGGTGCCTAGACGAGCGCCTAAACGACGTCCAAATACGATTTTTAGAACACTGTAAAATCCTATTTAAATGTAAAACAAAATTCTCTTCTTCATAGAGTAAATAATTTTGACTCCAATTATTTTTTTTAGAATAGGGGATGTTTCATTCATCAATTAACGTTAACATAAACGGCAACACTCAAATTGGAGTACACCTAAAACAAAACTGAGACTAAAGTCGAGACCCCCATCAATTGATAGGTTTCCCGGCATGATAAGCTTAAACAAACTACTAAGACAACCAGGAGGACAGTACACAAACACGATTATTAGCACAATTAAGAAGATACAAGTTTCTAAGAGTCCTTTTGGGGGTTGTCTTGACCTGTCGTGGTGGTCGTCAAGATCACCCGAGAGCGAGAATCCCGATCATTGGGGTAAAGGACCAGGGAAAATCTATGCAGGGTGCGCAACATCAGGGAGTCCTGGATGAGCGAAGTCGGTGTGATGGCACAAAAAATGGGCCACAGACACTCCATATTGTACAACTGTGGTAGGGAACCAGCAACGACAACGAGGCACGACAAAAACAAATAACGCTGCAAACAACGCTTTATACAACCCGAGCTGAAAGTGTGGTACGGCTCGGCGGCAGAGGGCGGCGGGACTCGACGGTGGCGGGGCAAGGCAGCGAAGGATGACGGGCTCGGCAAGGTAAGGGAGACTAGAGCTCGGACGGAGGTATGGACAGCGGCAAAGGGCTCAGATGGCAGACGACGACAGGTTGAGGCGAGGCGGAGGTTGGACTCAAGAAAAGTGTAGTGTAGGCGCCGGTTCAATCAAGATCGAAGAAGAAGACGAAAGTAAAGGAAGAAGGGGGAAAGACAGTAGGAAGGGGAGGTGGACCGGCGACCTCCAAGAAAAACGAGTTGTCGGAGAAAGAAGAGGAGAGAGAAAAATAAGGCTTTTTTGAATCTGTAGTTGGTCGACTCCAATTGTAAGTACATTTAAATCATAAAAAAATGAAACTTACTTATCACGAGGCATCTCAACAAAAGCACCAACCTGGTCATGAACTCAGAAACGGGCTCGGCGGTGAAGATAGGTGTGGTGTCCCCATCGACCACGCGGTTGATGTCAAACTTAATGTCCTCGTAGGTGACGACGGGCACGATCCTCTTGAAGGTCTCGACGTCGGTGGCGCCGCCAAGGCCAAGGCGGCGGAGGTACTCCACTTGAGCATTGCGGGAGAGTATGTTGCTGAGGACGCGGCGCTGCACTTCGTCGGCTTTGGTCGTGACGTGCTCGATGAACTGGAGAGCTTGCTTGTTGGTTTCTTCCAGATTGGTTGAGCCTGTCTTTGATGATATGGTTTTCAAAAAGTTCCTCTCTGGTGACTCGGTCATGGTAGTCGAGTTGCTATTGCTTCAAGATATCGAAAATGAGACTTTTCAGTATTTTGTTGAGGTCTTGGTAGGGGAGAGAATATGTAACACAAGAACAGAAAAGCCTATTTCTTTTATAGATAGACATTTTGATAAAAATTATAAAATTTTAGCCTGTTGTAAAACGTGTATACCTGAGTAGTTCAGTGCATGCAAATTTTTTTATTAGTTTTTTAAATATTTTTTTCGAACGAAGGGTGTAGTTTTATTACTTGACTTTGATTAGATTATCAGGCCTCAGGGAGTAGGCTCCCCGATCACCAGAAGATTAGTACTAGCGAACAAATGTTCATTGATCCTTTTAATAGTATAACCGTCACAGACAGTATTTTTACGTCCATTGGGAATGAGATCCTTTGAATATCAAAACCGTCACACACGGTATATTGACGCCCCTTGGGCACGGAAAGAAGACGGCGATGGGGAACATGGTACCGGAAATCCTGCGGGACCTCGATGGGAACAGGGTACCGAAGATCCTTCGGGACCTCGATAGTAATGTGATGCCATTGGGCAAAGGGAGAAGACAGTGAGGGGGAGCGGGGTACCAGAGATCCTAAGGGACCTAAACAGTAATGGTGATGATGGGAAGCAAAGCATTTCCTAGGACCGCTCCCAAGGCCAGTACCTAGAGCACTGGATTCCATTCGTCATTGACCCTGCAAAGACGACGCCAGAAAGAATAATAAAGCCCCACTCGACTAGCCGGATCCATAATCGAGAGAGGGGTCGAGGAAGAAGAGGTGGTAGAGGATAGGAAGGAGGCGGTTTCAGGGACGACAGTGACGCCTTCAGAGGCGGCGACGACGAGGAGGCCAAAGAGAAGAACGCGCTGGTGGCTTCAGCGGCGACAGAGGCTCATCGGGAGAGATAACCCGATACCTCGGAGGCCCAGGTGAAGGCGCAACCCTAGGCAACACGTCGCCAGAAACAGGAACCAGAGAAAGGTCGTGGTAATCCCGAGAATTCGGCGATCTAGGGTTCGGAGGGAGAGAGACATGGTTGTTGTTTGGGGTGGAAGTAACCCAGGGCCGAGAACGCCATGACCATGGAGAGAAGAGACCGGACCTACGTCGGGAGAGGTAGAGGCAGCGCCGGATTGAGACTCGACAGGAAGGGGCTGAAACCCTAGGTTTGTCCTTCATTGGAAGCGCAAACCCTAACAGAGCTCCCTTCTTTCTTTAGTTCCTAAATTTAGTAACGTGGGTACCTCAATTTTTTTTGAAGTGATATTAGTTTATTATATACTTGAGTTTGTAGTGTGTATCAATATTAATTTGTTATTTTTTAATGGTTTGCCACACGTTATTTGTACGAATAGTATGAAAGATGACTTTTTATGACTTAAGTTCTATTTAGTCATTGGAATGAAATTCCGCAGCCTAATCATAGATATCATGTGGGACATGATATTGGATGACCCGACATGAATATGTTCCATAGATTCAGTCATGAACATATTCAGTGTCGTAGCTTGCATATATCCTTAGACTAAGGAGTCTTTGTGATCGCTATGCAGTAAACAACTGAGTTTGATCTTAGCTCAACTGCGTGTTAGTCTTAGTGCCCGTGATCCAATCGTAAATGTCCAAATGTAAATATCATCGTTAACAATAAAATTAAAGCGACCTTATATTACTTATGTGTTGGAGTAATATATCGATGTGTGTTCTAATCTATGCTCACCATGCGAAGTAGAACCATAGATCGGGTTAGATCACACTCGATGGGTCCCTAGTCAACAATACTTCACTAGAAGCGACTAGTATGAAAGATAACTCTTTGTGGCTTACGTTCTATTTAGTTATTGGAATGAAATTTCATAGTTTGATCATATATATCATGTGGGACATGATATTGGACGACCCGGCCTGAATATGTTCCATAGATTCAGTCATGAACATATTCAGTGTCGTAGCTTTTCATGTATCCTTGAACTAAGGAGTTTTTTTTATTGTTATGCACTAAACAACTGAGTTTGAGCTAAGCCCAACATTTCCTGTGACAGGGTTTCCATAAAGGCAAGAATTGGCTTGGAAAGGACTGCATGAGTGACATGAAAGACGGCTAACGGATTTATCCCTTATACTACGGTATGCGATAGATATCGGTTCTCAGCCGCTTGATTGAGACTGACTGAAAGAATAGCATGACCATGCACTTGATATTGGGTATCAAAGATTCAATCATCTCACATATCAAAGAACAGTGATTGAAAATAATAAGAATGGTGGTTCTATGACTTATCTCAATCAGGAAATCTAGAGATAAAAGGATAGTGCCATAGACGACAGAAAGGTTAGAATCGACAGAGTCGATTCGTTATAAGGTGTCAGGAAATACTAAAGTCTCGTTAGTTTCCACTTATGTAGGATCAAGAAAAATGGGATTTTACATTGATCTACCGACATGTATAAACCTAAGCGTCACACCGGAGCATGGAACTCATTAATACACTTATGGAGATTGGCCTAGAGGGAAGTTGACACGGGACATGACTAAAAATGGGTTTTGGGTCATGTGCCCATAAGTACTTAGGACTTTATGGATTGAGACAATACTTGGATTCTTGGGATTACTCGCATTGAATAATGAAGGACATATCTGGGATGGAAGACAAGGAGGCGATGAGCGCGTCACGACTCCTCGTCGGGAATGGCCACGAGTCATCACCCGCGAGGCCCATAAGCGGCCCATGCCATCAAAGTCCCATGGAACCAACTAGTTAATTCTTAACTAAATGGTTCTATGTTCTAACTAAACTAGTTAGATTAGGTAGCTAGTGATTCAATCCACAAACTTACCATCAATTTTTATCTACTTTACACCATCATTGTCTTATTTACTATTATTTTATTATGGTGATAGGATTAAAATGACATAAGGGTCATCCTTTCACCATAAGAGACATAACATACAAAAAAGGAAGAACATCTTCTCCTCACTCTCTCTCAAATTTCGGCCAAGTTTGCTCCTCCCCTCCATTTTGTGTTCTTGAGTCCTCTAAGCATAGAAATATGTGGTTTTGGTTACTTGGAGTATACGTAAGCCACCTGGAGACTCAACCAAATCATTCTTTACTTAGTGTTCCCCAAGACTCATAAGCCAACTTAACCGAAAGTTCCCCATATTCTTTCTCCAAAACACTACCGCTTCCTCCTCGTCGACAAAATGTATTCTCCTAAGTTTTCTTTTCTTAAGAATGTCAATGTGATCCTGCTCTCAATCCCACGGTGTCTGACGTGTCTCGAGTCCCCAAAAACCATCAACAAAAAAGGATGCAACAGAGCCTTCCTTCCTTACTACTTACTATCAAGAATACATCCGGAAAGAGAGATTTCAATTATGTATCCCCCAACCACACACCTTCCCAGAAGCGGACCCTGGCCCAGTCACCCAATTTCTAGAAAATATTATTGATTTCTAAACAAACCTCGAAACACAGGGTCACAAGAAAGACAATGATGTGGTCGAAGAAGAAATAACTGCCCCTCTTATCCACTATACTTAAATCAAATTCATCCACATCGCATCTCATCTTCCAATGTATAATGATTTTCCATAACGATCTCTTCTCTACCGCAAAACGCCACCACCATTTAGCCAGAAGAGCATTATTCATTTCCTCGAGCCGACATATTCGAAGCCCCCCAAATTCTTAGGCAAACAGACCAAGGACCACCTAGTTTTTCATAACAGTCGACCATCTTCACCATTCCTCCATAAAAATCACATAAGTCAAGATTCTAGAGATCTAATTACCCCTCTCGAGGATTTAAGAAGTGACATATAGAATAGAGGTAACCAGAGAGCATGGATTCAATTAGCATCACTCTACCTACGATCAATAAATATTTAATATGTCATAAAGATAGTGCAGTCTTATATTTATTAATAATTGGATCCCAAGTAGATAACCATCTCGAAGAAGAGCCCAAGCTAAAGCCTAAATACGGGATAGGAAGCTCAGACACTTCACACCCCAATGCTACCACAACATCCATTCATGTGAGAGAGGAGCTAGCATTTAATAAAACATCGAGGTTTTTTTTTGTTGATAAATTATGGTTTTATTAAAGCACTTGAATTTTACAGTAAAACTCCAAGCTTCAAGAAGAAACAACCCTCAAGATGGGGGGATCAACTTGATAAACCTTAAGGAAAATAGAAAAAAAAACATAAACTTAAGAAATAAACTTAGACTAAAACTAGAAAGACGTGAAGCTTGAACCGTGGAGAAAAACCTCTCATAGGTATGAAGCTTTGTCTAAACACCCACACCAGGCTGAAGAAACCCAGACACCAGGTTAAACAACAGTAAAACCAAAGAAAGTAGGTAACTTTTGAAACAGGGATGAAGCGCCACCCTCGAAAGGAGATGGGGAAGGAGATTTGGGATTAGGAGCTATCTCCTCAATCCCTTCATCAAAACCAACATCCTCATCTTCTGATCTGAAATCGATGCACTCCCTATTATCCGTAGCTTGATCCTGCAAGCCTTGGAGGATACTCGTTTTCGCCGCTAGTTTCAATTTGGACCATTTTGAGCGTCCAATGAAGATCTCGTCGCTCCTCCGGGCAGGATCACCGGTGATTCCGAGCTTCGCACATGCTGAATTTCCCTGATGGAACAGACCTCTTCTCCGGCGTGGAGTTTGCCTGAAACTCGGCCGAACTTCCTTTATCGATCAACGACTTCTCAGCAACTAACGGGGTGCTCTGTTTTTGCGAGTCAAAAACTGAGCAAGCCAACCCTTTAGAAACTGGTACAAAATTCAATTGACAGTGAGGTAAAACCATAAATAGAGTGAATCCATTAACTTTGAATCCATTTAGTCCCTCTACAGCTTGTGTTGCTTCAACTTTGGATTCAAAGCGAACGAAATCGAAAACGCATCCTTTGCGATTCTGTCTCTTTGAGATGGAAGCAGAGGAGATCGTACCATATGTGCTAAAGACATTCCTGACCCAAGACTCCGTTGATTCGAGAGGTAAATTGCAAGCAAATACTTCGTCCTCTTGAACCTTGAAATCAACTAAACCTGAACGTGACATGTGATCCACAATGTTCTGTGGTTCCTTCTCTTCGTGCACAATACTATCTGCTCCTAGTCCTTCCTTGCTCTCCAGCATTCTTCTAGCAGGGCTTGAGGCTACATAAGGCGCCTTTGTTGTTCTGCTCTCCTTGGCCTTGGTAACATGGCGTTCAGGTTCAGACTTGGCCTTTCCAACCACCTGAACTAAATCCTTGGCCTCCTGAACTGAATCCTTGGTTTTAGAACGTCGAACGGAGCCCGTTTTTACCGAGGCCCCTAAACCTTTCCCAGTCGCATGGACGTGTGATGAGACAATAAGACAACATTCTCCATAACAGGCGATCAAGTCGGAGCAAAATGAGGATAACGACAGCATAATACCTTCGGTTTGGGCCATTAATAAAACATTGGTTGATTTATGGAAATTAATACGAATACATGAAACATTCTGAAACGCCAATAAATCCTCTTTTAATGCGATCAACTCACCAATATTTACAACTTACAAGAAAAGTAAGGTATCATCCATGAATTTTAAGTGCGAAATTGACACATTTGAAGACCCTGTATGAATACCCGAAAAATGACCAACATGCTCTCCCCCATCGAGGTACAAATGAAGACCCTCTGCCACTAAAAGAATCAAAGACGGCAAGAGAGAACAACCTTGACGAATGATGTTCCTCATCTTGAATTCTCGGCCCGATACTCTGTTCAGTAACACCGAAAGATGGGCTTGGAAACACCCCTTCATCCATACTCGCCACTGAGACCCAAAGTTCATTTGCAACATGACCCTTTCTAAATAAATCTAAAGTATCATATCGTAAGCCTTTTCAAAACCCACCTTAAGGAGAATAACCTCAGTCTTTGAACGTTTAATAGAATGTGAAATCTCAGATGCGATTAGAACCCCATCTACCAATTGTTTTCCAGCTATAAAGCCATTTTGGGTGTCGCTACTCAAATCCGAGCATACCCCCTTGAGCTTGAAGGCCAATAGTTTAGCCAAAATCTTATATGGTCCAGAAATCAGACTGATTGGTCGAAGATCTACTAGGGTCACCTCAAGAAAATGTTTCTGGATCAGAGTCAAACATATCGCATTTAGCCCTTTCCCCACCTAACCCGTTAAACAAAACTCATCAAAAAATCTATTCACATCGCCCCGTACTATTTCCCACACGAACTTTAAAAACTTTAGAGTAAAAATGTCAGGGTCGGGAGACTTTTTCTCCCACAACTATTAATGATGATTTTAATCTCCTGAAAAGAAAAGGGGGCTTTAAGGGCCGATCGTTGATCACAAGACATCGTACGAAACGGTAAAGGAGGCAAAGGAGCATGAAACTCAGGCATCTAAAATCAGGCCTCAAAATGATCGTCCATACATCATTTTATATCCTTAATAAATTTGTGAAATTCTATTAAGGATATAAAATTGTTCTTTACATTCACTTAAATGTAATATTTTAATATAATTGAATAGGATACGTTTTTTTTACAAAATATTGCAATATTATAAATCAAAAACTCACTACAGAGATGTGCGCCAGGGAACATACTCCTTGACCAAGAAGAAGAACAGACACAAAACATAACGTTCGCTGATTTTTAAAGTACTAGAATCGTCACAGACGGTATTAAACCGCCATATATGTAGGAAGGAAAGATGGGGTGTCACGCCCCAAATCCGGTTATCGCCCGGACCCGAGGCATGACGAGTAATAGAAGACAATAAAAAATGATAAATCAACATTTACTTCCTGAAAATCTCCAATAATGAAAATAATCCGTTAAACCGAATTCAAAATACGATAACCCTCCAGGGGTGTAATAATAAACCTCAACAAGTTTTGGTTCAATACATTAAAAGTAAAAAGTACGAAGTCTCTATCACGCACCCACCCTGAGAAGCTCCCAAACTTCTACTCCTCAATCAAGCCTGTAAACACAACAATGAACTCACAGGGGTGAGCTTACGCTCAGTAGGGAAAACACATAACAAGGTAAACCTTAACTCCAAAGAATCAACGGCAATGTCCACATGATCCATAATTCACCAACAAAGTCAACAAGGTAGTTCATAATATGACGAGTAAACTCATTAGTAAAGTTAACATATAGCTCTTAACAATCACAGACAATAGATAAACCGATCAATGCCGTGGCACATGAAGTCACCACCCTCCGATCCACATCTTATGTGTCCTCTCGGATTTTCCCTCCAATCCAGAGGAGACGCATATCATTGAGACTATCGGAAACACCCTTCAGGGTACACATCATCGGAAGTCTCAGAAACGTCTCCAAGGGATTTTAGATCCTCGGGAACCCAGGGCCATACTTCCATAGGAAGCGCACACGTGGGCAATTTAAGGATAAGCAATTAATAATTGAATAACGCACTCAACCGAAATAAGAAGTAATGCAAGCTCAAAAATCACCAATCCAAGTCCACACACGGCTCAACCATCACCAATCCAAATCCACACACGGCTCAACCATCACCAATTCACCACAACACATAGTACACGAATCACGCAACCATAGCACACCAAATACACAATCCCAACTTACCGTTCACTTACCAGTTTCGAACCACCGGGGCATCGATCACCTGATTGCACCGCTCGGTACAACCAGTCATACTCGATGCTCCAAACCGTCATTCAAGTAAATCAAGAATCATTCGAATACAATCAACGAGTAATACGAGTGAAAATAACCAATCATACAAGCCTTCAAACGAACATTCAACATGCGATTCCACTAGTTCCATTAGACTCTTTAGCCTATCCACTAAGCAATCAACAATCAAGCATGTGATCCTAACACGCAGCTAATCCGAGGGTTTTGCCAAGGCTCCTCTACCAGACAATCAATTCCCAAGTATTGAAAGCGAATTACACTAGTGATTGGCATCCTAATCGGTCACCACTAGACACTTCCGATTATTAGAGAATGAAAGACGTTTATGCTAGTTATCCGCATCCTATATGCCTGTCTAGGACCTTTTCCAATTTTATTAACCAAGCATGCATACTAAGCTTCATAAACGAGAGGTTAAGGCTTTCCCTACCTCGAGGTCTTCCTCTCAACACTTTGATGAAGCCCGGTGATCGCTACTCCGTTCTTCACTCGGGTCCCGGCGTGATCTTTGCTCTTCTAGCTCGGGTCCAACATCTTCGCTCTCGAGCGAAGTCCCGTCTAGGTTGACACATAAAACGTCCAAATCAATAAAGATAAGAGTCCAACGGTTCTCTGATTTAACCACAATTTACCCAGTCCAAAATCTCACCTTGAGTTCGTTAAACCGATTAATTAAATCTGGTTTTTAAAACGGTGTCCTTAACAGTCCAAATGACCCGGATCCGAACCCGAAATCGGTCCAGACCCGGTCCTGAAGTCCAACTGGGCTCAAGGCCCGAGTCCACAATGGGCCAAAGCCCTGTTTCTGATCTGTCCGGCCCGATCTTCCCTCAGGCCCAAGGCCCATTCAGCTCAGGTCCTTTCTGGCCCAATACCGGAATCTGGCCCAATACCGAGATCTGGCCCAATACCGAGATCTGGCCCAATACCCTGGTCTCGAGTTGTCTCTGAACTGGGACCACCTCCGGCGGCGCCGGCGTTCTCCGGCCACCGTCCATGGTGTTGCAGGGGCTCGGACAGAGAGGAAAAAAAAAGGGCGGGGATGAACGCCAGGTTCTCGGCGACGGCTCAGGCGTGACCCAAGACCCGACCTCGTCTCAGATCTGACGAGTTCGAGGTCGCCGGCGAGGGTTCCGACCGAACTCGCTCGAATTGGGCTCGGGGATGGACGATTCCGGCGCGGTGAGGTCCAAGAAGAAGGGAGAGGCGACGAGGGAAGGCTCGAACTCACGGCTTCTCGTCACCGGCGTCGAGGCACGTCCGGGAACGCGAACCCAGAGAGGAAGCTCCGGCATTGGCTCGGTTTCGGGTACTGCTCGGTTGGCGAACGGAGGAGAAGAAGCAGGAGGAGGGACGTCGGAGATGGACGCCGACGAGGGTTCGTCTGGTTCACGGGAGGGCGAGTTGGGTCGCGAGAGAGAGAAGGAGGTGGGAAGAGAGAGGCGCGGCTCTGAATGCCTCGGTTCGCGTGTCAAGCAGCTGAAGTAGGAGGAGTACTAGGGTTTCGTTTGGGATGGGCCAGCACTGGCTCGTGGGCCGGCGTGGGTAAGGTGGGTTCGGCCCTAACGGTTCAGCTTCTCCAACAGACCCATTTCCCTTGCTCTTTTCTCTTTCTTTTTTTTTTACTAAACCCTCTCCAATTCCCTTTAACAAAAACAAACCTCAAGGTTCCGATTTTTTTCCAAGAAGTTACCCTTTGAAGGAGTGGGGTCTTACATGGGGGATGAAAAAACTCTACAAGAAGTCCTACTCTAAAACCTGGCCAATGACTGCATCAGTAATAGGAGGCAAAGCTTTCACCAGGGACGCCTCCCAGAGCCAGTCCTTGAAGCGTGGATAACCAAATATTCCTCCTAGTGAGGCTGTTTTTGACCCTGCAAACACAAAGTCAGATAAAACAAAAAAAGACACATTCAATTAGCATGATCCAAAATCGAGAAAGGGGTCGAGGAGGGGGGGTCGGTGGAGGCCAGGGAGAAGGACGAGGGTGGCTGCAAGGACGGCTACCTCAGAGACGGTGGATGCGGCATCATATACGTCGGTGACGACGCCATAGACGGCGGGTGCGACTTCGAGATCTCGGATCTCTGAGGCACGGAGGTCGATTGACGTCTAGATGAGCCAAACATCAACCATCAAAATTGCAGAGGGAGGACCGAATAAGATCGGAAGACGCTTCGTTAGTGACGGGAGGGAGCCAACATCACGTAGCTAGAAAGAAACCCTAATAAAAAAAACCTCACAGGATCCATAAGAGAGTTGCAAGAGAAAAGAATTATAGGAAGGAGAAGCATAACCATGATTTAGGCTATGACAAAAGCCATAACCATAACTTTTTTCTCAAGACGACAGAGAGAGAAAACTTTAGGCTAGGATTTTCTTCCTTCTGCAGCTGATCCTGATCATCTAGAGCGGCACCCTCCGAATACGAAACGTTTAGACAGAATGTAAGTAACAAAATTAGTTATTTATAAAAAAAATCTTTTCGAGTTATTCCTTGACACTATGAGAGTGTAGTTTATAGGCACATGTCTTGAATAGGGATGGCAAAACGCCTCGTCCCTGACGAGGACTCGATGTCCCCGCCCCATGTTAGAAGGGTTCGGGGAGGATATTTTTTAAGCGGAGCGGGGTACGGGGTGGTAAACGGGGATTTTGGCGGGGTGCGGGGCTGGGGCGGGGCAAGCACTCCCCGTCCCATGGGGCGCCTCGTCTCGTGGCCTGCGTGGAGCCCCACTCTATTAATTTAAAAAATATATATTAATAATTAATATCTTGTTTGATTAGCACATAATATATTGTTTTTACATATGATATTTGCTTAGTTATATTTTAAATCTAAAAAATAGAAAACTTAGTTCAAATATGTCAAATGGTAATTTTTGCTTATTTATATTTTATATCTAAAAGATAGAAAACGTAGTTCGAATATGCATATTATGAGACACGGATGTCGTGTGGTGTTTGTTTTATATGCATGTGATAAAAAATTATAGATTAAGAATTATGTGACATAAAAATGTGTATTTTTTCGGGGAGAAAACAGGGCGGGGGATCCCCGTTTTCCCGCGGGGCGGAGACGGGGCGCAGGGTCCCCGCCGCGAACCCGTCCCGTTGCCATCTTGAATGTGCATATCTTTATTGATCTTCTCTTGTTTGCACCGCTTTAAAGAGCGAATAGTTTTTTTTATCAGCAAAGAATATTGAAATTATATAAAACCCTCTTTCGATGTGAAAAAGCAGTATAAACTAGACCCAGCTACAGTTCTTCAAAAGAAACCCCAAGACGTTCAAGGTCGTCTTATAAGGGAATCAACAAAAAAAAAGACAGTAAAAAACAACCAAGAACTTTGGGAAGGAGCGGTAATGAAGTCCTAACTATCGAATATTACAACCTTGAAGCACATAAAGAAGGTCTACCACCCAGATTTTACCAACATGAAGCACAAATAAACCGATTAGCAAGAATAACTTCTCAATACTTAACAAACGGGGAAGCCGAGAGAAACAAACCTAAACTCCAATGTCAGGTGACGAAAAACGAGCACTGCTTAGTCTTCACAAGGAAGACCCAATCTGGGCCTACACCACGGATCGACTCGAAAGGAGTCGACTTTGCTTACCCCAAAACCCACCACGACAAATCGGAATGGGGAGGCTTAGTCGAGCTTGAGAGCACCCACCTTAGCATTAGAGCAAGATCCGAAACCTAAAAATTCCACTACATACTCGTGCCTTACAAGCCTCACACTGCTCAATTAACTTTATTAACAAGTTAATCCGTCGATGGCCATCACACACCGACGATCCAACCGGAGAGTTAGGCGAATCCGACCCCTCATCTCCACCGATTAAGAGGAGGAGCCGGAGGACTCCTAAATGAGAGAAGAAAAACAGCAGGGAAGCAAGGAATTAGAAAAGACTTCCCAGCCATCAGTTCAGCGAAAATGCTCCTTACCCAGGATCAGACCTAAACCGAGAAACAACATCATGTACCAGCAAAGTACTCCAAAAGTCAAGAGAACTACCAACTGGAGAAGGGCGGTACCTGAGCATCGGGGACGACTGAAACTCTAAAAGGCCACAGATGGTCAAATCACCAACACTAAGAGAACCAACCGGAATCTCTGACCACGAAAATCAAAGCGATCGGGGAACTGAGGTTGAACCTCTAGTTGAGCCTTTCAATACCACAAAGAACTGTAATAATACCGAAAAAGAGCCAACCCTGTTCCGAATCGAAAAGACACCAAGGCCAACAGAGGCACCCTGGACCCGAGCAACTCAAACGGCCTCAAAACCTCAACGATCAATGACAAGAACGAAGAACCCCATCCCACACAGGGTTTGAGGCGAGTCGACGAAAGTCCCGAGCACCACGAGACATCAAAAATGTTCTGAGCTTCCGATCAGCACACAGCAACAACCAAAGTTCGAGAACAGGAGCACCAACAATCGTCTAAGGAAAGGAAATATTGGGGGCCAACACCCAAGAAACCAGCAGAACTCAAACCTGCACTAAGCCGGTAGACGACTTACCTGATCCGTGACGATATAATCCCTAATGGACAAGAAACCCCTCCCACTCCCGAGTAGGAAGACAAAACGGCGAAGCTTGAGGAAAGTAGGCCCCAAAACGCCAAACTGGGTCTGCTGAATAACCTAGCCCAGATGCGACCCGAACCGGTCAAACAACCTGAAGACCCGAATTAGTCACGGCCCACCCGACCCTGAAAGACCCGGTCCAAATATCTCCAAACGAAGCCTAGCCGACCCTGCCCAGTCCCGCTGTGACCCGTCTGACCCGGCCCAGCCTAAAGAAGAACGACCCGGCCCACTTGAACACATCCGGCCCAGACCGACCCAGCCTAGAAGAACAAGTCTGGACCAAGCCCAACTAATTCGGCCCAGACCGACCTGACCCACCAAACCCTACCTCTCCGGACCACTCCGAACCTCAACCAGCAGCCGCCTCCGATGAGATCTGCATCAAACACCAACGATCCCAACTCTGGCCAAACCCGGCGTCTCGACGGCGAGAGAGGAAACCTACCACACCCCCAGAACAAGAGACACGCCACGCCAACAAGCTGAAGAGCTTCTGATGATGAAGAGATGCAGAAATTCGGACGACTTGTAAGATCCGGCGAGGAGAGAGCAGCCACCAACGGCCAGGCAGAGGCGAAGAAGGCCGACGAAAGCAACACGACCACATACCGAGCAGGAGCACCGGACGTAGAGTTTGACGAAGAACTCAGAATAACAGAAGAAAAGGAACAGAGTAGGTGAAAAAGAAAGTAGAGAAGAAAAAAGCTCTCGTCTTCCCCCCAAAAAACCCAAACCCTAGGTTCCCTTCACCAGCCGCCGCCCTCCTCCACCGGCGATGGCTTTGGCCACTAGCCAAGGTTGTCGTCGGTGGCGGCTTCTCCTTCCCCCTTACCTCTTCCCTTCTCCTCCGCGTCTCTTTTCACTACTTTCCTCCTCTGTTCTCTCTCTTCCGACTGGATTGTTAGCTCTTCCTTGCCGGAGTTTTGCTTGCTTTCAGTTATGAAGTTGAGCCGGTGTTGTGTTGCAGATCAGCTCCTCTTCGAAGATGGGAGACTTTTCGTCTTCAGACTCGGTTGCCTCTGTTTCTCCGTCTTCCTTGGGTATTAGGAGCTCGTGGGTGACTGGTTTTGGTGAGTCTCTTGCCGGCGTGATTGGCCTGGTCGGACTCGGGTTCGTCGGGAGCTCGGTCCTTGGCCGGTTAGGACGTGAGCTTGGCTGGTGGCTCGACCACAGGTGTCCTTCGCCCCTCCGGTTGCTGCTGTTTGTTGGAAGCCAGGTTAAGTTGCAGCAGATGGCTCGGCTTGCGGCGCGTCGTTCAGCTTGGCGGCGGGAAGTTCCGGGTTTGGTCCGGGTAGGTCTTCTGCCAGGCCTGTCTTGTTGGGTCGGGCCATGCCTGACAGGTCTGCTGATGGGTCGTGCCTGTTTGTCCAGCTGGTGGGCCGGGTCGGACTTTTCAGTTGGTGGGCAAAGTTGCTTCGACTGGGCCGGGTATGGGCCTTGTGGTTGGGCTTCGCGTTGGACGCTGCTTGGGCCGGGTATTTCTGGGCCGGATTTCTTGGGCCGGTGTAGGCCGGGTTGGGTGCTGGATCCTGGGTCGTGGGTCGGTTCTGTGGACGGTTCTATCAGGGCAGGGTCGGTAATCGGGTCGGTTCTGACGGGTTCTACAGATCCGGTTTCGCACTTTATACCCTACTTTCGTCAAGCTTCATCGTATTGTCCTCATCGGGAGGTGTTTCTTCTCCTATCGGGACTAGATCGCCACAGATCAAGTAAGACGTTTATCGACTTAGTGGAGATTAGAGTTCTGCTGGTTATATGGGTGTTGGCACCCAGCTTTTTCTATCCTTTGTCGTTTGGAGGGTTGGGACCTCTAGTTATCGTTCTTTGGTTGTTGTCGTGTTTTGTTTGGAAGCTCGGGATTGACTCGGGTTTTGGCCGTCGGCCTTAAATTTCGGCTGCTCTGGGCATTGGAGGTTAGATCTCCCTCTTCGGCTCCCTCGTTCTCGACAGAAATGTCGATCCTCCTCTTCTGGCCTTTTCTCGGTGAGGCCCGGATAAGGGTTATCGTCTCTATTGCGGTAACGGAGGGTTGAGTTCGAGCGGTTGAATCAGGGTTGGTCTTCATCCTCATCTTTGGCGCGGGGCTTCCCTGATCTGGCATGGGACGAGTTTTTCTGAGGATCGAGGGCAAGCAGCTGAGAGTGGTTTAGATTTTCTCGCCATCCTATGTTCGGGGTGCTGCAGAATGAAGTGGGACGATTTTGCTCTTCCTTTCGGAGAGGATTTTCGCGATTTCGGCTTTACTCCGTTAGTGGTGGTGGGTCCTCCTTCGGTGTTCCTGTAGTGAAGCTCGATCATCCTTTTGTTCGTTATCTTCTAGTTCCAGTCGTGGGACAGGCTTCTTCGTAGAGGATTCCTGTGGTGCTGGGAGATTCTCGTACGGGTGGAGACTGGGGTTTGCTCCTTTTGCTCCTCCATAGGTACCCATTCTTCCCCTTCCTCGTTTGATTTCCTTCTCTTTCCCTTTCAAGCATTTCTTTCCTTTAGACTTCGCTCCTTCTCAACCATTGTGTGGATCGAGCTCGCCGGCTCTGTTGTTTCGACGAAGAGTCCTTTGGGCGTGTTCAGCCTCCTTTGAAGTCTTTGGGTTTAGGTTTGGTTGTTCAAGGGGGTCTGGTGGGTTTCCATCGGACTTTACTCTGCCGAGTATGGTGTTGGCCTCCGGCGTAATAGTGGCTCCCCTTCGTGGGTAGCACTATTGAGTTGAGAGTTTGGAAGTTTAAACTTGGATAAGGTTGGGCGAGTTCTGGTTGCTGGCCAACATTTGGTATTCAAGTTGGTATTCAAGTTTTAGACCTTGTTTTGATGTTCTTCGGTGTTGTTGTTGAATTCCGTATCTGGTGGTTCTCTGGTTGTATTTCCTTTGGTTAGTTTGAGGATCCTTTGTGATTGAACCTTTGGTTGTATTCAAACTTTGTTCTTGTTTCCAAAGAACAATTTTAATCTAAATTTTTTTTCCATAAAAAAAAGGAACAGAGCAAGTGGGAGAAAAGAGAAGGGAGAACAAGGAAATAGGGGAAGAGGAGAGGTGTCACCACCGACAACTAACTAGGCCGGAGCCTGACGTCACCGATAGTAGCAAGGGCGGCGGCTAAGGTTAACGCAGGGTAGCCTGTTGTCTCAACCTTAGAGAGACAAAAAAGAGGAGAACGAAGCGTTGTTTGATTAGATATGGGGAAGATTTACTCACATGGTAAATTTGATTCGATGATGATGAAATAATGAACATTTTAGGAGAAACCTTATCTAAATCCTCTCTGGTTCGCATCTTTAGGTGCAGGGCCAATTAAATAGTTTTGTCGGTGCCTCATCTAAAGAGTCGCATCTCGCCACGAGTCTTGAGATCAAGACGTTTGTCCAAAGTTTAATCCTATATTTTAGCTACATGAGATTCGTATACTTGTATTTCTTTAGTTTATTTGAAATCATGTTTATTAAAGTTCGAATTACCCTATGAGAGAAGTCTTGAGTTTGATTTATTCTGGAGAAAAAATTGTATTTTTTTGTTTGACTAAAAATTGTAAATTTCATTAATAGTAAAACATAATAGAGATATACATCAAGCAACAAATTTTTTAACCACTAAAATAGATCAGACATAAAATAAAAAGTTTATAATTTTTTTAACAATATAACCGTCACAGATGGTGTTGAAAACATAAATGAAACATGTTGGAACCGATTTCGAGATGTCATTAAGGCCGTCATGAAGACATGAAGGAATGGTGTGGGGTAAGAAAGTGGTACTGAAAGTCCCAGTCCAATCAATGGACCAAAACTGCATCAGTAATAATAGGAGGTATGACCTATACCAGGGACCCCTCCAAGGCCGGTCTTTGAGGCACCGGGTGTAGAACATTCCTCTTGGCTAGTTTGCTTACCAGCCCTCACCTGATCGTCCCTAGGTGCATCTGCAGCAGTCTGCTTGACTCTTCCAGTAAAGGAAGCTCCAATATCTTCAAGCCCAACAGTAACAGGCATAGGTACTTCCATGTCCCTATATATGGGCGTTGGAACTTCAGGGACCCGGCTACCAAGTACTGACCAAGGGCGGCAGACCTCAAACGTGAACCCCAGAGCTGAATGCGATCCAACACGGGGGGTGGGGGTCCCGAGCATAGGGACTGAGGTCGCCCATTAGCAGAGGACGTCCATCAAAACACCAGGGTTAGTTTGGACCTAACCCAAGACCTAGCCTCCGTCATCTGAAAATATAACCCGAACAAACTCGGGCCTAGTTCCTTGACGTCAAAGCCATCCGCTGCTTTACCCCAAAGCGGTGGTGATGACTCGCTCATTAGCAGGGGACGTCCATAAAAATGTGTATTTTTTCTGGGAGAAAACGGGATGGGGGATCCCCGTTTTTCCGCGGGGCGGGGTCAATAGGGGTGCCGGGCGGAGACGGGGCGCGGGGTCCCCGCCCCGTTGCCATCTTGAAATTGTGCATATCTTTATTGGTCTTCTTGTTTGCACCGCTTCAAAGAACGAAGAGTTGTTTGATGAGGTATGGGAAAGATTTACTCACATGGTGAATTTGATTGGATGATGGTGAAATAATGAACATTTTAGGTGAAACATTATCTAAATCCTCTCTGGTTCGCATCTTTAGGTGCAGGGCCAATTAAATAATTTTGTCGGTGTCTCATCTAGAAGAGTCGCATCTCGCCACGAGTCTTGAGATCAAGACGTTTGTCCGAAGTTTAATCCCAAATTTTAGCTACCTGAGATTCGTATACTTGTATTTTTTTTTTTAGGATAAAATGTTATTTTATTGCAAATTATCAACCGTTAACAAACCAGCTAAGCATTCTGGCAATGTATTACGGTCAAAATCTGTATCTACCCAAACATTTGTGTTTCTTGTTAGCTCATTTGTCACCTAATTCGCCTCCCTGCGAATGTAAGCAATATTAAAACACGGTAACTCTTGGAGAATTTTGTGACAGTCATTTAGAATGTCCCAATTGGACCTAAAATGTTCTCCTGGTTGTTTACTGCCAGCACCACAGTCTGGCAATCTGACTCCACCTTCCCTTCCCTCGAACCTTCCCTACGCGTCCATAGTAACGCCTCGCGGACATACAAAGCTTCTACGGGTCTCTCACTCCCGGGAATTCACAGCATCTCCATCCCACCACATGACCGTCACTGTCCCTGCAAATCATCCCCCACTTCCCCCCCCCCCCCCCCCCCCCCCCCCCCACTGTGGCACCGTCTACATTCACCTTTAGCAGTGTACCATCCGGTCGGGCCCATTTTTTCCGTCCCTCCGTCCTTCTCTCATTGCTGGACAAGCCTATGGTATTGGCTTCCGTCCACGAGAGTAGCATGGATGTTGCCGCCCTGTAAATTGCTTCACTTGATAAGGTCTTATCCTTCCATACTTTCGAGTTGCGAGCTCTCCATAATTCCCAACACATAACCCCTATTAATTCTGCTTCCTCCCTGCTGCACCCAGCCAAACACGCCCTTAAAACTCCCTTTACCGAACCACCGTCTCCCAGACGAACATTTGGCACCCTGCTCCATACCTCTAATGCTTTGGGATAGCTAAATATGACATGGGCGCAGGTTTCCGCCTCCCCACAGTGTAAACAGTTCTCTTGTACTGGTACCCTTTTTCCCTTAGTTTGGTAGCTACAGGTAATAAGTCTGAGGCCCCGCGCCAAAGGAAATGACTGACCTTTGGTTGAACTCGCAATCTCCATAAATCCTTCCAGATGCTATCTTCTTCTGACTGCTCCTCGTTTCTGCCTTCTGCCTGGAGTTCTCTATACGCCTTACAAACTGAGTATTGCCCATCCCTGTTTTTACACCAATACCAGGCGTCTTTTACCGGGAAAACGCTCAAAGGTACTCCTAGTATTGCCTCGGCATCATCCTCCGAGAAGGACTCACGTATCAGTTCAGCATTCCATTCGGTCACTCCCGGTCGGAGTAACCTACACACTCTCCATCCCTACATTCTCCTCGGAATCTCTACCAACAAACCCGACTCCGAGGCTATCCACGGCTCCTTCAACCACATATCCTCCCCATCTCCAATGCTCGCCTCATCCCCTTCTTTAATAGGTCCTGCGCCTTAACAATACTCCTCCATATAGGGCTCGCCCCTGCCTGGGCGCCAGCTTGCAGGAAATCACATAAATGATAGTATTTTGCTTTCAGCAGACGAGCAACTAGGCTCTCCGGGTTCTGAATCAACCTCCATCCCTTCTTCCCCAGGAGAGCCACGTTAAATTCGCCTAGGTGCTTAAAGCTCAATCCACCCTTCATTTTATGATCACAAAGCTTCGGCCAGCTTCGCCATCTAATCCCTGCCCCTGCGTTGCTGTTTTGTCTCCACCAGTACCGTTTCATCTCTATTTCTATTTCATGTATAAGTTTTTGGGGTAACTCATACACAGTCATCGTATACGTCGGTGAAGCCTGTATGACTGACTTCAAAAGTATCTCTTTACCTGCTTTGCTCAGTAGTAGTTCATCCCAATTGCTCAACCTCTTCTGAACTCTTTCCTTAATGTGCTTGAATGCCCGGTATTTGCTCCGTCCTACAATTGCCGGCACCCGCTAGTATGTTCCCACGTCCTCCACGACCGGCATCCCAAGCACTTCCCCAATTGCTTCTCTCACCTGCATGTTCGTATTCGGGCTAAAGAAGATGGATGATTTCTGCACATTTACTTTCTGACCCGACGCTCTCTCATATTGTCCAAGCAGGTCTTCCAGCTGACTGCCTCCTCCACCGTCGCTCTTCTGAACATAAAGCTATCATCTGCAAAGAATAAATGCGTAATGGAGGGGGCACCGCGCACCACCCTGTGTCCCTGTATCCTACTTTGAGTCTCGTTGTGACTAATTAACCTCGAGAGACCTTCAGCACACGTAATAAATAGATAAGGGGACAGGGGGTCCCCTTGTCTAATTCCCCTCTTTGGGGTAATCGGTCCTATTCTCCTCCCTTCCGCTGTTACCCATAGTTTTGGTGTTCTTACACATTCCATTACTAATCGTACCCAAGTCTCTCCTAACCCCATTTGCTTGAGCACCTTCTTCAAAAAATTCCAGTCCACCCTGTCATACGCGTTTTTCATATCTACCTTCATTGCCATTAATCCTTGTCTACCCTGTCTTTTGTTTCTCTGCGCACGTAACGCTTCTCCTAAATGATTATGTTGGCTGTAATCAACCGCCCCTATAAGCAAGCACTCTGAGATTCAGAGATTATGTCCTGCATGCACCCCTTCATTGTCTGAACCATCACCTTTGTAATAACCTTATAGCACACATTACACAACGCTATTGATCTAAACTCCTCCATTATGTCCGACCTCTGTGTTTTCGGGATCAGTACAATGTTCGTATCATTAATGCCCTGCGAGAGCTTTCCCCACTCAAAAAAATCCCGGACCAGCTGATATATTTGCTCCCCCACCTCTGGCCAGTAGCGCTGGTAGAAGCCCGGGTTGAAGCCGTCACGCTCTGGTGCTTTCATCGGCAACATGTTGAACATAGCCTTTCTCACCTCCTCCCTATCAACCGGTTTTAAAAGGGCCACGTTCTGTTCAGGCGTAATGGACACAGGTATTAGTTCACTAACCTCGTCCTGATCTTGGTGTTCCGTAGTAAAGAGCTCCTCAAAATATTCTTGTATGACGTCCTCCAAACCCGAACTCCACTCCCTTATCGCCCCGTTTTTATCTTTTAACTTCTGTATTCGGTTCATACATCTCCTCCTAGAGTATTTGGCATGAAAATACCTGGTATTTCTATCTCTGTTTTTATACCAGTGTTGTTTCGCTCGTTGCCTCCACTGATCGTTCTTTTGCATCAGGAGACCTGTAAGTTTTCTGCGCAGCTCGCATACCATTTCTCCACTTTCTCTATCCCAGTTCCCTCTCAAGCGATCCATTTCACTTCTGCAGACTCTGATTTGCCTGCTCAAAGGTTCGGTTTCTACGCTTGCCCATTTTCCCAAGTCTTCTGCCACCCCTGCCAGCGTATCACCGAGTGGCAACCCACTCCCCTTACTCCAAGCTCCACGTATTAGTTTATCACACCTCTCACTCCTGTACCAAGATTCCTCAAACCTGAATACTCTCGGTCTCCTCTCCATCACATCGTGAGCACCCATAACCAGTATTGGTACGTGATCCGATGGTAATAGCCCTCCGTTTAATACCCTGGTTTTTGGATATATTCTGGTATGGGCCAATCTGGTCTGGGCCTTTAGGAATGTCTTGGTTGGGCCTGCCTGGTCTGGGCCTGACTGGTCTGAACATGCCTGTTCTAGGCCCGGTCTGGGTCTGCCCTTCGTTTCTCACCTGTTTCTCGGCGGACTTTGGGCTTGTTCTTGGTAGAAATACCATTCCTCCTCGTTTCCCTTCTCGGTGTTGTCCGATTTAGGTGTTGGAGGACTGAGTATGGGCTCCTTTGTCTGATCCGACCCTCTCGGACGTAAGGGTGGACCATCTGGTCGTGGGACGTGCTTCTTCCCGGGTGGGGGATCGTTGCGGAGTTGTTCTTCCTGCTTTTGGTGGTTCGTCTGCTTGCCAGGTGATTTGCTCAAGATCCGGTCGTGGGACGCGCTTCTTCAGCCTCCTGGGTGAGGATCTTTGTTGGTCTAGCGTTTCATCGTGGTACTTATACTGGTATATTCCTCAATGCAGCTTAAGTTTTTGTAACCCCGTTTTGCCCCTTTATCGTTTTCGAGTTTTTATGCATCTGCTTCCTTCCACATTTGTGGTTAGGTCTCGCCGGTTTAAGGTGTTGGCCGCCGGTGAGGTTTTAGGCCTTCGTGCCTTTCAGTTGTTTCATACTCATTTCTCTTTAGGGGTTTATGTTCTCTAGTGGGTTTACCCATCGGACTGTCTTTATCGCTTGCGGTCTTGACCATCGATGTGTTAGTGCTCATCCTCCAGTCTGTGTGACTGGTGGATGATTCTAATGAGACAGGGTGCTTTACTTGCTTAGGCTGTTTTTTGGTTCTAGTATCACTTGTGCTTAATGGTTGGCAAATCAGGGTTAAAGACCTTTCCCCCCTTTTTTTAAGCGCTTTACGGTTGTAAAATCCGGGTGTTTGGACCTTTTTTATTTTTTCTGTTGTTAGCTCCTGGGTCTGCGTACCCTTGCTTTACTTCTGGGTCTGCGTGCTCATTCTTAGATTTTGGGTCTGCGTACCCTTGCATTACTTCTGGGTCTGCATACCATTCTTAGCTTCGGGGTCTGCGTGCCCTTTCTTTGCTTTTGGGTCTGCATGCCCTTTCTCTTGCTGGTGCCCTTACTTAGCTTTCGAGTCTGTGTACCCTTGGTTTACTTCTGGGTTTGCGTGCCCTCTCTTTCCTTCGGAGTCTGTGTACCCTTACTTTGCCTTTGGGTCTGCATACCCTGCTTGTCTATGGTTGGTCTTCCCCGTTGTGGGACTGTTGGGTCGGTGTACACTTTCTTTGACTCTGGGTCTGTGTACCCTTACTTTGGTCCTTTGCAAGCTTTAGGAAGTTTGCGTTTTTTTGTGTAATCTTTTCTTCCTCATAAGAGGTTAATTTAAATATGTTTTTGGCGATAAAAAAGAAGTCTTGAGTTTGATATATTCCGGAGAAAAAATTGTATTTTTTTTGTTGAGAAGAAATCAAATAGAAATCACCTCTTAACGTAAAAACTATGTGAACCAATCCAAGCCATCCAATTTAAGAATGGATGGATGAGATGCAATTGAGTTGTTGACTGAAAAAAAAAACATCATTTTTTTGGTAAGTTGTAGGTGCTTTTTGGTAAACCTATCATATTATATTTTGGGTAAACTACAAATACATAACCCAAACTTGTAGCGTTTAACTGATACATACCCTAAAGTTTTTTTTTAACTGATACATACTCAGATGTTTAGTTTTTTAACAGATAGCCCAAGCAGACAGATAAAATGACGAAAATGAACTGAAGTGATTTTTTTAATAATTTTTTAAAAATAAAACTGAAGTGATTTAATAAGTAATATATATACCTAACAAAAGTGATTTTTTACATATTTATTAAAGTAATTACTGAAATATAGTTGAGGGCATTTTCGTCATTTTACCTGTCTACTTGGGCTATCTGTTAAAAAACTAAACATCTGAGTATGTATCAGTTAAAAAAAACTTTAGGTTATGTATCAGTTAAACGCTACAAGTTTGGGGTAGGTATTTGTAGTTTACCCTTGTATTTTTTTTACCAATTCACAAATTTAATTTATCTGCTTCGTTTGAAATCCGATTGGCTTCAAACTTGCGCCAATATTTTTGTTTTTTCAAGGGCTTCCTATCAAGATCAGTCATGAATATATTTTGAAGCACGAAATTTTTTTTTATTTTGGGGCTGATTTAAAAATGTTTATACCTGGGTAATTTTTATCAACGTTTTACACTGGTTTTATCAACACTGGACACTAGGTTTAATTTTTCAAAACTAAACATGATTTAATTTTTCCCACTTCGTTTGAGCTCCGATTGGCCTCAAACTTGCTTCAATATCTTTTTTTTTCAAGGGCTTTCTAACAATATCAGTAGTGAATATGTTTTAAAGAAAGAAAAAATAAATTATTTCGGAGATGATTTGAAAAGAAATTATATTTGGAAATTTTTTATCAACACTTTACACTGGTGTTATCAATACTATACTCTGGTTTTATCAACTCTGAACACTAATTTGATCACCTCATTTTCCAAAACTGAACATGATTTTTATCACCTCATCACATGTTTTTTTATGAACACTAAGCACTAGTTTTATCAACACTAAACACTATGTTTATCACTAAATTACATGTGTTTTATCACCACATCACATGTTTTTTTATCAACACTAAACTCTAGTTTATCACACTTATTTTCAAATTTGTACACGTTTTTTATCACATCATTAATTGTTTTTTATCACCTCAGTACATGTTTTTTTAACAACATTTAGCACTAGTTAGATACCCCGATATAAAATATTTATTAGTGAATATTTATCAACATTGAACATTATTTTAATCATCCCGATATAAAATTTTATTTTCGTGCTTCAAAATATATTCATGGCTCATCTTGATTTAAAGGCCTTGGAAAAAGAAAAATATCGGTGCAACTTTGAAGCTAATCGGAGTTGAAACGAGGCGGAAATAATTAAATGGACACTTGTCCACATGGCACCATGCTATTACAATTATGCCCTTTCTTGTGTGAGAAAGGAAGAAATTGACGTGAGTTTGTGGTGGGATTGGGGTGATGATGTGGCATTATGGTGAATGTTGGATCTTAAGGGTGTATTGTTAGGATTGGTTCACACATTTTTTAGGATAAGAGGAGTTTCTATTAGATTTCTCCTCTTTTTTGTTTGACTAAAAAGTGCAAATTTCATTAATAGTAAAACATAATAGATGTATACATCAAGGAACATATTTTTTGACCACTAAAATAAAACAGACATAAAATAACTTTCTTAACAATATAACAGTCACAGATGGTGTTGAAAACATAAATGAAACCTATTTGAACATATTTCGAGATATCATTAAGGCCGCCATAAAGACATGAAGGAATGGTATGGGGTAAGAAAGTGGCACTAGAAGTCCTAGTCCAATCCATGGAACAGAACTGCATCAATAATACGACCCTCCAAGGCCGGTCCCTAAGGCGCCAAGTGTCTAACATTCCTCTTGGCTAGTTGGCTTACCAGCCCTCACCTGATCGTCCTTAGGTGCATCTACAACAATCCGCTTGACTCTTCCAGTAGAAGAAGCTCCAATATCTTCAAGCCCAACAGTAATAGGCATAGGCACTTCCATGTCCCTAGAAATGGGCGTTTGAACTTCAAGAACCCGGCTACCAAGTTCTTCCACCCCGGGTCCAGTACCACGGGTCCCCGAGCCCCTGTATCATTAGATACAATGCTCAGGAAACCCCCGGGGTCCTCTCAAGAGACGGGGTGCCTTTAGATATGGTGCTAGGAGAAAGTTTCCCAAAACCAAGAGGTACCGCCAACTTCGGCTCCTCCCAATCTGTGGCATATGACTTACCCTGTTTGCCCTTCTGATACTCCAACATAAAGGGCTAAAACTTCAGGTCGTCCCGAGCCTCCAGCTTGTAGTCATGCACAACACGACCCATCCGCCCACAATAGTAGTAGAAGATCGACAACTTGGAGTAGGTGAGTTCAACCCTAACAGGATCCGGGAAGTCTGTAAACCGCAACACCAGTCCCCGCCGAAGTGGGCGATTGACGAGGTGCCAATATTGTATCCTTACCGTACCTCCCCAGCATATCCAAAGTATATCCAATTGTGTGCCCCGTCGCTTGAGTACGGACCAAGGGGGGGCGGGTACTGAGCATAAGTAATGAGGTCGCCCATTAGCAGGGGACGTCCATCAAAACACCAGGGTTCGTTGTCCCTAACCCAAGACCTAGCCTCCGTCGTCCGAAATTAGAACCCTAAAAAACCCGAGCCTAGTTCCTTGACGACAAAGCCATCCACCGCTTTACCCCAAGCGGTGGTGATGACTCGTAGGAACGTCTCCTTCCTTTGTGCCCTATCCGACCAGAGGCGCCTGGCCATTCCCCACTACTATTGAGAGATAATCATCGAGTTAATCGGAGAGTAGGGAACCACAACCTCGAATTCCTTGTCATCCTCGATGGAGCAATAGGAGACCTCGTTTTGAAGAGCCACCAGTGAGGCCTATAGGTCCAGATCATCTGCGGCAGGAGGAGACAGTTGATCTTCCGACGACAGTGTTGGTCAAACCCTTACCATGCCTTGTAGAACAGTCAGACAGGCCGAGATCAGAAGAACCTTGTCCCAATTAGGAAGACGGCTCCCTAGACCCAGTTCTTTAACCGCCGTTCGAGGGAAGTCTTGTAGCAGCGTTTTCCAAGGATCGACCCTGATCTCGTTCTCCATCTGAGCTTTTCCTTTGGCGGAATCACGACGGAGCGAAGACAAGTAAATAATGATGGATACACGGGGGCGATTGGTTGAGGAGTCGCACTCGGCGCGATCAAGGAATCCCTAGGCGATGATGCATAGCGTGATATCAGAGCCACCGCCATAGGTTTCAATGTTCGTCCTCAATGCGGCTTTGTTGGTAGCAGCGATGGAGAACTTCCAACGGAGAACGGGATAGGTACCAAGGACAAAGGAGGCGGAGGGGGAATAGGGACCAGTAGGAGGGAGGTTCGGTTATCACCGATGATTCGAGAATGGTGGGAGCACCGGGCATCACCAACGAGGGGAGAGTGGTACGTTTGGGTTTCCTTTTTCTGCGGGGATTTGAAGCCGATGGATTCCCTATAGCCACGCCCGCCAAGGACAAAGGCTGCTTGGGAGAAGACAGACGCAGGCCGGCTGGAGCAGCATCAGTGATACTCGTGTCGACAATCGTAGGGGAGTCATAAGCCATAGACGCAGAGGCGGCAGGCTAGGGTTTAGCCTCAAGTTAGGAGAGAGTTGGGGTTTTTTTTGTGAATTTTTTTTTACTTTATATAAGTTTATATGTATTTTTTAAAATTTGTTAATGTATAATATATTTTATTTTATAACGGTCTTTATTCTCATGTATCTAGTAATTGTGCTCTCTCGACTCTTAGTGACCCTAATCTCCCTATCATTGTAGCATTCCTCCCTTCAACCTTCCCCCACCAACAGCGTCACGGCCTCCAGCCAAAGACGTCGCCGGTGGCGAGCTTCTCTTCCCCTTTCCTTTCTCTTCCTTCATCCCTTCCACTTCTTGTCCGCCTTCTCTCCACTTTCTTCGTCGCCGTGCTCCTATATTTTCGATTCACGCCATCGCCTCTTTCTGGGTCGGTGATACTTTTTTTCTCATCGCCTAGGTAGTTGTGACGCTACAAAGCCGGTTATGCTTCTCTTTACAAAACCCTTAGCTGGAGCTATTGTCGCAGATCTGTGGTCATATGCATATCTATGGCCTTTTGTCACTAGAGCTTTGTTTCTCTCCAGCCGTTCTCACCTTCGTCTCTGGCGCCTTGGCCGGGTTCTACAGCGGGACTCTTTCTTCGTCTATTTTGATCGTGGATTGGGGTAGATTTTCGGCTAAGCTTTATCATGGTGTGGGTCGAGATGTACCCTTGGCTATTCTGGTTTATCGGATTCTACTTTGGTCTCGGTGGTTTGAGTTTGAAGATGCCCTTCCGTGTGAAGGTCAGACAACGTGACCTTCCGGCTTGGGTAGTCTTCGTTCGGTTGAAAGCTTTGGTCTCAATGGTGTCATGTTCGAGTTTTGCTGGTTAGTAGGTCTCTTGTTTCTCTCTGGACATCCACTACCTCGACTCTGGGGCACCTGGTGTGGATCTATAGTAGGAAGTTTTTCTCGATCTTTAAGGTTGTAGATCGGGGTGAATCTTCATAAACGTTGCTTCGTCATCAGATTTATTGCCTCTATCGGATGGGTCTTTAGGATCCGACTGTACTGTTCATCGGCGGTCTTGGCGACTCAATTTCATAATTGGGTGGGACGCGCTTCTCTAATTTATGTTTGTAGATCGTGGGTTTCGATCGGGTCGCACCTCTTTTGAGTGGCTTGGGTGTTGGCCTAAGCCCGGGTCACCAGTTTCCAGATACATTGCAGGGTTAATTTTTGGTGATTGTGTGTTACTCTGGTGTGGCATTGTTTGTTCCTGTTTGTTCTGAAAGAAAGTTTCCTGGTCTCGCGGAGTTTCAGCACGCCGACAGTACAAGACAGGGTCTTTGGTAAGGCCCTCTTTCTTTGCCTTATTTCGTACATGTTCAAAGCTTTCCATTCATCCCTAATCTACATTTTGTTCTATTTCACTGTTTCCCTATCTTGCGTTGGCGTGGGGCTCATCGGTCGTCGTGTAGGCCCCCGACGGGTAGTTTTGGTCTTTGACCTATTTTGAAATCGTCTGGATTTAGTTTTTTTAGGTTTAAGTGTTTCGGTGATTTTTAGCACCGGATTAACTTCGTTGTTCTGTAATGTTGACTGTCAGCGTGTCTGTGTCTATTTTACTCGCTAGTAAATGGTACTGATGAAATAGATTGCTTTTTACTTTTTCATTTAAGGCTAGGTGTTGTTGTCCACAGAATATTTGGGCTTCAAGTTAGACAAATCCGGGGTTTTTAGATCTTAGTTTTTTTGGAGCTTCTAGTAGGTTAATCTGGGTTATTAGACCTCGACTGTTTATTGATCTTCTGGGTAGTTATTCTTAGGGTTTAGTTGATGTTCGGTTATCGCTGCCCTTGTGGGGTTCTGTTTGCTTTTAGTCGTTATATCTAGTATTAAGACCATTTTTTCGGTTTCCTCCTCTTGTTGGGATTGTTCTGAGGATGTGCTTTATTACCAGTGCTCTCGTTTGTATTGAGGGTTGATTCGCCAGTTTCTTGTCCTCTCCATTCACTTCAAGGGATTGGATGTTTTTAATAAAAATTGCTGATAAAAAAATATATATTGTATTTTATAAAGTCGTTCTACCGAATCTGGAATATGTTACTTTGCATTCTAAATATCGTAATGTATATCAGTAAGTCAATATATAATATATGGTACACTGATTCCTCTAAAAAAGATTAAATTTGTATTTGATATACTCATACAACTTTTTTATTTATTAGAAAGTCGGACGGGCTAAGACATAAGGCTTAATGATTCTCACTAAAAAATAACCAAATCCATTTTAATAACCATATCAATGTCTCACAAAGTATTTCAAATGTCGAGCTAATGCCGTAAAATAGAATCGATAGTTCTCTCTCCAAACCTTGGGAAAGCTCTCCGCTGCGGCACCTAAAAGCCATGGCCTATGTCATGGGTCTACTTCTCTCGTCTACACATCCTCTCCCTCGCACCTTCCCTATGGATCATCTGAAGGTTTTTCTACTAGGGTTTCTTTTGAGCTACCTCTAGCCACCACGACGTTGACCTTTTCCCGCCACCAACGAAGCGTCTCCCGACCTGTTTCGATCCCCCCTCTACAACTCCGGGGGTTTTAGCCTCAAAGACCGTCGTTCTTGATGCTACCGCCGCCGTCTTTGAAGCCGTTGTCGTCTCAGATGACATTGTTGCCTCTGATTCCGCAGCCGACACGCCCTTCTCCCTGACCTCCACCGCTGCAATCGCCTCGACCCCTTTCACGATTATGGATATGGCTAATCGAGCGAGTTACTTGAGCTTTTCTTTGCAGGTTCAATGCCTAGGGAACAAAGAATCGTGGATTTTTTCAGGGAGGAAACCCCGATTCATGTATTCCCTCCCACTCTTGTTGTTGAAGTCCATGGCAAATTTTCAGAGAAAGAAATCTAGTATCACCTTTTCAACCCCCATCTTCCATCCTTGCCTATACGGCATCCCAACTCAGTGTTAGCTGTTCCATCCAATACCATCAGTGACGGTTATAGTATGAAAAGAACTGCAACACCTTTGTGTTATTTGTCTTTTCTTCGTAGTCAAGGATTTATCCCCGATACACTCGGATGTATTTGAAGTTTAAATTATTGAACTGCACCTTTCGTCAAATCTCCTCTTTTAAAAAACTGCCCAACCGGCCCATAATTATAATCCGGAATGCACCCTCAAAATGAACACCCAAATATGAATACATTGAGAACTAGGAGGATCCCAAGATATAGAAATCCCTCTTGAAAAAGCCTCACATAACCCCTCCCAATACCCTAATCTTCCATGAGGCAAGAACCAATTGAAACAAGTATTTAGGAATGGATGGTTATGATCCAAATTAGGGATGTACAAAACACCCGTGGATCAGCATCCGCCCGTAATTTCTCCCGACCCGCATATCGATTATGACCAACCCGTCGGATTTCGGATCGGATATGGGTAAAAATTAACCAAGTCCGTATATTATCGGATATATATTGTTGTGAATCTAGGCGAACAGCGGATTATCCGATCCGCCCGAAATATATTATATAATACACTTATTGAATCTCAACCGTTAATCTTATTGTATTTTGAAATGTGTGTGTATGATTTATACATGTTGAAACTCTCATACCATACCTTTTAACCTTATCTCTTAGACTCCAAACATATTCTCTCTTAAAATCTGACTACAACTTTATCACTCCAAGAATACAGCCTCACTTCTCTCATTTCCTCTATCAGAAACTCATATTTGGGATTCAACCCAGAGCCAGCCCTGATGCCAAGCAGCCCATGCCATGGCTTGGGACTCAAGAAAAATTTTAAAGCCCAAAATACAAAAACGGCCCAAACCAAACACACTCCTATTCCAATTCCAAACGCTGAAACGCGTCTCTTTCTCTTCCAAATCCCAATTCCCTCATAATACACAATCGGTATTCAGGAATCAATATTCATTCAACTTCCTCCCGCGCCGACCTTCCTCACCGGACCTCCTTCGCCGGACCTCCCTCGCCGAACGCACACACAGACACAGGTATATATATGTTTCTATTTTCTCTAATTTCCAACACTAATAGTGATTACTGATTAGTAATCAAGGTTCTGTTCTATATATGCATATATATAGATTATAGAGTACTGATCTATAGATATAGTGATATTAAGGGGCTCAAAAAATCGAGATTAAGGGGCTCAAAAAAGTGAGTCGTTTGGGGCTCCAAATTCTCATGGCCGGCCCTGGTTCAACCTTATCTCCCAAAAACCTCTCCTCTCTCGTAAACTTATACTCTCTAAAATTTCACTTACCTACTCAAATCAAAACTAATTCTCTGATGACGTCCCCTCTATCCTTACTCGACAATCACTCTCTCGAACCGTAATATATTTACCGGCGACCACCACTCTCTCCTCCTCCCTCTCACCATACCTCTCTCGTTTTCCCTCACCCATGAAATGAAACTGTTGCCTCTCACCACGCTGGATCGTCTTACTTCTCCCCCCTGTAAGAAAATATATGCTACTAAGCCGAAATCTCTATGGAATGTTAAAAGAAAACCTACCTGATGAACATATGTATTTGTACTTAAAAAGAAACACCACCAAAGACATCATTTAGATTTCGAATGCATTTTTTGTTTTTTTTTTTGTGTTTTCGGAAATCCGCGGATTTAGACCCGATCCGCCTGCAACCTTATTGATCTGATGGAATTCAAACCAGAGATCCGATGGGCGGGTTTGAGACGGGATAAATCTGATCCGTAGAGTTTCGGGCGAATTCATTAATGTGCGGGTCGGGCCGGATAACCGCCCATGCACACCTTTTCAACCCTCGTCTTCCTTTCTTGCCTATACGGCATCCCAGCTCAGTGATAGCTAGTCCATCTAATACCGTCAAGGACGATTATATTATGAAAAGAACTGCAACACCGTTGTTTTATTTGTCTGTTCTTCGTAAGCAGAGATTTATCCATGATACACTCGAATGTATTTAAATTATTGAATTGCACCTTTTGGCAAATCTCCTCTTTTAATACACTGCCAAACCATCCCCTAGTCACAATCCGGAATGCACCCTCAAAATGAACACCCAAATATGATTACATTGAGAACTAGGAGGATCCCTCGAGATAGAGTTCCCTCTCGAAAAAGCCTCACATAACCTCTTCCAATACCCTAATCTTCCATGAGGCAAGAACTAGTTGAAACAAGTATTCTAGAATGGATGGTTATGATCCAAACACTACAATCAAGGTGAGGATTGATGAGGTAGTTTGGGCCCAGCAGCCTATGGACTCGAGATTGAGGATTGATGAGATTGTATGGGTTTGGTAGCTTATGGACTCAAGACTTGACTTTTTTTTGATATATGATGATTTTGTTTTATTAATCTTTTTACCCCAAGACAGGGAAAAAAGATGGGACCACAAAAAGCTATCCTGAAATGACCTTCAAAAGAGACTCTACCACAAACGGTGAGAGAATCTTGCTAAGAAAAACGCAGAAAGGGAACAAAAGCTAAATAAAAAGAAATACTAGTCGATAGAAGGTGGAACATTGTCTTTAACTCTATCTGCAACATAGTCTATGTAGGAACAAAGTGTCTCCAAGCTTCATTTTTATGCTGAGCCTCGAGCTTCTGAGTTTCTTTCATACAAAGTGAACGAGTCGACACTCGGAAAGGTTGATGGGGTTTCTTTTTTCTTTTCCCTTTAACCTTCTATATTTTTTCTGGCGACCATACTTGAAAGCCTAAATCAAAACTTGACAACGGGTTATGGGAGGAAGACGATAAAACCCGAGAGTCTGATTTGGGGGAAAATTCTTCACCAAATCAGAACACGATGCAAGAGGGCGAACAAATGTTGAATGAGTGAGCCCAGTTCGCACGTGGCTTAGCGCATGCCTAATAACAATTGACCCAACATCAGAAGACTCCAAAGGGCCTGTTAAAGGGTTGTGGGCTTGAGTTACTAACCCAACACCCAATTGATTCAAGCCCACTGATGCGCGATCCTCACAAGAAGGATCGATCAATTCTGCAGTATAGATCGCGCGAGGAGGATTTGGTGCGCGATCCTCGCAAGTAGGCTCGACCAAATCTGCAGCGCCAATCTCGCGAGGAGGAGAGGAAATCACGGGAACTGCATCTAAATCACGAATCAAATCAAATTGGTTTGAAATTTTAATTGTTTCCGAAATCACCTCGCGTCGTTGACTGACGGGCTTCACTTCTGGTGAAGCTGTTGTCGAAGCCGGAGTGTAGTTTGCCGGGATTGGCTGCAGATGTGACGGTTCCAAATCATCGACGTCGGCCTGAGAATCTGGCAGATTTGGGTTGATCTACCGATTGAGGTTGTCAAAAATTGTCTGCAAAGGGACTGAACCTTCGTTCTTCTCCGTTGTGATGTTTTTTTTTCATAGCTCCTTGAACGTTTTTAGCACCGGACATCGAGAATTTTCAGACCGGGCAAGGGAAACAATTAGCTTATGGTCATTGTAAGTGAATTCGTTGAAAGTATCAATCACCTTCGAGGCAGCCTCCTTCGATCTGAATTTGACGAACCCGAAGAGAAATCCTCTTTTGTTTCGCCTCTTACGAACGATGGCGGAAACTATCTCGCCGCAAGTCTCCATCGAATTCCCTACCCACTCCACGGTTGTACCAGCCGGGAGATTGCAAACATATACCTCTGTCCCCTGAGTCGATGCTTTCTTCACCGACTTCTTTGCCGGAACGAAGCCCTCAAAGTTTTGCACCCCGGATCTCCCATCAACCAGTCCAGCTTGCGCTTGAAAAACAACTGAAGCCTCTGGTATTGGATCACCGGAGCCAGTCGCCCTCGTTTGTGTCGTGGTCGGGACATGAACCCACCTCGCCTTGGCTGCAGTTGGTTTCGTTGAGACACCAACTCGGCTTGCCTTGGTTGTGGCCGAACGAGAAACAGGGCCAGAGCTATCTTTTGCATCCTTTGATGTTTGATTGGATCGAGAAACGATGTTGCAGTAAACATCGTAGCTTTTTAGCAGATCCGAACAAAAGGATGAAAAGGGGGCTGGTTTCATGATTAGCTCCAACGACTCCACACAAGTTCTTGATCAAGTCGCCTTCAGCTTCTTCCGCTAGCTAATCAAGAGTTAAAACCCAATAGAATCCTCCATTATTGACGCTTAAAAATTAAACTAGATTTTTGATATGAGTCAAGACTTGGATGTTAGGCCAGAACAATAAGATGGGTCTTAAAAGAAGGATGACCGGTGGGTTTGGTGAACAATCGGTTTGTGTTTAGTAAACCGGTCACTGACGATTAGGTTTCTCGCTCTTGTCTTTTGTCGTCGGCCTTTCGTTATAAACCTCCGGTTTGATTTCTCCGATGCAGATGGTGGTCGGTTTCCGGTAGTGTGCGTTATTATGCCCACCCGTGGTTTTGAGGATCCGAACCCATATGGCCCCTAGTGCATTTCCCATTAACCGAACCGTTTACTCCGAAGACAAATTTGCCTAGGTGTCAAGGACCTAAATCACATTTCTAGCCGATTAAGTATCACTTTCTTTGGAATCATCCTTATTTCAATCTTTGGATCACCCGTTGTCTTTGGTTAAATGTCCACCTACTTTTTCCATAACACTGTTCTGGCCCGAATTGAAAAAAAATACAAACTAGACTTGAACTCCTTCAATCGGTGAATATGTGTGGCTATGATTGATATGGCTTGCTCTATTTATCCTCTCAACCAATGAGCTTTATGAGTTGGCATACTAAAAAGTTTAATGTTCAATATGTATCGAATTAATCAGTTTTATGCAAAATCACTTTCGTCTGTCAAGATCCTCCGTCTAAAAAAACCCTATCCTCTATGGACTCTTCTTCTCTAGTCACTGTCTTCGTCGATAGGTGTGTCTCTAATGGCCATGTCCCGTCGCCGTTTACCCAGGTGCAGCCTTCGGTACTTGTACCGCTAACTCGTCCCTCCTCGGACGTTGTGTCCCCCCCCCCCCCCCCCCACGATAAGGAGATGTCGAAAGCCCATCCAACAGGCCAAAACGTCCTCTACTCTCTCTCTCATCCCTCTTCCATCCCCTCCGGCCACGAAGGAGGGTACCTTCTCCCTTGGTCAAGTAATCCCTGTGATCAAACCCCATCGGGGTCGGCCTAGTAAACCCCTAGGGCTTGCGCCTTTCGCAAGCAAGCCTAGGGCTCCGCCCATCAACCCTACAACTGATCTAGTGGACGCAATGGCTAGGGTTCATCCCTTCCCACCAGAGGTAGTGTCGGCTAAGGTTTCGGCCCATAAGGTTCCACCTGTTTTCTATCCCATGGCTTTACCTTCTCCTGTTGCGGCGGCCTCAACGGACACAGAATCGATTCAACTTCCCTCCTCTCCACGCTATCGAGACCCTATTCGAGGGAAGGCTCCAATGGAGGAACCGGGACGGACGGTACTACGAGACCTTTGTGGGGGAGGGCTTACTCCGAACTATGACCGTATTTCCATTATCACTAGTGCACTGGATCTGTCTCCGGGAGTTGTTCGGCGTCGACGGGTCTTCAAATCCAGAGACACCGGTTTCACCTCAGAGCCTCCACCAGCGGGGCCAACATTGGAGGTTACCCTCAACAACCTTCGGGATGGCTTCTCGTCATGCTCGCTAGAAGAAGAGGTGGAGGTGGAAGTCGTGATGCCGAGTGCATCGTTGAGCCCCTCATTGTTGGCTCGCCAACAATTTGCTATGTTGGGCAAATTGTGGCCGTCCAAACCACCTCGGAAGGAAGTGTTGATCCGATTCATCACCAGGACATGGGGCAAGGCCGCGGAAGGACTTGTCATCAAGGACATTGGACAAGGGGTGTTCGGTTTCTACTTCTAGTCGGAAGAGGCGCGTATGTGGGTCCGCAGGAACGAACCTTGGTGCTTTGACGGAAAACCTCTCCTGCTCGGGGACTTAGACCCGATGTCTAAGGAGCCTCCGGCTTTGGACTGGCTTCAACCCTGGGCCCATGCTCACGGTCTTCCCCCTTGGTGAGAACCAAGACAATGGGGGAGACGATCGGCTTAGTGTTGGGGCTAAGTGTCGAGGTTCCGTGTGACAAGTGGGGAACATAATGGGGAGGGCCCGTTCGAGTTCGGTTCTGTCACACGATGGAGCGTCCCTTGCGTCGCCATCTCCTGCTCCGCTGTCTGAAATTTCCCAGCCCAATTTGGGTATCTCTCACATACTCTAAGCTACCTGAATTATGTTTTAACTGTGGGATGATTGGACATCACCTTAAGGAGTGTCCGCGGGAAGTGGTGGGAACCCCGCGATTTGACTCCTCCATGCTGGAGTATCAATGGGATCGAGACAATAAGCTATACGCGACGAATTGGAAACCGGTATCCTCAACTACTGCACCTAAGGACCCATTGTATCGGGAGAGGGTCCCGATAGTATCCCCGACTAATGCACCTAACAGTTGAAGTCCTCAGGGCGCCACTCGAACCCGCTCGGTGGATCCTGTGCCGACGGAAATCCTGGTACGGGATAGCTAGGCCTTTACCTAAGTTTTCTTAAGTGTTAGGTTGTTTTCGGCTTGTGTTGTTACTCGATATTTCTTGAGTTGGTGAGACGTTGCTTGTGATTCTGTGAATTTTCAGGTAAGACAGTTTTGCACCGCGAAGTGTGACATTTGAGCAACTAGCGTGATCTAGTGGAGTACAATTAAGTGAATGTTGCGTTTATTCGGGAACGATTAAAGGGTGCGCAAATTCGACGGAAGAGTTTCATCGATTGACAGCATCGACCTTTTGAATTGTTCGATTATTGGTCATGTAATTCCGAGGTGAGCCCAAAGAAGGGCCTAGCGCGGTTCAACCGCGACGGAGGTGAGTTGGCCCTACGAGTTATCGGACCTTTGAGATTTGGGGCAGAATTGGACCCGTTGTCTATCGCCTTACATTACCAACAAGGCATGGGAACATGCCTAGCGTCTTCCATGTACCTCAGCTACGAAAGTACATGCTAAACTATTCCCACGTTATTGAGTGGACAAACGTCGAGTTAGCTGATGATGTCTCGTATGAGGGACAGTCAGTCAAACCACTGGATATGCAGAAGAATGTCCTACGGGACTAGAACATCCCGCTGGTACGAGTGCAGCGGAAGCAGCTAAGAAGTAAATCGACTTGAGAACGCGGGGATGAAGTCGCATAAAATATTCCCACCTATTCGATCTTTCAGATACTTCAGTTTAAATTTCGAGGACGAAATTCTTTTAAGGGGGGTAGATTGTAAGAACCGCCCCCGATCGATCCCGGTCGAACCGGTGAATTCTAGACAAGTTTGACTTTCGGCCGGAAAAGTAAACCTATGACTCAGGAAGTCATTCGGGACCTTTCCGCGGCCCAAAAAGCTTAGCCACCACCATGGTTAGCTTAGTTGGGCTGTTTCCTTCAGTTTGACTGTAATATTGGTTAGGTCAACTTTCGGTCAAACTTAGACTTTTTATCGGTTATTTTTTCGATATAATCTTGGAATGCTGGAAATTAATTAAGTGAAAGTGACCCCACATGACACTTGGCATGTTTGCCTTGGAGGATGAAAAAGGGGCTTCTATTGACCCTTATACCTTCCCAACTTACCTTGTAAGGGATAAGACCTTAAGGGCCTTTAAGTAAATTGACACAATAGGTCATTTAAAGCAAAGGGAGCACACATTTCAGCTCATTACTTGTTGTTGCAGCCGAAATCCACCCTAGGAAGAGAAGGGAGGAGAGTTCATTTCTTGAGGGAGAAGAAAGAGAGGAAAGCTAGCATTTTCGAGCTTGTTCTTGACCATCTCTTCTCCATTTTCCTTCCATCTTCGCCATCTTCTCATCTTCAAGGTATGGATGCACTTAACTTTCCATTTCATCTACTTTCCAATTTGGATTTTGTGGGTATTTGGCTTGAAGTTGAAGAACTAGCTCTTGTGGCTGGTGTTGGAGAAGAATTAGTGAAGATAGGTTGTTTGGATTGTGTTTTGGTTGAAGTTTTGATGAACCCATTGAGGGTGTTGAGGATTGGAGACTTTTGATGAACATTTTGGAGTTAGAATGACTTGGAAATGGGGTTTTTGGGTTGATTTTCGTGGAATCCGAGTTGGGAAGAAAGGGGAAGGCTCTGGTCAGGTATAGCACGGAACATGACCCGGACCGGCCATGTGCCGGCACGGCAGGCCGCACGGAACGAGCCAGGTACCGGCACGGTGTGCGGCAAGGAAAGGGCATGAGTTTGGCACGGTACCTCACACGGTCCGTGTTAGACTCTGGGCATGTGCGTCGCACGGTCCGTGCTGGTTACCGGGCCGGTCTGTGATACGTTCCGTGCCAGGTTCCGGCACGGCCTGTGACACGGTCCGGGCTGCATTCCGGATCAGATTCGCAGAACCAAAACCCTTCCTTTTGAGTCCATTTTGATTCCTAGATCGTTCCTTTGACCCTGTGTCTATTGTTGAGGACTGGTCTGTATTTTTGGTTGAGGAGCACTCCGTTGGGTTGCTAATTTTAGTATTGTTGTGGTCAAAGACCGTGAGACCGAGCTCGAAAGGAGGAAAGGCCTTGGAACCGAGCTAGAGGGATGAAGACCACTCCGTAACCCGTGTGAAGAAAGGAGGAGAGGTTAATCGAGCTTTACAGCAGAGTATTATTAGAGGAAGACCACAAGGTAGGGAAAGTCCTAACTCCTCGTGCATTTCAATACTAGTATGCCTATTAGTTTAATAAAATCGGAAAGGTCCTGGAATTGCATATAGGATGCGAATAACTAGAATAAATGTCTTTCAATTACTAATAAATGGACGTGCCTAGTAAGCATGTGTAGGATATGAATCACTAGTGTAACTCGCTTTCAATAATTGGAAATTGGTTTACTGGTAGAGAGGCCGTGATGAGCCCTCGGATTAGTTGTGTTGTGTTTGCCTCACATGCTTGGTTGCCTAGTTTGGGTACGCTAAAGATTATAATGCAACTAGATTATTTGAATGTGGAACTTGACTGCTTGATTGCGTATTTGATTGAATGAATACTTGATCGATTGAGTGAATGCTTGAATGATTGAATAATTGAATGGTTGATCGAGTATGACTGGTTATGCCAAAGGGCACGATCAGGTGATCGATTGACTGGTGGAGGGCGTTTGGTAAGTAAGCGGTAAGTGTAAGGTTATATTGCTTCCTGTATTGCGTATGACTGAATTGTGAATTGTTAAACTTGGTTGATCCATGATTGTTTTAGTATGTTATCGTCTCGTGAATCTGTAAGTTGAGTTCTATATCGGTATGACACCCACGTTGCGGGCGGGGTAGTGTCTGTAAGGTACCCACACCAAGGGGAATGCTGGTGTGAGGTAGTACCTAAGCCGATGACTTGGTATCCGGTATGGTACCTACACCGAAGGAAGTACCGGTGGGGGGTAGTATCATAGTCGGTATCTGGTATGGTACCTGCACCGAAGGAAGTGCCGGTGTGGGGTAGTATCATAACTGGTGGATTGGACCATGCAGGGCATTGATTATTGGACCCTGCGGGGCATTTGGATGGTTTACCCTACGGGGATTGGTTACGCGTTGATTCACCCAAGTGTATGGGACCTGCGGGAGCAATACCTTGGTTCCCGATGATCTATGGTCTTTTGGAGATGTTTCCGAGGGTTCCGATGTTATGCGTCCTTATGTGGATGTTTCCGGTACTCTTGACGTTATACGTCTTTGTGACGTCATGCGTCTCCTCTGGACCGAGGGAAAATCTGACATGACACAACGAGTATTGTGGATCGGAAGGTGGTGACTTCATGTCCCCCGGTGTTTTCTAATGAGTTTTAAAGAAATGCATTGATTTCCCCTATTTTCCTATGATTATTGTTGACTCTTTGAAAGTGTTAAACACTTGATTTGCCTCCGTATTTCATCATCTGTTTAGTTTCGTGTCTTATTAAGATTTGAATAAACTTGTGAACTCTTATTTATTAAACTGAAAGGTCGCCTTGGTTATGCATTTTCCCTACTGAGCGTAAGCTCACCCTATTAGTCTTAGTGCCCGTAGTTCAATCCTAAATGTCCAAATATATATATCATCGTTAGCAATAAAATTAAAGCGGCTTTATATTACTTATGTGTTGGAGTAATATATCGATGTGTGCTCTGATCTATGCCCACCATGCGAATAGAACCATAGATCGAGATAGATCACACTCGATGGGTCCCTAGTCAACAAAGCTTCACTAGAAGCGACTAGTATGAAAGATGGCTCTTTATGGCTTACGTTCTGTTACTCATTGGAATGGGATTCCGGAGTCTGATCATAGATATCATGTGGGACATGATATTGGACGACCCGCCCTGAATATGTGCCATAGATTAAGTCATGAACATATTCAGTGTTGTAGCTTGTCATGTATCCTTAGACCAAGGAGTCTTTGTGATCGCTATGTAGTAAACAACTGAGTTTGACCTGAGCCTAACGTTGTCCGTAACAGGGCTTCCATAACGGCCAGGATTGGCTTGGGGACGGGATTTTACGTTGATCTATTGACATGCATAAACCTAAGGGTCACACCGGAGGATGAAACTCATTGACACATTTATGGAGAATGGCCAAAAGGGAGTTGTCTCGGGACATGACCAAAACTGGGTTTTGGGTCATGTGCCCGTAAGTGAATAGGACTTTACGGATCGAGACAAGGCTTGGAGTCTTGGGATTGATCGCGTCGGATAATGTTGGACATTTCCGGTATGGAAGGCATGGAGGCGATAAGCGAATCACGGGACCTCGTAGGAAATGGCCACGGGCCATGTTCCAAGAGGTCCATGAAAGGCCCATGCAACCAAGGCCCATGGAACTAATTAATCAAGTCTTGATTAATTAGTACTAAGTAAGCAAGACAAGGATTAAGGTGTTGGTGATTCACCACCTAACCCAATCTTGTCTTGCCATACTTTGTCCTATTTACACCTTACTTGACACCATACTTGTCCCATGCCTATAGTTGGACAAGTATGGGTTTTGTTATGTTTAAGTCATCTTTTTTCAACATAACAAATACAAGACAAGAATAGGAAACACAACTTCTCTCCCCCTTCCCTTGCAATTTCGGGTTTGGCAAGCTCCCACCTCCAATTTTGTGTTCTTGAGTCCTCAAAGAGAAGAACTACGTGGCTTTGATTCCCATGTGGATACGTAGGCGTCTTGGAGACTCAAGCCAATCATTCGTTACCCGATGTTCTTGTTTTGGTAATATATAGTGCTGAATTTTTCTCTTGTGAATCCATTCTTTGTTAGTTGTTTCATGGTTTAATCGTCTCTTGGTTTTCATTGATTTTCCGCTGCGAGTTGGTTCATCTCCAACCCTACCTCGAGACCCAACAGTGGTATCAGAGCCGTGCTATCTTCGGGATTCACAAGACGGTGTTCAAAGCTTCGGTTTTGCTTGAAAGTTTCGTTTTTGGCATGTTGTTTTGCTAAATTGTTTGATAACATGTTTTAAATTCTTGTTTATGGATTTAATGCATGTAAAATGAATTTTTGAAAATTATTTCAAATCTGGAAATTTTGAAAAAAATTTGATTTTTCGGGTCTCGGGAGCGGGACTCTCGGGGAGCCGAAACCGGGACCGAACGGGGCTCCGTTGGACGGAGCTAGGCCAAGCATGACCATTTGATGGTTGATATGCATGATTAATTCTACGTGTTTTAGAATTGCATGCTTAACTTTATTTACCGAGCATATCACCTCACATGCAAAGATAAAATTGGAATTTTAATCCTTGTGTGTGAACCCTTAGAACCGTCATTACATTGGATGTAGTTGACGGGTTCGAAGGAAGAATTACATTGGATGTAATTTTAGGCATCATTGCATTTGGAATGTAGTTGATGTGCTCATCGCATCTAGGATGTGTCAAAGTTTTAAACACAACCGGACAAGTAAAAACGGGTCATGTCCGATACCTCCCAATTATCAACACCTTACTACCTCCCCGTCCTATGGGTGTCATGCGCATTAGCGGAGCATACATGGGAAAGCGGGGTAGTAGGTTTGGACGACATATGTGGGTGTCGTGCGCATTAGCGGAGAATCTACATAGTGACGAGCCATAGTTGAGAATTGGTGGACCCGACTACGATTCTCAGCCTGAGGTTGAACTAGGGTAACAGATAGGGTAAGTCGTGTACATAAGTACATACCCTAGCCAGGAGTCACATTGGATGTGATTGGATGGAGTCCTACCTACATAGCTCGATTAAGTGGTGAGCATTAGTTCAGCTTAATCGAGTGAATCAAGGATCTTGGTTTCAGATTCTAAAGGTTTAGAATCGATTGTTGGTGTTTAAACTTGATCTTCATAAAATTTATTCAGTTTACTGATTGAATTTTATCTGTTGTAGATCAAATGGCAAATTCAGCGAACATTAATAGTTTGTCATTAAAAACCATTCTTGACAGGGTCAAGCTAAATGGGACAAACTATTTGGACTGGTACAGAATTTTGAGGATAGTCCTCAAGTCTGAACGCAAAGAATATGTCCTTGACAAGGCTGTCTCTAAGACCATATCAGAGTTACATGAAGTGTCATTAATTGCTGAGAAGAATATATCAGGGATCTGGGATCCAAGGATATTCTGATGGTCAACAAGGGAATTGGAAATGGCAAGGGCGGGGCCCATGCGCACTTGGCAGGAAAGATGAGACACATGAGAATGTCTGCTTCTACTGCCAATAGTCTGGTCATTGGAACCGGGATTACAGGAAGTTCACGGCTGATCTGAAGAAGGGCAGTGGGACTGCGCCTTCATCAAATAGCGTGGATGATCTGAAGAAGGGCAGTAGGACTGCGCCTTCATCAGGAAACCTGGATGATCTAAGGAAGGGCTGTGGGACCGTGCCTTCATCCGGTATTAACTCTATAGAGCTACATCTCTCTACTTCCAAAGATTCATGGGTATTAGATACAAGGATTGAATCTCACAGATGCACTTATATATGGTGGCTGAAAGTAGGAGAGGTTTGGCAAGCACGAAGTGGACCTCAGAGTTGTGGCAACTGCTGTAGGATCCATGAGTCTTGCTTTGCCAAGAGGCCTTGTCTTAGTACTGTATAATGTATATTGCATACCTACTTTCAGTAGGAATATTATATTTGTATCCGTGTTTGACAAGGAAGGATATAATGTTAATATTGGAAATGGAGTTTTCAATGTTCTATGCAATGATATGTTTTATACCAGTACTGACTTGGTTGGAGGATTGTACAAATTAGATATGGGTAACAATGCCTCAAGTTCTATATATTCCGTTAATACCAAGAGGTTTTAAATCCAATGATTTAAACCTAACTCTGTTAAGGCACTATCATTTAGGTCGCATAAACAAGAAGCACCTATCAGCACTTCAGAAGTGCGGACTTTCAGGTTCATTCGAATTCCATTCGATCGATAGGTGCAAGGTTTGTTTGATGGGCAAAATGACTAAAGTGCCCTTTTCTCGATCGCGATGAAAGGGCGGGTGAATTATTGGGGCTGATACACTCGAATGTGTGTAGACCAATAAGTTCACTTGCCAGGAGGGGTTTTAACTATTTTATCACATTTACTGATGATTACAGTAAATATGGTTATGTCTATTCGCTGAGACATAAGTCTAAAGCTTTTGATAAATTCAAAAGGTTTAAGACTAAAGTAGAAAACCAGCTCGACAAAGGTATTAAGGCAATTCGATTGGATCGAGGTGGAAAATACTTGACCACAGAGTTATTAGATCATCTAAAAGGGAATGTGATCCTTTTGGAATGGACTCCTCCTGGGACACTGTAGTTGAAAGGTGTAGCCAAACGGAGAAATCGGACATTGTTAGACAATGGTCCGTTCCATGATTAGTTGGACTGATCTCCCAATCTCTTTTAGGGGTTATGCTCTAGAGACGACCGCATTCATAGTGAATCGGGCTTCGACGATGGGTGTGGAAGGGACACCATTTTAAAATGGTACGAGATGATGCCCGCTTTGTCCTTCCTAAAGATTTGTGGTTGTGAGGCTTATGTGAAACATTTGGTTTCGACTAAACTCGAACCAAGATCTGATATATGCACCTTCGTGTGGTGTCCCAAAGCAACAAGGGGATATTACTTCTACAATCCCAGTGAGAACATGGTGTTCGTCGCATGGGGTGGGGTCTTTATGGAAAAGGAGTTTTGTTTCCAAAGACGTCATTGGGAGGACTGTGCATCTCGAAGAAATTCAGGATGGTACAGATCTGTCTAAACCAATTGGCAACCCAGTAGAAAGGAACCAGAGATTGTCGTAGAGTAAGAACCAATTCCTGTTACAATTCCCGAAGGTCCAAGGCGATTTGAAAGGATCAATTTTCCACCTCCAAGATATGGTATCCGGAGGTGACAATGAAGTCATGGTGGATCACGATGATCCAGCCACCTTTCAGGAAGTCGTGGATGTGCCCAACTCCGAGTTATGGCTGGGAGCCATGAGGGAGGAAATGCAATCCATGTCGGACAACCGAGTCTGGGAACCGGTTGATCCCATCAATGGTGTGAGGACCATCGGATGCAAATGGATCTTCAAGGTGAAGATGGACATGGACGGCAAACCTCTGACCTACAAAGCTCAACTGGTGGCGAAAGGTTATAGGCATGGATTGACTATGAGGAAACCTTCTCCTTAGTGGCTATGGTCAAAATCGATCCAAATTCTTCTTGACATAACTGCGTATCATAATTACGAGATATGGAAAGTGGATGTCAAAACCGCTTTCCTAAATGGAAATTTGACTGAGTACGTTTGTATGTCTCGGCCCAAAGGTTTTGACGATCCGAAGAATAAAGGAAAGATTTATAAGTTGTTGAAATCCATTTATGGATTGAAACGAACTTCTCGGAGTTGGATCCTTCGTTTTGATGAAGTTGTAATTGGATTTGGCTTAATCAAGAGCGAGGATGAATCTTGCGTTTATAAGAAGGCTAGTGGGAGCAAGATTACCTTTCTGGTTCTCATTGAAAACGACATCCCAACCTTGCACGAGACTAAAGCTTGGTTGAGGAAGTGTTTTTCAATAAAGGACTTAGGCGATGCTTCTTATATCTTAAGGATTAAGATATGTAGAGATCGCACCAAGAGGGTCTTGGATTTAAGTCAGGGAAACTATGTGAACAAGGCATTGAGTAGGTTCTTAATGCTCGATTCAAATAAAGGACTCTTACCCACTAGTCATGGCATTCATCTCAGCAAGACTCAGTGTCCTAAGACACCTGATGAGCTGAAAAGGATGATGAGAATCCTATGCGCCTGGGGGCAGGATCGATCATATATGCCATGACATGTATGAGACCAGACGTCTCGTAAGCCTTATGTTGTACCAGTAGACATCATTCTAACCCGGGGGAAAGATGATGGTGAACTAGTCGTCGAAGGATGAGTAGACGCTAGTTTTCCAAGACAAATCCAGATGACTTTAGAAGTCAATCAGGATATGTGTTTACGCTGAATGGCAGAGCTTTAGCTGGGAGAGCGTAAAGCAAGATATCATTGCCGAATCTACGACAGAGGCCAAGTACATGGATGCTGCAGAGGCAGCTAAAGAGGCTATGTGGATTTGGAAATTCATGGCAGGGCTGGGTGTAATTAAAAACTCATCCAGCCCGGTGAATCCATCTTGCGACAACACAAGGGCCATTGCGCAAGCTAAAAGCCTAGATCGTATAACAAATCCAAACATGTACTGCGGCGTATCCACCTCATCAGATAAATACTGAACTGAGGTGAAGTGAAGATAACCGATATTGCAACAGATGATAACATAGCCAACCCTTTGACTAAGGCAGTGTCACTGCCTGAACATGTTAGACATGTAAAGTCGATGGGGACATATTGGATTTTAGATTGGAACTAGGGCAAGTGGGAGATTGTTAGTCTTAGTGCCCGTAGTTCAATCCTAAATGTCCAAATGTATATATCATCGTTAGCAATAAAATTAAAGCGGCTTTATATTACTTATGTGTTGGAGTAATATATCGATGTGTGCTCTGATCTATGCCCACCATGCGAATAGAACCATAGATCGAGATAGATCACACTCGATGGGTCCCTAGTCAACAAAGCTTCACTAGAAGCGACTAGTATGAAAGATGGCTCTTTATGGCTTACGTTCTGTTAGTCATTGGAATGGGATTCCGGAGTCTGATCATAGATATCATGTGGGACATGATATTGGACGACCCGCCCTGAATATGTGCCATAGATTAAGTCATGAACATATTCAGTGTTGTAGCTTGTCATGTATCCTTAGACCAAGGAGTCTTTGTGATCGCTATGTAGTCAACAACTGAGTTTGACCTGAGCCTAACGTTGTCCGTAACAGGGCTTCCATAACGGCCAGGATTGGCTTGGGGACGGGCTACATGAGTGACACGAAAGACGGCTAAGGGATTTATCCCTCATACTAAGGTATGGGAAAGATATCGGTTCTCGGCCGCTTGATCGAGAGTGACTGGAAGAATAGTATGGCCATGCACATGATACTGGGTATCATATCTTCAGTCATCTCACATATCAAGGAACGGTGATTGAGAATAATAAGGATGACGGCTCTATGCCTTATCTCAATCAGGATATCGGAGATAAAAGGATAATGACAGGGACGACGGAAAGGTTAGAATCGACAGAGTCGATTTGTTATGTAGTGTCAGGCAATACTAAAGTCTCGTTAGTTGCCACTTAAATAGTATCAAGTAAAATGGGATTTTACGTTGATCTATTGACATGCATAAACCTAAGGGTCACACCGGAGGATGAAACTCATTGACACATTTATGGAGAATGGCCAAAAGGGAGTTGTCTCGGGACATGACCAAAACTGGGTTTTGGGTCATGTGCCCGTAAGTGAATAGGACTTTACGGATCGAGACAAGGCTTGGAGTCTTGGGATTGATCGCGTCGGATAATGTTGGACATTTCCGGTATGGAAGGCATGGAGGCGATGAGCGAATCACGGGACCTCGTTGGAAATGGCCACGGGCCATGTTCCAAGAGACCCATGAAAGGCCCATGCAACCAAGGCTCATGGAACTAATTAATCAAGTCTTGATTAATTAGTACTAAGTAAGCAAGACAAGGATTAAGGTGTTGGTGATTCACCACCTAACCCAATCTTGTCTTGCCATACTTTGCCCTATTTACACCTTACTTGACACCATACTTGTCCCATGCCTATAGTTGGACAAGTATGGGTTTTGTTATGTTTAAGTCATCTTTTTTCAACATAACAAATACAAGACAAGAATAGGAAACACAACTTCTCTCCCCCTTCCCTTGCAATTTCGGGTTTGGCAAGCTCCCACCTCCAATTTTGTGTTCTTGAGTCCTCAAAGAGAAGAACTACGTGGCTTTGATTCCCATGTGGATACGTAGGCGTCTTGGAGACTCAAGCCAATCATTCGTTACCCGGTGTTCTTGTTTTGGTAATATATAGTGCTGAATTTTTCTCTTGTGAATCCATTCTTTGTTAGTTGTTTCATGGTTTAATCGTCTCTTGGTTTTCATTGATTTTCCGCTGCGAGTTGGTTCATCTCCAACCCTACCTCGAGACCCAACACACCCTTATCTGTTTATGACTGTTTTACAGGTTTGCGTGATGAGTAGTGGACTCGAGGCTCGGGAGCTTCCAAGGTCCGGGTGATTGTTCTCTAGAGATGTTGGTCGTATTTTTGGTCATGAACCTTTGTTAAAAGATTTATTATAAGTTGTTACTTGAGACCTTTTGATTGATTTAAAGTTGGAGAATTTTATTGGTTTTATGGTATTCTATTGTTATAATCGCTTCTTCCTTAAGTCACGTCTCGAGTCCGGTTAAAACCGGATTTGGGGCGTGACAGAATCACGGTCAAAACCTGTAAGAAAGAGTAATGAAGGGGATGAGCTTTCGCTCAGTAGGAAAAAGCAGTAAAGGAAAGAGCTTCCGCTCCGTCACCACAAATACCCATTCAATAAGACATACTAGTAAAACAACGACACAAACAAAACAAACAGGAGAACACCATTAATGACGCTAGATCCAAGACAAGGAGAACACACATACAACGGAACTGTCTGCAGCGACAGCAACTACGAACCCCACGCAAACCTGAAATCATACAGACATAAGGTAGTTACACCATAATGCGCCTGTTACACCGTACGGCTCAACATATCGTACCAGAACACAGCATCGGTCTAGATATCTTCTCGGACACACAGCATCGGGTGAAACATTCACATCATACCGGAATACAGCCTCGGCCTAGATGTCTTCCCGGACACATAATATCGGGGTGAAACAAACACATCATACCGGAATACAGCCTCAGTCTAGATGTCTTACCAGACACACAGCGGCAGGGTGAAACAAACACATCATACCGGAATATAACCTCGGTCTAGATGTCTTCCCGGACACACAGCATCGGGGTGAAACTCATACAAACACATCGTACCGGAATACGCATTCGGTCTAGATGTCTTCCCGGACACACAGCATCGGGGTGAAACTCATAACATACAGGACCGGAATCCTCCTTCGGTCGGGTAACTTCCCGTAACACGGGGTACAATTCACACCATACATACCTTACAGAACATATCATACCGACATAACTTACCGAACACACCACATCGGTCTATCATTCACCCGATTATATCACAAGAAAACAATTCATATCAACATTCATCACATTCTTATAGCATATCATGATCCTTAAATTAACCACGGAACATACCACATATCACCATTACAGGCTACTAATCACAAACAAACAGAACCAGCACACAATCCTACGGCACGACCTGGCCACATGTGATTCTACATCACAGCAAGTCTCACACCTACGGGCCCGACATGGCTCGCAAGTGGTTCCATATGTTAAACAACTACTCTAGTTATTCACATCCTACATGTGATTCTACAATCATTCCGGTTGTTCATATCCTATATGCATTCTAGTACATTCCATAGTTAAAATAGTATTTACTACTCTTCCCTACCTCAACCGCTATCCAATCACGAACGATCAAAGTCGCCTAATAGCCTCCTCCCCCGTGCTCGGGAACAACATCTAGGATCACAAACTAGTACGAGAATTAATAATCATTCAAGGGCGGTTTAAGGAGAAAACACCCGAATTTCCCTTGACAATAAAAACATGGATCATAGGGTAAACTAGGTCGGGACAAGGCCCGTTCCGGGTGGCCCACAGGCTCGGCATCCGGCCCGGTCCGTGCTTCTCAGAGGGCCAGTTAGGGACCCATACCGTGCCTCTCAGAGGGCCGGTCAGGGACTCGGTCCGTGCCTCTCAAAGGGCCGGTCTGGGACCCGGTCCGTGCCTCTCAGAGGGCCGGTCAAGGACCCGGTCCGTGTCTCTCAGAGGGCCAGTCAAGGACCCTCTCCATGCCCCTCAGAGGGCCGGTCAGGGACCCTCTCCGTGCCCCTCAGAGGTCCGGTCAGGGACCCTCTCCGTGCCCCTCAGAGGGCCGGTTAGAGGTCATCTCCGTGCCCCTCAGAGGGCAGGCTCGAGGCCCTTTCCGTGTCGTTCTGGGCAGCCTCCTTCTTCTTCTTTCCTCAACTTCGTCCCCACAAATCCATATCTCCAAAACTCCATTGTTAACCTCCAAAACCTCCAAAATCAGTCCCAAAAACCTCTATACTTCCATACCCAAGTTGGGTTTCATCAAAACAACCAAACCCACATGATTTCTATCAAAAACTTCCACTTTTCTTCACAATTCAATCATCTAAACAACAAAAATCTTAAACCCATGGAAACCCAACCTAGTTCATGCTTTTCCTATCAAATCCATAACCCCAAACTTCATTGAAAGTGAGTTTTTAGTGGTTACTCACCTTAGGAATGAAGAGGAGATGAGAAGGAAGTGAATTTGGAGAAGTTTGGTGTTGGAAGTCACCCAAAGGAGCTTCCTTTCTTCACTTTCTTCTTCTTCAAGCAATGGAGCTCCACTCTCTCTTCTCTCCTTGTGATTTTCGGCCAAGACACAATATGGACTGAGTTATTGCTCTCATGTAGCCTTTAACCTAAACTAGAAAAGACCCCTTTTCCCTCTTGATCCCTTCCTTCTCAATTGGCCAAAATGAGGGTAAAAATGTCTTTCTCCACCCTTTTCTTCCCCTCCAAGCCATCATCGACATGTGTCCATGTGGGGTCCACCTCTAATTTGACCCCGTTTGACCCGCATTTGACTTTTTCACAAAAGTGGTCATTATAAAGGAAACGACCCAACTAAGCTAACTGTATCGACGACTAAGCTTTTGGGTCCCAGAAAGGTCCCAAATGACTACCGGTGTCATCGGTTGACTTTTCCGGCGGAAAGTCAACTTTCCCCAGATTGCACCGGTTCGACCGGTGTCGACCGGGGGCGGTTCTTACATTAGGGTTTAGTGAGCTTCGACCGGATTTAACTCTTTTAGCGGTGTTTGTCGTCGGCGTGTTGGTGAACACCCTCCTCATGTTGTGGGGTTGATGGTCCCGATGAGTTTGGGTATTTATCAAGTTTTGATGGGGTTTTTGATTGTTTCAGTTTCAATCACTCACTGGCGGGCTTGACCGATCATCTCTCTAGTCGGACTATCGGGTCACTTGGAAGGAAATTGCGCACAAAGTAAGACTCTTTGAAATGATTGGTGGTTAACCCTAACATCCTCGTCCTCAATCGAACATGAAGACAACCCACCCTAGAGAGCCGCTAGAGAGGCATGAAGGTCCGGATCCAACTCAGCATGGGTCAGCGAAGGCTTAGGCAGTCCTCGGGTCGGCGCTGGACCCTGACACATCTCTCCCGGGATCGTAAGGCCAATGGGGACGAGGGGGATCCGATCTCGATTAGGGAGGCAACGTCACAACCATAGAGCTTCCACTGCCGTCCGAGGAAGGTCCTCCATTGGCGCCTTTCCTTTCGCCGGATTCCTTTGAAGGGGACATCAACAGAGGGGACGGTGGCGCTAAGAGGAGACGGTGGCGAGGCATGTTGTAGAACAGGGGCTACAACCCCAGGAGTCGCGCCGTTAGGAACGGCTGGAGGCATAACCGGGGACGGAGTACTCGTTAGGCTGGGTGAGTGGAGGTGAAGGCAGGACCAGGCGCGACGCAGGAGGAGGCGGTCGCGGGTTTCTTAGAGACGAAGCAACATTAGCCCACCTTGTTGGACGTCCCGCCTCGATTTCGACGTAGGCGGAAGGGAGATTAACCCAACAGAGAAGGCACCAACTCAGACTAGAGGGTCGGGAGCATCGTTGGAATAGGATGAGAGGGAAGCAAGGGGGAAGAGCTCGAACCGAGTGGTTTCGGTCTTCTCCTTCGGTGGGTCTTATCCCCATCATCGGGCACGGTTTGCGATTCATTGGACAATACCGAGCCAGTGACCATAGGGACGACACGAGCCTCAGGCGTAACAGCACCATCAGCGACATGTGTAGCCACCACAAGCGGCACGATAACGACGATATTAGAGAAAACACCATAGTTATGGCTGAAAATAGGGTTTAGGTCTCAAGTTTCGAGAGAGTAACACCTATTATTGATTCGACCTCCCCGAATGGGAAACTATAGGGAAAAAGGGTTTTTTTAATAATTCCTTACTTGTTTGATAAAACTCCAACAATTATTGATTTTTTGGATTGTTGTAAAACACGTGTAACATTGTGTGGCCACCACCATTACATACACATGGCAGCCGTATACTCTTTGGTTAATAACTAAGGTATATTGGAATGCCTATATATATAATATGTACATGTACAGAGTGAGTATGGGTATAATACGAAAAAGAGGAGCATGAGCCTTTCATTAATCATTTGTTCTTGTAACCATATACACTTAATTATTCAAGGAGGCTAGGTCATTCAAAAGCATCAAAGCAAAGCACTCGAAGTAAATTTTGTTCTCCGTAATAAGTCTATATCCTCATCCTTTAAAATTAATCACAACACGTTATCAGCACGATTTGCTCTGCTGTTCAGGTATCAAAATTTATATTATCATCAATTTACTTCGTTGATATTATTTGTTAACGATATTCATGAAATTTATTTATCTTTCATGTTTATTAATATTTGTTATATATATACCTCATAAGTATGCTCTGTGATCGCCAATAGTTTTATTGGATCTTTCACATCAGAAAATATGGCGGTTATCACATATATTTGTATTTAATTATTTATTTTATATGTGATACTCGTAATATAGACGTTTATTCAAATTGAAGCATTTTGAACCCGTAGTTCAAATATCGACGAGAAAAGTTTCACGGAACCTGCAGTTCTGTTTTAAGACCGTAAGTCTTATAATAACTAAATTTAAGGTGACCCGAAGTTCACATGGACCTAACATTGACAAGCACGTGTGTCTCACACGTCGGGTGTATTTTTCGCTTGGTACTGTTTAAGCACTGTTCATCTACTGTGCGGGTATTGTGTATGTACTGTTTGGGTGGACAACACACCCCACGTTTTCGCTCATTATGTGATTATATTTTTATTTGGTTATATACATATATATATTCGTAACCTGAAGTTTACAAGTATCAGTGACCTGATGTATGTTGGACCAGAAGTTCCAAATACATAATACCAGCGACCCGACGTGCTTTGGGCCAGAAGTTCTAAGTAATCCATACTAACGACTTGAAGTCGGGTATGAGGAATGTCGATATGTTCATATTGAAATAGCTTGATATATAAAGGTTTCGATCTATGTTAAGGATGGTGAAATTTTGTAATATGGACTCCTTCATGTATCAATGAAGTAAAACAGTCTTATATCGAAACTAAATCATTTGAGACCAGAAGCTCCAAATGAAAAATCACAGGCCCGAAGCCTGATGATTGCCTATACGGTCAAATGAAAAATCACAGGCCCGAAGCCTGATGATTGCCTATACGGTCAAATGAAAAATCACAGGCCCGAAGCCTGATGCTTGCTTAAATGACCAAATGATAAATCACAAGCCCGAAACTTGATACTTGCCTTTTTACGGTCAAACGATAAATCACAAGCCTGAAGCTTGATACTTGTATTTATGACCGATTGATAAGGCACATGCCCGAAGCCTATAAGATGATGTTAAAGCCAGAATATAGACCACAGGCCTGAAGCCTATAACTTGTATTAAAAGTCACAAGACTAAACCACAGGCCCGAAGCCTGTGACTTGTGTCCAGGGCCTGAAGCCTAAATTTTTATATGAAATTACTTATTCTGTCTACCCCACGAGCTTGCTCGTTGTGTTGTTATATATACTTAATTTATTATACCCCGCGAGTTTGCTCGTTGTGTGGTTATACTTATATTTAATTCCCGCGCTTATTATGTTTACCCCATGAGTTCGCTCATTGTGCGGTTTTATATATCTAATTGTGATGACTTAATGTTGTATATTTGTAACCCGAAGTTTACAAATATTGAAATACTTTGGGCCTGAAGTTCCAAAATTGTTAAACATATGTTTAGTAGGTTAATCATTCAAATGTAAATTTATATGTACACCATTTCTAAATGTCGTATGACCAGAAATTCATACGGGCTTAAAGTTTCATAGAATTTGAAATAAATGTAATGAACCATCTTTTTAATGAGAATTTGATATGTGCAGTGTTGTTAAATGTCGTATGGCCAGAAGATCATACCGACTTAAACTTTCACAGAAATTGAGATTATATTTCAAGATGCGCTCTTATAGTTTATATGGCCAGAAGTTCATATAAACCTAAACTCCCAGAAGTGATATGTTATATATGAGATGAGAAAAATTATTGGTCGATTACATGTTGTATGACCAAATATTTTGATGAATTTATATCAAGCATCAAACAAGGGCAAAGAAAATGGGTGATAGAGATAAAGTCTGATTGATGACCTAGATCCGGAAGATCTAAATGAATTGAATGTCTCAGACGACTCTATATAATGATGTAGCCGATATGATCATGGTTTATTTCGAAAATTATATATGGATCCCTGAAGCGATCAGTTCATGTGCGAAAATGAAATGACATGTGTATCACTATGATTAAGGGCTCCAAAAGAGCTACCATGTCATTGAGATTTACAATGAAGTTAAGCATTGATGCTCTATATCAAAGTAGATCTAGAAGCATCTACTTAGTGTTAACGACATACATGTCATGTTGAGACCACAAATGAGACTGAGTTTCTCTGTATCACCAGAAGTGAAAAATATGGTGAAAAGCATGTACTTGAAGAAATTAAAGGCTCTATCATCATGTTTGAATTATACAACCATAAGAGAAAATTGAAACCTATGCGACTATGAGCCAGAAGTTCATTAGTCCAGATATTTTTATTCTTTGGCATAATTGTCTTGGTCATTCTTGATCAACGATGATGCGTAGGATTGTTGAGAAATCATGTGGGCATTCATTAAAGGGCCGGAAGATCCTAATGTCCAATGAGATATCATGTACATCTTGTTTACAAGGAAAATTAATGGTCCAACAATCTAAAGGCAATTTTAGTATGGAGTTTCAATTACTCATGTAGAGAATTCATGAGGATATATATGACCATACTTATTTTATAAGAGACACATCCAGAAGATGGTCTTATGGTATCTTGATACTTTATACGAGACGCATCCTGAAGATGGTCTTATGGTATCTTTAGTCCCTGAAGGACAAGATATTTATAGCATGATCTGTTAGTTTCAGCTTGATGAGACGATATCCTTCACCTTGAAGTGAAGAGAAAAGTCCTTCCTGAAGTAAGGAATTAAATGTTCTTGGAAATTATTTTTGTCTCATCATAAGTACCTGAAGTACATAAGCTCGCACATTTGAAAAATGTTGCAGACCAAATGCTAGACGCATATAGAAAAACAATCAGATCATGCCAATATACCTACAAAGATTTAAAAGGCTTTGCGAAAACGGGGAATGGCTCCTCTTACACGCCAGAAGCGTGAGAGGCTACTTGGATCAAGGAATATTGATTCCATTAGCAAAATCATGAACATGATAAAATAAGCGTTAGTTCCAGAAGAATTACTAGAAGTGGTTCCAGACGAACCACCTGAGGCGGTTCCAGAAGAATCAGTCGCCCAGAAAATGCCAGAAATCTCTAATACTCCTGAAGAGTTGCAAGAGAAAAGAAAACATGGAATCGAAAATCGATATCCATTGATAAAGGCATTTCTATTACCATAGTTGAAATGGTAGATGATTTTGACATTGAACCACGTGGTGTTGACTAATGTCATTTAAAGACATGTTTGTCCAATACGAAAAAAGGTCATTCCAGAAGAATTGACTTATTGGCATAATGTCCAATGTTCAAAATCATGATCAAAACATCGAAGAATGTTTTCCCAGCTGGGTATAGATGAATGAGAAAACAAAGATGCTGAATATAAAGCACACCTTATAAAGGTATTTTACTCAATTGACTTGAAGTCAACTTTTATTAAAATTGTGATGTGTGATCACGATGGTATATTTGATATACATACCCACTGCTAATGGTACTTTGAGTGCCAACATTTATGAAAGTCCCCGAAGGACTTGCATTGCTTGAAGCATTGCAGTTTGCCTGAAGAAAATATCATGCATTGCTTGAAGCATTTCAACTTACCTGAAGCAAATCCCTTTAAAATTTAAATTGCCAGAAGCAATGCCATTTCCCAAAGGATTTATGATTATCTAGAGAAATGACTCTATGAAAGGTTTAGTTTGCATGAGTCAATGAGACATGGTATGAGACACCATATACTCAGTAAGCAGTGTGAGTCGATAATATATGGACTCTTGAAGAGATCCTTGAAACTACAGTATGTCTAAAGAAAGACTTTCAAATGAAAGCTTTAATGATGAAACATTGTCTCGGCCTGAAGATCGAGCATACTTAAAACGGATCCATATTCTAAGAAACGCCTAAAGCGTGTTTTACTTGATATTCAAACGATCGATCGATATTTTAGATCCTGAAGAGGATCTCATTTGTTTCAAAGATATTTGGTCCTGAAGTACCATATCTAAATTTAAGACATCATGATGTACAAGGCCTGACAGAAAATTCGCAGTAAATGTGCTAGCCAGCTTGAGCTCAGAAACTACTTACCGATTTTGAGAAAGAAGCAGATATGCAAAACATGTCCCGAGACAGTTATAGTTTGAGAAAACATATTTTCAGTGTTCAGCGTTTTTCAGTTGCAACCGATCAGTTTTCGTACGAAATTATGATATAATCATGTACTCCAGAAGAGTCATAAGAGATTGACGTCAATCAGAATCATGAAGTGGAAATCCAAAAGGTTTGTTCATTGGAAGTCTAGCGACATCAGTTTTGGGAAAGTCAGTGTACAAGATACTATGAGTCGACTTTGCAAGCAACCGAGATTACTCAGTCGGTCTTCAGGGGGAGCGACAGTCAGGGGGAGTATGTTTCCGTGCGCTGCAATCTTTTTCCCTTATTCAGGTTTTGTCCCACGAGGTTTTCCTGTAAAGGTTTTTAACGAGGCAGCTGTTATGCACGTTCAGCTAACCAGAAGTGAGTAAATGGAAGAAACACTCTACTCGGTATGACATTCCTGACATCCACTTGTTGAGAAGTTAATGTTCAAGATCAAGATGCTCGACTCAACCGAACAACCAAAGTAACCTGCCTGAAGTCAGGGGGAGACAAGTTTTGTGCGTTGTACTCTTTTTCCCTTATCCAAGTTTTGTCCCACAGGGTTTTCTTGGAAAGGTTTTTAACGAGGCAGCATCAAGCACATCATGAATCATGTTTTGCGCGTTGCACTCTTTTCCTTACAGGTTTTGTCCCATCGGGTTTTCCTGAGGAGATTTTTAACAAGGCAACTTAAGGCGCATTTGATATATTCGTAAATGATGGTGTCCAAGGGGGAGTGTTGTAAAACACGTGTAACATTGTGTGGCCACCACCACTACATACACATGGCAGCCATATACTCTTTGGTTAATGACTAAGGTATATTGGAATGCCTATATATATAATATGTACATGTACAGAGTGAGTATGGGTATAATACGAAAAAGAGGAGCTTGAGCCTTTCATTAATCATTTGTTCTTGTAACCATATACACTTAATTATTCAAGGAGGCTAGGTCATTCAAGAGCATCAAAGCAAAGCACTCGAAGTAAATTTTGTTCTCCGTAATAAGTCTCTATCCTCATCCTTTAAAATTAATCACAACATGGATTGATATTTATGATTACACAAATCGGGGATAAAGGTATAGATGCATAGCAGCCTTTAGCTACAAGGGAGGTGTTTTGAAACTAAGAACCTAAAAAATCTAACAGAACAAGATGGCCTTTATTCGAAACGCTCTTATTACAGACAAAGATCAGCATTAATTGTGATGATTGTTGATCCTCAACCTGTTCTCTCCCTAACAATATAAGTTAAATATAGCAAACACCTCCATGAAAGCTACTTCCGCAGCTAAAAACAAACCAACATCATCATCATCAGTCCTTAATGTTGCGCCATTGCTTGTGACCAGGAGTCCACTTAGGGCACTGTGGACTAACATAGCTACTCACAACCCTTGAGTTCAGTAACTCAACAACGGGTGCAAGTGTCACACACTTGGGTGTCTTGTATTGCCCTATTGAAGACCCCGAATTAGTGACGGCATAGTCCATGAGTTTGTCAAACGTTCCTGCTTCAACTACCTTGATCTCCAGAGGCCCGATCGACTTGTCCGAGACCCTCTCTTCTCGGTACACACTATTGAGTGATTCCTCAATGGTTAAGCAACAGTCCTCGAACACTGATGGAGGAATTGGGGTTGAACCACAGCTCAGCTCCCAAAACAACACATAGTGTCCTGGTGTTGTGGAAGTGTCCGCAAAACTTGTGTACTCGGAAAGAGTTGCACCGAATGGCTCGAGGTGCTTCATGGCATTGTTGACTGCATTTTGGAGTTCTATCTCCTCGGTCTTGTCAGATTCAATGCTTAGAATCACATTTTGTCTGCCTATAACATTGAATTGGGGCGCCTTGTTCTTGAACCCTGCGACCCGGACGACATCTCCGATTTTGTACCGGTATAGTCCTGCACAAAACCACGAGGTCCAAGTTACGCATAAAGTATAAAGGGAAAACGTCATTTTCTAGCCCAATTTGAAAGGTCACTTGCACATCCTAACTGTACTCCACTTTTTGTGACAGATCCTAACACAAAGATGGTAATTTGTTACAAAAAGTAGCATAAAGGTGATATTTTGTTACAAAAAGTAGCATAAAGATGGTATTTTGTTACAAATCCTAGCCTTCTTTTTCATAATTATTTCACACGTGATTGATACGTTTTATAAATGTGTACCACTTTTAGGTTAGGATCTATCACAAAAGGTGGAGCACGGTTAAGATGTGTAAATGACTTTTTTGACTAGGTTAGAAATCGACGTTATCCCAAATACAAAACAATTATTAGTACTTCCAAAATGAAGGGATCAAATAGGAGTTGCTGATCTAATATGACATCAGAACTTTGTCTTATGTTCGAATGGTTCCAATGAAAATGTTAACGAATTTATCTATATACAAGCAAACGTTTAAGTATATTAGATGCCATCCATCTATATATTGATCAGACTATTGTTTAAGAGTTTTAGACGAACGACTCATTTAATATCTAATATCGTGTATCGATTTTTTTAGACATGTATACAGACAAGTATCGCGTTCAGGTTCTCCAAGAGAAGTAGGGTCAAGTTAGATTTGTTTTCTCAAACCTAGATCTGGAACTCGACCACTTATCGATAGCTAACATGACCAGCCCTAGTTGCCAGACAATAGTTAGTGGCTACTCCCTTCCAACCTTCTCTTCTTTTACCTCTTTCCCTTCTTTTGCCCCTCTAAATTGATTTTTGGATCGCAAACTTGAACTTTCCCCTTCTTACTCTGGATTGAGTAGCCTTCCTTTGCTGGTCTTCTGATGGCTTCTTCGCACTTTGCCTCATCTCCCTTTCTTTCTTCGGCCGGTGCAAATTATCAGAAAGTTGAAGCAACCTTTCTTCCTTGGATCGCTATGGTTGTTGGCTTCGGTGGGCTACATTTTGTGAGCCACGTGTGTTAATTGATTCTCGGAAGCCCTTGTCATGGATCTGGTCTTCCTGAGACTCTACTTCATTCTCTATGGCACCTTATCGTGAGTTGTCTGCTTTCGCTTTCTTCTCTTTAGTGACGAGGTCGGAGTTGGGTAGCTCTATCTCTTTCTAGTGGTGTTGGTCTCGGTGAGTACCTTCGTGGTGCTGAGATGTGAGCGGTTGTATTGGTTTTGGTGGCTGGTACAATGTCTTTTTCTTCCTTTTAATGAGCTTCTCTTATTTGCGTCCGGCCGGTTGATCTCCCCTTCCCCGTCCATGGTGTTGGCCGGGGACATACGACGTGCTTTTTTACGTTTTGTTGGGGGTCCTACTAGTTTGGGTGGCTAGTAGTGGGTTAGGGGATTGTTTTTTGCGGTTTGTTCTTAAGGTTAGTGTTCATTTTCTGTTGGGTCTGGTTTTAGGCCTAATCATGTTCAGGTCGGAGGTCTCTTTTGTTGCTTTGGGTATTATGTCTTTCCAAGGCTTCAAGGTTGGTAAATGTAGGTTTTAGACCCCTTTGTTATAAAGTACTAGTTTTTTTATCGGCAAAGGCATATTTAAATTACCGGCTCTTTGAAGTAAAGAGCACGGAGTGGAACAAAAAACATCCTAAGAGCATTCCTTGTAGGAACATCAAACATCAGAGCTCCACAACTGGAGATGAAGATAAATTACAACACAAGACAAGAACCACCATAATCAGAGCTAAGCAACAACCCAAGAACCACATAACCCAGAAACAGATTTCACAACAACAACTACCACAGCTAGGGGAACAAACAATAGCACTCCCAAAAAACATAAAAACGAAACAGGGTCTGGAACCCAAATTTTACCACCATTAAGCTCCAATTCAAAAACAAGGGTCTAATATACCCAAATTTGGCTAACATGAAGACCTAGAGGGGGAGAAAAAGCCTATCGTTCGAACCAAACCCACGGAAAACCTATACCCTAAACCTTTAGGGCGAGAACTACCAGACCCAAAATGACCATACAAACCCTAAGATTAGGCTTCTGAAGCGGGAAAACAACCCCCAAGAACCTCGCCCACGGTCAATGCCTAAAACTGGCGAGCTCGAAACAAACAGTTCGAGAAGAAGCGAAGCCCTAAAACAAAGGGTAGCATGAGCCAAAAGGGAGGAAGAACTCAACAAACAAGTAAAGGGAAATAGACAACCTCATAATGGATGACTTATCTACCTTCAAACCCAAAGTTGATCTCACGCTCGGTCCTCCCCACAAATCCGGCATACACCGAGAAACGCCCAATGGGGAGGACCCGGTAATTCTACCGAGCATGAGTCATATCTTTGAGGCTGTAGAAAATAGAATCTGCCAAACTAACCACGGTTACAACAACCCACCAAGCTGGAAGGAGCTAAGAAGAAATCCTTACAAATCGACGCCGGCAAGAACGAGCTTCGGCCAACACCTATAACAACCACGAACGGTGAGATCCTTCCAAATCCCCACGATCTTGACTTGAGCCTAGAAGCGTGTCCCACTGAAGGAGGAGGAAGAAGCTTTGAAACCCACCAAAAAGTAGAGCAACCAGAGAAGGAGGGGTCAGGCTCGAACACACAGGTCTGAGACGATACCACCCGTCGAAGAACGCATCTGAAAAGGAGACAGTAGTTTTTGACTAGACTTCAGCGGCACTAGCGAGTACCACGCGCCGTCTCCACCATGAAAAAAGAGTAAACGGACTCATATCCGCCTCGATCCCGACGGGGAAGGAGGTCTCACTACCGGATCTGGGAAGAGAGGCGCAGGTAAACGGTGAAATTAGCCAAAGGCAGCGACTTTCACCCAACCCTAACCATACACCTCACGAATCATGTCGGGACAAAGAAACGAACCGGGAAGGGTTCGATCTACACCAAACCAATACTAGTTGAGCTTAATGGTAAGAATATGAGTATTCTAACCCTTTTGGTTAGTTTCAATTAAGGTTTAGGCATGTCTCAATACTCTTTTTTGCACTGTTATCTTGAGGGTAGTCATCCTTTTGTTTTTCACTTTATTTCAAAGTGAAGGATCTATAAAATCTCATCTGCTTATCAAAAGAGAATACAAAAAACCATGATGTATGAAAGTATGATAACTAATACTCACCACCGTAAGTTGTGACGACAACTTCATAATCCTTCCCTAGTTCGACATCGACCAGATCAACCAAATCAAGTTGTTCCTCCCCGTCGTTGTTGACATGCAAGAACTCGAAGTAGGCCAAGATTGGTATACAAGTGTAAGAGACCTCACTAGGTTTGCAAAGAGGGTTGATGTTGATACCAAAGTATGTTTCGGAGCAACCATAAATGTTGCTAGCAATAGGCAAGCCATTGCTATAGTAATCAATAGCTGGAACATACCGGGCCATGCTTCCGGTTACTACCACTGCCACATACTTGGTCTCGGGCCACAATTTTGCAACGATCCCTTGCCATGACATCTCACTACACTCAGCCTCTACAAAACCCGCCAGCTTTGGGTCGGGTCTCAAGATCCTAGAAACAGCCTCCCGAACAGACGGGTCAGTGACCCGTGGGTTCAAAGTTCCTGTCCTTATGTCGTTACATAGAGAAGGCCAGTGTTCTCGGAGGAACTTGATGACCTGGACGAAAGTGGAGGCGAAAGGGGACCCGACCCGGAGGACCTCGTTGCGTTGGCAGAGGCCGCATAGCAACTGTGAGTACATGCTCTGGTAGGGGTCGGTGCAGAGGATGGTTTGTTTTGGACTTGTGTAGTTGGCGTAAAGATCATTAGGCATGTCCAATAAATAATGGCTGTTGTAGTAACTGGTAAGAGCAGGACGGGCCACGAGGCCTCCGGGAGTTTTGGCTTCAGGTCTTGTGAACAGAAAGTACATTGCTTTGCCCATGTCCAAGCTAGGAATGAACTTGCTCATCACCGGCATGAGTAAGCTGTACACCAGATGCCTCCTCTCATGCTCCCCTTGGCTCATCGGGAACAACTTATTCTCTCCACCGGACGTGCCAGAACTGCAAAATCATCAGGTAGTTAAAAATCTGTCACCAGTTCTTATGGACACATTAGAGGAATCATTTCTTTTTAAAATATGGACAAGAAATATTTTATGTGATATCTAAACAAAACCGATTATATTTGTCTAGGTTATTTTCATCTCACTACTCTAATTATGTGGGTTTTTTCATCTCACTACCCTAACTATTTTTTGTGGCATCTCATTACCCTAGAATGCATTTTTTTCACTTTCATACCCGCCGTCAATTTTCCATCCATTATTGCATGAAAACACTTAAAAAGTCCATAATACCCCTCACTAACAATCAAATTTTCAAAAGCATTCCATTTGTTTTCAAAATATCTTTACAAAATAAGTTTTTAATGTCACAAAAGTGCATTCTAGGGTAGTGATGTGCCACAAAAAAATGCATTCTAGGGTAGTGAGGTGCCATAAAAATAGTTAGCGTATGAAAGTGAAAGAAATATGTAATAGAGTAGTGAGGTGCTACAAAAAATAATTAAGGTAATGAGATGATGAAAACCACATAGTTAGGTAGTGATATGAAAATAACCCTACTAGTTTGGATGAAGTGACATAAGAATCAAGGTTTTAAAAGATAATAATGAAAAATATAAAAATTCCACATGTAAAATATAATTAATTATATCATATATTGCCAGAACTTACTAGTTTAACTATTCCGACATCATTTTGGACCAAAGATATCTACACAAAAAGTTCTCTCTCGTTCTGTCGTCTCGAGGAAACATTAACCCCATCTATAGGGTTTCCTACATTTTCCACCGGCATCATTGTTGCACCCCTCGACGGTCTTGTCCCATCGCATTCAGCTCTAGTACAGAACGCAACATCTATGCATCCACCGTGTCCCTCTTTAGAGATCGTGTCTCCCATTGAACCGAGAAGGAGGAAGAACAAGCAAACCGCTCTGGTCCCTCTATCTCTTTCTCCTACGACACTTTTCCCTCCTGCTCCGACGAAGGAAATCGTCGCCTTCTCTGAAGGTTCATCCGAGCCACTAAGTAAGCCACGTCTGGGCCGCCCTTTGAAGGATTAAACCCTAACTTCTGCTGCAAGTTACGTTAGGGTTTTGGCGCCTTCGCTAACCCCGGCCAACGCCGAAGGCTTGCCTCGTCCACTACCCCCGGGGCTGGTTCCGCGTCCTAGCCGTTGCTAGACTCTGCCCATCCCAACGGCCCGCAGCCAAAGGTGACTCTTGTCACCACACCGTCGCCTTCATTGGTCCGGGATCCTCTTAAGGGAAAGGCACACATGCTTGAACCGGAGAAGGAAGAACTGGGGCGCAAGGAGGCCCTCCACGAGTGGGTCTATGTTCCCAAGGCGGACCGTGTTTTTGTGATTTTGACGTTTCTCTCACCGTAGATAGATACGATACATCACCGCAGGTCCTTCAAACCGAAAGAAGCTGGTTCAAACTCGAAGGCTCCAGTTCAGCCGGGACCTCTAGACTCCCATCTGATCACCTTCCAAGATGGTGTCTCGGCCTGGTCCTTAGAAGAGGGAGACAATGTAGTGGTGGAGGTCCCGTATGCTCTGGTGAGTCCTTGAATTCTGGCCCGACAACAATTTTCTAGGATGGGCAAACTATGGACCTCCAAGCCACCCTGTAAGGAGGTTCTTCTTAGAATCATCACTAAGGCATGGAGGCAGTCGGCTGAAGGTCTAGTCATCAAGGACATCAGTCCGGGGATCTTCGGGTTTTATTTTGAAACGAAGACGGCTCGTTTTGATAGCATCACTCAAAACGAGTCGTCTTCATTACTAGGCGGTCGGCTGCAGCTCAATTGGTGATAGCATCACTCAAGGAAATGTTATAAAGGGTGAGGTCTTGGGTTCAAGTCTCACCAACAACCTAGGTTGGTATTTGTCTGTGGACAGTACACCAGAGGGGTTCGGGTGTATTGGGCTGCAGGCCTAACATCGCCGCGCGTGGGGCCCTGTGTGGGGCACGACGGGATGTTACATGGCGGGCAAGCAGGGCCACATGGAGGAGTTAAGGGAATCTCGTGCTCTAGGGACCGACACTGGGAGGTGTCATTGGGAAGAGCTTTGCCTCCCTTAGAAGCTGATGACATCATGTTTTTTTCGCACTATACAAATTATGCAGCAGATAGGCAATAACTTGAGCAACAATCATTGGTTTCGACATAGTTTAGTTCATTTAAGTTCACCTTCATGACACCTAAAAAAACCGCATGTGTCGGTTCACTGGCCTCCGAGTTATGTGTAGAAAGACCTTCGGGGCTCGATACCGTGTAATAGCTCTTTAAACTTTATTGAAATAATGTATGAGTAGCTTTTAGTAATAAAAAACTATTCAGGCATCTAAACTTGGTCCTTTGAAATTAGGTTCCAAATTCCACGGGCCATATAAAATCCGAAGGCTCTAAGAGTTGTTAGGCACTAGTCGGATAGTTAGGGTCTTCGAAAATTAATCATGGATTTGACGAGAATTAATCGGATTTGTACTATTCTGTTTTTTTAATAGGAATATTAATATATATATATATATATAAACCAAAATGGTAACATATATTTCAAATACCAGAAAAGTAACATCTAACAACTTAGAAACACAACCATTAATATCATCAACATCAAAGAACTCTGTACAACTATCTAATTATTTTAATTTACTTACTATACTATGTGAAATTGTTCTAAACACTTAGTCGGGTCGGCTAGGCAACAATGGTGCCCAGACGAGCACCTAAACGATGCCCAACTAAGATTTTCAGAACACTGTAAAATCCTATTTATTGAGATATGTAAAATAAATTATCTTTTTCATATAGTAAATATTTGTTACTCCGATTAATTTTTTTTTAGAATAGGGGATGTTTCATTTATCAATTAGCGCCAACATAAACGGCAATACATCCAAAACAAAGCCAACACTAAAGCCGAGACAACATCAATTGATATGTGTTCCAACATGCTAAGCTTAAACAAACTCCTAAGCACCTAGGAGGACAGTACACAAACACGATTATTAGCACAATTAAGAAGATACAAGGCTCTAAGAGCCCTTTCGGCAGTTGTCTTGACCTGTTGTGGTGGTCGCCATGCTCACCCGAGAGCGAGAAGTCCGGTCATTGGGGTAGAGGACCAAGAAGAAATTGTGCAGGGTGCGCAATATCAGGGAGTCCCGAATGAACGAAGACGGTGTGGTGGCACAAAGAGGGGTCACAGACACTCCATACTGTACAATAGTGGAACGGAGCTAGTAGCGACAACGAGACACGACAAATGCAGACAACGCTGCAAATAACGCTTCATCCGACCTAGTCTGAAAGGACGGTACGGCTCGACGGTGGAGGGCAGCGGGACTCGATGACGGCGGGTCAAGGCAGCGAAGGGCGACGGCTCGACAAGGCAGGGGAAGACGCAGTCCGTAGGGGCGACTAGAGCTCAAACGAAGGTATGGATGGCGACAGGGGGCTCGGATGACAGACGACAACAAGTTGGGGTGAGGCGGAGGTCGGGCTCGAGAGAAGAAGAGCATTGTTAATTTGAGAAGTGGATCGAAGAATGAAACTGATAATATTGCTTATGTTGTTAGCTTATAATGCATAGATATTTATACACTACGAGGGAACTACATAGTCAAAGAAGGAGAGAGGTTTGTGGGCTATGGTTATGAGCTATGTTGTGAGCTACTATCAAGGGAGGTGGAAATTTGTCGGTGTTGTAGTGCAAAGTCAATAATGGTAGCTTCATGTTTTCTAACACGCCGCCTCAAACTCAATATGGTGATAAACCAAAATTGAGTTTGAATCTATCTGGAACTGGATCTGATTTCTGAAAACAGCCTTGACCTTTAACTTCACTTAAGTCTTGATAAACGAATATAGAGCATGCCGGAGTGTTGCGGTTGACAGAAGTGAAAAATGGACGAGTAATCTACTGCTTCATGAAATTTGAGGTCTCCTTGCTAAATACTAAAAATGTCTCGATGGCCTTAGGGACGGTTAGAAACTCTGCACGTACGGAGCATATGGAACTGCTCGAAGGACGGAACCTTCTAAAATGGTCACACATAGACTGACATGACAGTATGTTGACGACGAATACCCTTTTGATCGGAGCAGAACGGGAGTATCTTGTTGATCGGCACACGAACACAACAAGAACAAATGGTACTTCAGAGATCACAACGGTTACACAAGGCATGAAGATCGAACAATTGTTTAGAAGAGACAATGGCGCTATGTAGACTGAGCTGCGTGTGGACCATGAAGGATCACAGCTCCAGAGTGGGTATGGATCAAATATGGACTGGAAGCCTGAACCCTAAAACAGCCGGTTGGAACGGCTCGAATCTCCGGTCGGAACGGAGCATCGACACTAAAGCAGTTGGTTCAAACGGCTCAAATATCTCTCCGATCGGAATGGTTCAAGTAGATCCCCAGTCGGAACAAAGTAGCAACACAAGAATAGCCGGATGGAACGGCTCAAATATATCTTGTTTGGACGGAGAAACAACACGAAAATAGTCGGTCGGAACAACTCAAATAGCTCTACGGTCGGAATGGAGCAGCAACACAAGACAGCCGGTCGGAACAACGGCAAATAGCTCCCCGTTCGGAACGGAGCAGCAACAAGAACTTGGAATGTCAGTCGAAAAGGTGACAATGGCTCTCTGATCAAAATTGAGCAGCTACACAAACTTTGAACGTTCTCCGGTCGGAACGGAGCAGAAACACAAAATAGCCGGTTGGACCGGCTCAAAGCTCTCTAGTTGAAACAGAGCAGCCAGCAACATAAAATATAGCCGGTCAGAACGGCTTGAAAGACTCTCTGATCGGGACGGAACAACAGTACAGATTTGGAACAACAGGTCGACACGGACGCAACTCGTTTTCTTTTTTTCTTTCAAATCTGTTTGGCTAGTGCGTGTGCCAGACGCGTGCGACTAAGAGTATTGTTGATTGGGCTTGTGCGTCACATGGAGTGTACTGCATGTGCCCTGATGTATATTGGCCATAATGTGCTTGACACCACATATTCGTTGCGTACCTCTCTTCACCTTTTAACTCCCACCAACCACTACTATTGACAATTGCTTTTTCTTTTGAACTTTACTTTTACCTTCTATCAAAATAATTCTGCATATCTTCTGCAAAAGAACCATCTTGAAGAGTTGCAGCACATTATCGAAGAAGAAGAGCTTGGGCGCCGGTTCAAACTATATCGAAGAAGAAGACGAAAGAAAAAGAAGAAAGAGACAAGACCGTAAGAGGGGAAAGTGGACCGGCGACATCCAAGAAAAAAAGATTGTCAAGAGAAAAAGTGGAGAAAGAAAGAAGAAGAAAGGGGGGCCGGCTTAAAAGAAAAAAATAAGGTTTTTTTTTGAAACAGTAGTTGGTAGGGGTGGGCAAAAAAACCGAAACCGTTAAAACCAACCACCACCAATCGAAAACTGTACCGAAAAACCAAAAACTGGAAAGCTAACGATTGGTTGCGGGTTCTTGACGATCGAACCGGAAAGTTAACGGTTGGTTATCGCTTCTTGAAACGTCAAACCATCAGTTAACCAACCAAACCCGGTACTGTTCATCATATACATAAGGCTTCATAATAATCACCGATCTGATATAGATGAATGGCCCATGAGGACTCTTTTGTGTCACACGGATTGCTAACTTAAAAGACGATAACTTATATATAATTTTTCTTTTGTTTTGGAGAATGTAGTAAAAAAAATTGATTTTTTGGTTAGGGCTGGTTCCAAAATATATCAAACCGGTGATATCGAGTTGAGTTCGTAAAAAGTTCTATTAGGTGATTAACCGCCCAATGCCCACCCTAGTAGTTGGTCGACTCCAATCATCAGTAAGTTTAAAACTTCATAAAAAACGAAACTTACTAATCACGAGGCATCTCAACAAAAGCACCCACCTGGTCATGAACTCAGAAACGGGCTCGGCGGTGAAGATAGGTGTGGTGTCCCCATCGACCATGCGGTTGATATCAGACTTGATGTCCTCGTAGGTGACGACGGGCACGATCCTCTTGAAGGTCTCGACGTCGGTGGCGCCGCCAAGGCCAAGGCGGCGGAGGTACTCCACTTGCGCATTGCGGGAGAGGATATTGCCGAGGACGCGGCGCTGCACTTCGTCGGCTTTCGTCGTGACGTGCTCGATGAACTGGAGAGCTTGCTTGTTGGTTTCTTCCAGATTGGTTGAACCGGTCTTTGATGATATGGTTTCCAAAAAGGTCCTCTCTGGTGACTCGGTCATGGTGATCGAGTTGCTATTGCTTCAAGATATCGAAAATGAAACTTTTCTGTGTTTTCTTGAGGTCTTGGTAGGGGTGAGAATATGTAACACAAGAACAGAAAAGCATATTTCTTTTATAGATAGACATTTTAATATAACCGAATACGATACGAATGTAAGTCACAAAATTAGTTATTTATAAACCAAATCTTTTTGAAGTTACTCCTTGACATTATGAGGGTGTAGTTTATGTGCACATATCTTGATTGTGCATATCTTTATTGGTCTTCTCTTGGTGTTAACACCGCTTCGGACAACGAAGAGTTGTTTGATGAGATATGGGCAAAGATTTATTCACGTGGTGAATTTGATCCGATGATTGTGAAATAATGAATATTTTAGGTGAAACATTATCTAAATCCTCTCTGGTTCGCATCTTTAGGTGGAGGGCTAATTAAATAATTTTGTCGGTGTCTCGCCACCGTATAAGAAGTAGGACAGACTCTGTCTTGAGATCAAGACGTTTGTTTGTTCGAACGTTAATCCTAAATTTTAGGAGGTGGGTTGGATGAATGTCATTTTCCCTTATGCTTATGGTTGAAAAATTTGAGTTAATTTTATTTTGTGCATTACATAATTGTAAAATCAGGGTGTTAGACCATCTTCTTTCACAAGTTTTGTGCTTAATTGTTGTAGAAAAAAAATAGATCAGCAAAGCAGTACATAAAAACACAACCTTTTCAGAGAATGAAAAAGGAACGCATCGAAACCGTAAGGGAGGCATGGTTCGAAAATTTTGGGAACCGAACTATTTTCGGCCCAACAGAAAGAACCAAGGGACTAAACAAGATCAGCCACAAACCTCCACCAAACAAACCAAGTACAAGAAAGAGAGCATTCCTGTGAAAGGAATCTCAGCTACTCAACACGGGAGCAAACATAACAACAAGGGCCTAAAAACCGAAATTACAAACATGAAGCTCAAAACCAGAAAAATAGAAAAAGGTCTATAACCCAGATTTTACAACCATGAAGCACACAAGACTAAAGATGTCTATAACTAGAATTTTCCAACCATGAAGCCCGAAGAGAACTTGTAACTACTCAAAACTCTGCCTAAAACTGAAAAACATCCTGCCTCATTAGGACCATCAAAGATGGAAACTAAAAAGCCGGCGGCGAACACCGCAAACGATAGAGACAAATTCAATGGGCGAAGGCACCAAAAATCAATGAACCCTGAAACGAATATGATGGAAATTAACCTAGAGCCACAATTGCAAAACCACTCGTCGACGTCCAACACCTACAAACGGGCAAGCCCTTACCAAAAGAGTGGAAGGAAAGGGAAGAAACCAAACAGATTCGAATCAGGGACAACAAGGGGCCTTATAATAATAAGCAAAGCCTAAGTAGATCAGGAGAACCTCAACTGAGAATGAGTATCACCTGAGCAGTCCATCGACGAGCTGGGGCCAACACCACGACAGACCGCGAAGCACAATACAAAAAGAAACACAACGATCTCCGATTCAACAGAGAAACGCGTCCCACATTGATTCTGAAACCAGCTGCCAGAGAAACACCAAAAAAGAAGAGGAAGCCGCTCCGGCCTCCCTCGAGCACGGAAGGAGAAGGAGCAGCACGTCGAGCAACCTTCTGTAAAATTTGGTTGTTTAGACCTTTTCATTATTCATTGTTCACTCCTTTTTTGGGATTCATGATGCTGATCTTTCGTATCAGCGTTCGAATCTGTATCTCATTCATTGTTTTACTTGTTAGCGTGTAATTAGACCACACTTTGAACACCTTTTTTATCTTTTGGGATATTTTAATTTAAATTTGTATTCACTTATCAAAAAGAATTAGCTACCTGAATTGCGTATACTTGTGTCTTTTTAGTTTATTTGAAATCATTTGTTTATTTTATTGCTTAGTTTTGCAGGGAACAATTTCAGCTATTAAAGTTCAAGCCATCATATAAGAAGTCTTGATGTCGACTTATTCTGGACAAAATTATTTACTTTTTGCAAGTTTATATGCATTTGTTATACTTAATGATGCGTCCTCGGTGACTGCATGTGTTGTATTTTATGGATTGGCCAAGACGTCTTCGGTGACTGCTTCAAAAAATGTTGAGCAGATACGGACGAAGGAAGAGCTCGTTGTTTGTGATGGGTCATCTCCTTCTGAGCCTATTGCTGTCAATGAAACAAGGGTTGGGGAGTTGGTTGCTCAGAGCACCTTGTCGACGAGGTCAGATCGTAGTTTTCGATCAGTAAGAAGATCGAAGTCTGTGAATTTTGAGCTGCAGGAGGATGAAGTTTTCGTCAGCAATCTCCATTTCGAATCATCGAGGGAGTGCGTTCGAAATGTCTTCAGTCCATTTGGCACGATCTTATCTGCTACTGTTCTCCGACGTCCGATCTAAAATGGCCGTTACATCGGTTTCATTCGATTCGATTCTAAGGTTGAAGCTGCGAGTTCAAACTTAATGGGCATATTCTCTTGTTGCGGTAGCTCGTCGCCGACTGCAGGTTGTAACTCTTTCCGATAGCTCTGTTTTTACTGCTCAGAAACAGAGCATCTTCTCAGGGAACAATAAGTCCCTGCTTTTAGCTCGAAATGAAGAGTCGTTGTGTATTGAGGCTGTCAATGATCAGAGATGTGTTGAGTCTTCACCGGCGCTGGCACCTTTTCCGTCGTCGGATGGCAACGATTCGACGCAAATTCGGTCAATTGAGGGTCAACCCGCGAATAAAGGTCGCGATCCCACGTGTCTTGCATATTCAAATTTGGATATTACAGATGAGATAGATCGTGATTTGCATTCGAAATTGCTCCTGATTATGTGGGATCTGCAGATCGATTATGCGATCCGCGTAGAGAAGATTGAACAGAATCGATGTTGGGGGCGTCTGAGCGGTTCTTATTAGGTATGATATTAGGCCTGTTTTGAGCCGAAACCCTTTAGGTGAATGCGGTCTAATTCAGAAGTTTGCGACGTCACATGCGCAGGCTGTGTTGGATTCGCAGGTTTTTGGTGTGAATGTCTTGGATGATGGGCTTAATTCCAGGGGCCTAGTTGATTCAGACCCAGGCCAATCCCAACCTTCTAAGGCTTTAATGGATCCTGCTAATAGGCCCGAGTCAAGTGGCCCAAAATCAGTTTCTAGTAGTAGGTGTTTAGAGAAGGGTGTTTCTTCCAGGGATCAATACGGTCCATGGAAGGATGCCCTTCTCAAACCTCCAAAGCGCTTAAGTCGAGATCATGCACATCTTTCGGATTATGTCACTGATATAGTTTGTGGTGTAAAGCTCCCACCCATTCAGGGATCCTTCCAGGTAAAAGTCCCTGAATCCCCACGATCACCAATGTCGCCTGCCCGAATCCCCTTTTCTGAGCAGTCCCCACCGTCTCTACTACCGCAATTGAAGCCACCATCGGTGTATCCACCTCCCTGACCTCCACCGAGGCCTTCTTCACGATCTCTGTCCAGGGTCTTAGTTAAGATGATCGACTGGTTTTGTTTTATTATACTTGTTTTGTTCTTTATTGCAAGGTTACTAATTAGTGAGCAAAGATTCAGAGCTTCTACCTAAGGATTCAGGGACTTTTACCTGGAAGGATCTCTGAATCACATCTACCATCGTCGCTCTCCTCCCGTTGAAACTGATGAAAGCAGGTTCGGTCGCACTCTATAGAGTATGCAGCATTTAGGCAATACCTTAAGAGCCATTATCAGTTTCATCTTAGTTTAGTGTTAGCTTGCCTATATGGAACCTCATCAAACACTGGTTGTCACGGTTCATCTGTTTGAGAGTTTTTCGTGAAGAGACCTTCTGGAGCTCTATGTAGTTTAATGACCCTTTTTATATATTTAATACTATATGCGCACTTTTTAGTCAAAAAAATGGATACCCTAACACCTTTATCATTGATCTAACCTCCACAATTAAGAAATATACGAAAAATTCGTTTTTTAACTATTCCTTACTTTTTTTGAAACGGGTAACCGGGAAGTGCATTACTGCAAACAAAAAAAACATACAATGTACAGCGTAACCGCTCTAGGTTCCAGATATGTGTCTAGGCCGAGCGTAGCCAGCCCAACGCTCATGGACCCGTATAAATAGTCTACTTTTTATCGCAAACACTAATTCACGACATCCCCTCACCAACGATTCAAAACAACGAGACATAATCCAAAATGTCCAGCACAAAACATAAACCAAATACTTCCAACAAACTTCAAAATAAATATAAGGCGACCTAATATAAGGAGTTAGATAGTGGTTTTCCTGAAACCTCCCAGCACTGGCAGTCCCGGGTCTGTGGATATAGGCCAGAGACGGCCAAACCCACCCTCGTCGGGTCTTCTCATTCCTTTAGAGGATGCCTCACTGCCTCCACATGTGTAGTCTTCTCCTCCTCGTCCTTGCCTGGCTTGTGCTCCTAGGGGATGATGCTAGACAGCTCCAAAGCTTTCTGTGTATAGATAGCTTTAGCGTACAGTTTTCACTCCTGGTCTTCATCATGGTCTTCATCGACTTGGATCTGATGGGACCTGCACTTCCGGACTGGGCCTGGGTATTTTTCTCCTTCCTCGCTAGTGATCCCAGGTCACCTGCATACCCTTCCGGGAAAAAGTCACCCCAGCATAGTGGACATTAGTTAGGTTTTCAGGCTCTGTGATTCCCTGTGGTCCCCTAAATGCTTTCAAGGATTCTTCTTGCATTCTGATTATTGTCCCTTCTAGGACAGCTTTAGCCATGTTCTCTGACTTCAGGTGATAGTCCTTCCTTTTGAAAACCTCTTGGGGTCTCGTGACTCGTAATGCTGAGAAGGTGCCACTATCCCCCTGGAATTCTTCTCTGGACCTGATGTTCGGATTCAGGGAGAGGCATATCAGGAGATCATCTACTTACACCTCCCAACTATGTCTCGGGGGATGCCAGACCGTCTTTAGCAGGCGATCCACATCTAGGTGTCTTGGCACCGTTATAGAATTATCATAACGGGCCTCCTCCAGACCAATTCCAGGCAAGTGAGCCATACAGTCAGGTAAATGATGTGTCAGACTACCACATCGACGACAGAATTCCGACAACCTTTCATATTGCAGCTCAATCGGAGAGGGATGGGTGTTAGCAGGGAAACGAAGACGGATACGTCTCCTTAATGGATGGTTCACATCCAGCAGGACCCTCATCCACAGGAAATGAACCTCTTGCCTAGCAAAATGTATAGGGGCCGAGGTTACCTGAGTGCCCATGGAGGATGATATCAGATCGCAGACAATATGGTTCTTGGAAGCTCCCTGGACATTCATAGCCCGGACTCCTATTTCCATATCACTTAAAATACTATCGATGGGCTGCATGTAGGGTCAGAGTGGTGTCAACAACACTGAGTACCGTCTAAATCCCTATGGCCCACGGTGGCGGATGTTCTCCATAATCTCCAGAGACGAGAAATGGAACCCGATAATATCTGGCGACATGTATTTGGCCTGGAGGCTGTCCACCTTCCACTGTTGCAGCATCAACCCGCAAACAGCGTTTTGGTTGTGATATTTTCCCACGGCGACACTTCCAGCAAGCGAGAAGAGATATTTTCCATTTGTAGCTGTCGGGACGGCCTCGACCGGTACATCTAGGACCTCGTCTTCGCCTCCTAGTCTGTCACCGGTGTGAAACGCTCTGGTTGGTTCCTGCCCTACCGAGAATCATATCTGATGTGAGATGCTGGCCGGTCCACTAGATCTACTGCATGCGCGTCGGGGGGACGATGTTTCGGTTGTAGGTCCGGCGAAGGAGCGGCGAGATTCTGTAGGGGCTCGAGTGGGTCACGATGGCGGGGAAGTTTTTTGCAAGGCTCAGTGTGAGGACGACGGGGAGCTATCCACCCCGGTGCTATCGCCTTCTCCATGGGCCGGGGCTTGTAGAGGATGACTGCACCCGTGTGCGGTGAATTCGGTCGGTTCTTCAAGGTGGCTGGTGCTGGCGAGCGGTGCGGAGGCTGTGTGTTGTGGTCGTAGTCGTGTGGTCCGGATGGAAGGACGACGGATGGAACTAAAAATAATAGTAAAGAAAGCAAACTTAAACGAAATAAACCTCCAATAAATCCGGTTTTGACCGGACTCGAGGCGTGAGCTAAAAATAATAGTAAAGAAAGAAAACTTAAAAGAAATAAACCTCCAATAAGTTGTGTAAATTCAGTAATTCTGATAATAAGAGTCAAATGCTCGAAATCCCAACATATAAAGTTTGGTACAAAAAGGAGTACGTCACTAGACCTAGGACTTTCGCTAAGCTCCCAAGCCCGGGACGTCCTCTAAATCAATCCCGCTCAAAACCTGTAGAACAGTAGAGAAGGGGGTGAGCTTTCGCTCAGTAAGAAAAAGTAGTAAAGGGGATGAGCATGTCGCTCACTCCACAGATATCCGTCCAAATAAGGCATACTAGTAACGCACAATAACTAATTAATCAAACAGTAATCACAACCACAATCATAACCAACCTCACATAACCATACCTCGTTTGATCACACCACTTACCCAATCGCCACACTTAGCGTGTGAAATCAACCCTGCTCAACAATTAACAATTTCTCAATGTTCACACCCAAACCACATCTCAAAGAATCACTGAGTAAATACACACAGTAAATCGTTACCAATACACATACAGTAAGTCTCCCATAATACGCCGGATCATAGCGTACGGCTCAACATATCATACCGGAACACACAACATCGGTCTAGATATCGTCCCGGAACACACATCATCAGGTATACGTATATCAGAACACACATTATCGGTCAGGATATCATACCGGAACACCTAACCTCGGGACATATCGTATCGGAACACACAGCATCGGTCTAGATATCGCCCCGGAACACCATCCTCGGCCTAGATATCTTATACCGGAATCCTTTGTCGGTATAGATACCATACCAGAACACCTAGCCTCGGGTACCGCGTACGCCGGAACACCAGCCTCGGCCTAGATATCCTATACCAGTATCCTCCGTCGGTATAGATATCATACCGGAACACCTAGCCTCTAAACATATCGTGTCGGAACACACAGCATCGGCCACGATATCGGACCGGAACACCATCCTCGGCCTAGACATCCTACCGGGGTACACACATACAGGGTCTCCAACATGTCACAAAGCAATAATTCACACTATCATTCACCACATTCTCATAGCATATCAAGATCCGTAATTTAACACGGAACATACCACATACCAAACATTAGAAGCTACTAATCATAAACAAGCGCAACCAACACACAATCCTACGTGCACGACATGGCACTCATGCAGTTCTACAGCACGGCAAATCCCAGATTTACGGGCACGACCTGGCCCGCAAGTGATTCCACATTTTAAATGGCTACGATAGTTAATCACATCCTATATGCAATTCTACACTTATTCCGGTTACTCATATCCTATATGCAATTCTAGTAACTTTCCGCATTTAAACCGGTATTCGCTACTTTTCCCTACGTCAATCGCGATCCAACACGAACAACCACGACTCGCCTAGTAGCCTCCTCCGTCGTGATCGGGAACAACGTCTAAGATCACTGAGTAACACGAGATTTAATAATAACTCAAGGGTGGTTTAAAGAGAAAACACACAATCTAACCCTCAGTACGTTCGATTATAGATAACCTTCCGAATTACTCGAAATCAACCAAAATGGACTTGTAAAGTCCATTTCTGAACCGTGACGTGCACCGTCACGGTTGACGTCACCGAACCGTGATGTGTGCCGTCACGGTCTCCGTCATGGAGCCGTGACGTGCTCCGTCACGGTTCCTGTCACGGATCCGTGACGAGTCTGAGCAGCCTCCTTCTTCTTCTTCCCTCAACTTCGTCCCCACGAATCCAAACCTCTAAAACTCCATTGTTAACCTCAAAAACCTCCAAATTCAGTCCCAAAAACCCTTAACTTCAAACCCAAAGTTGGGTTTCATCCAATTAACAAAAACCCAAAACTTCAAACCCAAAGTTGGGTTTCATCCAATTAACAAAAACACAATTAATTTCCATTACCAGCTTCCACTTTTCACCCTAAATCATCTATTTAACAAGTGAGAGCTTAAACCCTTTAACACCTAAGCTTGATTCATGTATTTTCTACCAAACCCACAACCCAAAATTCATCAAAAGAGGGTTTAAGTGAGTGATTACCTTAGGCAAAGAGTAGATGAAGAGAAATATGGAAAAAATGAACCCCCCCTTTTCTTCTCCTTTCTTCAACAATGAAGCTCCACCCTCTCTCTCTAGGGAGTTTCGGCCAAGGGTGTAAATGGGCTGAATTGATGCTCACATGTGGCCTTTAACCAAAATAGAGGTCCAAATTGCCCTTTATGCCCCCTTTCTTATTATGCCCAAAAATAGGGATAATGGGTCTTTTTCTCACCCATTTATTCTCCTCCAAGACTTATGGACATGTGTCCATGTGGAGTCCACCTCCACTCACTATTTTCCCAGCCCAATTAAATTAATCCGATAAAACTCCTAATTCGACCCGTTTGACCCGAATTTGACTTTTTCGTAAAAGTACCCATTTTAAAGGAAATGACATAACTAAGCTAACCGTAACGACGACTAAGCTTTTTGGGTCCCGGATAGGTCCCGAATGACTCCCAGAGTCATCGGTTGACTTTTCCGGCGGAAAGTCAACTCTTCGGGAATTTTACCGGTTCGACCGGTGTTGACCGGGGAGGTTCTTACACTTACAATAATAAGCAAAGCCTATGAAGATTAAGAGAACCTCAACTGAGAATGAGTATCACCTGAGCAGTGCATCGACGAGCTGGGGCCAACACCACGACAAATCGCAAAGCACAACACGAACAGAACCACAACGATCTCCGATTCAACAGAGAAACGCGTCCCACATTGATTCTGAAACAAGATGCCAGAGAAACACCAAAAAAGAAGAGGAAGCCGCTCCGACCTCCCTCGAGCACCGAAGGAGAAGGAACAGCATGCCGAGCAACCTTCTGTAAAATTTGGGCGGTTAGACCTTTTCATTATTCATTGTTCACTCCTTTTTTGGGGATTCATGAGGCTGAGCTTTCGTACTAGCGTTCGAGTCTGTATCTCATTTATGGTTTTACTTGCTGGCTTGTAGTTAGACCACGCTTTGTACTCCATTTTTATCTTTTGAGAGATTTTAATTTAAATTTGTATTCACTTATATAAAAGAATTAGCTACCTGAATTGTGAATACTTTGTCTTTTTAGTTTATTTGAAATCATTTGTTTATTTTATTGCTTAGTTTTGAAGGGAACAATTTCAGCTTATTAAAGTTCAAGCCATCATATGAGAAGTCTTGATGTCGACTTATTCGGGACAAAATTATTTACTTTTTGCAAGTTTATGTGCATTTGTTACACTTATTGATGCGTCCTCGGTGACTGTATGTGTAGTATTTTATGATTGGCCAAGACGTCCTCGGTGACTGCTTCAAAAGATGCTTAGTAGATACAGACGAAGGAAGGGCTCGTTGTTGGTGATGGGTCATCTCCTTCCGAGCCTATTGTTGTCAATGAAACAAGGGAAGAGGAGTTGGTTGCTCAGAGCACCTTGTCGACGAGGTCAAATCATAGTTTTTGGTCAGCGAGAATATCGAAGTCTGTGAATTTTGAGCTGCAGGAGGATGAAGTTTTCGTCAACAATCTCCCTTTCGAATCATCGAAGGAGTGGGTTCGAAATTTCTTCAGTCCATTTGGCACGATTATATCCGCGACTGTTCTCCGACGTCCGAATCAAAATGGTCGTTACTTCGGTTTCATTCGATTCGATTCTAAGGTTGAAGCTGCTCAAACAATTGAAGGGTTAAATGGGTTCAAACTTAATGGGCATATTCTCTTGTTGCGGTAGCTCGTCGCCGACTGCAGGCTGTCACTCTTTCCGGTGGCTCTGTTTTTACTACTCAGAAACAGAGCATCTTCTCAGGGAACAATAAGTCTCTGCTTTTAGCTCGAAATGAAGAGTCGTTGTGTATTGAGGCTGTCAATGATCAGAGATGTTTTGAGTCCTCACCGGCGTCGGCACCTTTCCCGTCTTCGGATGGCAACGATTCGACGCAAATTCGGTCAGTTGAGGGTCAAACCTGGAATTCTTCTCTGGACCTGCTGGTCGGATTGAGGGAGATGCCTGTCAGGAGATCATCTACTTCCACCTCCCCACTATGTCTCGTTGGATGCCAGACCGTCTTTAGCAGGCGATCCACATCTAGGTGTCTTGGCACCCTTATAGAATTATCATAACGGGCCTCCTCCAGACCAATTCCAGGCAGGTGAGTCGTACAGTCAGGTAAGCGATGTGTCAACCTAGCACATCGACGGCAGAATTCCGGCAACCTTTCATATTGCAGCTCAATCAGAGAGGGTTGGGCGTTCCCAGGGAAACGAAGACGGATGCGTCTCCTTAATGGATGGTTGACATCCAGCCTGACCCTCATCCACAGGAAATGATCCTCCTGCCTAGCAAAATGTATAGGGGCCGAGGTTACCTGAGTGACCATAGAGGATGATATCAGATCGCGAACACTATGGTTCCTGGCAGCTCCCGGGACATTCATAGCCCGAACTCCTATTTCCATATGACTTAAAATAATATCGATGGGCTGCATGTAGGGTCGGAGTGGTGTCAACAGCACCGGGTACCCTCTAAATCCCCACGGCCCACGGTGGCGGATGTTCTCCATAATCTCCTAAGACGGGAAATGGAACCCGGTAATATCTAGCGACATGTATTCGACCTGGAGGCCGTCCACCTTCCACTTTTGCAGCATCAACCCACAAACAGCGTTTTGGTTGTGGTTTTTTCCCCCGGCGACACGTCTTGCAAGCGAGAAGAGATATTTTCCATTTGTAGCCGTCAGACGGCCTCGACCGGTACATCTAGGACCTCGTCTTCGTCCTCCCAGTCTGTCACCGGTGTGAAACGCTCTGGTTGGTTCCTGCCCTGCCAAGAATCAGATCTAATGTGAGACGCTGGCCGGTCCACCAGATCTACTGCATGCGCGTCGGGGGGACAATGTTTCGATTGTAGGTCCGCCGAAGGAGCGGCGAGATTCTGTAGGGGCTCGAGCGGGTGACGACGGCGGGGCAGGTTTCTGCCAAGCTCAGTGTGAGGACGACGGGGAGCTATCCACGTCGGTGCTATCGCCTTCTCAATGGGTAGCGACTCGTAGAGGATGACTGCACCCGTGTGTGGTGAAGGCGGTCGGTTCTCTAAGGTGGTTGGCGTTGGCGAGCGGTGCTTAGGCTGTGTGTTGTGGTCGTAGTCCTGTGGTCCGGATGGAAGGACGGCGGATGGACCACCCTGTAGCAAAGGGAAAGAGACGTCGTGTAGAAAACCTGGGCGGCTGGCGTCTCTTGTGTTAGTTGGGAGGGAGAATGGTGGCCGAAATCCATAGAAATGGTTTGGGACGAGGGATGAGGGCTAGAAGGGTTCTGTTGCAACCCTAGTGGGTTCTCCTAGAGCATTTTCAAGTTGCTTAAGTTTGATCAAATTCCAACAATCATGGTGTTTTTTGGACAGATATCCATGATTACCAAAATCGGGGATAAAGGAGTAGATGCATAGCAGTTTTCAAACTCTAGAACCTACAAAATCAAACAATACAAGATGACCTTTTTTTCGAAACGCGCTTATTACAGACAAAGATCGGCATTAATTGTGATGGCTGTTGATCCTCAACCTGTTCTCTCCCTAACAACAAACCTTCTAGTAATTAAGCACCAAATAAGTTAAATATAGCAAACACCTCCATGAAAGCTTAAACCAACCAACATCATCACTCCTTAATGTTGCGCCATTGCTTGTGACCAGGAGTCCACTTAGGGCATTGTGGACTGGCATAGCTATTCACAACCCTTGAGTTCAGTAACTCAACAATGGGTGCAAGTTTCACACACTTGGGTGTCTTGTACTGCCCTATTGAAGCCCCCAAGTTATTGACGACATAGTCCATGAGCTTGTCAAACGTTCCTGCTTCAACTACCTTGATCTCCAGAGGCCCGATCGACTTATCCACGACCCTCCCTAGTCGGTACACACTATTGAGAGATTCCTCAATGGTTAAGCAGCAGTCCTCGAACACCGACGGAGGGATTGGGGTTGAACCATAACTCAGCTCCCAAAACAACACATAGTGTCCTGGTGTTGTGGAATGGTCCGCAAAACTTGTGTACTCGGAAACAGTTGCGCCAAATGGCTCGAGGTGCTTCACAGCATTGTTGACTGCATTTTGGAGCTCAATCTCCTCAGTCTTGTCGGATTCAATGCTTAGAAGTACGTTTTGTCTGCCTACGAGGTTGAATTGGGGTGCCTTGTTCTTGAACCCCGCGACCCGGAGCACATCCCCGACTCTGTACCGGTATAGTCCTGCACAAAAGACCATGAGGTCCAAGTTATGCATAAAGTATAACACCATAAGTAGTACTTCCAAAATGAAGGGGTTAAATATGAGTTGCTAATCTAATTTGACATCAGAACTTTGTCTTATGTTTGGATGCTTACAATTAAAATGTTAACGAATTTATCTATATACAAGCAGACGTTTAAGAATGTAAAATTACTATGAATAATATAATTATGCAAGCAACATTAAAACCTGCAAAGTTAAACCAATTATACTGGCAAAACCAATTACACCGTGCACATACACCACCACAACCAGCCTCATCCCATGACTATCTCCCAGCCTTCTGTACTGGTAGTCATCCTCCTGACAGTGAACAAGCCCCTCAAACCCTCCCTCCCCGATATGAACCTTTCCCCTCACCACTCTCTTCCAAATCCATAGCAACTCGGCACTCATGCGTCGCCTGCGCTTCCACGCGACCGATACACGACATCGGGGGGCAAGGCGTCGGCCTGGCCAAACCTTCGTCTACCACATGCAGAGATCGGGCGAGCCACTTTGCGACCACGAGGCATGATGGGGGTCCCTCCCGAGCTCTCTCAGGCCTGCTCAACCCTGGTTGTAGCAGAACCGTTGAGGGCCCTCTTAAAACCGTCCGGGGCAACGTCAGAGACACGGGCGGTGGTACCGGACTGGGAAGTTGAAGATGACGTCTTGGAGATCCCGGCGGAGGCCATCCCGACTGTGTTGGATGGTTGATATAAATTTTCCTTCGCATGGAAGGTCGCGGGTTCGGGGCACCTCAACCAGAACGCCTTCTGTGAGTTAATGCTCCAGTATGAACGGTTGCCAGGTTTTTATACTCGGTGTGGTAGACTGACCCACCGTATGATCGATTGCACGGCTAACCTGCTTGGAATTGGTCAGGAGGAAATCTGGTATGATGAATCTATTCGGGTACCAAAACAGCTGGATGTGGATCGCCTCCTCAATACGGTTTGGAGGGCCCCATAGGTGCCACGGGACACTTAGGTGGACGATCTGCTGACCTCCCTCATGCTGGATCCGATTAGGGATTATGTGGGAGGATCTAGGGCAGGTACCAGAAAGGGGATTCTAGCACCTCCCCCGGGATTTCAGGAGATGCAGGGTAAGGAGGAATCCAGTTCGGAGTATGGAAACTTGGCTAAAGATGCCTCAGAGTGGGTAGTTCCTGTAAAGCTAGGGGCATCCCCGGAAAAATAGTTAGCGGGACAACCGAGTATAGTAAAGCCTAACAACCTTGTTAACATCAAGGAGGGTAGGGACCGTATATTTCCTGATATATTTGCAGGTATAAAGACAAGTATCACGTTCAGGTTCTCCAAGAGAAATAGGGTCAAGTTGGATTTGTTTTCTCAAACCTAGATCTAGAACTCGACCCGTTATCGATAGTTGGCATGACCAGACCTTGTGGCCAGACAGTAGTCAGTGGCTACTCCCTTCTAAGCTTCTCTTCCTTTCCCTTTTTTCTTTCTTTTCCCCTCTAAATTAATGCTCAGATCTCATATTTGAACTTTCCCCTTCTTGCTCCTCTGCATTTTATGAGATACGGTCTTTTTGGGAATCTATTTCATTCTCCATGGCACCTTGTCATGAGTTCTCTGCTTTCGCTTTCTCCTTTTTAGTGAAGGGGTCGGAGTTGAGTAGCTTAGTCTCTTGCTGGTGGTGTTGGCCTCAATGAGTACTTTCGTAGTGCTGAGATGAGAGCGGTGTATCGGTTTCGATGGCCTTTTCTCCCTTCTAGTGAGCTTTCTCTTATCTACGTCCGACTGTTTGATCTCCCCTTCCCCGTCTATGGTGTTGGACGGGGACACACGACGTGCCTTTTTAGTTTTTGTTGGAGGTCCTGCTAGTTTGGGATTAAGGGTTTTGCTTCTTTGGTGGGTTAGAGGATTGTTGTTTGCGGATTTGTCTTAGGGTTAGGGTTCGTTTTCTGTTGTGTCTGGTTTTAGGCCTGACCATGTTCAGGTCGGAGGCCTTTTCTGTTGCTTTGGTTAGTTTCGATTAAGGCTTAGGCATGTCTCAATACTCTTGTTTGTGCTGCTATCTTAGGGGTAGTCATCCTTCTGTTCTTGCACTTTATTTCAAAGTCAAGGATCTATAAAATCTCATCCACTTGTAAAAAATAATACAAAAGACCATGATGAATGAGAACTGATACTTACCACCATAAGTTGTGACGACAAGTTCATAGTCCTTCCCTAGTTCGACATCGACAAGATCAACCAAATCACGTTGTTCCTCCCCGTCGTTGTTTACGGGCAAGAACTCAAAGTAGGCCAAGGTTGGAATACAAGTGTAACAGACCTCACTAGGTTTGCAAAGAGGGTTGATGTTGATACTAAAGTAGGTTTCGGAGCAACCGTACATGTTGCTAGCAATAGGTAAGCCATTGGTATAGTAATCAATAGCTGGAACGTACCGGGCCATGCTTCCGGTCACTACCACCGCCACATACTTTGTGTTGGGCCATAATTTTTCTATGATCCCTTGCCATGACATCTTACTACACTCAGCCTCTACAAAACCTGCCAGCTTCGGGTCAGGTTTCAAGATTCGAGAAACAGCCTCCCGAACAGACGGGTCAGTGACCCGTGGGTTCAAAGTTCCTGTCCTTATGTCGTTGCAGAGAGAAGGCCAGTGTTCTTGAAGGAACTTGATGACCCGGACGAAAGTGGAGGCGAAAGGGGACCCGACCCGGAGGACCTCGTTGTGTTGGCAGATGCCGCATAGCAATTGGGAGTACATGCTCTGGTAGGAGTCGGTGCAGAGGATGGTTTGTTTTGGACTTGTGTAGTTGGAGTAAATATCATTAGGCATGTCCAAAAAATAGTGACTGTTGTAGTAACTGGTAAGAACAGGACGGGCCACGAGGCCTCCGGGAGTTTTAGCTTCAGGTCTGGTGAACAGAAAGTACATTGCTTTGCCCATGTCCAAGCTAGGAATGAATTGGCTCATCACCGGCATGAGTAAACTGTACACCAGAAACCTCCTCTCATTCTCCCCTTGGCTCACCGGGATCAGCTTACTCTCTCCACCGGACGTGCCAGAACTGTAAAATCATTAGGTAGTTAAAAATCTGTCACCAATTCTTATGGATATACATTAGAGGAATCATCGCTTTATAAAACATGGACATGAAATATTTTGTGTGACATCGAAACAAAAGCGATTATATTTGTCTAGATGAACTGACATATGAATCAAGGTTTAAAAAGATAATAATGAATAATTAATTATATTCCACATGTAAAATATAATTATGGATTGGGCGGGACTTCCAGTATCATCTTCTCACCTCCACCTCTCCTTCGTGTTTTTATTGCAATCGTCGGGACATCTCGACATCGGATTTCAGTCATGTTTTCAAAACCGTCAGTGACGGTTATATGGATAAAAATAACGATGAACTTTATGTTCGATATATGTTATTTTTTAGTGGTCAGGGAGCCTGTTCCCTGATGCTCATCTCTGTTCTTATCTAATATCAATAAAATTTGCACCTTTTAGTAAAAAAAAATATATTGCCAAAGCCTACTAGTTTAACTATTCAGGCATTATATTGGAACAAAGATATCTAATGAAACAGTTCTCTCTCGTCATGTCGAGATTCTTCTTTCTCGAGGAAACCCTTGCACCGACTATAGAGTTCCCTACTCATTTTACTGACATGATTGTTGCACCCCTCGTCGGTCTTGTCCCATTGCAGTCAATCCTAGTGGAGCACGCAACATCTGTGCCACCACTGTGTCCCTCTTCAGAGATCGTGTCTCTCATTCTACCAAGAATGAGGAGGAAGAACAAGAAAACCTCTTTTGTCCATCTTTATCTTTCTCCTACGACGCTTTTCCCTCCTGCTCCGATTAAGGCAATCGTCGCCTTGTCTTACGGTTCATCTGAACCATTGACTAAGCCCCGTTTGGGCCGCCATTTGAAAACTCAAACCCTAACTTTTGCTATAAATTACACTAGAGTTTTGGCACCTTCCTTACCCCCGACCAACGCTGAAGGCTTGTCTCATCCACCACCCCCGGGGGTTGGCTCTACGTCCCAACCGTCGTTAGACTCTACCCTACCCAGCGGCCCGCGTCCAAAGGTGACTCCTATCACCATTCCGTCGCCTCGATTGGTCCGGGATCCTCTTCAGGGAAAGGCACCCATGATTGAATCGGAGAAGGAGGAAACGGGGCGAAAGGAACTAGAGACCCTCCACGAGTTGGTCTATGTTTCTAACGCGGCCGTGTTCCTATGATTCTGGTGTTGCTCTCGCCGCTGTCGGGTATGATCCATCACTATATGTCCTTCAAACCGAAATAAGTCGGTTCCAACTAGAAAACTCTAGCTCTGTAGAGACCTCTGACTCCCATCTGATCAGCCTCCAAGATAGTATCTCGGCCTACTCCTTAGAAGAGGAGGAAGACGTAGTGGTGGAGACGTATGCACCGGTGAGCCCTTCAGTTCTGGCCCGGCAACACTTTTCCATGATGGGCAAACTGTGGACCTCCAAGCTACCCCGTAAGGAGGTTCTTCTCAAAATCATCACTAAGGCATAGGGGCGGTCGACTGAAGGTTTGATCATCAAGGATATCGGTCTGGGGTTCTTTGGGTTTTATATTGAAACAGAGACGCTCGTGCATGTGTTCGAGGAAACGACCATGGTGTTTTAATGGAAAGCCACTTCTGCTAGGTGATCTGGTCTCGTTGGCTAGGGAGCCTCCCACTATGGATCAGCTTCAACTCTAGGTACATGCTCGTGGACTTCCATCATTGGTATAGACCAAATCTACAGGAGAGACGATCGGTTCGACTATGGGACTGTGTGTTGATGTCCCATGTGACCAATGGGGCACCTTTTGGGGAAGAACAGTAAATATTAGATTTTGGCATCTTGTCTTGCTTCACCTTCAGAAATTTCCCGGCCCGATTCGTGTCACTCTTACTTATACAAAGTTATTTGTGTTTTGTTATATTTATGATATAATTGGTCACATTGTGACCGAGTGCGAAAGGGAGGTTGTGGGTACTCCACGGTTTGACTCCTTTATCATTGAATTCCAAAGGACTGTCAAACCATGATGTATGCAACTGATTGGGAAGATCAAGCGTCTCGCAAATCGATCTCCTCGACTTCTGCACCTAAGGGCCAATTGTCTCGAGGCAGGGGCCCGATAGTATCCTCGGTTACTACACCTAACAGTGCGACACGCTCGATCCACCCAGGTTGAAAAAATTGGTAATCGGCCAGCCCTCGGATAGCGGGTGAGCCGACTCCCCGGACCTGCCTGGCCACATAGATAGAACTCGACTTGGAGTTGTAGTTGGGTTCGGTGTTGGAGCAGGAGACGTGGGAGTAAAGAGGCGATCCACTGGGGAACCCGGGGACGATCAGGACAGGGCGGGCAAGCAATCTATCATGAAGGAATGAAAGGAATCCAGTGCTCTAGGGACTAGCACTGGGAGGGATCCCATAGAAGAGCTCTACCTCCGTTAGAAGCTGATGACAGTAGATTCGGCCACACTCTACAGAGTATGCAGCTGCTAGGCAATACCTTGAGTAGTCATTGGCTTCGACATAGTTTAATATCATTTTAGTTTGCCTTTATGGCACCTCAAAAAACCGCATGGGGCGATTCACTTGCCTCAGAGTTATGTGTAGAAAGACCTTCAGGGCTATATACCGTGTAATAACTCTTTTAATTTTATTTACATAATATATGAGTACCTTTTAGTAAAAAAAATATTCAGGCATTTAAACTTGGGCCTTTGAAATTAGGTTCCAAATTTCATCGGCCATATAAAATGCCAAGGTTCTAAGAATTGTTAGGCACTAGTCGGATAGTTAGGGCCTTCGAAATTTAATCATGGATTTTACGAGAATTAATCGGATTTGTACTTTTATGTTTTATTTTTATTTTTAATAGATATATTACTATATATATAGAAACAAAATATAAATTTTATTATACTTAAAATGGTAACATATATTTCAAATACCTGAAAAGTAACACCAATCAACTTAGAAGCACCAAAAAAATCTATACAACTATCTAATTATTTTAATTTACTTACTATAATATGTGAAATTGTTCTAGAAGCTTAGTCGGGTCGACTAGGCAACAATGGTGCCCAGACGGGCGCCTAAACAACGTCCAAATAGGATTTTTAGAACACTGTAAAATCTTATTTTTGAGATATGTAAAATAAAATTCTCTTCTTCATAGAGCAAATAATTTTGACTCCAATTTTTTTTTAGAATAGGGGATGTTTCATTCATCAATTATCGCCAACATAAACGACAATGCTCCCAAATGGGAATACACCCAAAAGTCCAAGACAAAGTTGAGACTAAAGCGGATACCCCCATCAATTAATTGGTATATCCCGACATGCTAAGGTTAAACAAACTCCTAAGGCGATTAGGAGGACAGTACACAAACACGATTATTAGCACAATTAAGAAGATACAAGGTTCTAAGAGCCTTTCGGGGGTTGTCTTGACCTGTTGTGGTGGTTGTCAAGCTTATCATAGATCGAGAAGCCCAATCATTGGGGTAGAGGACCTGGTAGTTTCAGGGTGCATAACATCATGGAGTCCCGGATTAGCGAAGACGGTGTGGTGGCACAAAAGAAGGGCCACAGACAGTCCATACCGTACAACAACTGTAGGGAACCAACAACGGAAACGAGGCACGACAAAAGCAGACAACGCTGCAAACGCCGCTTCATACGACCCGGTTTGAAAAGGCGGTATGGCTCGGCAGGTGGCGGGACTCGATGACAGCGGGGCTGGGCAGCGGATGGCGGTGGGATCGGTAGGGCGGGAGAAGACGCGCGGGCGGCGGACCGCAGGCGAAGGCTAGGGCTCGGACGGAGGTATGGATGGCGGCAGGGGACTCGGATGGCAGACGACGACAAGTTGGGTCGAGACAGAGGTCGGGCTCAAGGAAATTGGAGCATGGGCGCCAGTCCAGACGAGATCCAAGAAGAAGAAGAAAGCAAAAACAGAAGGAGGCATCACAATAAGGAGAGAAGGACCGGCTACCTCCAAGAGAAAAAAGGATTGCCGGTGAAGAAGGGGACCCGGTTTGAGAGAGAAAATAACATTTTTTTAAAAAAAAGTAGTTGGTCGACTCCAATTATTAGTACGGTTAAAACTTCATAAAAAACGAAACTTACTTATCACGAGGCATTTCAACAAAAGCACCAACCTGATCATGAATTCAGAAACGGGCTCGGTGGTGAAGATAGGTGTGGTGTCCCCATCGACCACGCGGTTGATGTCAGACTTAATGTCCTCGTAGGTGACGACGGGCACGATCCTCTTGAAGGTCTCGACGTCGGTGGCGCCGCCAAGGCCAAGGCGGCGGAGGTACTCCACTTGAGCATTGCGGGAGAGTATGTTGCTGAGTACGCGGCGCTGCACTTCGTCGGCTTTGGTCGTGACGTGCTCTATGAACTGGAGAGCTTGCTTGTTAATTTCTTCGAGATTGGTTGAGCCGGTCTTTGATGTTATTGTTTTCAAAAAGGTCCTCTCTGGTGACTCGGTCATGGTAGTCGAGTTGCTATTGCTTCAAGATATCGAAAATGAGACTTTTCTGTATTTTGTTGAGGTCTTGGTAGGGGAGAGAATATGTAACACAAGAACAGAAAAGCGTATTTCTTTTATAGATAGACATTTTGATAAAAAATTATAAAATTTTAGTGCAGTAGGTAAAACACGTGTATAACGAGTAGTTTTTTTTTTCTAGCGAAAGGTGCAATTTATTATTATAAATTCAAGTACATATGATTGCAATAAGAATAAATTTATGACCACGAAAAACAAGAATAGATAAAAGACACAATAGAGTCGTAATTCTTTACATACTACAGCCGTCACTGACGGTATAGGATAGGCGAGCTATCATTGAGATCTAGGAGCCGGAACTCTAGGAGCTCAATAACGGTGATGGTGGGAGGCAAAGAATCGTCATGCGACCACTCCCAGGGCCAGTCATCGATGTTCCTCCTGCCTCTCATGCCTACTGGCGGGGCTGCTTCCCTGCCTTGGTCTGATCGTCCCGATGTTCTCCAGCTACCGACCCTTTGAGTGCTCCAGTTCCATCTCCAGACATGCGCCCTCCACCTAGTATCGGAACAGAGTGGGGGGAGCAGGAACCCTAGCAACTGCGCCGCCCGGGGGAGGAGGGGCCAGAGCAAGGTCTTGGCAAACCCTAGAAATCGTGCCGCCTGCGGGAGGAGGGACCAGAGAAAGGTCTTGGCAAACCCTAGAAATCGTGCCGCCCGGGGGAGTAGATGCCAAGAAAAGTCTTGGCCAAACGGTTGTGTCGGCGGAATAGGGTATGGAGGGGGAAAGCCGAGGAGGACGTTGTGTGAGAAGGACGTAACTGGGGGACGTCACAAGGGCCTCCCTCGACTTGGCTTCACGTTCGGGGATGGAGCAGTTGCTCCTATGGACAAGGAGGACACGTCCACCGATGCTCCCGGGCCAGGGAGTAGCAGGACCGGCAGCACCGGCGTAGAGGAAGACAAAGCCAGAACCGAGGGTTTGGCTTTTCTCCGTCGACGACTCCTATCCCCAACACCGGGAACAGTCTGCGAGGGGCAGGACGGTAGCAGAGGGGCATCACCGGCTGGGGAAGCGGCAGTAACGACCGGAGGAACCACGACAGAGGACAAATCAGCGGTGGGGGTAAGAGAGAGCACCATAACTAGGACGGCTAAGGTTAGGTGAGAGCTGTAAAGACCGGAAAAAATTTAAAGAAGTAAAATATTAATTTTATCGACTTGAAACGTCGAGGTTGGAAAAACGAGTTGAAAATTGTAATCGTTTGCAAAAGAAACGAAAAGAAAAGAAAAAAAAGGAAGAAGAAGGGAGAAAGAAGCATTGGGACTGGCTGGCTCAGACCCAAGTCTACTCAACACGCACGGGCCGAGCCTGCCCATGCACGCATGACAAGGCCCAAGCCACTCGAGGCCCAAAGCCCAACCCTAATCCCTTCACGCGTCTCTTCATCTCCAGTCGCGCATGCGAACCGAGGTATCGCGCTTCTCCTTCCTCGAGATCTCTCTCTCTCCCATCTCAAATCTCTCTCTCTCACGCTCCCTCGATCCTCCATAGAAACACCACGCATCTCCTCGTCCTCGCCTCCGTGCGAATCAAACCACACCGGTAAAGAGCACGGGACGCCATCGCTGGAAACCCTCGAACCGTTCGTCTTCTCCGGTCGCGATTCGCGCGACGCCGGCGAAAGAGAATGTTCATGTTTCGCGCCCCTCACCCCTTCTTCCTTCCTCTCCGAGCTCCCTTTGCCTGAAAAGCGTGTCTTTCCAAGCTCAATTCGAGCGCTTCTGACTGGAGCAACGCCGAAGAAAACTCCACCGTCGTCAGATCTGAGACGGGTGGCGTCGGAGCGCGCATTGACCACCGTCGTTGCTCCCTAACGCCTCCTTCAGCCTCGACCAGCCCTTCTCCGGCTTTCCCTTCCACCACGCCGCCCTGGCGAGGCTGGAGTACTCGTCGGAGACTTCATTGGCGCCTTCCCGAGCCAGGACGAGTCCTGACTCGTCTGAACCAGGCCTTGGGCCGGGAGATGTTGGGCTTAGAAGTGGGCCTTGGGGCCGTACGGATCTCAGGCCTTGGGCCCAGTCGGGCCGGATCAGGAGTGGGTCAGGCTCACAACCCTGGACTCGGGTCTGGACCGGATCCGGGTCAGGTCCGGGTTCGGACCGGGTCTGGTTACGGGTCTGGACTCGGATTCGGATCGGACCCGGGTCGGATCTGGGTCGGATCCGGTTTTAAATATTTAATTATTATTTTTTTGATAAGCTCGAAAATTTTATTTGATAAGACCGAAACCAAAAAGGAGTCGGAATCTCTGATTTCAAGAAGAAACAAGGTATAAAAGGTCTAAAGACCTGTAACACGCTTACAAAGGAGTTCTGGTAAGGGGGAACTATAAGGCAATCCTTAACCCAAAAAAACAGAAAACTACTGAGCTGATTTGTGCCGAGCCTTATGGCACGATTTCCATAAGGACGAAACAGGAGGCGCTGTCTTAATAGCACGCTCTCGAGTCAAAGACCGAGCTCTCGAACGAGTAACAACAGAAAAAGTAGGAGGCCGGCCTTGACGCAGTTGAAGTAAGACGTCCTTCCAAGGGCTACTCTCCTTCTCCTTCGCTTCCTCCGGAACCTCCAACCCTTTGGTAACCGAAACCGGAGGTAAAGAGACTATCGTCACACCAACCACACAGCCCTTCTCAAATGGACTAGACACAACAGTACAGCATGCCTTAAATTGGGCTTCACACAACACCTATGGGGCCTCTACAACCGGACCCAACTGAGACAGGCCCGATTGGGCCTCTAAAACAGGGCCCAAACCAGTAGATTGTGCGCCCAAGCCCTCGCCCTGACGCTGCTGTATCGATACCACACCCCCTGGGCCGAGAGACAATTGACAGGGCCCTACCCAAGGTGCAACGCAGGCCCATATCTGTCGTCTTCAACCTCAAAGTGCAACGCACAAGCCGGACGAGTAGGGATCGCGTAACCAAGATCCCTAACAGCCACAGAATCCCGAGCAACGCATCCATCCGAGATCCTCGCATCAACATCGTATTCTACGTTCAAAAGAGAATCACGAGTATTACGGGAAGGATGAAGTTTCGCGATGTGAAGCCGAACCACCTCCGACAACCAGTCGGCCACCGAGGTCGACTTCCGATCACCAAACAACAACAACTTCAACAACATCCTGTCCTCCATACAAGACCTCTTCCCCTGCACCATAGAGCCCGGACAAGCTTCACTACAAATGCTCTGTTCTAGGTCCACTTCACTCTGTTTTGAGCCAAAATTGACTTTGACAGGGAACGGTTCCCTTTTCGGCCGGGCAGATGCCACAAAAAACTTGTACCCTTTATACTTCAATCCATTGAACACATCAATGACTTGTTGAGCAGAAGATTGAAGTTTGAAATTCACAAAACCAAAATATTTGTCTTTCTTATTTGGTCGCCTGAGAACAATCGCCGAATCCACCTCTCCACACACTACGAAAGTAGACCTAATCTAGGCGACCGACAAAGAATAAGGAACATTGTATGCGTCCGACGAAGATTTAAATATTTAATTATTTTAAAATCAGTTTAATTAATTAATTAAGTTAAACTATTTGACTTAAAAATGGTTAATTAAAGGCATTTTGAACAAATCAGAGGACCTTGGACTATACTGGGACTGACTGCATATTTTATCTGTTAAACCCAGCACGACTAGAGTTCGCCCGAGACTTGGACTCCGCCCGAGAAATTGGACTTCGCCTGAGAAGACGGAGTAGGCCCGGTCGTCAGCAGCTAGGAGACACAGCTGTTGGTTCGTCATTGATGTAGGGAAAAGTACTAAACTCTTCTGAGAATTTAAATAACGCTGATACCATGCCTTTAAGATAATAATAACCGGAAAGGTCCTAGATTGCATATAGGATGTGATTCACTAGAATAACCGTTTTTCAATTATAATAATAATCGGACGAGTCTTAGTAAGATGTAGGATGTGATTCACTAGTTTAAATCGCTTTCAATACTTGGGAAATTGCCGTGCTGGTAGAATGGTCGTGATGAGCCTCAGGATTGTTTATGATTGTATCACATGCCGTGCTTGCTTAGCATTGAGGTTAAGATAAGAGTCTAACTAAACCCGATAAATTGTAATGCTTGTGTTATGAATTTTTTTAATGATTGATTGATTGAATGAATGCTTGAATAAATGCTTGAATGAATGTTTTAGTGTAATTGATTGTGTCAAATGGTATTATCGGGTGAGTGATAGACCGATGGATCGTGGTTGGTAAGTATGTCGGTAAGTGTGATTGTTGGTATGAATTCCTTGTATCGTGTTGTGTGAACTTAGACGAGGTTGTGGTTGTTATATTGTGTTTGTTATGACTGTGGTGTTATTTGTGTACCCCGAGGAGTGTTTCCGGGAAGATACCTAGGCCGATGTGCGTTTCTGGTACGGTATATGGTTGCGTACCCCGAGGTGTGTTTCCGGGAAGACATCTAGGCTATTGTGCGTTTCCGGTATGATGTACGTGGTTGACCCCGACGTGCGTTTCCGGGAAGATGTCTAGGCCGATGTGTGTTTCCGGTGTGACATGTTACTTTTTACCCTGAGGGGATGGTTACTTGTGGTCCGGTATGGTACCCACACCGAGGGGGTAAAACGGTGTGGGGTAGTATCATAGCCGAGAGATTGTTTACCACGCGGGGATGATTACTTGTTTCTTCACCCCGGGTGTATGCGTCCTGCGGGAGCATTCCCGGAAGGTTATCATGTTTCTCCCCGATGATCTATGGTCCTTTGGGGGAATTTCCGGGAACCCGGACGTTTCCGGTAGCCCCGATGCATGTGTCTCCACTGGATCGAGGGAAAATCCGACATGACACAAGAACCAATTGTGGATCGGAGTATTGTGGTTTAAGTTCTTGGCTTGATATTTAAATACTCTCGTTTTACTAGTTATTCAAAGATTACATCGCTTTTCTTTAATTTTCTTGAATTATTGTTTTCCCTCAAGGGTATTAGTTTTTTGGATCGGAGTATTAGTTTTTTCGTTTGTATACCTGAGTAGTTCAGTGCATGCATGTGTTTTTATTAGTCTATTGTATACTAGAGTTATTAGTGTGTACCAATATTTATTTGTTATTTTTTAATGGTTTATAATATACGAATCATTCAAAAATTGATTCAAGTATGAAAATTTGATATTATTACGAATTTGTTTTATTAGTTTATTCCACTAGCGATATTTATGATACTTACCTTTTAGGTCAAATGATAAATTACAAGTATAGGGCTTTATACTTACCTTTTACGACCAAATTATAAATTACAAGTTTTTGGCTTGATACTTATCTTATACGGTCAAATGATAACCTACGAGTTTGGGGCTTGATACTTACTAGGTACGGCCAAATTATAAATTACAAGTTTTTGGCTTGATACTTTCCTTATACAGCCAAATGATATCCTACAAGTCGCTAATCAAATATGAGATTACCTCCCCCCCCCCCCCCCCCCCCGAGCCTGAGGGCCAATAGTTTAGTCAAAGTCATATATGGTCCAGAAATCAAACTGACTAGGGTCACTGCGAGAAATGTCGTAGTGAGCTCTTTCCCCAACAAACCAGTTAGCCAAAACTCATCAAAAAACTGTCTTTACACCGCCTCGTACTGTTTCCCATGACACATACAAACTTTAGAGTAAAACAGTCAAGCCCGGGAGACTTCCACCCCCCCCCCCCCAACTATTAATAGTGAAAAATGTGCTATAAGGGTCAGTCGTGTGCCCCTTCTCTACATTTCTAGCCCGCCGCCCCTTCGTCCTCGTCGGTGACGGCCACGGCTGTTGCCGGCGAGGACCCTTCTCCTCTTCTCCTCCCTTATTGCTTCTCCTTCTCTACATCTAGTTTTCTGCTCCCTAGTTGCTGGTCTCGCACGGGTCTCCGACGCCGGGTTCATTCTCCAGCGACATTTGACGCCGATTGCCACCTGCTCGGTCGATGGGTCGTCTCCCCCTCTCTGGCCGGTGTTGGTTCCTCCGCTCTCTGCCTCAGCCTCCTCTTCCCGGCCTAGTCGTCGGCTACGTGCTGTCCTCGCGTTCGCGTCGCCGTCGTGCTGTTTAAGAAGTGTGTGGAGGCTTGGTTCTTCTCGGCTGGAGTGGCCGGAGTTCTTGGGAGTGCTTGGTGGTTCAGTGACTGTCGGGATCTCGCCGGTGCCGCAGTCCCTCGCCGGTGTTGCTGGACCAGTTCTCCTTCGGTTTTACGGCGGCGTTCCTGGTCAGGGTGCGTGTAGGTTTTGAACAGCTTGGGCTCAGGCTATTGGATCGGGCCTGAGCTGGGCCTGGATCAGGTATGGGCCTGGTCTGGGTCTGATCTGGGCCTGGCAGCTTCTGGTTGTTACTCTGGGTATCCCGTCCCCGTTGTTTACCGTAAGGCGGTTTGGTACGGTTGGAACGCTTCCTCGGAGATGTCTTTTTCAGAGTTGATCGTGGGACGCGCTTCTACATCCTCCCGGCTGTGGATCGTTGTGACTCTGGAACTGGTGCTTCTAATGGTTCGTTTCTCTGGCCCAGTGTCTCTTCTCAGGTCTGGTCGTGGGACGCGTTTCTTCCTCCTCCCAGTGGTTGATCGTCGTGGACCTGGTGTTTCACTAAGGCTTCTGGTCTGGGCTGGGCCGGCCTGGGCCTGGTCTGGGTGCGTTGCTTGGCTGTTTTCTGAGTCAGATCGTGGTGACTTTCGGGTGACATCGTCTAGTTTCATCGTGGGAGGCGTTTCCGAGTTCGGATTCGTCGTGCTTCTAGCCTCATCACTCATTGTCGCAGATGATATGGCTCTTGTCTCTCCTTTGGCCTTATCTGTACCTTGTGGGATTTCTGCTCATCCTTAGATTTAGGCTCTTCGATTTCCTTTGTACCCCTCTCTTGGTTGAGGGTCCCGTCATTCTTTAGGTGTTGGCCTATGATGGGTTGTACTGGGTTTTTAGACCTTGGAAATCGAGTTGTCCTTATTTCTTTGGGTTTTGAGTTTCAGTGTTAGCACTGTTATATCTCTGCCGGTTCGCGATGTTGGTCGGCGGCGTGTTGGTTTCCTTCCACTCGTTGAGTTGGGAAGCCGATGAGATTCAGTTTATCCACTAGTTCAGGTTAGGTCTTTGGTGTTTACTTTTGGAAGACGGCTAGCTTCTCGAGCTTTATGGTTTATATCTGGGTATTAGACCTTTTTTAGTGCTTTATGGTGGCTATATGCGGGTGTGAGTCTCCTTTTTTAGCCGTCCTTTTTATTGTGTTCTTTTCATCTTGGGTTTGCGTACCCCCTCACTTTCGGGTCTGCGTACCCGTGCACTTCAGGATCTGCGTACCCATTCATTTCAGGGTCGGCGTACCCTTTCACTTCCGGGTCTACGTACCCAGGGTCTGCGTACTCATTCACTTCAGGGTCGGCGTACCCTTTCACTTCCAGGTCTGCGTACCCGTGCACTTCAGGGTCTGCGTACCCATTCATTTCAGGGTCTGCTTACCCATTATCTTCAGGGTCAAAGTACCCTTTCATTTTATGGGTCTGCGTACCCTTTCATCTTTCACCCAGGGTATGTAGCTAGACTCCCTTACTTATATATACAAAAAAAATTACTGATAAAAAAAAGGGTCAGTCGTTGATCACATAACATAGTCCGAAACGGTAAAGGAGGCAAAGGAGCATGAAACTCAGACATCTAAAAGCAGCCCTCAAAATGATCGGCCATATATCATTATATATCCTCGGGATCAAACAATAAACCAACACATGTAACTGTGAAACTTTATTCCAGTGTGCTTTGAAATTTTCCGATCTATGGAAATATTTAGTACATTTATCATCTACGTTAAACCATGATGCACGAGCTTTATGTCTCCATATTTTGACAAGATATATTAAATGAAGAATCAAAAGAACCCTGCACGACCTAGTAGCCCTCTCAATCTTAGATAAGACTCGTTCTAGTGTAAAATGTCTAGAGCCTGAATGTCTTTTCTCATTTTATCAACAATAAAGTCAATATGTCCAAAAACCTCCTTTTTCCAAATCTACAAATCCTTACGAAAAAGCTTCAACTTACTCCAAAAAGTCATGCTAACATATCAATAAGTCAGATAAGAATCCCAAAGCCTATGAACAGTAGGTATGAAAGACTCATGGGACATCCACGCATTAATATATTTAATTGGTTTAGGTCCCCAATTCAGTTCATCCAAGACCAATAAATTAGGTCGATGACCTGAAATACCACTTGATAAGCTCAATTGTTTAATTCGAGTAAAAGAGGTCAAAAACTCAGGAGAAATAAGAAAACGATCTAAACGGGAGATTTTGTTAGCCGAACCATACTGGGTATATTTCAAACCACATAACGGAATATTACATAAGGCCATATTTGAAATAAAGTTCTGAAAATGCCGTATGTCCAGTATGCTCGAAACTGTATTCCTCTTTTCCAAGGCCTCAACAACAACATCAAAATCACCTCACCTTACAGGGAGTAGTATATCTATGGCTTTAATAATAATAATAATAATAATAATAATAATAATAATAATAATAAAACGTTTGTCAACTTATTTATTATCTTACAAAAACGTTTGTAACATGTCAATGTAGATTTGTCTTAGGGAACAAAACCCGAACACTATTCCATGTAAATGTGTAAAGGAGAATAACGGATGAGGCTTCGTGCCTATCTTCCGATGGTGGGGAATTTCGTACACTGTTGAGGGCTTCGATTAAGGGAATCCCTATACAGTAGCAGCTGGCCTCCTGTCTGCCGTACATTGTTGAGAGTTTTTACTCGACGTCAATCTTCTCCTCATTATGATTCGAGGTCTAGTCATAGCTGATATCCTTGTTGTCGTCATCACCTCCATACTACAAACCCTAATCGTCTACTCAAAATAAGATAAAGAATCGAGAAAGTGGCCATGTTAAAAAAATTATTCTTCGGATTTCACTTACATTTAATTCTTTTAATACAATCGAATAAGAGAGAAGAAATCAAATAGAAACCACCTCTTAACGTAAAAACCGTGTGAATCAAACCAAACCATCCAATTTAAAAATGGGTGGATGAGATGCAATTGAGTTGTTGCCTTGTTGACTGAAAAAACAGCACTTTTTTTGGTAAGTTGTAGGGGCTCTTTTGTAAAACTATCATATTAATGTTTTTTACCAATTCACAAATTTAATTTTTCCCGCTTCGTTTGAAATCCGATTGGCTTCAAACTTGCGCCAATATTTTTATTTTTTCAAGGGCTTTCTATCAAGATCAGTCATGAATATATTTTGAAGCACGAATTTTTTTATTTTGGGGCAGATTTAAAAAATATATATATATGGGGAATTTTTATCAACACTTTACACTAGTTTTATCAACAATTTAAACTGATTTTATCAACATTGGATACTAGGTTTATCACCTCATTTTTCAAAACTAAACATTATTTAATTTTTCGCGATTCGTTTGAAATCCGATTGGCTTCAAACTTGCTTCAATATCTTTGTTTTTTCAAGGGCTTTCTATCAAAATCAGTGGTGAATATGTTTTAAAGCAAGAAAAAAATAAATTATTTTGGGGATGATTTAAAAAGAAATTATATCTGGGGTAATTTTTATCAACACTTTACTCTCGTTTTATCAATACTGAACACTAGTTTTATGACCACATTTTCCAAAACCGAACATGGTTTTTATGACCTCATCACATGTTTTTTATGAACACTAAGCACTAGTTTTATCAACACTAAACACTATGTTTATCACTAAATTACATGTGTTTTATCACCACATCACATGTTTTTTTATCAACACTAAACTCTAGTTTATCATACTTATTATCAAATTTGTACACGTTTTTATCACCCTATTAATTTTTTTATCACCTCAGTAAATGTTTTTATATCAACATTTAGCACTAGTTAGATACCCCGATATAAAATATTTATTAGTGAAAATTTATCAACATTAAACATTATGTTTATCACCCCTATATAACTTTTTATTTCCGTGCTTCAAAATATATCAATGACTGATCTTGATTTAAAGCCCTTGGAAAAAGAAAAGTATTGGTACAGTTTTGAAGTTAATTGGAGTTGAAACGAAGCGAGAATGATTAAATTAGTGAATTGTTGAAGAAAACAAACGGACACTTGTCCACATGGCACCATGCTATTACAATTATGCCCTTACTTATGTGAGAAAAAAAAAAGTGGCCTGAGTTTTGGGTGGAATTAGGGTGATGATGTGACATTATGGTGAATGTTGGATCTAAAGAGTGTACGGTTAGGATTGGTTCACACAGTTTTTACTTTTTAGGATAAGGTGGATTTCTATTAGACTTCTCCTCTCGAATACGATACGAATGTAAGTCACAAAATTAGTTATTTATAAACCACCTCAGTACCCTAAATCTTTCATATCTCATTTAGAGTACCCTAAACTTTCATTAATTTCGTTTTAGTACCAACTGTTAACTTTACATATGATTTTTCATCCAAAACAGGTAAAATGACCATACTACCCCTCACCAACAACCAAAACTATGGTAAAGTTAACGGAGGGTACTAAAATGAAATTAATGAAAGTTAGGGTACTAAAATGGAATTAATAAAAGTTTAGGGTGCTGAGGTGACACAAAAAAGATTTACGGTACTCTAAATGAAATATGAAGATTTAGGTATTGAGATGACAGAAAAAAGATTTAGAGTACTACGCACGAGATGGAGAGCGGGGAGAGTGGCGACGACGGCGGGGTGCATTGGGGGCCTCGGCTGTCCGGGCTTGAGGACTGGGACGTATCTCAGGACCGAGAATGGTCTCACGTTCAGGGCTTGACGGAACCGGACGAGGTGCCGGAGGGGGGATCGGAGTATACGGGGTCCTTGTGGTCGGAGGAGGAACCGGAGCGGGAGGCTAGTCAGGTGCTCTCGACTGGGTTGATGACGGAGCGGGGTACGGGATCGCCGATGTACTTCTCGTCCCGTCGCTTGGAGGAGGAAGGATGGGTGGTGGGTGGTCGGGTCCGATCAGGACCGGCTACTCTCCGTCGTACGCAGACGAGAGGTCCGAGACCTCGGCGCTTGGGTAATGGAGCAGAACGACGAGAGGAGGCTCGGGTTGTTGGCACTGGTGGACGGGAGCATGTGCAGCCGGCGAGTGAGGGTGAGGGATTGGTACCGATCCCGATCTCTTCGGGCCCGGAGATCACGCCGGAGGAGGCGCCGGAGGCAGTTACTTGGCGTCAAAGAAAGGGGAAGGAATCGGCGGTGGTGGAAGCTAGGGTTTCAGATGCTCGGGACGGGGAAGCGGGCCTGGGTTGGGGTTCTTTGGGCGATGCCAGGTGGGCTGGGGGAAGAGCTCGGGCTGTGCCGGGTCACCATACGGGCTGGACCCGTGGAGGGGAAGGAGACGTAGCCTAGTGGGCTGCCCGGTTCGGTTTGGGCCGAGCTCAGACGGCCGGGTCGAGGGACCTACGGGTTGGAGCAGTGTCGCGGGTCGGTGCGGTAGTTGGTTCGGGTCAGTGGTATGGACGGGATCCAAACCCGATGGTCCGCGGAGCCCAATCGGGTCAGAGGGATCCGGATTTCAGGGGAGGTCCAGCATCGGGAGATTGGACTTCTCGGGGGGACCAGGTCGCACTGGATTTCCAAATGGGCGCGATGAGGATCAAGGAGGTAGTTGTGCCGGTCCAGAAGGTCACTAGTCGAGGGAATTCATATAAATTCGCACTGGCAGCCAAAGTCCTGACTACCAAGAAGATCTTCTGGAAGTCGGTGGTGGCACGAATGGAGGATGTCTGGGGTATGAAGGTCGAGGCTAAACCATTGGAAGGAGGCCTGGTCGCCTTTTTCTTCAGGTCAGCTAAGGAGAGGGAAAGGGTTCTGCTGGGTGAACCCTGGTCCTTTTGGGATTCTCTGGTCCTATTTACGGACCTACGGGCCCACATGCAGGTTAAGGACCTGAAATTCCATCATTTTTCGGTCTAGGCGCGAGTGTCAAATTTGCCAATAGGGGCTTGGACGAGGGATGCGGGATTCAGGGTAGGCAACACGCTGGGAGTATGCCAAGGCGTGGATGTGGACAAGGATGGCCTTTGCTGGGAGGATTTTATGAAGGTCAGAATCAGGGCGGATATCAGAGTCCCTTTGCAGAGTCAACTCTGGTTCCGCCTATCCGTCTCTCAGGTACGAACACGTCTATATATTTCGTACGAACATTTACCTGAGCACTGTTTTGGATGTTGCTGTGCGGGCCATCTATTCCCGGTCTGCCCGGTTGTTGGTGGAGTTCGGGGGTCCTCACTGAAGTCACCAGGGAACCCGAGGTCAGCAATAGAGAAAGCGAAACATGGGAAGGCCACCCCAAGGACGAACTGGACTTATCTAGGGGGGTCGGAAAAAGGGGGTCATTCTAAGGAAGTTTCAAGGACACCACCAAGGAAGGAAGGGACAGGGTGGTGGGGACATAGGGAAGTAGAAGAGGATGAGGGGCCGAGGGGTTGGTTGCCAAGGGATCCAACACCGTCACTATCTGGAAACAAGAGGGTACTGAGGGAGGAGGATCCCGAGGAGGAAGAAGACTCGGCGGCGTCGAATGAGGCATCATCTGCAGCGGCGGGGGGCTTCAAGCACCCTCGCCTCCAGGAATGAGTACTCAAAGGGCCAGGGAGGGGTTGGTCGGTTGTACCTTCTCCCTGGTGTATAGGTGGAATTGGTATCACCAACAACTGATGAATTACTTCTCTACCACTTCGGGGTCAGCAATCCTGCGTTCAGGAGCCCTACCATTATCAGTCAAGGGAGGACGACACACGCTGACATACCGGGGGAGTAATCGGTCCACCACTGCTTGCTTATCCTCTGATCTACTTGATCAGTTTCTTCTGGTTGGAGTATACTGTATCGGTGTCCTCGGATGCTACCGCAGTCCCGCCCCCCCGACCGTCATTATGTCTAAGAGCAAAATTTATTTTTCTGCACTCGTCTATCCAATTCTGTTAGTTTGGTTTATGTATGGTGACTCTTACGTTTGTGAGCACCCGTCTATTTTAAATTTATGATATCATCATTTCCTCTCAAAAATGAATATAAATCTTTTTGAAGTTATTTCTTTGACATTATGACCGTGTAGTTTATGTGCACGTGTCTTGAATGTGCATATCTGAATTGGTCTTCTCTTGGTGTTAACACCGCTTTAGAGAACGAAGAGTTGTTTGATGAGATATGGGCAAAGATTTACTCAGGTGGTGAATTTGATTCGATGATGATGAAATAATAAATATTTTAGGTGAAACATTATATAAATCCTCTCTGGTTCGCATCTTTAGGCGCATGGCTACGAGAGTAATTTTGTCGGTCGTTTCAAACAACAAAAAAACGTTTCAAAAAAAATAATAATTTTGTCGGTGTAATCTAGAAGAGTCGTATCTTGCCACCGACAAAAAGTAGGATAGATTCTGTCTTTAGATCAACACGTTTGTTCGAAGTTTAATCCTAAATTTTAGCTACCTGGAATTTGTATACTTGTGTTTTTTTAGTTTATTTGAAATCATTTGTTTATTTTTTAATTTATTTTTAAATAAAACTGGGTATATTATTACGAACGATCAAAGTCCAACAAACCGGCTAAACGTTTCGGCACCACAGTAAAATTTAAGTTTAAATTTACTCAGTCACTCGCATTTTTCGCCAACTCGTGAGCTACTTGATTAGCTTCTCTCCTGACATATTTGATTGAAATACCCTGTATGCCCTGCAGCAGTCTTTTGCAGTCTCCAATTATTCCCCCTATCGGACCAAGCATGTTGTTCGGGCAGGTTATAGCCATTACTACGTTCTGGCACTCGGACTCCACCTCCCCCACTACCCATCCTTCCCTGCAAATCCAGCTTAAAGCCTCGCGGACCGCCATGGCTTTGGTCATTTCCGGGTTTCTCACCCCCGGGAACACTACGCACCTCAATCCATTCATCACCCCCTCATCATCCCGGCAAACCATTCCACCACAACCGCCTACCGGGCCAATAGTTGCCCCATCGACATTAACCTTCATCCCTGCTCCCACCGTGCTCGGTCGTTCGACCTCCTCACGTGGCCCGCTAGGCCTATGTTATTTGCCTCCCTCCACGCGGCCAACAACGAGGACGTTGCTCGAAATGTTGCCTCGCCCGACATGTCCTTGTCATTCCATACTTTCGACTTACGAGCCTTCCAAAATTCCCAGCATACCACTCCAATCAGCTCTGCTTCGTCTGGACTACTCCTCGACCAACACCATTACAGAATGTCCTTCGGTGAGACCCCCTACCCCGTACTGAATCCCTGCACCTTGCTCCACACGTCCCGAGTTTAGGGCAATGAAATAGAACATGCACGCAGGTTTCAGCTTCTCCACAGTGTATGCACCCTTCCTGAATCAGCACCCTTCTCTCCTTAGTAGCTACTGGCACAAGATCAGAGGCGCTTCTCCACAAAAAATGACTAATCTTTGGCGGGATTCTCAGTCTCCATAGCTCTCCCCAGAAATTGTCCCCAACCCCTTGGCCTCCTGTTTGTTTTTCTGCCTGTAGGTCCCTATACGCCTACCTGACAGAATATTTGTCATCCCTGGCTTCCCCCCTGTACCATCCATCCTTGGCGGGAAAAAAAATCAAGGGTACCCGGAGAATTTACTCCGCCTCCTCAGCCGAGAAGGCTTCTCTGATCAGCTCCTCGTTCCACCCCATTTCCATCTGTTTAATCATTCGAGAGACTCTCCAGCCCTCCATTCTTCTCGGCACCTCATCCAGCCGACCTGTGTCAGACCCCAGCCATGGCTCATGCAACCAAGTGTCTTCCCCGTCCCAATGCACTTCCTCATTCCCTTTCTTAACAGCTCTTGCGCCTCACACAGGCTTCTCCAAATCAGACTTGCACCAACCAGAACACTAGCCTGCAGGAAGTCGCACAAAGGGTAGTACTTGGCCTTCAAGATCCGCGCTACTAGGCTACCCGAATTTTCTAACAATCGCCATCATTTCTTTCCCAACAGCGCCACATTAAAATCACCCAAATACTTAAAGCTTAGCCCACCGGATCTCTTATGCTCACATTTTCTCTTCCAATCACTCCACCTTATCCCTGCCCTCGTGTTCTTATTGTGGGTCCATCAATATCGATTCATCTCCACCTCAATCTCCCGTAATAAACTTTAAGGCAACCTATGTACACTCATCGTATAAGTGGGCAAAGCCTGGACCACTTCTTTCAACAATATCTCCTTGTCCGCCTTACTTAACAGGAGTTCATCCCAGCTACTCAATCTCCGTTGGATCCTTTCCTTAATGTAATTGAAGGCCCGCACCTTGCTTCGCCCGACCACCGCAGGTAATCCCAAATACGTCCCCACATCCTCGACTACTTCCATTCCCAATACCGCATCTACATCCGCCCTTACTATCTGAAAGGTATTTGGGCTGAAAGACACAGATGACTTATGCACATTTATTTTATGTCACAAGGCTTTCTCATACCTCCCTAACACCTCCTTCCAATGTTCGGCCTCCTCTACTCCCGCCCTACCAAATAAGAAGCTATCATCTGCACAAAAAAAAGATGTGTAATCGATGGCGAATCTCTCACCATCCTGTGCCCATGACTTCTGTTCTGACTCTCATAATGGGAGATTAACCTGGACAGTCCTTCAGCGCAAGTAATAAACAAGTAGGGGGATAGAGGATCCCCTTTCTAATGCCCCTCTCCGACATGATCGGACCAATCCGTCTCCCTTCCGCTGTCGTATGCTTTTGACATGATAACTTTCATGGCCATCAATCCCTGACCCCCCTGCCTCCTATTCCTATGTGCATGCAGAACCTCTCCCGATATAATGATATTATCAATGATCAGTCTGCCATGTAGGAACGCACTCTGTGACTCAGAAATAACATCTTGCATATAACCCTTCATTCTCTTCATCATTACCTTCGTTATCACCTTATAACATACATTGTAGAGCGCTATCGGTCTAAACTCCTCCATTCTTTCCGGCCTATTAGTTTTCGGAATCAACACGATGTTTGTGTCGTTGATATCCTGCGGAAGCCTACCTGACACAAAGCACTCCTGAACCAACTGGAACACTTGTTCGCCTACAACCGCCAATATCTTTTGTAGAATCTTGGATTAAACTCGTCCAATCCTGGGGCTTTCAGTGGTAACATACTGAAAACCGCCCTCCGTACTTCCTCCCTGCAAACCGGGCTGAGAAGCAATTCATTCTGCTCAGGAGTAATTGAAACCAGAATCAGATCACTAACCTCATATTGGTTCTGAAACTCCGGCTTGAATAGCTCCCAAAAATACTATGTGATGACCTCCTCAAGTCCTGCCCCCCATTCCTTGTAAGCTCCATTTTTGTCCTTCGGACCTTTAATTCGGTTCCTCCTTCTTCTCTTGGAGCATTTCCGATGAAAATATTTGGTATTACGATCACCTCCCTTATACCAATGTTGCTTCGCCCTCTGTCTCCATTGGTCATCTTTCTACAGTAATAATCTTGTGAGCTTCCTCCTTAACTCACACACCGGCTCCCCGCTCCTTCTATCCCACCTCATTTTTAGGCGATCCATCTCCGCCTTACATTCCCGAATCTGCTTGTTTAAAGTTTCGGTATTCGTCTTTTCCCAATGGGTCAACTGTTCTGCCACCTTTCCCAGCCTGCCACCAAGAGACAGTCCATCACCGCCTTCCCAAGTCTCCCTCACCAGGGCCCCACATTCCTCAAGTCGGCCCCATGATTCCTCAAATCTGAACACCGGTGTCCTCCTCTCCGGTACCACCCGATCTCCCATAATCAGTATCGGAGCATGGTCTGATGGGGACAACCCCCCGTTTATAAGTCGGGAATCCGGGTACAAGTGCTCCCATGCTCTATTTATAACGGCACGGTCAAGCTGCACTTCCGTTCTGTTCGGTCCATGTCTCCACGTCTCCCACGTGTACCGATATCCCTCAATACTCAAGTCCCGCAACCCCCCGTCCTCCAACGCCCTCCGAAAACCCTGTATCAAACGATTCGGGTATCTCCTGCCACCTCTTTTTTCTACATCCGAGAGTATATTATTAAAATCAGCTAGGACCGTCCACGGTAGGTTCATTCGAGCCCCCAAGGACCGGATTAAGTCCCACGTCATCCATCTTCTATCCCATCTCGGTTCCCCATAAATGGCATGTGACTCTGACCATATGTCTATCCGAGTTCTGCATGACCATATCAATATGGTTTGGCGAGTAAGTCTGCAATGTCCCCTCCTCCTTATTCCTCCACGTGTATGCCAAACCACCCTTCCCATGAACTCCTTCCACACAAAACGCCCCATCCATCCCCAACCTTCCTTTCAACAATTTTATCACATCCCTCCGACATTTCGTTTCGGAGAGAAAGATAGCCTCGAGTTTCTTTTGAGCAACTAGCTCTATCAGGAACCGTTGATTGCAGGGGTTCCCAAGCCCCCGGCAGTTCCAGGCCAATAAAATCATTTCTCTTGGCGGACATGCTTTACAACCCTCGCCAAAACATTCGTCTCCTCCTCTCCCAGAGCAGGAAAATCTTTTCCAGGCTCTAGGTTCAGATCAACAGACTCCACCCCGCTCTTCCTTTTCCTCGACACGTTCTCCTGCTCCCTTTCCCCCTCCTTCTCGGTCGTCTCTTCCACGACCCTTCGGATTATCTTGCAGGACTTTAATTTGTACTTCTTTCTTGTGTCCGCCTCCACTATACCCGACGGGTCAGCGGGCATCCTCACCCCCCCTCCCCTAGAGCGTCTTTCAATGAGTTCAGCACTCTATTAATTGCACGAGCTCGTTCCCCAGCTCCACCCTTAATTGTCCGCTGGTCCCAAGCCTGCTCGTATCTGACCCCTGCGCCTGTGTCCTAACCTCCCCCCTTGTTCCTCCTGCATTGCATCTACTGCAGGCATTTTCTACCGGGCTTGAACCTCTCCTTCCTTATCCCTCCATCGGAATCGTCTCTTGTCAATAGGCATTGGGACTGCAACACCCCTCTCCCTTCCTCCACTGCCCCTCGCTACGCATACGATCCCCAGCTCCCTATCTCACTCCCCTAGAGGGTTTGGAGTCTCCGCGCGCATGGGGGGCCCATACCTTCCCGGGATTTTTTGCTTCTCCGATTCACATTCACAGTCTTTTTCAGTATGACCATCCTACCACACTTATAGCAAAACTCGGGCAATCGCTCGTACTGGAGACGAACAATCGTTGGTTCCTCATCCCTTCCAAGAGTAATGTGCACAGTGTTCCTCAAGGGTTTGCTCAGGGGCCAACACACCCTAATCCTGAGATATTCTTCCAGTGCTCGACCCTCACCATTTGTCTCGGCCTCAATGAACTTCCCTACCTCGTTCCCAATCACCCCCCTACCACCGCAGTCAGAGCATTAAAAGGTAAATTTGAAGCTTGGACCCAAATGTCCATGTGATCAAAGTTCAAATTGGATACCTTGATCGCATGTGAAAACAGTTCCATGGCCACTAGGGATTTGTTGAAGTGACACGGTTCCATCTCCACTACTTTTCTCCTCTCCCGTTTCGATTTAAAGAAGAACCATGTAATTTCTGACGCTAGGGTTTGGGTTAATGCGTCTTTTGTGTTCCAGGCGTTCTACATCACCGTTCAAAATATCTCGTCCCGGTACTTCTTCCCTGTGAACACTTTGACAGTCAACCCAATTTTGTACTTCTCCTCCAATTTCAGAACCTCCTCCTCATCATCACTATCAATAACAACACCTTGCAATCTCTCATGTAACTCGTCCATCTTCACCGCCGCCTTCTCCCCTTCTCAGCAGCCCAGTCCAATCCTTCAGAGAACTAGATGCCGCCGAGAACCACACTAGAGAAACCGAACGCGTTGGTATCGTACTCCACACGTCACAAATGGTAGCGAAACCCTAACCCTTGAGACCCAACTGAAAAGTCGGACCAAAGGACTTAGATAAAATTCTATCTTATTTCATAGTATAATGTTTATTTTATCTCTTAGTTTTTAAGGAAACATTACCGCCATCAAAGTTTGAGCCATCATATAAAGTCTTGAGTTTGATTTATTCTGCACAGAAAATTGTATTTATCGTAAGTTTATATGTATTTGTTATATTTGTTGATGTGCAATGTGTTACATTTAATGGAGAGCTTCCTCTTTCTTCATTCGGTATGTAATTTGTTTGGATCGGAACTCTGGGTTCGCGAGAGTGTTTGCTCCTAGCACTTTGAGGTGGGTGGTCGGTTCTGGCACCACGATTCGTCTCTGGGAGGACCCATGGATTTTCGATACCGTTCTTGCGATTCGTTTTTCTCGACTCTTTAGGTTGGCGGAAGGCCATCATGGGTCAGTTGATGAGTTTTTTGTGGATGGGGAATGAGTATTTCTGTTTTGTAGGGATCTTCGGCTCCGAGATGTTGAGGCTTTGGAGGAGATAAGGGTCCGCCTGATTGGAGTTCGTCTGGTGTGCGAGTGCCCGGATTCATTGGCCTGGTCCTAGGCTCCGCGTGGTTTTTCTACAACTAGAGCTTTTCAGGTTGTCGTTGGTTGGGTGGATCATGGGACCTCTCCTTGGGCTTCTGCGATTTGGTCCGCCCCAGTTCCTCCCAAGATCCATTTATTTGCCTGGTTGTTTACTCATAATGTGTCACGCCCCAAATCCGGTATTGACCGGACTCGAGATGTGACTTAAAGAGGAAATAGAGTAAAACAATAAAAGCGTCTCAAAACCAATATAAATTTCCAAGAGTGGTCCAATCCAAGTATCTCAAGTAAAAACTCATAATAAATCCCTTTCATAACAGGTTCATAACAAAAAATACGACCAAAACGTCTCTAGAGCAAGCACCCGGACCCACAGAAGCTCTCGAGCCTCGAGTCCACTATTCATCACGCAAGCCTGTAAAACCAGTAAATGAACAGATAGGGGTAAGCTTACGCTCAGTAGGGAAAAATACATAACAAGGGCAGCCTTTTAGTTCAGTAAATAGAAATTCGCAATTTTAGTTCGAGTCTCAAAAATACGAAGAACTAGAAGACATTGAAATACGGGAGTAAAACGAGTATTCAACGCTTTCAAATAGTTAACACTTATCATAGGAATTTCGGGAAACAATACATTTCTTAACAATCAAGCGAAAAGAACGTCTAAGTGCTACTGTGGGACATGAAGTCACCACACTCCGATCCACAATACTCTTTATGTCATATCGGATTTTCCCTCGGCCCGGAGGAGACGCATGACATCACAAAGACGTATAACGTCGAGAATACCAGAAACATCCATATGAGGACGCATTCGTCGGGACCCTCGGAAACGTCTCCAAAGGACCATGAATCATCGGGAACCGAGGTAATGTTCCCGCAGGACGCCTACACACGGGTGAACCAACAAGTAACCAATCCCCGCAGGGTAAACCATCCAATTTCCCCGCATGGTCCAATAACCAATGCCCCGCAGGGTCCAATACACCGGCTATGATACTACCCCACACCGTCATTCTCTTTGGTGTGGGTACCATACCGGATACCAAGTCATCGGCTTAGGTACTACCCCACACCAGCATTCCCTTTGATGTGGGTACCTTACAAGATACTAAGTCATCGGCTTAGGTACTACCCCACACCAGTATTCCCAATGGTTGTAGGTACCATACAGGCACTACCCCACCCGCAGCGTGGGTGCCGTACCGATATAGAGCCCAACTTAAAGACTCACAAGATGATAACATACCAAACAATCATGGATCAACCAAGCTTAGCAAATCATAATTCTATCACAACACACCACAAGAACCAATATAACCTTACACTTACCAATATACTTACCAATCGCACTCCATCGGTCTATCATTCACCCGATCATGTACCATTTAGCACAATCAATTACACTCAATACTCATACAATCATTCATCCAAGCATTCGATCAAATAAGCATTCCAGCATTTAAGTTCAACATTCAACTCATCTAGTTGTATTAGACTCTTAGCTTATCCAAACTAGGCAAACAAGGCATGTGAGGCAAACACAAACAATCTTAGGGCTCATCTCGGCCTTTCTACCAGTAAATCAATTCCCAAGTATTGAAAGCGAGTTACACTAGTTATTCATATCCTACCCATGCATACTAGACACGTCCGATTATTAGTAATTGAAAGTCGATTATTCTAGTTATTCGCATCATATATGCAATTCTAGGACCTTTACGATTTTATTAACCTAATGGGCATAGTAGTATTGAAATGCACGAGGAGTTAGGACTTTCCCTACCTTGTGGCCTTCCTCTAATAAACTTCTCGCTGCAGAAATCTGGGCTAGTGTACTCTTCGTCCTCTCACGGGTCCTAGTCCTCTTCTCCTTTCGAGCTCGGTCTCACGGTCTTGGATCACAACAATACCAAAATTAGTAACCCAACAGAGTGCTCATCAACTTAAAATACAGAACAGTCCTCAAAGAATAGAAACAAGGCCAAAGGAATGATCTAGGAACCGAAATGGACTCAAAAGGAAGCGTTTTGGTTCTGGAAAACTGATCCGGAATCTGGCCCGTCTCGTACCACCTTCCGGCCCGGAATCCCATACGGAACGCGTCACAGGCCGTGCCGGGACCAGGCACGCACCGCGTCACAGACCGGCCCGGTACCAGACACGGACCGCGCGACGCACCGGCCCGGAATCTGACACGGACCGTGTGAGGTAGCTTGCCGGATTCAAACCCGTTCCGTGCCGGTACCTGACTCGTTCTGTGCCGCTCGCCGTGCCGGCACATGGCCCGGTCCGGGTCTCGTTCCGTGCCGAACCAGTCCTGAACCTTCCCCTTTCTTCCCCAACTTGGATTTCACAAAAATCAAACCAAAACCTCCATTTTCAGCTTCTCCCAACTCAAAAAAGACCAACAAAAACCTCGAAATATCAACACCCTCAATGGGTTTCATCCAAACTTCAATAAACACAACAAACCCAACCTAAACTTCACTAATTCTTCTCCAACAACAACCAAAAGAGCTAGTCCTTCAACTTCAAGCCAAATACCCACAAAATCCAAATTGGAAAGTGGATGAAATGGAAAGTTAAGAGCATTCATACCTTGAAGATGAGAAGATGATGAGGATGGGAGTAAAATGGAGAAGAAATGGTAGAGAACAAGGTCAAAGTTGCTTGCTTTTCCTTCTTTCTTCTTCCTTAAGAAATTAACTCTCCTCCCTTCTCTTCCTAAGGTGATTTTCGGCTGCAACAACACAATATGAGCTGAATTGTGTGCTCTCTTTGCTTTAAATGAACTATTATGTCCATTTACTTAAAGTCCCTTAAGGTCTTATCCCTTTAAAGGTAAGTTGGGAGGGTATAAGGGTCAATGGAAGCCCCTTTTTCATCCTTCAAGCCAAAAATGCCAAGTGTCATGTGGGGCCACTTTCACTTAAATAAAATTCCAGCCGTCCAAGATTATATCAGAAAAAACCGATAAAAAGTCCAAGTTTGATCGAAAGTTGACATAACCAATAACAGTCAAACTGAAGGAAACGTCCCAACTAAGCTAACCGTGATGAGGGCTAAGCTTTTTGGGTCCCGGAAAGGTCCCGAATGACTTCCTGAGTCATCGGTTGACTTTTCCGGCCGAAAGTCAAACTTGTCTAGAAATCACCGGTTCGACCGGGATCGACCGGGGGCGGTCCTTACATGATGGGGTTCCCACTATTTCCTTCTTGGTGGATAGGGGTATGTCGATTCCGTTAGTCCGGTGGAGGTGTGTGATGTGTGATTCAGGGTAGGGGGACTCTAGGAACTTTTTTATCGCTTGCTCGTGGAGCTGGAGGGTTTGGTATCTTGTCTTGGGATGGTGGGGAGTTGCAGGTGTTCTTCTGCTGTCGACAACTCTTTTTCTTGAGTCTTAGACCTTTCTGGTGGGACTACGGAGGCTGAGGGCTGAGTGGACTGGTATAGGGCTGTTGTGTCTTTGGCATATTTGGCTAAAGCGTAATCGTCGTGTCTTCTCGGGGTCCGCTGCTATTAAACCAAGCATTCTTCTTGCTAGAGTTCAGCGAGAGTCCTTTTCCAGCATGAGAGCGGTTGGTCGTCCTTTTACCTTCCTCAAGTGGATAAAGTCTCTGGTTGTTGCGCTGACTAGGAGCGCCTAGGAGTGTCTAAGGATGGGTGTCATGTTTGAGGAGTTCAGCATTTTGTGCCCTGATCCTTTGTGGTGGTTTCTCTTGCCAGGTCTTGTGAGTGCTTGTTCAGGAGTCATCCTGGGGTTGCTTTACCTTGGTGAGGTCCGGTGAGTACTTGTTCTGGTGTCTCTTGTTGGGGCCGATCTGCCCGTTTTCGGGTGGAGGAGCATGAATCACTTAGTCTTCTTGAGGGCAGAGGATCAACCCGTGCGGTCTCCTGTGGTACTGTTCACTAGTCCGATCAAGGTTGCTCAGGCGGTCTGTTGAGGCATTGTTCACTAGTCTGGTGGGCTTGTGGTTGTTGTGGTGGACCGTAGTGGTTGTTTTCTCTTGTATTTCTTGCTGTTTTTTCCTTTTAGGCTGGTGCTTGTTGGATTTTGTTTGTGGTGTGTGAGTTTTATTCCAAGACCCACACTCACCTTTTTAATGCATTTTTTTCTCTCTGATCAAAAAAAGAAAAATTATTGTAATGTATATTATTAAGTTAATATATCATATATGATTCATTGATTCCTCTAAAAAAATATGTATTTAAAATATTCATGTGTTTTTTTTATAAAAAAATCGGACGGGTTAAGACATAATGTGACGCCCTGGCTTCACTCACACAGATGCCCAACACTTGGACAGGGCAACTTCGCTGAAACTGTCCCAAGTCAGCTTGTTCTGATACCATCTGCGACGGTCCGAGAGGTCTCGTCTCGGAGTGCCTGGGAACAAACCCTGATTCCACTCGTGACGCCTCGCGAGTTCTCCTTGAGAAGCGTGACTCGACTCTCGCATCGCCCCTCTTGGCTCGCTCGACACTCAGAATGATCGGTTCCAAGTTAACCGTCTTGAATCCTTGCGTTGCGGAAGCATACATGATCGGACCAAGAGTATAGTCAACAATATCAACCAAACCACCGAGATCAACACACGAACAAGGTACGAGCTTAAAAGCTATTTGGCATTTAACTGGGAATGGGATCTGTACAAGCTACGGTAACAATTACAATATCAAAGCCTAGAAAACTAAATGTGGGTGAATGTGTACAAGGGTGGATGAACTGTTTCAACTACTAACTACCCTATTTATAGCCGTGAACTACCATGCCTTAATGGCCAAACTAAACACCTACAATAAATGCCTCAATAATATCAACTTGGCCAACTTGGCTGTGTCTTCTCACAACTTGAGCTTGTGTGCCCATGCAAGGGGGACAAGCACCTCTCCACATCATCACTAGATAGTTGTTCCACCATGCACGCACGGTTCTTGCATGATCTATCACTTGCATGCAGATTATCAACTACCATGACTGTGTGACATAAGCATCACATTAGATGCGGCCACACCGTCCTTCCATCGACCGAGAAACTCGTGTCTCGAGCTCCCACAAAAACCGCACGATAACTAGTGCACTACCAAGGAACCGCATCGTCACATAGGGCGGACACCAAAACCAAACACGTCGTAACGTGTCACAACCGAAGAATGCGTGATCGGGCGCTCCAAAACCTGATGATCCTGTCGGGCCGTGACAATAAGGCTTAATAATTCTCACTAAAAATAACCAACTGCATTTTAATAATCATATCAATATGTCTCACAAAGTACTTTAAATCTTTACTTCGTCCGTCTTCTTTCAAAACACTGCCCAACCGGCCCCTAATCACAATCAGGAATGCTCCCTCGAAATGAGCACCCAAATATGATTACATTGACAACTAGTTGAAACAAGTATTTAGGAATGGATGGTTAAGATCTAAACACTACAATCAAGGTGAGGATTGATGAGGTAGTTTGGGCCCAGCAGCGTATGGACTCGAGATCGAGGATTGATGAGATTGTTTGGGTTAAGTAGCTTATGGACTCAAAACTTGGATGTTAGGCCAGAACAATAAAATGGGTCTTAAAAGCAGGATGACCGGCGGGTTTTGTGTATACTGAAGGATCGATAAACATCACATGTTCGTAGTGGAATTAAATCGTTCGATCCAAAAACAAATATATTGCATCTAAATCATTGTTAAAAAAACAATAGTTACACTTACTTGATTTGTAGAACGAAATTAATTTAGCTCCGAAACTACGAAGCCTCTAGTGTATCCACACCGAGTAACAACCTTTGATGCTTTCAACAATTGAGACGGCTATGCAGAAGAACGATTCTTCTTTTGATTGTTTTGGAGAGAATAGAAAAAGGAGGCTAAAGAGGATAATCTGAAAATTATTTCTCTGACCCCTAATTCTCTCTTCATATATTTCTAATTATTGGGTCCAAGACTAAATTGGGTTTGAAACCCGATTGGGCCTAGGACAAACCCAACATATACATCGGTTTGTGTTTTGTGAACCGGTCACTAACGATTAAGTTTATGGTTCTTCCTTTTGTCGTCGGCCTTTCGTTGGATACCTCCGCTTTTGATTTCTTCGATGCAAGTGGTGGTCGGTTTTCGGTAGTTTATATATTTTGCCCACCCGTGGTTTTGAGGATCCGAACCCGTATAGCCCCTAGTGCATTTCCCATTAACCGAACCGTTTACTCTGAAGCCAAATTTGCCTAGATGTCATGGACCTAAATCACATTTCTAGCCGATTAAATATCCCTTTCTTTGGAATCATCGTTATTCCAATCTTTGGATCACCGGTTGTCTTTGACTAAATGTCCACTACTTTTTCCATAACACTGTTCATTTCATTTTCTGGCCCGAATTGAAAATAAATAAATACAAACTAGCCTTAAACTCCTTTAGTCGGTGAATATGTGTGGCCGTGATTGATATGGCTTGCTCTATTCATCTTTCCAACCATGGAGCTTTATGAGTTGGCTTACTATAAAGTTTAATGTTCAATATGTATCGAAATAACCATTTTTGTGTAAATTCTCCCTCGTCTGTCGAGATTCTCTGTCTGAAAAACCCTATCCTCTATGGATTCTTTTGTTCCAGTAATTGTCATCGCCGACATATCTGTCTCTGATGACCCTATCTCGTCGTCGCTTGCTCAGGTGCAGCCTTCGGTATTCCTACCGCCGCCTCGTTCATCCACGGACGTTGTGTCCCCCCACACGATAAGGAGACGTCGAAAGCCCCTCCAACAGGCCAAGACGTCCTCTACTCTCTCTCTCATCCGTCTTCCATCACCTCCGGCCACGGTGGAGGGTACCTTCTCCCTTTGTCAAGAAACCCTTGTGATCAAAGCCCGTCGGGGTCGGCCAAGTAAACCCCTAGGGCTTGCGTCTTCCGCATGCAAGCCTAGGGCCCCGCCTCTCCACCCTACAACTGCTCCAGTGGATGCAGAGACTAGGGTTCACTCCTCTCCACCAGGGGTAGAGTCGGCTAGGGTTCCGGTCCATGAGGTTCCACTTGGTTTCGCTCCCCTAGCGTTACCTGCTCCTGTTGCGGCGACCTCGACTTACGCAGAACCGGTTCAAGTTCACTCCTCTCCACGCTATCGAGACCCTATCCGAGTGAAGTCTCTGATGGAGGAACCGGGACGGACGGTACTGTGGGACCTTTACGGGGGAGGGCTTACTCCGACCTTCGACCAGATTTCCATTGCCCCTGCTGCTCTGGATCTGCCTCTGGGAGTTGTTCAGCGTCGACAGGTCTTTAATTCTAGAGACACTGGTTCCACCTCGGAGCCTCCACCGGCGAGGCCATCATTGGAGGTTACCCTCAACAACCTTCAGGACGGCTTCTCGGCCTACTCGCTGGAAGAAGAGGAAGAAGTGGAATTCATGATGCCAAGTGCATCGTTGAGCCCCTCATTGTTAGCTCGCCAACAATTTTCTATGATAGTAAAATTATGGGCATCCAAACCACCTCAAAAGAAAGTGTTGCTCCGAGTCATCACCAGGACATGGGGAAAGGCCGCAAAAGGCGTGGTCATCAAGGACATCGGATAAGGGGTATTAGGTTTCTACATCGAGTTAGAAGAGGCGTGCACGTAGGTCCGTAGGAACGAACCTTGGTGCTTTGACGGACGACCTCTCCTACTTGGGGACTTAGACCCGATGGGTAAGGATCTTCCAGCTTTTGGCTGACTTCAACTCTGGGCCCATGCTCACAGTCTTCCCCCCTTGGTGTGAACCAAGACAATGGGGGAGACGATCGGCTCGGTGCTAGGGCTGACCGTCAAGGTTCCGTGTGACAAGTGGGGCACATGATGGGGAGGAACTGTTTGAATTCGGTTCTGGCACCTGATGGAGTGTCCCTTGCGTCGCCATCTCCTGCTCCGCTATCGGGAATTTCTTGACCCAATTCGAGTATCTCTCCCATACTCGAAATTACCTGAATTCTGTTGTAACTGTGGGATGATTGGACATGACCTTAAGGAGTGTTCTCGGGAAGTTTTGGGAACCCCGCGATTTGACTCCTCCATGTTGGAGTATCAACGGTATAGGGACAATAAGGTATATGCGATGGATTGGAAACCAGTATCCTCGACTACTACACCTAAAGAACCATTGTATCGGGAGAGAGTCCCGACAATATCCCCAACTACTGCACCTATCAATGCGAGTCCTCGGGGCGCCACTCAGACCCGCTCGGTGGATCCGGGCAAGAAAAATCTAGTGATCGGTCGGCTCTCTAGTAGTTGGAAGTTTGACACCCCGACCCTGCTTGAGCACATAGATAGAAGTGGACCTGGACCTGTGTATGGGTCTGATACAGGGGCAGGAGTTGGGGGAGTGAAACGGGGTTCTTGTAAAAGCCACTTCGTTCTTTAAGGGGGTCAAACTACAATCTACAACTTGGAGGTTTATTTTTGCAAAACAAGTAATTGGGGAAAAATTAAAAAAAAAAGGAGTTACTGCAGTTTTGGGCCGAGCTCGGGTTGGGCCAGCTCAGGCCCATTTACGGCACCGCGCGGCCCATTTGCGCGAGCCCAGCCCACGCTTCCCCTCGGTTCGGCTATAAAAGGGGACTGAAACCCTAGCTGCAGCACTGTTCACCCTCGTCCTCCCTCTTCTCTAGCTCGGTCCTCGCGTACCAGACGAAGCCGCCGTCGCCGTTCCTCTCCCCGTCTCCGTCCGTGTCGCCGAGCTTCTCCCCATTCATTCTCTCCTTCCTACAAGTCTTCTTCTTCTTCTTCTACTCCTAACCCCAGCACCAGAGAACCTTCCCTTCCCCTCTCCGTCTTCGATTTGGTGACCCCGACAACAACCCAGCGCCACCATGACAAAATCTGTGTATATCCGACGCCGGTGAGCCCAAACCCTCACCTGAATCGCTTGCCCGTCTTCTTCTTCTTCTGTAAACGCGAGTTCCGGTTCGTTTGGGGGTCGGATGACGCCGGGAAGCGTCGCCGGAGCGCTCGAGTTCCAGATCTGGAACTCGCGCGCCGGCGAGCTCCCAACTGTCAGATCCGGCCACTGAGGGCTCGTGACACGCGCAGCCACCCATTCCTCTGGTTTCCCAAACTCCCGTCGCCAAACCCACCGCCTAGTAGTCGTCGTCGCCGCCGCCAGAGTCGCCGGAACCCTAGACCGGCCAACGTCGTTCCCAACTCAGACCGAACAAGGTCGGACTCAGGCCTGGAGCCAGTTGGGCCTCGGCCTGAACCGGATTAGGCCTTAGGCTCGAATCTGGTTTGGGCCAAGGCCCGGACTGACTCTGGACTTCGGGTTCGGGCCTAACTCCGGGTCTGAGTCGGGCACGGGTCGGACCGGGTCTGGATCTGGATCCGGGTCGATTTCCGGATTCGGGTCGGGTTTCGGGTCGGACTCGGGTCAGCCGGGTCGGGCAGTTTTGCTTAATTAATTTAAAACTAATTTAATGACTCTTTGGACTAATTTGGACGTCTATTGAACCTATGGGTGTAATTAAAGAAAAGGACGTTTAATTGATTTAAAAGACTGGGTCCGGATCCAATCTGATTTGGGCTTTTATCTGTAAACCCAGATTCGGAGCTTGGATCTCGACCGAGCAGGCAAAGATCAATCCAGTACCCGTGTGAAGATCGGAGGAACGACTGATCGAGTTACAGCAGAGTGTTTTTTAGAGGAAGACCTCGAGGTAGGGGAAATCCTAACTACTCGAGTATTTCATTATTAGTATGCATGTTAGGCTAATAAAAGCGGAAAAGTCCTAGATATACCTCTAGGATACGTTTAACTAGAATAATTGTCTTTCACTTACGAATAATCGGTTGTGTCTAGTAAGCATGCGTAGGATGCCTATCACTAGCTTAACTCGTTTCCAATACCCCGGTAATTGTTTTACTGGTAGAGAGGTCATGGCAAAGCCCTCGGATTAGTTGTGTGTTAGGATCACTTGTGATTGTTTGGTTGTTTAGTGGTTAGGCTAATGAGTCTAAGAAACTAGTTGAATTGCATACTTGAGTACTCGATTGAAGTTGTATTTGTTGATTGTTGAACGTTTACTTGACTGTGGCTTGTATTCTATTGGTTGTGTGCTTCCTTAAAGGGTTAATCGGTTGAATTAAGTAAGTTTGGGTGTGCCGAGCGGTACAATTAGGTGATCGATGGACCGATGAGTCCTGACGGGTAAGTGAAATGGTAAGTTGTGGTTATGGGATCCTTGTGGTGGGTTGGGTTAGGTTGTGACTGGTTACTTTGGGTTATTCGGTTATGGATTCGTGAGTTGGCTGTTATATCGCTATGGGGCCTACACCGAGGGAGCGCCGGTGGGAGGTAGCGTCATAGTCGGTACCCGGTATGGCGCCTACACCGAGGGAGTGCCGGTGCAAGGTGGTAGCATAGCCGGTGGCCCTGGTTATAGGATGGTTAGTGGATGATTAGTAATTTTTTCACCCAAGTGTATGCTCCCTATGGAAGTAATACCTTGGTTCCCGATGACATATAGTTCTTTGGAGACGTTTCCGAGAATCCCGATGATATGTACCCTCAGGGGGTGTTGCCGGTAGCCTCGATGATATGCGTCTCCTCTGGACTGAGGGAAAATCCGAGAGGACACACTACGTGTGGATCGGAGGGTGGTGACTTCACGTGCCACGGCATTGATCGGAGTGTGTATTTTCTGTTAATTACTAAGATTTATCTTGTGACTGTGATTAAGAATTGGTTAAACTGTGAAGGTCACTTTGTTGTGTATTTTCCCTACTGAGCGTAAGCTCATGCCCGTGTGGTTACTGTTGTGTTTACAGGCGTGTTTGAGGAGTAGAGGCTCGGGAGCTTCGTGGTCTGGGCGTGTCTTAGAGGGTCCGGTCTCACTTTATTTTAGTTTTCAGATAAACTTTGTTGGAGATTATTATTACACCCCTGGAGGGTTTTACTTTTGTTCAAACTGAAGTATTTGACTTGAAGCCTATTTGGAGGAGTTTCTGATTTATGTTTGAATTATTGTGCTTTAAACCGTTTTCAATCAAGTCGCGTCTCGAGTCCGGTCAAAACCGGATTTGTGGCGTGACAGTTCTACTGGTGAACAGAAGGAGGACCAAGAACGAGCGGGAAAGCATTCCCGCATGGAGGACTAAAAGGAATCCAGTGCTCTAGGGACTGGTCCTAGGAGGGCTCCCTTGTAAGAGCGCTGCCTCCCGAAGAAGTGGATGATTGTAGGTTCGCCATACTCTACTGTGCATGCAGCGTATAGGCAAGACCTCGAGCAGCCGTAGTCAACTTTGTTTAATTTTATTATGTAACCTCTATGCCATCCCATTCAAAACTGTCATGGACGGTCATATTTGAAAAAGATCAATGAACAATATAAATGTTCTAAGTCTGTTCTTCATGGTCAGAGAGTCTCTGATGCAATCTTTTATTTTGAATGTTTTGCTTAATAAAATATTGTACCTTTTAAATAAAAATAAAAAAACAAACCATTGTCCATGTTGATGTGTCTAGTGTTCAGCCAATTTTTCTCTTTCAATATAAACTTCCCCCAAAAAAGTTTTGCTCTCTCGCTTCTCTTCTCCTATCTTTCCTAACCCTAGAGATTCTGTTCTTGTTGTTGGTATTTTCTCTGGCTTTTGGCCACTAAAGATGTCGGCGACAATCATCTCCTCTCTTTCTCCTCTTTCCTTCCTTTATCCTCTTTTTTTTGTCCTTAGTTACCCCTTACTCTTCACTTCAGATATTGGCTCTAAGATTCCGATTTCGACACTTGTTGTGATGGTTTTGGGGTCACTCCTACTCTGTAACGGAATAGTGGCACGAAGGATTCTAGGGGAGCTTTCATCGGTCTAGATTTGATGGCCCAGTTGTCGGTGAGATTCGATTTGGCTGTTTGTGGGTGTAGGCCCCGGCCTCGTTCTTAGATCTTCAGTCCGTGAATCCTCCACCTCTCGTGGGTACTACTTTTGTTGACTCGTTGCACGTCGGCTCTACCTCTCGGTTGTTTTGCCGATCTATTCCCTTGAGTTGAGGTTGCTGCTCATGTTTCTTTGGCCGTCGTTGATGAGTTAGTTCAGATCCATCGTGGGAAGGGTTTTAGGTTTGGATTCCCTATGGAATGAACAACTCGTTGTTCGGCTCTGGAGGTGGGCGCTTCGACTGGATCTGCTCTCGACTCCTTCCTCCCCGATTGTCTTTCGGACGAGATTTGCCTAATCGTGTTTGGTATGGTGACTTCTCGTACTCTCCTATCTCCTTCTACTACTTAACACTTCGGTTATCTTACCTTTTATTCTTCTGTTTCCTCTTCCTCGGTGTGAGGACGAGGCCTCACGGTAGGTGTTAACCACCGTGGGGTGTTTAAGCCCTATGTTTCTTGTAATAAATTCTTGGTAGGATATTGAGGTGAATAGGTGGTAGATACTGGGTGAGGGTATGTTTAGTCCCAACCCCCCCCCCCCCCTTAATTGGGATGCTACCTGGTGATGGTCGGTAGAGAGGTATCATTGTTGGTACTTGTGGGCTAATGAGGTTGTTGGTGGAGATGGAGATTTACGTCTCGTGGTGGATTTGCATAGTTTTGTTGTGGAATTGGTGGTACTGGTTTTGGGACTTGGTGGTGGCGGGTGTTAAATGGTATTTGGCTTCTAACAGTTCGTTTGTACTATAAGGTTGTGAAATTAGGGTAACTAGACCTTTCATATGAGTTTTTGTTGGTTTGGTTTGTTTGTTTACACTATTCTCTTCCCTCTACTGGGTTTCAATTTTGTTTTCTTCAAGGTAGAAAATCTTCGTTATTATACCATTATAAACCCCTTGTCGGGTTTTATTTTGACGTGTTCTTGTTGGCTTGCTCTGGTTTGTATTGAGGGGTTCTCCCCCTTGTCCTTTGTTTTCGTTCTGAGGCTCGGTAGTATCTGGTGGTCGGATTGCGCCCATAGTACGGTGTCGTGTTGTCTAACACGTGGATCTAGCCTATGTGGAGTTGGTGTGGTAGGACGGGGTCTTGCCGATGTTGGTCTGGTCACCTGGCGCTTTTCATAAGTGAACTCGTTACATCCTCTCTTTTGTTTCAATCTTGAGAACCCACATTTTCCCTATATAATTTTCTGTATTGGTCTTCTTCTGTTCCCAACTATCTAAGTTGTTGGGGCTCGTCGATTTTAGGTATTATCTGTCGGAAATACGCGCAAGGTACCCCAAAGGCCATTCAAATTCTCGAGAGTTCAATGCTTGTTGGGTACTCAGTAATATGGTGACTTGGTTGAAACGACTTATAGGTTGGTTGACCGGTAGTATGTGAACAAGGGGTAACGGTAAGAGGATTATCACGGTTCGGTTAACCTTCGATGAGCAATCTTGGTTTGTGTTCTACTGTCGAGTGTGGTTATCGTGATGTTTGGTCTAGGCGTGTCCCAAAGGATGCCTACTTTCGACTAAGTGCCAGTAAGAGGTTTCATTGTTCCTTGTTGTTGTACGGCGGTCGTCCGATTAGATATCGGTAGACTCAGTGGTTTTACTGAACCGTGCACTGGTCTTGAGATCCTTGATCATGATGTTTGCATTGGTGTGTTACTTCCTTGTAGAATTGTTTGTGGTTGGTCTGGACTTTTTAGTGTTTGAATTCGGGTGTGATTTGTCCCTGTAGCGGTTACTAAGGAGGAAATTAAGAAGTTACGTCAAAGTGTGGTTCCGACTTTGCCCGACTTCCCGAGTATTCTGGTTCGACCCCATACCGATGGAAATTCCGGTATGGGATATGTAGACCGTTACCTGTTTTTCCTTAGCGTTGGGTGTTAATCGATTTGTTGTTTTTACTCGGTGTTTCCCTGAGTCTTGATCGAGGTTGTTAACACGTTGGTATCGTGAACTGTTGACTAAGGCTGCTTTTCACCGCCAAGTATGGCGTCTGGGCAACTAGTGTGTTCAAGTGTTGAAAGTATAAGCAAAGGCTACGTTGTTTCGGAGCGGTTAGAGACCGCGCAGAGCCGATAGAAGAGTTATGCAGAAAGACGGCTTCGACCTCTTGAGTTGTACAGTCGGTGATCGCGTATTTCTGAGAGTGAGCCTAAGAAGGACCTTTAGCGGTTCGACCGCGACGGAGGCAAGTTGGCCCCGCAAATTATCGTACATTTTGAGATCTTCGGGCAGAACTAGAGTCGTTGCCTAGCAGCTTCCACGTGTTCCCAAACTGCGGAAGTACACACGGATCCCCCGCTTTTGAGTTTTGAGCAAGACGTTCCCTGAGATAGGATCAAGAGGAGCGCGTTCGTTTTAAATTTCGAGGAAGAAATTCTTTTAAGGGGGATAGATTGTAAAACCCGCGTTGTTTTAAGAGAGTATTTTTTTGACAAACTGAAACATTGGGGTGAGTTTTTGCAAAAAAAAGAGAAAAAGAAAGAAAAAAAAAGTGAAGGGGTCGGACCGGGTCGGACCAGACACGACCAGCAGACCCGCCAGACCCGGATCCTTTTCTTCGGTTTGGGTCGTGCGGCCCAACACTCGCCTGAAGCCCGATTGCGAGCCAGCCTGGTTCTGGGCCCAAGCCCAAGCAGGGCTTCGTGTACTAAAGGGGGAAAATTAGGGTTTCACCCCATTTTCACTCCTCCTTCTTCGTTTCTCTCGCCGACTCCCTCCCTTCTCTCTCTTCTGAAACCACACTTCGCCGCCGTCCAACTCAAGCCCGGCCGCCTCCCGTTCTTCGCCCTTTTTCCTCGCCATCCGACACGAGCTCTCGCCGGTACCGACCCTGCTTCTCCTCCTCCTCTCTCCACAGACCACACTCTCCGTCTGCCCTCATCTCGACCTTCTCTCCGACCAGTCCCCTCTCTTCCTCGTCTCCGTCAGCCCAAACCCGTCGGTACCGCCCCGTCTCTGAGCTTCGTCTTCCCGGAACGTCCCGAGCACCCAGCCTCCCGCGCTCGCTTCCGACCCCCGCAACCCGCCTCCGACCGTGTCACCTTCGAGCTCGCCGGTGACTCGTCAGATCTAGGACAGAACTGCGCGTCTGTCCAGATCTGAGACGAGAGAGAGCTCGTCGTGCTTAGCCTCCCCGCCGTCGTCCTTCCCCAACGGTGAGGAACTCGAAACCGTGAGTTTTGTTTTGGTCGCTGGTGGTCGGTCGGATTGTAAAACCGAGCACCCTTTCATTCTCTTTTTTGTTTACCGAGCTGTGTTGATTTGTGGACTGGTTTGAGACAGAAACCGAAGGAATCGAATGAAAAGAAAAAACAATTTAAAAACATAATCTGTTTTTTATTTGAAAAGGGGGGATTCAAATTAAGTTATGAATTAAAAACGGGATTTTGAGACTGTTGGACAAAACTGAACTGTTTGTGGAACGTTTTTGGGAACGAGTAACCTTGACGAATAAAACGGGAAAAAAGTGGAACGCTGAGTCGGGTACCTCGAAAACCGTGCCACTAAATCCGGGCATCGGGAATCGTGCCTCGAGAAACGTGCACCGGGTTCTGTGCTCGGGGTTCGGGTGCTCGGACCCGACTCGTCGTTTAATCTCGCTTTTGGCCCGTTCGAGTTAAAGATCAACTTGTTGTTATTTAGACTTTATCGGTTCTGAGTGTAAGTTTTATCTGTTAAAATCAGACTCGAACTTCGCCCGAGAGCTTGGACTTCGCCCGAGGAGACGAGGCTAGCCGGACAGCTGTTGATAGGAGTATTTGTTCGTAGGAAGACCACAAGGTAGGGGAAATACTAAACTTCTCGTGCAATTCAATACTTAGTATGCCTATTAGGTTAATAAAATCGGAAAGGTCCTAGAATTGCATATAGGATGCAAATAACTAGAATAATCGTCTTTCAATTACTAATAACCGGACGCGTCTAGTATGCATACGTAGCATGTGAATAACTATTTTAACTCGCTTTCTATACTTGGGAAATTGCTTTACTGGTAGAGAGGTCGTGATGAGCCCTCAGATTTGTTGTGTTTGCCTCACTTGCATTGTTTGCTTAGTTTAAGATGAATTAAGGGTCTAACGAAACTAGATAAATTGATTGATTGAATGCTTGAATGATTGAATGATTGATTGAATGCTTGAACGATTGAATGATTGATTGGATGCTTGAGTGCTTGAACGATTGAACGGATGATCGAGTATGACTGATTGTGCCAAAGGGTATGGTCAGGTGATCGATGGACCGATGGAACGTGGTTGGTAAGTATGATGGTAAGTGTGATTGTGGATATGAATCCCCTGTGGTGTGTATTGGTGAATTCATGAACTTCTGAGTTTGATTGTGCAATGTGTTGACCTATTGGTCTCTTGTGTTTGGTTAATCCTGCGGGACATTGATTAGAGGACCTTGCGGGGCATTGATTGGTTGATCCTACGAGATATTGGTTACGGACCCTACGGGGCATTGGTTATTGGACCCTGCGAGGCATTGGTTCTTGGACCCTGCGGGGCATTGGTTATTGGACCCTGCGGGGCAGTAGGATGATAGAATGGTTACTTATTGATTCACCCAAGTGTATGTGTCCTGCGGGAGCATTACCTTGGTTCCCTATGACATATGGTCCTTTGGAGGCATTTCCAAGAATCCCGACGATAAGCGTCCCTCAGGGATTGTTACCGGTAACCCGATGCATGTGCCACCTCTAGACCGAGGAAAAATCTGATATGATACGAATACTCTTGTGGATCGGAGTATGGGATCCGAGATGATACAAGAATCTATTCGTGGGTCGGAGTATTGAGGACTCGAGCTGTTGGTGTGATATTCACTTGATCCCATTTTAGTAGCTATCGAATCTTTACAACGCGTTTCATTTATTCTCTTGGAAGTTACCGTTATCTTTGAGAATGCGATATTGATATTATCTTTTCTATTTACCGCATTATTTTGGATTAAAAGCATTAGCTACAATATGGCCATCGGGCTAAAGAAATTATTGTTAAATTGGAGGTTAATCTGTTTATGATTGTCCATACTGAGCGTAAGCTCACCCCTATTGTTTTATTCGTTGTTTGTACAGGTGTGCTTGATGAGTAGTGGATTCGAAGCTCGGGAGCTTCGGGATAGTCTGGGTGTTCTATCTTAGAGACGTTGTGGGTCTTTATATCGAACCCTATGATTTTACATACTCTTTATGGAGCTTGAGTCCTCATTACTTTTGGAACACATGTATTTGAGTATTTCATCGGAACCTCTTGAGTATTTATTCGATTTTATTATTCTTTTGTTATTATTTAATTGTCAGCTCAAGTCGCGTCTCGAGTCCGACCAAAACCGGATTTGGGGTGTGACAGGCAGGTTTGACTGGTCGTCTCTCTAGTCTGACTATCGGGTCACTTGGAAGGAAATTGTTGATGCGCACAAAGTAAGACTCTTTAAAATGATTGGTGGTTAACCCTAACCTCCTCGTCCTCAATCGAACATGAAGACAACCCACCCTAGAGAGCCGCTAGAGAGGCATGGAGGTCTGGACCCAACTCAGCATGGGTCAGCGAAGGCTTAGGCAGTCCTCGGGTCGGAGCTCGACCCTGACACATCCCTCCCGGGATCATAATGCCAACGGGGACGAGGGGGATCCGATCCCGATTAGGGAGGCAACGTCCTAACCCTAGAGCTTCCACTACCATCCGAGTAAGGTCCTTCATTGGAGCCTTTCCTTTCGCCGGATCCCTTTGAAGGGGGGACATCAGAGGGGACGGTGGCGCTGAGAGGAGACGGTGGCGAGGCTTGTTGTAGAACAGAGGTTACAACCCCAGGAGTCGTGCCGCTAGGAACGGCTGGAGGCAGAACCGGGGATGGAGTACTCGTTAGGCTAGGGTTGAGTGGAGGCAAAGGCAGGACCAGGCACGGCGCAGGAGGAGGCGGTCGCGGGTTTCTTGGAGACGAAGCAACATTAGCCTACCTTGTTGGACGTCCCGCCTCGGTTTCGACGTAGGCGGAAGGGAGATTAACCCCATGGAGAAGGGCACCAACTCGGACTAAAGGGCGAGGGATTGGACAGTACCGAAGCAGTGACCATAGGGACAGCACGAGCCTCAGGCATAACAGCACCATCAGCGACAAGTGTAGCCACAACAGGCGACACGACAACGACGATATTAGAGAAAAACACCATAGTTATGGTTAAAAATAAGGTTTAGGTCTCAAGTTTCAAGAGAGTAACACCCATTATTGATCCGACCTCCCCAAATAGTAAAATATAGGGAAAAAAGGTTTTTAAATAATTCCTTACTTGTTTGATAAAACTCAAATAATTATAGATTTTTTGGATTGATATCCATAGCAGCCTTTAGCTACAAGGGAGGTGTTTTGAAACTAAGAACCCAAAAAAACTAACAGAACAAGATGGCCTTTATTCAAAACGCTCTTATTACAGACAAAGATCGACATTAATTGTGATGGCTGTTGATCCTCAACCTGTTCTCTCCCTAACAATATAAGTTAAATATAGCAAACACCTCCATGAAAGCTACTTCCGCAGCCAAAAACCAACCAACACCATCAGTCCTTAATGTTGCGCCATTGCTTGTGACCAGGAGTCCACTTGGGGCACTGTGGACTGGCATAGCTATTCACAACCCTTGAGTTCAGTAACTCAACAATGGGTGCAAGTTTCACACACTTAGGTGTCTTGTACTGCCCTATTGAAGCCCCCAAGGTATTGACAGCATAGTCCATGAGCTTGTCAAATGTTCCTGCTTCAACAACCTTAATCTCTAGAGGCCCGATCGACTTGTCCGAGACCCTCCCTTGTCGGTACACACTATTGAGTGATTCCTCAATGGTTAAGCAGCAGTCCTCGAACACCGACGGAGGGATTGGGGTTGAACCATAGCTCAGCTCCCAAAACAACACATAGTGTCCCGGTGTTGTGGAAGTGTCCGCAAAACTTGTGTACTCGGAAAGAGTTGCACTGAATGGCTCGAGGTGCTTCACAGCATTGTTGACTGCATTTTGGAGCTCAATCTCCTCAGTCTTGTCGGATTCAATGCTTAGAATCACGTTTTGTCTGCCTAAGAGGTTGAATTGCGGCGCCTTGTTCTTGAACCCCGCGACCCTGACCACATCTCCAACTTTGTATCGGTATAGTCCTGCACAAAACCATGACGTCAAAGTTACGTATTTAAGTATAAAGAGGGTCGAACTCCAGTAAATACACACCTGCTTGGGAACAGGTGCAGCCTGAATGTTGTAGTACAAAACTATTTATCAGAGGACCAACTCAATTAAAAGTTGAAGCTGATAGTTGAAGACTCAATTATAGTTATATTCTAAGACGCGGGTTTGGAGATGAATTATATAAAAGAAGAAATAAGGCAATCGAGAAGATAGATATAAGGTTTGGCCCATTTTAGGATTAATGTAATAAATTGAGAGGAAATTAGAAATTTTTGTAGAGGGTGGGGATTGAATTCGGGTCCGTGAGGTAATAAGCTCTGATACCGTATTAGAGCACCTACTCAACTAAAAACTCAAGCTGATAGCTGAAGGACTAATTATAATTATATTCTAACACTATTATCAGTTCACATCCTGTCAACCAAAGTGATAACAATTTTGTTAGCTATGTATGTACAAAACCAAGATATGGAAACTTGTACTTACCCCCATAAGTTGTAACAACAACTTCATACTCCTTCCCAAGTTCAACATCAGCAAGATCAACCAAATCTTCCTGTTCGTTCTCATTGATAGGCCTACTTTCGTTGCGAATGGGTAAGAACTCGAAATAGGCCAAGGTTGGTATCAAGGTGTAAGAGATCTCATTAGGTTTGCATAGAGGGTTCAGGTTGATACCGAAATAGGTTTCGGAGGAGCCGTAAATGGTGCTAGCGATAGGCAATCCATCGGTATAGTAATCAAGAGCTGGGATGTACTGTGCCAAGCTCCCGGTCACTATCGCATCCACAAACTTAGTGTTGGGCCACAACTTTGTGACAATCCCTCTCCATGACTTCTTGCTACACTCAGCCTCAACAAAACCCGCAAGATTCGGGTCCGGTTTCAGGACCTGAGAAACAGCCTCCCGAACAGACGCGTCAATGACCCGTTTGTTCAAAGTTCCTGTCTTGATGTCATGGCATAGGAAGGTCCAGTGTTCTTCCAAGAACTTCATGGCCCGAATGAAACTGGAGGCGAAGACAGACCCGACCCGATTGACGTCGTTGCGTTGGCAGAGGCCGCATAGCAATTGGGAGTACATGCTCTGGTAGGAGTCGGTGCAGAGGATGGTTGGTCTTGGACTTGTAATGTTAGCGTAAAGATCGTTATGCATGTCCAAAAAATAGTGACTGTTGTAGTAACTGGTAAGAGCGGGACGAGCTACAATGCCTCCGGGAGTTTTGGCCGCAGGTTTGGTGAACAGAAAGTACATTCCTTTTCCCATCTCCAAGCCGGGAATGAACCGTCTCATCACCGGCATGAGCAAGTTGTATACCAGAAACCTCCTCTCCTGCTCCCCTTGGCTCATCGGGATCAGCTTCCTCTCCCCGCCGGACGTACCGGAGCTGCAAACATAGCAAAACCAGCATCGACCCATGGTACCATGTAAATCAAGTCAATCATAATAGTCATGAGACTAAACGGACATATCAACATTCGATTTACTCACTGGTCTGTAACTAGACCAATTCATGTATTTCTTTTCTACCTCTGAAGAGCTTTAATTAAAATTTGTATTCGCTGATAAAAAAAATAAAAATGATGAAGTCAAGATTTCAGTTAACCGCTAAAATCAGACATCCACCCTATACGGAAGTTTTTCTCTCATTGGCATGGATCAGTGAAAATAAAATTATGCTTATATGCTCTTTACAGCATTTTCCTAATGCCAAGAATCTTACGGGATATCTTATTGAATTGCTCGCTCAATGAGCATTCTGAATATTATGCCTTGAAGAGGACTCAAACCTCCACGTTTATTAGCACGAGATTTTGAGTCTCGTGTGTCTACCATTTCACCACAAGACATCTTTCAAAGTAAATCATACTCCATGAATACGAAAATTCTTGGAATATTGTTTATACATGGAAGTCAGTTTTTATCTCAAAATCATGATTTATTAGATTTGTGGTTTAAATGTCCGGATAATTTTTTAAATTTATATTATATGAAGAAAAAAAAATTATCTGTGTGTGCTCTTAAGTATAGATTTCAACATTTGCATGTAGTACAATTATACAATTATTATATTAAAGTACTAAAAGGTTTGGTAGGATACTCTATTTATGAGCATCTTATTTCAAGCTCTTTCGGACAGTACTTGAGTTCTACCCTACCATATGGACCACAAATCACAAGAAGATATTGTTAGGGTTTGACTGTTATTTTTGGTACTTCTCAACTGTAACCTTTTTTTCATTTTTTTACATAGACTAACATTTTTTGTCTGATCAAACGTTGACGTTAGTTTGAATGAAAAAAATTCAAAATACCCTCAGCAAAAAATATTAACCCGTGCAAAACATACAGAGGTCATAGTTAGAAAGTGCAAGAAAAAGGTCAAGCTCAGTTTCAGGTTATTGACTTTTGTTGATGACATTTTGAGTTTTTCCCATCCAAAACTAACGACAACGTTTATTGAGACGGAAAATATTAATCCGTGCAAAAAATAGAAAAGTCATAGTTGGAAAGTATAAAAAAATAATAAAACTCAGTTAGGATCGCCAAAACAAAACTGAAAGAAAATTAAGACTCATGGTCCCCCTTGCTTCTAGTCCTGTCAATCTGACTGTAACGTCAAATATTGTAACTTTCGGTTGTTATAAACTCGATCCTAAAATGTGTAATGTATATTTATGAGTTACTAAATCAAGTATAATAGATATAAATTCATATGATCTGTTAAATCAAATATTACAAAGGTTACGAGATCACCAACCTTGTCATGAACTCACAAACGGGCTCGGAGGTGAAGATCGGTGTGGTGTCCCCATTGGCCAAGCGGTTGATGTCGGACTTGATGTCCTCGTAGGTGATAACCGGCACGAGCTTCTTGAAGCTCTCGCGGTCGGCGGCGGCGCCGCCTAGTCCGTGGCGGCGGAGGTACTCCACGTGGGCATTGCGGGAGAGTATGTCGCCGAGGACACGGCGCTGCACCTCGTCGGCCTTGGCCGTGACATGGTCGATGAACTCGAGAGCCTTCTTGTTGGTCTCCTCCACATTGGGGTTGGTCTTTGAGGACATGGTCTTCACTAAGCTCTTCTCCGGTGACTCGGCCATGGCTATATTGAATCTTTGCACCTCTACTAATACAAAAAAAAAAATAGTTGAAGAGAGTGTGTATTTATAGGGAATAGAAATATATAATTTAGTATGAATAGTGATAGAAAATATTGTCTTGTCACGGTCGGCTAAATGACTCAGTAGACTTATTGGTATTGGCTTCTTCTTCTAACTATTTGGGTGATGATAAGATTGGAGTTGCAATATTATTTTGACGGGTTAAATATTAAAATTTATTTTTAAGTATTGGTCACGAATACTGAACTATCCAACGTTTAAAAGTGACAATGCGGTATCTTAAGTATTGGTCACGCGATTTTATTAATAAAAATAGACGGAATATTCTATTCCGTTAGTTATATGGCCTTCAGTGTCATATAATAGATGGTAAAATGACGTTTTCCCTTAATTATTTGACCTCTATACATTTTATAAGGAACATTATTATTGTACACTCGTTATTGTTTCTTATAAAATGTATAGAGGTCAAATACTTAAAGGAGAAAAATGTCATTTTATCATCCATTATATAACACTTTAGGTCATATGACTAACGGAATGGAATATTTCGTCAATTTTTACTAACAAAATTGCGTTACCAATACTCAAGGTACTGCATTTGTCACTTTAAAATGTTGGGTAGTGTAGTGTTTGTGACCAATACTTAAGAATAAGTTTCGATATTTAACCATATTTGATTATAGTACATTATTGTGAAGGTTAGGTTGACCAATTTACTAATAGGTTTAGGATAAAAAACTAAATATAAGTTGACATAATAATCATCGAAACTTTAATAGCTAAATCTGACTTATAAACAAATTAGATCAAGTCTTTAATTGTAATATCAACTATTATTATATCATAAATAACTTGTGAAGATCACACTCAAATTAGTTAATTCAGTGAATTATATGGTGAAGAGTTCTTGCACGGCATTGAGAAATGTGTGAAGGTGATGGAGCTGAATAGATAAACCTAGAACGTGGAACATGTATATGTCTATAACCGACAATGTGAGAACAATTCTTATCCAATCGTGTAGGTGCCATTTTCGTTCATATATTTGGTTGTCGGGTTTGTTTGTTTTTTTCCTTTTAGTAAAGAGGCATGTACTCATACAAGTAAACAAAATGATACCACACTAGAGTTAAGGGTAAATCCGGTACAAACTGAGGGGAAAATCGGCTTCTCGCATTTGTGAACAAACAGGTTAATCAACATAGGTGGATGAGAACACAAAACTTTTTACATGAGATAGTAGAAGAGAACGGGTAGCTGGAGATATACTTGATTACACGAAATCAAAGTGCTAAATTCCCCAAAAGGAGGTTGACTTGGGTCATGGGGGCATATTGGATATCAACCCAAAGGACATGACCCCCTCAAATAGAGTCATGTGATACTTAGGAGATGACAAGGATCATACTCTCAAGCACCCAAATGCCTATCATACTTCTCAACGAGACTGTTTGTAATCCTTCGTCGACATATTGGGAGCAGGGGCATGAAATTTTGATCGATGTCCATCGAAACAAAAGCTCACTTCTTTGAGTTGACTGCAACTTGAATTGGCTGGGTCCCTTTTCCTCTGACAAGAACCTTGAGGGTCTTTTATTTCCTTGGGACTCGTTTGGTTGGTTGTTTCTTCTGCGGTTCCTTCTTCAACATGTTTTTCCTCTGATCCAACCCAATAAAGGTCTTGTCCTGGAGTATATGATGAGAAAGTGGAAAGTGGGGTGGCTCCACCTTGTTCTGAGTCGACATACCCACGGGCTGTGGTCCCCCACCCTCCTTCGGATCCTTGTCCTCCCAATCAGTGTTAGGTATGGGTGCCTTCAGGTTAGGAAAGATTGTGAATTTAATGGTCTGCGGGGATATGAGATGTACTACTACCCTTTCCCGCATTGCACATCCTTCAACATTACCCGCATTGATCGGTAGGCAAGATTGTGGACTTGATACCATCAAGCTCATGTGCATGATTACACCTTTTCGGGGGACTGATAATAACCGGTCGGGGTCTCCCGTTTCTCTTTTTCATGGGACATTGACACAAAATCAAATAAAAAATGGTTTAGCATGAGTTATGTTTACAAAAAAGGGGGGCGATGGTGGCATGACATTTCAGTCTGTACGGAAAATCTCTTTCGCTTGGACTGCTGGTAGAGCTCGAAGAGACTCCACATATCGCCTTACAATCTGGTCCACACCCGGGAGGATAGCCACACAATCTTGGTTTAGGTGGCCGAGTTAGCCATACCGGTAGCAAAAATTTGATAGCTTTTCGTATTCCAGCCGAACTTTAAGCGACTTTGTACTTGCATCAGTTTGTAGAATCAAGTGAGGGCGGAGCGGCTGCGTAGCGTCCTATTCCACTCTTAGCCAAAGAAAAGTGTCCCAACCCCGAGAATGGCTTGCGACTTTCGGGGAATTTGTCCTTCAGATCTCCACCTCCCTCCCCAGATTTGAGACTACAAAAGCTCTAATCTAGGAGGTTCTAACTTCGATCGGGATATCATAGGCTCTAACCGATATGAGGACGTATCGGAAGCACAAGCTCTCACCGATATCATAGGCTTTCAAATGTCCTTCATCTTATACCACAAGCATTATCAGGTCGATCAAACTCTCCTTATCAAGTTTCATCTCTTCTGGTTAATTTTTTTTTTCAAGTAAAAACTAACCAGAAGAGATGAAACTCTCTTGATCGTGTTCAATGGCTCTCTCCTTCACTGACTTTTTTTCGGTGTTATTGTCATCTTATGATTCATATTGTAAGATCAACTCTCGATTTAACAATGTAAAGGCCAAGAGTGTGTCTGGGTCTACTCAAGCCAAGGTCAACAAATCCCCCAAGGATTATGTAGTGCCCATGGCCGAGACGAAGATCTGGGTGGCTGGGTCCGGTACAAATAAGGTTAATCCTACAGCTCCGAAGAAGTCTCTGGTGGACGGGCATGTTTCAAAGATTACGGGTGGTGATGATATTGTCCCTTTGGAACATATACTCTCACGGTCTCAGGGCGATAGGTTGGGTATCATCACGACTAGAAGAGGAGATCATCGACGCGTTGAGAAGCATCATCGATCGAGGAAGGAGTTCAATTCTTCAGAGATTTTCATATCCAATTTCCCATACGAGACTTCTGAAGACTGGTTCAAGAATTTCTTCAGCAGCTATGGTGAAAATGTCGATTTTTCTCTTCTGAAACGTCCAAATAGGAAAGGACGCTTTTTCGGATTCATCAACTTCTCATCAACCTCAACTGCCTCTGACGTAGTGAATAGCTTGAATGGCTTTAAGTTTAATGGACACATTATCTTCGTTGCAATTGCCTGGAAACGTGGAGTTAAAAGTCCCTTGTTTTAGGTTCACAACCGGGTTTGATTCAATTGAGCGTGGGCGGAGGTTTGGCTGCTACCAGTTCGCTAGAGCTGACTGGAAATTCATTTGGTTCGTCGGAGAGAACTTGAGCTCATCCAGAAAGTCCGTTCTCTGATATGCACCAGATGCGCTTTGTTCAGCTAGGAAAACAAAGCATTAAGATATCAAGTCCATCAGAGAATCGCGAAAAATCCGAACTCTGGTCGAGCGTGGGAAGTTTTTGCTGCTACCAGTTTGTCTAACGCCGGCAGAACAATCCGAACTCCGGTAGAGAAACGCGATGGTTTGAATTCAAATCAGAGCTCTCAAAATATGGTTGATTATGATCCCGTGATTCCCTTGATTTCAAATTTTGAAGTCCCGGATATTATGGAAGGAAGGATTGACTCAGAAGTCCGAGTTATGCGCGCTTATTTGGGGGACCGAGAGTCGCGCGAGGTTGAAGAAGACGTTCCTTATTTAAATTAGGTAATTAGACTAGACTCAATCTTGGTCAGGCCTACAAGCCCGTCTCTCGTGGCGTTTGATGAAGGGATTGAACCTGATCAGTTGATTACAGACCCAATGGCCTAGAATGCTTTGCCAGATGCTTCATCAACTGAATCAGATCGGCCCAATGAAGGCGGTCTTACGTCTAATGGGGTTGGGTCGAGTGTTGTTTTATCTGGGGATCATATTGGTCGATGGAAGGATTCCCTTCTCAAACCGAAATGACTAAGTAGGGCTCCCACACATCTTTCGGATTATAAAGTGTTTGGTGTGAAGTTTCCACCCATTCAGAACGCGTCCGAAGGAGTTATAGACCATTTTCAATCTTTTGATGGGTGGTTGGAGGAAGCCCTCGCGACTAAGGCCCGTAAGGGACAACCTAAATCCAATTTGATGCCTCGTACTCATAATACCAGGTCCAAGACCCGGGTCCTAAACTAGAAGGCTACTAGTGTTCCGACCTCATATAGCAAGTGGTATGAGGAAGAATAGTTGGTTGTCATGGTTTAGCTCTATTTTGTCGAGGTTGTTCCCCGTTTGCTCATTAGCGGAGATTTTGTAATCGTGGTTTGTTGGTTTTTGGCTTTCTCCGCCTCTGAGATTGTCCTTGAATAAAAAAATTGCGCTTATCCAAAAAAAAAATCAAGTCAAGTCAAGAAATGACCACAACCAGTTGTGTCTGATTAGCCATTACGATGAGGATTCCCTCGCAAGTTTCTCCCTTAGATTGGTCGAGTATCGTAGTTATAGGGTTATCGTTCAGAAACTTATTTCTGAACCAAGTCTCACCTTCTTACGAGATTTCATATTTGTACTCTTAATTCTGACGTATTATTATCAATAAAAGTACCACGTTACTAATTCGACTGACAAGTTAAAAGATCAATCCTAAGTGTTTAACACATTTCTCACTTCTAATGTATGGTCTCATGTCTTTTAGATGCAAAAGTTCAATTCTATGCTCCAATAACTCAGCCCAGATCTATTTGATACGCTCTTTCTCTGACCAGACGGTCAGATCTGCACTCAGCTTCCGTTGAAACACCATATCGAAGTCGTCCAACTATTCTCCTGCTTTTCGTGTTTATCCGACCAAACTCGTGCACCAGCCCCTAGCGGATAGAATCTGCACCCTTCGGCGCCATCCACCTCGCCCTGATCCCAAGCCTGAACATTTGAGGCTGGTCGCGAGTAGTTCTTGCTCTTCGTTGTTGGTTATTGTGTTGTTTATTTTGTTTTCTTATCTGGTTTTTGTTTTGTCCTCCATGTCAGAATCTCAGATATCCGGTAGGTGTAGTTATTGCCTCTGGTGGCTTGTCCAGTTTAGATTCTTTATCGGTAGATCTCTCTGGAGAGTCGATATGGAAAACCAACCTTTTAGTAGTTTTTTAACTAGGCGTTGTGTCGCCCGTCTTGAGATCTATTCGTCCCGTCGTTCGTCTCTCAGGTTCCCGAGAATGACCGGTGGATACAACGTTTTTACGGTTTGATTTATGTTCGGTTTGTAAGATTTGTTAATGCATCTCTTTTTTCAAAAAAAATATGTAATTTGTGTTCTGTTTGTGTTCAGTTTATGTTCGGTTTATAAGATTTATTAATAAATCTTTTTTCGAAAAATTATCATAAAACAAGAACACATAATCAATCTTATATTGGAAAACAAACATTAAATGTGCATGTCTGGGAACCTTCCGCATAAAAAAAAAGGTCCCAAAGAACTCTCTGCTAGGGTTTTGAGAGTCATGTCGCCATCTACACCTCCATGGCTATGGCTTCTTCCCAATCTTCCTTTTGCACTTTCTCCTTGGATCCTGTGAAGTTTTCCTCTGGTAGGGCTTCTTTCAAACCATCCCTAGCCACCGCGACGTTGGCCGTCTCCCTCCACCAACGGAGCATCTCCCGATCTATTTCGGTCTCTCCTCTGCCCCACGGGTTACCGTCTCTACAGCCGTCGTCCCTGATGTTGTCATTGTCGTCCTTGAAGCCACCGCCGCCCCTGCTGCTGTCGCCGCCTCGGATGCCGTCGCCGTCTCTGATGCCGCCGTTGTCCCTAGAGGCGTCCCTTAAGTTACAGCAGCTGACTCTGTCGCAGCCGGCGCTTCCTCCTCCCTGGCCGCAACCGCCTCGTCCCCTTTCACGATTATGACACTGGCTAATCGAAAGGGTTTTGTCACGCCCCAAATCCGATTTTGACCGGACTCGAGACGTGAACTAAAACAATAGTAAATACAAGTGAAACTTTAAAAGAAATAACTCTCCAATAACATTTTTAAAGTATCAAATCTGACGATACGAGTCCACAGCCCAAAAATCCAGTAATAACCAAAATGTTTCATGCAAAAAAAGATAGAATGTACGTCTCTAGACCACACTAGCCTAAGACCCTCGTTAGCTCCCAGGCTCCGAGAATCCCGCTAGACCAACTCCCGCGCAAAACCTATGGAACAACAAAGTAAAGGGGTGAGCTTTCGCTCAGCAAGCACACGTCACACCAATGTATCTTGTCAAACATATCAACCAACATATCAGACTAACCTATCATGTCAATCTATCATGTTAACACATCACCAGTCTGATACCTATACCGAAATGATTTGGGGCGTGACAGGTTTTGTTTACTTTGTTTGAGTTTTTCTTTGCAGGATTAATGCCTATCGATCATAGAATCAAGGACTTCTCCGGGGATGGGAGCATCAGAGTCTGGCTCGACCAAGACGATGTTTTGCATGTGCTGCCTCCCCACTTCATCTTTACCGTTGAGGTCCCTTGGGATCTCCGGTACCCCATTCCCCCCACCCCCCCCCCCCCCCCCCCCGCCGCTTTCTGTCATGGCCTATAAGACATCAAAATACCGCTTTCGTCGGTTATGCTCTGATAAGGACTAGAGAGCCATTGTTCATCTGTTCTAATTCTTTACTCGTGGTCGAAGAATTTATTTCTCGAACATCATCTACGTAATATTTCCGATATTAATAAAATTGTACCATCGTTCAAAAATGTGTTAGTCTAGCATACGATAACAAGAAAAATAAAGAGCATATTTAATGATTGGCCTGATATATACAAATCGAATACTAGAGAATCTCTTTGATTAGAGATCGAGAAAAAGTAATGATTTTTTTCTTTTTGATTTCACCAAATTTTCGTTCACATTCTCGTACTCAAAACTAAATAAAAAATGACTATTTTAATCAGCCATAATTGGTATTGTGCTGAAAATTGTTTAAAGTAAGAGCAAGTGGGTTTGTACGTGTATAGATGAATAGACCAGACAAGCTAATCACGCAGTCACGCACAATGATTAATAGAAGAATGACAGAGTGCGGGGATCTATTCCACATTATCATAAGCACATACTTAATTAACAAGTATAACAATGATTAATAGTCACTCTTAACGATGACATTCCGTGTTTTACGGGATTTCTTCTGGACGTAATTGTTCATTAGAGCATTCTCAGGGAGCAACTCATGTTACCAACCCACACACCACGATCCATGATTTAATAGATAGGAGTCGCGAGTCCAACGTTGTGGCGTGCATGTTTCGCGACTCGAACCCACTAAATTATGGGTCGGTGTCGTGGGCCGCGTACTGCGACTTGCAAACGTAAATTTTTGGTGTGCGAATCGTGAGTTGTCGGCATGCCAATCATGCGTTGACATGTAGCATGGCAGGAAAAAATGACCATTGGCCTCCAACGGTCATTAACGAGTATATTTTTTTAAATATACAAAAAATCATATTTTGAGATGAAAGATGAAAAGGGCAATGTCAAAGATCGTTGTACTTATGCGAATGATCGAAAGTGGGGAACCTTCCGGACGACAGAATTAACGGATGTCGTGTCGAAGCCCATAACCGACTGATGCAGGATTATTTTATCAAGAACCCAACATATTTGCTGATTTCTATACATGGTGGTCTCCTTCTCCACCGCGAAACCCGGAAGGGGATTACTCGTTTTCAACTCAAGAATTCCCAAAAGATGAAGTGGCACGAGAGGATGAGCCTTTAAAAGGTGAAGAACCTCCAATTCACGAGTATCTTGTGAAAGAGGATAATGAAGAATATGCGTATGCGGTTGACACCGAAGAAGAGAGAAGTGGTGATGAGGTTCGTCAATCTATGCATCTATCCCAAACACTGAGGACGATGAGGATGATGAGAAACAATAGTAATTATCGTAATCCAAGTCGAGTTTTTCTTTTTGACGTACACATACAAAATAGTGCATTGAATTGCAATGCACATTCGAGGTATTTAAGTTTATAATAAATTGTAATTTAATGAATGTGTCGCCAATCGGCGAAACTAGTTTTTTTTTGTGGCTAATTGAATGTTCGGTAGATGTCGTTATGTTGGTTTCGAAACTATTTTATTTCTATATTTAATAAAATTAATAAAACAATAATTATCAAGTCATTAATAGATGAACCATGAAGTGGCTATGTAACCAAAATAGAAAAAATATCTCTCTCGCGCTTGAGAGCCTAGCCCTAGCCCTAGTCTGTTGCTATGGAGCTATCGTCTGTCGTTTTTGCTGCCGCGGCGCCTGGAACACGAAGCTTTGTCGTCCCCGTGTTCGCTTTTCCTATCCAGATGACCTCGCAGACCACGCATGGTGCAAAGTTTATCTATGGGTTGGAGTGGTTGGCCTTCCCCCAGCCTTTGTCGTCTCCCTCCTCCCCCACTCCTCTTGTGACCTCGTTACCCTCTACCCCGTCTGCCGTGATACCTCGACCTCCCTCGTGGGTTGCACAAGATCCTTCTATCCCAGTGCCCCTCTCCCCATCCGCTCCCATTGCGATCTTCCCAAACCCTAACCCAATCGACATGAATCCTTCCCTTCCCCTTTCGGTTCCTTCTGACCCCCTTGCCTCGCCTGGTCAGATGGTTCTTCCGCTATCGCCTCCCTGTGCTCCGATCGTCCCTGTTGTACCTCACTTTGGCCTGTGGGTGGACTCGGGGACCCCGGGATTAGATCTATTGGGCTTGTCGGGAACTTATGTGCCAGACTTGCCCCCCACTCCTATGGTTCCTAACCCCTGCCGGCGGCGTTGCAAGTGTTAGGGGATCTCGATGCCTTCTGCTCGATGCCTAAGGTCTTCTTCGCGTGGGCCGAACCCTAATACGTGTGGCCTAATCCCTAGGTCGCGGGGCCTGCACCCTCTTCCGACGCTCGGGGCCCATCACGACCCTGCCTCGAAGCTCTCTCGGGTTCGGGGTGAGCCGTCGTGGACTACTAACCCTAGGCTGGTAAGGAAGAGAGCTCGAGAGGGGGTGGCGTACTTGTTGGCTGCCTCGGTCTGGTCGGGGACCGCTCAAGTTAAAGGCCGGCCATGCGACGGCTATGGGCGTGGAACGACGATCCTGGAGTTGGCGCCGGCATCGGAAGCGGGTACAAGGGTCTCCTGGAGGGCACGACTTAGAGCATCATGCTGCAGGGGGGGGCTTTCACTCGGAGTGCGGTGGGCACTACTATGGGACTCGTGACGGGGAAGCCCCAGATGGAAGTCTGGTCGGTGTATGGGACTGGTACCCAAAACGCCGTCCCCCGCCATCCCGAAGAGCATCCTTGCGCTATTCTCCGCTTTAGAGCTCTCGCACATATGCAATCCGTGCTCGTCGTGAGCTCCGATTGGGGACTCTGAAGGATGCTGGCATGGCGACACTAGATCTGATACCTAAGAACGAGTTGCCTCGGAATAGGGTACCCGGTATAACACTAGATCCGATTCCTAATCCAGGTCTCGGGCACCCTATTCGGGTTCGACTCAAGTGGCCGACGTCAGGCCACTTATTGCTCGGGTTCAAAACAAGTGGCCCATGACAGGTCACCTTGTGGATTGTGGACATGGAGTTGTTCGTCCCCAGCCTGGTTAATGAGCTGGCCTCGGGGGTGCTCATGCTGGCACTCTACTAAGGAGACGCCCACAGGGGTGTGGGGAGTCCGATCAAAGACGGGGATGAGGCCCCACTGAGAGGAATGACGGCGACCATGGCATTGGGGACTGGCCTAGGGAGGGGTCCCCGGACGATACTTTGCCTTCCGTCATCACCATTACTGTCGAGGTCCCTCATGATCTCTGGTACCCCGTTCCTTCTCACTGTTTTCTCCGTTTGCCCTCGAATCATCCAAATACCATCTGTGACGGTTCTGATATTAACAGGTTTAGTGAACCATTGTTCTTGAATACTGACCTGCTGGTCGGGGCGTCTGTTCCCCGATGCATGATTATGTAATCTTTTTGAAGTAATAAGAACTGCACCTTTCACTCAAAAAAATAGATGAACCATGAAAACAATCAACACAATGTTCAACAACTTTATTCTTGAAATCGATTCATGACAAAACATATTTCAATACATCAAAACCCTTTAAAAAAACCATTTGTTTTATCTTTTGAGTTTTTGAGTGAGATTGAATTTTAATATCTTACTAAACAATATATTAAGTAATTAGATCATTTCGATTGTGGTTTTGTAATTCCACCCAATGTCCAAACCCGTCTTTGTTTCTTGTATCCGTTCAGATTTTTAATTTTTTTATCTCTCAACCTGATCTGGTTATGGGTGGGTGCAAAATAATTGAATCTCCAAAATAATTGGTTCGGCCCATTTCTTCCTGTCTCCCAAGTATACCGGTACCCTGTAATTTCAAGGTCCCGTAGACCCCCGTCCTTTAAAGAATCCTCAAAACCTCTTTGAAGCCTAATCGGGTAGGGGCCCCACCTCTCTTGTCTTCATCGGACCTCATATTATTAAAATCTCCTATCATCGCCCACGGAAGAGACGATCTATGGCTTAACTCCCGAATTAAATTCCACGTCTCCCATCTCTTCTCCCACTTCGGTTCACCATATAATCCTGTAACTCGTACACTTCTCCCCTCCGGCGCATTAAAAGTCATGTCAATGTGCCTTGGGGAAAACGTTTTCAGCGTCCTGTCCTCTTCCTGTTTCCAAAACATCGCCAATCCGCCACTATTCCCCACACAATCCACAGAAAAAACACCATCCATCCCAATACTACACTTCAATTCAATGATTGTATCCTTCCTTACTTTTGCTTCAGAAAGGAATACAATATCGGGTTTCTTGTGAGCTACGAACTCTTGCAGGAACCGTTTTGTCCAGGGGTTCCCAAGCCCCCGGCAGTTCCAAGCCAAGATAATCATTGTTCTTGGCGGGGCTGCTTAGCAACCCTCACCAAAACAGTCATCGAGTCCTCGTGTGTCTCAGGGAACGAGTTCCCAAAATCCACCGGATGGTCGACAAACATCCCTTTTCTCTTCTTTGACTCTCCATCTCCACCTGTCTCTTTCTGGGTACCACTACTTCCTTTTACCAGCCTTCGAAACCTTCGTCCCCCGCCTCCACTTACAAAGCTTTCCGAGTTCTGAGACTGATGAGCAATGTTTGTGTCTCTTGAACCCGGTCTACCGTTACCAGTACCCCTCTCCACTGGAACCACATTCAAGTCCATGTCCAAGCTGGCCGAGCGCGAACTCCTATGCCGACTTGAAATGGTCTGAGATCTGGACCCCTCCTGTCCTTTCTTCTTTACAATCCTCCCTGCCTCACTACCCAAACTTTCCTTTCCCGTGGCCCTCCGCTCCAAGTCGGCCTCACTACCCTTCCGACACCATCCTTCAATGTCACTATCACTGGAGTAAGGTTTCTCTACTGAATCATTTCGTTTGTCCTCCTCCCTATTCTTACTGCTCAAAGCATCACTTTTCCTTCCTTTATCCCTGCTTCTGGACGTCCCCGGAACAGACTTGCTCACCTCCTCCATGTCCCGGTTCAGAGCCGGTGTAGCAGATAGAGCTCCTCCTACCCCCGACTCATCCTCGTCCGACTCTACCTGGTGAGGTAAGAAGGATCTCGGGGTTCTGACCCTTCCTGCCCTAAAAAAATGGACCATAAGGATACTCTTCTTCATCCTGTCCATCTACGAACGTCTCATAGTCTTTCACCATATGACCCAATTTCCCACACCCATAACAGAAGTCCTGTAACCGTTCGTATTGTAAAGGAACCTAAGTGTGCACCATGTTCTCCCCCAACAGGACCTTGACTCTTCTTCGTAGAGGTTGGGAAATATCCCATCTAACCCGAATACGTATGAAGTCGAGCCATGCACTACCATCCTTCTTTGCCTTCACCTCTAAAGTTCGACCAATCCGATCTCCAATTTTATACCCTACCTTTTTCGTTATTGCCTTAAAAGGTAGATTGGAAGCTTGGACCCACATAGAAATTTCCGAATAAGCTAAATTCTTAAGATTGTCATTAATCAAAAATTCCCGAAAACAAATAGGGTTTTTATTGAAGAACCATGGTTCCATATCAAGGAACTTTCCTTTCGCTGTATCAGATGTGAAAAAGAACCCAAACAAGTCCTTTGCCAAAGGTTCAATGACCATACCTCTACAGTTGCTAGCCTTTTTCATCACTTCAATAAAAATTGTGGAGTTGTACCTTTTTTGTGTGATGAGCTTCCCTGCCAAAGCATGCCTGTACTTCTCGCCGCTTTCATTCAGTTCGTCCTCAGGGATCGCCAGTTCCTCCTCCTCCTCATCCAGTCGCACTCCTCCCAACCGATCACCCAACAGATCCAATCCCTCATCTTCGCTCGACCCCATTACCGATCAGCACAATCACCTGCACTCCGCTTCTCTCCCATTCTCCATCCACATAACCGAACAAAGCCGGCGCCGCCTTTGCACAATTTTTGAGAAAATTGACAAAACCCTACTCTAGCACCCGACAAAACCAGAGCAGAGAATTCATATTTTTTATTACTTTAGTACATGTTTTTGGTCAACATTTAACACTATTTTGATCACTCTAATATAAAAAAAATTATTAGTTAAGATTTATCAACACTCAACATTATTTTTATCACCCCGATATAACTTTTTATTTTCGTGCTTCAAAAATATATTCAATATGTTACTTGATAGATAGCCATTGGAAAAAGAAAAATGTTGACATAAGTTTGAAGCTAATTGGAGTTCAAAGGAATAAAAAATTAGTGAACTGGTGAAGAAAAAAATGACACTTGTCCACATGACACCATGCTATTACAATTATGCCCTAACTTGTGTTAGAAATGATGAAAGTGACGTGAGTTTTGGTGGGATTAGGGTGATGATGTGGCATGATGGGGAATGTTGGATCTTAGAAGTGTGTGGTTAGGATGAGTTCTCACAGTTTTTAGGATAAGAGGGGTTTTTATTAGATTTTTCCTCCTTATATGGATATTATTTTAATATGAAAAAAAAGAATTACTTTTTTTAAAAAATGGTATTGACCCCGTCAATTTAATGCAAAACTATATGTCATATTTACAATGTTTTTAACAAAAATAATATTTAAAAACAAAAGTTAACGGTTAATTTTTTACGATAAAATGACGATGTCGGTATCCTTTGATTTTTTTAAAGGATAACGAATGTAATATTATAAATAAAAAGTGTTTAGAGACTGATAAACTACCAAACACCAAATTAAAAGAACTGAAAGCATGTACCTAACAATAAGGGACCTCAACACAAAGTAAAAGAGCTCCAGGCACCGAGCCGCTTCACTGAGATGTTCAGGAGGGGATACCGCAGCAACTTCTATCGATACCGATACTGTAAATCCGAACTGGGAGATAGGGTAGAGCAGACCCATTTCCAGGAAAGTATTATGGTGGACTGAATACTCCTTTCGGTTGTAAGCGTGCGTTGTCCTTTTTCGAATGATAAAGGTAGGGCTCCAAAACACTTGATTGCTGACATCCGAGATGGTAGGAGAGTACCATACCAGATCTTGGTGGAACCTCTTCCACCTTACGTTTAGTGGGGCGGTGATACTGACCGACCCTCCACTATACCTTCTCTAACTCATTTGGAGAAGGCGAAGGTGCTTATAGCCCACTATCGCTGCATGTGAACCCCTTCAGTGCATGTTGATACTTGTGTGTTTCTAAACGCCCATGGTTCAGTCAAAAGATCCTAGGTATTCCCCGCTCCGGTACTAAACAGGTCTTGACTTCCTCTGGCCGGAGGTCTAGCTCCCCATGGGCCTCTTCCCATTGGTTAGTGAAGGCCCACAACCTGGTCAAACATAGCCTGAACCCTAAGGGGTCTACTCCCCTCGGGCCGCCTCTATGTTGGACCCCATCGCGTCAAGGCAAGCTCCCTCCAAGCGCACCGTGAACGATCAACAATGGTAGTGAGGGGTCCACCGGAAGACTACCCCCAATCACCATCTTCACCTTAATGTCTCCTTCCTCCGCGAGTTTCTCCCCCATTAGAAGTCCCCAAATTCTTCAAGTTACTTGAGTCGGCCCGACGAAGGGGGCCCCGACCTCCCAATCACCGAGGGATTCAACATTAAGGGATGTTGTGTTGTCCTTTGATGTCGGGATCGAGGGCCCACCACTGGGGTACGCAGAATAAACCCCCAAGGTCCATCCATCAAGCTTCCCTGATTCTGCCGGTCCCCTTTTCCTCGGGGAGCTGTGTGAGTTCCTCGTTCTACCGCTCGATGACGGAGACCACCACGTCCTGTCTCCCCTGTGATGTCGCCCCATCGAGCACCACTGATTGAGAACTGTAAAAGAGACCTATAGTGCGAGAAAGAGGAATTGGAGACATCGATGGAGAGATCCTGATCGTCCTTGTCTTCGACCCGTCGCCGTTCACAGTATGGTAGGTGTGTAACCTGTTGAGATTTGCCGCTAGCATGAGTCACAGAAACGGATCAAAATGCCTATTTAAAGTTACAATATTATATATTAAGATGTCAATTGCATAAGTTGCATATAAGCCACTTGGCAACCTGCTTACCCGAACCCCACAACCCCCACAGATCGAACAAAATGAGCAAATCGATAAAACCATTCCCACTAGCCTGTCACCTACGTCCACGTGTCCTTCATTATGTGGCCGTGGCACACAACCAAAGGTAACTCACGGGTGACCCAATAATCATCCACAGAAACTCTTGTCCCCCAACTGTGACGCCTCTACGCGTGACCCTCCACCAGTGGTAACAACGTAAATAAACCCTCAACCCAGGTCCTTTCCGTTAAGGAAACAAGAGCATCGTGACCTCGGATTCCTCGTAAAGCTATCCACTTGGTCAACCGATATGAAAGCCTATAGATACACTTAGTGTAAAGACTCGAACCCATAATAACGTGGGTTCAAATTACCTTTCTACCCTTTCTTCAGTTACGAACACTACACCTGACGGACTCTGTGACTCCTTCACTCCAGCCGTTACGTTCTCGTTACCTTGTACATGACGGTTCTTTGAATTGACCAAAATACCCTTTACCCATGTATTTTAATTTTGAAGATATATATTCAGATAAAATCCCAAGAGTTTTAATCTCGTGGAAATCTAAATCGAACAAAATCTTAAAATACTTGGACCGATAAATAGTATTCAAATATCAAAATAGTTATAAGATAATCACCGAAATTTGAATGAAGTTAATCAAACACTATCAGATCAAGGATAAATTAATTCAAATAAAATATAAAAATGACACATTTATCCTCAATTTATTTAGAGATTTTTTTAAAACGTAGAGACATAAGTGTATTATTTGAAATAACATAAAATACATTAAAAAAAATATATGGTATAAAAAATTCGGACTATAACAGAACAGATGCAGAACGAACATTAAGAACATCTCCAATGACCATGACTAGTGGTAGGAAGTCATTGTTTACACTTGAAATTAAATTGTTTGCATTTTTTAAATTCGTTGCCGCCATGTATCGGCGTGGGATTGGCCCGCCGACCAGCCTTGGGGCTGCCACGACTGGACGAGTCGTTGCAGGATCCTGCAACGACGGCCTGCAACGGTGCCCCTTACCACGACGCCTACCACGGCTGATCGTGACAGCGAATCGTGACAGAGCCGTTATAGGCCCTACAACGACCGTTACAGGTGATGTTTAATAATAATATAAAACTTAATTTATGGTATCTGGTTTTAAACTAACAATGATTAGGAATCAACTTTGCTTAGAAAGACAAATTTAAGCACAACACAATAATAGTATATTTAAAAAAAAGCCACATGATTAAGGGTCAATAAGTGATATTAAACAAGCACCAACCAGGGGTAAAATAGTAATTTCCACCAACCTCCTCTGTTTTAAGCAAAGCAGCCTCTCCACTTTCCACACTTCCTCTCGGAGCTCTCCAACCATGGCCTCTCAATTTACAGTACTGCCACTCCTCCTCACCCTCGCCGCCGTCTTCTCCTCCCACCCTGCCGGCGCCGCCTCCATCCACGACCTCCTGCGGTCGAGGGGGTTGCCGGCGGGGCTGGTGCCGAGGGAGGTGCGGTCCTACAAGCTCTCCGACAATGGGCTGCTGGAGGTGTTCCTCGACGGGCCGTGCATGACCAAGTTCGAGAACAGGGTCTTCTTCGACAGCGTCGTCAGGGCCAACCTCAGCTACGGCGAGCTGATCGGCGTCGAGGGTCTTTCCCAGGAGGAGCTCTTCCTCTGGCTTCCGGTGAAGGACATCATCGTCGACGACCCCGGATCGGGCCTCATCCTCTTCGACATCGGCGTCGCTCACAAGCAGTTCTCTCTCTCCCTCTTCGAAGATCCTCCCGACTGCAGACCTCAAGGTCTGTTTTCTCGACTCAATCTCGACTACCTGTCTTTTTGAAATAACGATTTTATCATTCTCGGTATTAATCAACTCAATTTTGATCACCTGTCTTTTTTCTGATGTACTTCGTATTATTTATTTTTAAATGACATTTTATCGTTTTCGGGGATTTTCTTGGCCAGGTGCTATTTTTTTTCCTTTTTCGGATTTTATAGGATGTTTTGCTTTTTCAGTACCATTCTTAGCTGTTAGAGTATCATAATAATAAGTTCGAGTCTTTATCTATACGGTATATTTTAATGTAATATCACATATATGTATGTGTAACTTCTACTTCTACGTACATTCCCACGTGTCACTTGCTTATTTGCAATTTCACGTTTTTGGTTTGGATAATTTTCTTTTTCGGTCTGAAATTGTTAAAAATATGGTTATCGAAGAGATGTGAATGAATTTTATTTGAGTGAGTTCCATTTCCACTCATACATGCAAAGGCTTATTGTTGTTCCATGTATAGATTTTGGGCGGTATCATGGGAATATTTGGCCTGTGTTAAAATTTCACATCTAATGGGTGTGTGGATATGTGAATCCCTTATCAGTTCGAATTTTCAGATGGACGGGATTTTAATATTCTAATGTGGGTTTCTCCTAATTTTGGAATCATCTTTTTTTCGTTTTTGTTTCTTTCCATGTATTGTAACTTCAAATACTGAAAAACAATCTTCGTGTTACATAAAGCGGTTTTTTGTTTTAATAATTTGGTTTTTTGATCGGTTTCGTTTATTTTTCTGCAGGCGAAATGAAGAATCATGTGAGGAAGGAAAAGGGATTTGAAGCCATGAGATAGAAGGAAGGAGATGTTCTTAATTGCATTTTTACTTTTGTTCTTAATTTTGAAATCTGCAAAAATGCAGTATGCTGACAACAATTTTGTATTTGGTTTTAGAAATATATTAATAGCAAGATTTTAGATGTTGGAAATGTTTTTTCTTCTCATGTTTTTGTTTTTTGTAAATTAAGATAGTGAAATTGGAATCAAGATATGTCACCGTCAATCATATTCTGGCTTTTCTGTTTTCATTAATTCCTTTTTGTTGTAATCTATTTTTGGTTATTTTCATATTTACCATAGTGAAAGCATAGATCTAACCTCTATATATCAATTCTCCAAATCTTTTTTGTATGAACGAGTTGCTTATTCAGTCAAATCGGTTTAAGATTCAATCATCTAAACCGAATTTCGTTTTACTTGCTGCTTAATAGCTTGTAATTATTTGTATTAATCGTATCTTCAATCAATCCTGATTATAAATTTAAAGGTCAGATTTTTTGTGTGATCTTTGTATTCGAAATCTCTCAATGAATTCTCTCCTTATCTGCAAATGCAATCAATATCGTTGTTAGTGAACTATTTAACTTCATGTGTTCTTATAATTATTTTGTATGCGTTGTTTCTATACAATCATGTTCATGCGTCTATAAATTTGATCAAAGAAATAAAAGTTGATTATGTTGATAAGGTGAGACTACTTTCTAACCCTAATAGAATATCCTCCACTAGGATGAAAGTGATTTCTGAAGCCACGAAAATGGAGAAATATAATGATTAAAGATCCAAGCCACTATTCGTGCTCAATTTGATGCTTTTTTGTGTGTGGAGAGAAGCATAAAAGTGTATAAGATTCTTAACCTTAACAGGAAGGTCATGACAGGTTGTGTTGTGTTGTGTTGTGTTGACATCAATCATGATTTTCAAGTCAACTGCATTTTCTCCTGAAAAAATTGTATGGGCAATAGAATCATATCAATGGGTCAATTTATTCATGTGTTTTCGATTTGAGACTCACACTTCAACACTTCTTTTCATGTGTTGGACAGGACATCTAGACATGGGTCATAGCAGAACTGAACATCCGTATATGGGCCAAAGACTACAGTGTAGAGGTGACAAACAAGTCGTGAGTCGAACCAGCTCTGGTATTATGTTAAAGCTCAATCCAACCCAAAAACTCAAACTGATGGGTGGAGGCATCAAGATATAAAGGAGTTAATTTATGCATACATTTTTGATATGGGACTCCCACTTCAACATTAGCCTCTAAGCGTCGCAGCCCGCCGCGCCTCTTCTTCCCTCCACCGGTGGTCTCCTTGTCCTCACGACATCGGAGGACGCCGCGGGGGAAGTTCCTCCGTCTCTTTTCATCCTTCCTTCCCTTTCCCTTCTTCTGAAGCTCGTCCCCTCTAAAACCCCCTTTCTCTCTCGCCTCTAAAACCCCTTATCTCTCTCGCCTCCCATTTTCTCTTCGACATTGGAGTCCTATTAAGTCCTCCTTCTACTCAGATTTAGTCCTTAGGACTTAAATCTGACCCCCCTTGAGCATCGGTGAAGTTCGCCTCGTTGGGCGCATGTGGGGAGTTGCCTGAGGTGTTCCAGCGAAGGTTTCCTTGTTGTCTCCTCGCTGGTCCTCTCAGATATGGCCCTCATTGGCCCAGATCTGACCTTCTCAGGGCTTGGTGGTGTTGGCGCCAGTTCATCTCTCCTCGACTTCCTCCAATGTGGATTTGGGGGACCGGTGTTTTCGGTGAAGTTTGGGGACGGATCCATGTGCTAGTCGCGCTCTGGCATTGCTGAGGTTTAGTTGGGGCTTGTTCCGGGCTTGCTGTGGTGTCTGGGTTCGCGGTGGAGACAGGCTCTACTTCGTTCGTGGGAGGCTTTCCTTATTGGATTGTCGTAGATTGGTCCTGCCTCTGCGGTGCATGATGGCCCTTCCCTCTCGACTTTGTTGGGTCGTGCTTTCACGGCCTAAGGTGAGGTCCTTTCCATTGCTCTGTTGGTTTTTTTATCCCCTCCTTTCCCTTGTATTTTCTCGTTTGATTTCTCTTCTTCTCGTCCACTTGAGTTGGTCGAGCTCGACGGTCATTTGGTGTTGTCCACCAACAAGTGTTTAAGGCTGAGTTTTGCCTTCGTCTGAAATCATCCGGGTTTTACTGTGAGGGTTGGGTGAGTTCCGGTGGCTTGCTGCCGGATCTGGTTCTACCGTTTAGCGGTCTTAGCCGCCGACGTAACGGGGTTCCCCGAATTCCTTTGTTTGGATGTGCAGACTCTATTGTTCCAAGGGCTTAGAGTTCCTTCAGAGTTTAGGATAGTAGTGAGCTCTTCTCTATTGTGCTTCAAGTTTGGAAAATATAGGTATCAAGACCTCTTCTTCGGTGTTTCTGGTTTTGTGCTTCAAATTTGGTAAATCTGAGTGTTTAGACCTTTTCTATTATTGTTCTGGTTTTTAGGGTTTTCTGGTTTTATTTTATCTTGTGGTTTGTTCCTTCTTCATCCCTTATTGCGGGGCTCTAGTTCTTGAGGTTCTTACAAGGAATGCTCGTTGGTTGTTGTTTCGGTTTCCCTCAGATTGTTGAGGTGAGTGGTGGAGGTTCTTGTGAGAACCGTCCTTAGTTTGATATCTCACCCTGTTCTTTCTTTCGAAGCACGTTTATAATATGTCTTGCTGATCAAAAAAAACATTAGCCTCAATTTTTAGTGGAAATCTGAATTTGTCCATAATAAACACTATCCGGATTTTGCCTGACCGGGTTAAATCCGAAATCAATCGGAGATTTCTCTTACCGATCTAAGTATTTCATTACCCGACCGGGGCTTATTAAGGATAATGTCGTAATTTCGTCAAAAAATTAGTGCTAAAAGAATATGGTGTAATTATATTTCAAAACAAAGATATTTTGACAATAACCCTCATTTTCTTCTGATTTATTAAGGTTTTGACATTAAAAAAAATCATGGGATATTTGTCTGAATTTACCCATGTTCGCTGAAGTATCTTTTTATTTCGATTTGGAATCGGTTTTGGACTGTTGCTTTGTCTTTTCACGAGCGTCTCCTTGTGAGGGGTCATGTTCTAATGGGAGCTTATATAATGGAAGTAACTGTCCTTCACCAATACTTGGGGGATTTGTAACTAATTACTATGGGTTGGACCGTCCAATAATGTCCATATTATTTGTCATGTTGTGATTAATCACATGTCTAATCTTTGGATTTATACTTGGTATCATTGTATTGCTTGAATTGATTCTTACCTCGTCTTGACACCTCAACTAATTCGAATCATATACTCGTGTTTTTTATCTTCACTATAGATGAAAGTAGCTCACCAACTCCCGTCTTGTTTAATTGATGAACATGATGTTTTAGGGATTTGATTAGAAGAATAATTTGGATTTTAATGCATGGAGCTACCAGCTATGTTGTGATTTAAATACTTTCTATAATAGAAGTCGTAGGGTCAGTTAGAATATTGTTCATGTCTCCCATGGTTTTTTTTTGATGATAATCATAATTATTATATTAAATCAAGATAAAATCCTGATACAAAATGGGTTAACCGAAAAATGATAAACAAGATATAACAAAAGAAGGCTGAACTGAAATGTTCGAACATCGTGAGACTAGAAAAAAATGACTAAAAAATGTTTATAGAACGAAATGCTCTAGGTGGGTGTTGGGAGAGGGATGTTGCTATAGCGGCCGAAGACACTGATACAACTACTCCAAACGGTGAGACAGAACAGAGCAGGCCCATTTACGGAGGGTTGGCGTTGAGGCGGAGTAAGTACTCCTTCAAAGATCCAATGTGTTTCACCCTCCCTTGATTGGTAACATAGGACTCGAAAAATGCGAGAATGTTGGCTCCCGAGATAGTACAGGAATATTGTGCCAGTATTTTGAGGAACTACTGCCCCATACGTCCAGTAGGGCGGTAGTACCCGCAGACCCCCCCCCCCCCCCCCCCCAACTGGACCACGAACTCCACATTGGTCGAGAGTAGGTTGCTTATTACACCTGCTGCTGCTCGAGACGCCCTATTGGAACATGTAGATCCCTCATATTCAGAATCCTGGATGTCTCCTACCGGACGCTTCTTACCCGGCAGTTGGGAAATCGGTAGCTAGACTGGGAACACCCTTCAGCCTCTCCTCCGTGGGGCTCCTCAGGAAAGAGTGTAGTTGACCTGTAGTCGGCGTCGAAAGTGGTAGAGGGCCTCTTCCTCGCAATGGAGGACCACCGAAAAACTCCAGATGAGGCCTTATGACGAAAAATGACATTTCCCGTGGTCGGGAGGCTGGGGTTCGATGTGCGCTTTTGACGGGAAAAAATCTAACCTACTCGGATGGACCTGCCTCCTCATCCAACATTTTTCATTTCACCTTCTGGTCACCCCGTCTAGGGGACATCGTTGTGAATCTTGGGTTTGGATGTGAGAGGCTACCCCTAGGTAAGACATGTTCGTCCCTATGGTCCCCTATCCATGACGAGCTAGGAACCAAATGACACGTGGGTTAGCTAGAGTCCTCATGGATCGACCCCTAGTGCCAAGTCCTGTCGGGCACGCCGTGACCATATAGCCAACGGAGATACTCACAAAACAGTATTCGAAAGGTGGAGAAGGATCCATACCTTAGATTCCGAGAGACAGAACCAAAACTAGCTTTAGAGGGGGTCGCACGTTCAGGCAAACTCGAATCCTCATGAAATCACCCCAGCTCATCTCATGTGTCATCGTCCATCGCTAGACATGCGCTTAGCACACCTCAATTCAAAAGCCTACTCCTCATATTCAAGCTTCGAATGGGAGGTTGCAGATGCATACCTACACCGAGGAATGGGTGAACTACATATCCTAATGACGCATCTAACGACGTAGATCCATGAACAGGACTAAAGAGATATGAAAAACTCAAGGCTCCCCAGCAAGAACCTGAGACCGTACGCTTGTCGTCCAGAACAAAAAACCAACCACCCGCCTTCCGAAGGCCTAGCCGTCACGCCCAACATATGCTAGAGATTCGCCAACCAGTCTACTGCTAGTAAAATATCCTACTGATCAGAATCTGGGTCGTTACTTCACATGCAAAATTGAGCCACCTCCACACAGTTCTGTCAGGGAATAACAACCTCCCGAATAGTTGGACCGCAATTCTTGAGCCTAACTCGTCAACCCTAAATGGTCGGGGAACATGTGAGACATAAGGAACATGCTAGGAACTAGCATGCCTTATCAGTGCTCCACCACGAAACTCTTTGTTCAGATCTAGATGACCAAACGGGACGGGAGCCCCTCTTGCCGTCCTTGTCGCCAATCGCCATAGTCCACCCATACCAGATGGAGGTTTGGGCATTCACTCCAATACCGGAAAAGCTTCGACAACCAAGTTGGAGGGCTCCGTGTCCTCGAATGTCTCCACCTTCGTCCCTTGGCCCTCCTTAATAGAGCCCCACCGTATACCCGAGATGCCAGCCCGAGCATCCATGTTGGTATGTATGGTCCAGACCGTACGTGGAACGAACTCAACGTCCGTGTGCTCCAGATTGGTTGACGAAGGTGAACGGACACCATCCATGTAGGCTCCCTTGCCTGCCTCGGTTGCGGTCCCCTTTGTCAGAATTCGTTGGACTAGACTCCTTTGCGTTCCTACTAGAACTCCCTGCCGGAGATCTCGGTCATCCACCACAAGACAAGACGAGACGTTCCCATCATGCATCATAAACACCATCTTATACTTGTCGTCGTGCCCTGCCCATCGACACATCACCAGGAGAAGAGGGAAATGAACTACCTAATGAACACTCACCGAACGTTGGATTTGCCGATATTCCCGCTGTTAGAGAAGATGAAACCCTTACCATCGTTGTTGACCCTAAGAGCATCCACATCAGGGGGGGTTGGGCGAGGCAGGGGCGGGAGCAGAAGGGGAAGGGGTTTGGGATTCGCTTGATGTGGGGAGGGGGGAGTGCGAGGAGTGAGGGGCAAGGGGAAAGGGGCAAGGGGAATGGGGTGATGGTGAGGGGGCAGGGGCGCGAAGCCAAATTCAGCCCCTCTGCCTCTCTGCCTCTCAGTTGTCCACTAGCAGCACGCCACTTGTCCAAGGCAAAAAAACAATCAAATGAATATTATATATATTTTTTAATTATCTGATTTATATATATATATAAATATATATTTAATAACTAGTTTTTAATAAATATATAAACAAAAAAATATGTTTTTAATTTTTAAAAAAAATAGTTTTAAATTTTAAAATCAGTTTTTTTTTAAAAAAAATCAGTTTTTTGTTGCGATAAAAAATATCCGACGATGAGGGTCAAACGTTATTATCAGGAATAGTAACTTTCAGTATTTCAAAAAAAAATATATGGTATTAGTAACGGTCATCAAAGAATTCACCATTGTAGAAGTTTATATCGACCAAATAAATTGTCAATTTGAATTTGTATTTTTTTATTTAATTAATATTTTTTAATTTTTTATTTTATTAATGAACTTTTATTTCTATTTATGAATTTTATTTATATTTTATTTAGTAGTTGTTGATTTATAAGTAACGTTAACTGATTCAGTTAAAAAGTTAATTAATTATGCAGTCAGCATTTCTGAAAATCATGTTCTCCATACTTGCCCCTCTGATGTGTAGCTCACTAAATTTAGAGGGCAGGGAGCTGAACTCTACCCATTCAACAAAAGATTCTGTCTTAGTGTTCAGGGTTGAACCCCTCTTGATGTGAATGCTCTAATTCTCCATACATTGACAAAATGAGCCAGCACTATCCGGTCTCAAATAGTTTACTCAAAACTTGATTATAATAAAAGAAAAAATCTAAAGTAATTTGGGGACGAGGATATGACCAAGTCAATCAAATGATGATGAGGATAAGACCAAGTCTATTAAATGAAATGCTATTTTCTATGATTTTTGAGAGCATCTATAATCCGTGTCTTTAAAAAAAAATTAAAGAAATCTAGGGAAAATAGCTTTCTCTCCCAACCTCTTGAGGTTCTCTCAAAACTTTACTGGGTTCATTGCCGCCGCCCTTCCCCACCACCTCCAACCAGTAGCCCCCAGTCGTTCCACCGCTCTCGTTCATACTCCTCACTTCTCCGGTCAGGCTCATCAACCGAGCACGCACGCCCCCGCCGTGTTTCGCTCCCGTCGGACTTCGTCTGGACCTCCATCGCCGCCACAGACCCCCTTGCCTCCAACAATGCCCTTTTCAGATCAGACGAGGTCGGATCTGCCTCCTCTCCATCCCCGCGAGTCGGATAGGGTCGGCCCCGACCAGATCCCCTCACATGCAGAGGTCCGTCGGGTTATCGGGGCCTCCGTCCAGCACCAGGCGCATCGCGTCGTTGCTCTCCCGCTGCTAACTGGACCGGCCGTTGTCCCCCCTCGGCATCCACCGCACATGCCAAATCTGAAAGACAAGCCGGGTTTGTCATCGACAGATCTGATGGACAAGCTGGGCCAGTCTTCGCCCATCGAGACGTTTTTGGTCGTCGGCGACGCTTCTGTACCACCGAAGTTATGCCCGTCTTACACTGGCCTCCCGTCAATATCGATGGACGTCTGCCGGGACTGGGTAACCCTTCCCCGGCCGATACAATCCCCGGCGAGTAAGTATCATCCTCCTCCGGCCGAAAGGAGACAGTATGCTAGCCCTAGCTGCCCGAGGGTTGGTGAGTCAGTGGGGCTGCCTCTGGCGATTCTAGAAAGCCGCACCCCCCGGTCCCGGACCTGGGCGACCTAACACTGAACTCTAAGGTCCGATCGGGAGAGATTACCATGGGCGCTGAGCCGTCCAACGCAGGCATCTCGAAGCCTGACATTCTGGCTAAGGTTAACCAAGATGGGTTAACCACTACCTTGCAGGGGGATGGCTATGGAGCACCCAATCCGCCACCCAGGCCCACAAAGCCTTACTTCCTGGCTAACATCCATCCTGCTACCGGGCCTGTGACCCGAGCTTCTCCCGGACTCAAAGCAATTATGAGGAATGAAGAGGAGACAGATCCACGGGGCTATCCGGCGGACTCTCTGAAGACCGGGAGCGGGTCCCTGTACTCCCGTCCACCGGAGATGCAGAAGCAAAGGGGTGACCCGACTGATCAGCCACAGCCCTGGTATCAGCGCGCTGTGGTGGAGGCAACAGCTGTTGGAGCGGAGGCTCAGAGGCCTCCGATGGATGAATGATCAGCTCCAACAGGGGTGGGTGGAGTCGGTCCCAGACTATACCTACAGACCCGGGACAGCCACTGCTGGGAGGTTCCGGGAAGCCTGCATCATCAGCACCAGTTATTTTTATTTCCTGCTTTTACTGTTCTAGTTGTTGGGACTTGTTATTTTCTATCGGTTTTGGAATTTGGTTTGTTTTCACCCGTTACTTTGAAACGACGGTAGGGAGTTGTCTTCAGTTATTGCCCACGAATTTGTGCGGGCTAAAATTATGGGTCCATGAGCACCGGGCTTGCTACGGTCGGCCCGGAAAAACATCTGGAACCCGAGGCGGTCACTCCTCATCTTGTTTGATTGCCTTTTGGCATTAATGAAATCTCCGGTTACCCGTTTCAAAAAAAAAATCCGTGTCTTTCATCATGAAAAAATAAAATAATTAAAATAAAAGGTATAAGAGTTTCGGGAAGAGAACCCCAAAAGGGTTGAAATGAATCTAACAAAAACAAGAGGAATGCTACATGTGGAGAGCCTCGCCGGTCCTGGGTCATTATTTATGTTTCGTCATGTTTTTCCGTCATGTGCGTGTTTCTTTCTCGATATCGTCTTCAGTGTTGTTGCTATCATCTGGCAGCAGGTCCTCTCATCCCTTTTGTTGTCTCCATCGTATTTTATGGGCATATGACTCAATCGTAGCAGTGATCATGGCTCTCTTCGCAACCATCCCTATCTCCTCACGACGAATTCGTCATCCCCCCTCCCCCCACCCTGACAATCAAAAGACCACCACCAGCGTCACTGTCTCAACCGCCACTAGCGTTGTCAACTTCCCACACCATCGCTCACATCTAGTACCACCACATTCTCCTCTACCACCAAAGTCGTCGCCCCTGCCTCATGTGCCACCTCCGTCGCATGCCTGCTTACTACCTTGATGTATATGGATATACTAAGACACCACATCTCTTCAGCCACCCTCCGACCACCCAAGTTAATCGGAGACCCGATCCTGGGTTTGGTGTTATGATTGTGGCGCACTTGATCACTCTGGGACTCCGTGAAAGGGCGCTTCATCCCCATCTGCTGGATCAGGACCTTGATACCTCGATCGGAGCTAGGAAGAGTGGAATCAGTGGTTGACATCGAGTATCGGGGTGTGTGTGGGGACCCACACCTCGCCCTACCTGGGTCAAAGCCAGCCCGACCTATTGTATCACCCATTTCCGGGTGTTCTTCTTGGATGCCCGTTATCCCCTCAAATGCCCGTATCAAGTACCACGGGCTTTTTCAAGTCTAGAAAGGGAATGACCATTGTTAGCTGCGGTTAAGCTACCATCAAGCCAAGGATCTCCTCGTATATTTTTCCTCTAGATTAACCGGGTATATTAGTCATAGGGTTAGCATTCGAAACGAAATGTTGTTCCAGACTTTGTCTCGCCCTCACACATTATTTCATAATTGTGCTTATGTTATCCATTACTATTATTAATAAAAATCCCATTTATATGCTAAAAAAACAAAAACAAGAGAATCCTTAATTTTTTATGGCTGCAATAAGAGAATCTTTATTTAGTTGTCAATAGCAATAGTAAACAAAAGTGCATCGAGTATTGGTAACCCCAATCATATAAGATAAATATATAACGACCTTATTCGCTAGTCAATGAAAGGCCTTGTTCGTTGACCTTTTTACAAAAACGAATTTAGTATACTCGATTTAAGAGAGAGAGGTTCTTGTTGAAGTATAAACCCACATCGGGAAAATATAAGGATAAAATGATACTTATAAAGGCTAGGACCACACCCAATTAACAAGGTTGACCTTTTAGTTGTGGAAGTCCGACCCGATATAAGTAGCCCGTTTTAAACAAAATTTACAGTTCTAATATCCTTCAGGATGGTCCCTCAAAGAGAGATAGGTGGGGTGTATGTGGCAATGAGGTGGAGGACGACTTGGGCGTTACTACGAACCTGACTCGTATACTAGGGTTGTGATCATAATGAGGGACCATAGAGCTGAGATGGTCTGATTTCAAGCTGCTAGGATCTGGCCCATCAAGGTGTAGTAGATAAAGCCACATGCTGGTTGGTTCGTGCCCTAGAAGCACGCCCCGTTCACGTTGATGGGAATGTAGTTAGTTGGAGGGGTAGAAAGGTAGAGGCCAACGGGGTGCAGGTGAAGGCCTGGATAGACTCGACCGAGAGATTGCCTCGTGACAGGCCTCTAGATTGAAGGTCACAACTGACTCAACCCTGATAGCCGAAGGGGCGTGGCCTACCCCCACCTTTTCATTCCGAGCCTTCCACAATTCCCATAGCCAAATGATGATGCAGTTAATCTAGCGTTTTGAAGCTCCCATAGTAACCTGATGCCACTAATCCGCGAAAGGAGTGTTGAGTTAAGGTAGGAGTGGTAAGTTGAATTGTTTCCAGCACGCACGTGCAAAACGATAATGAATGAAGATATGGTTCGCGGTTTCCTTAATTTGTATCAAACATTTGGCATGTTGTAGACATCAGGAAATACGTTGGTGGAGACAACTCAGACAAGCGCGTTTTGAAGCTCCCATAGTAACCTGATGCCACTAATCCGCGAAAGGAGTGTTGAGTTAAGGTAGGAGTGGTAAGTTGAATTGTTTCCAGCACGCACGTGCAAAACGATAATGAATGAAGATATGGTTCGCGGTTTCCTTAATTTGTATCAAACATTTGGCATGTTGTAGACATCAGGAAATACGTTGGTGGAGACAACTCAGACAAGCGACAACTTGGAGGCACTTTATCAGTGCTTCAGTACAAATCATCTGTTACATGGGTACCTGACATTGGGATGGTGAGGATAGCCGCTTGATTCACGAGGTTGAAGATGTCCTATAATAGATCGGTGTCCTCATGGATGTGCAAAGAAAGCCGGAACTTTCCACATGATAGACCTCCAACAATGAATTATGTCCCATATCATCCACGTGTATAAACAATGCAAAAAGAAAAAGATGGTCTGAATCCTCGAAGCAAAGCTTGCATAGACTACAAAGCATGCCATTAAGCGAAATATGAAAGACCCTTGCCTCAAGAAACGAAGTAGTAGGGATGACTCGATGAATCAACAATCAAAAGAACATAACATATTTGGGGGCAACCCCTTGATCAACAACAATCTTGCCCATGGAACCACCTCACCCAAAGGGACAAAATCGAGTGAGTAGTTTTAACGGAAAACCCATTTTGATCCTTTGTCCACATAGGCAAGTCAAGGTAAGACCATCCACATCAGTGGGGGGCAGAACCCTCTACTGACTAGGCAGGGTTCAGGCCCCTGCCCCCCTAAAACAAGTGTGCTGCACATTAGAGGGGCAAGTATGGGGGTATGATTTTCAGAAATGCTGACTGTGTAATTAATTAAGCTTGTAACTGAATTGTTAACGCTATTTTCAAATCGACAACTACTAAATAAAATAGAAATAAAATTTCATTAATAAAAATAAAAGTTCATTAATAAAATGCAAATTTAAAAAAGTACATAACTTAAAAAAAATAAATAACTAAAAACCAAGGGATTATCAGTCGCCTAAACAATTCGGGGCCATAGATCGAGCTCTCGACAAAATAGTCCTTCATCAGGTCGTCGTGGCCTTGCTCACGCCTTTTGTTAATCTATGTCCGGGAACCTTCTCCTGCTTCGATCCGTCGCCTCATTCTCTCGAATTCTAGCATTGCTCTCTGTATCTGTCTCTCGGTTTTACACCGGAGTCCTCGCTCCCAAGCACGAAGTTCGGCTTCGACCTCGCGACGTTCAGTTGCGAGCTCCTCCCTTGTTTGACGTTCGTCGTCGGACATTTTTCTTTCGAGAATTGGAAATGAAAAGTAGAGAATTGGAGATGAAATGTAGAGAGAAAATGTAGAAATGGTGTTGTGGATTTGATGAAATGGGTGAGCGGTAATTATAGTTGGGGGAAAATAATTTTTTTTTTGCTTAAACAAGTGTCGCCCTGCCAGTACGCAGCAGAGAGGCAGAGGATCAAGCTGGCTGATTTACGCCTCGCGCCTCTGCCCCCCGAACCGTCCACCCCACCACCCCCCCCCCCCCCCCCCCCCGCACGCCCCGTTCGCCACACCAATCGAACCCCGAACCTCGGACCCTCTCTGCTGCTGCTCACGCCCCTGCCTCGCGCGCATGCCCCCTTGATATGGATACTCTAAGGTCACGGCCTGGCTAATTTTCAAATATTATTTTTATTTTATAAAAATCCTTTTATTAATAAAAATCATATTTTTTTAAAATCGATTTTTTATTTAAAAATTAATATAAAAATCAGATTTTATTTTAAAAATATATATTTATATATATAAATCCGATTTTATTTAAATTTTTTTTATGAAAATCAGATTTTTTTAAAATATTAAAAGAATCGGATTTTATTTAAAAAAAATATATATAACTCATATTTTATTTTAAAAAATAAATAAAAATCAGATTTTGTTTCAATTTTTTTTATAAAATCAGATTTTATTTTTCAAAAAATATATAAATAATATTTTTTAAAATATATATATATATATATAATATTTTTATATTTTATAATTATTATTCTGTAATTTTTTTAATTCATATTTTATTAAATTCATTTTTGTTTTTGTTTTATTTTTCAATTTACTACCCTTTTACAACTTCAGAACCCACATTTTTTCATAACACACATTTTCAAGCTACAAATGTTCATTTTGCTGCAAGTTTCTCATTCTCCTACTTTTCAACATCAAAACATAAAGATAACGTATTAACAATAATAAATAACTCAAGTAAATTGAACCATAAAAAAGATGAAATTCTAAAGTAATTTAATTTTAGAACGAAAGCTTGATATTTAAAGCTCTGTTGGAGTTTCAACGTTGCCCTCTCGCGACCCCCTCAGCACGGCCACCTCTAGCCCTCCCGACATAATTCTGGCTCCTCTACTCCGCCACCATATCGTTCATCCCAAATCTCTGATTCCTCTGATTTTTCTTTCTCAGGGTTGGAGGGGATCCTCACTCAGAAAGGCGTTTTAACCCCTTATTCCCCCCGGGCAGCCTCTCGATCTTCGTCGAGTGCGGTTCCCCAAGCACTATGATCTACGTCGTCCCTTTTCCGACCGGAGGCCTCCTCGTCTTCTCCCTTATCGGTGGAGCCTTGGACATTTCGACTTTCTTCCCCACAGTCACCATCTCAAGTTGACCTTGTGCCTTCCGGTCAACGTAGATGGGACCCGGGATCGGGTGTGCTTCCCCTGATGTCGTCACCGCCACTGACGCGTCCTTCTCCCTAGCCTCCACCACCACGTCCTCCTCGACCCCTCTCTCGATTATGGATCTGGCTAATCGAATGGGTCTTTTTTTATTTTTTCTGATTTCATCTTTGTAGGGTCAAGGACTACTCAGCAGAGAATAAAGTCTCCATGCTTCAGCGACTAGCTCTGGGAGGGGTCCCTATTGAAAGTTTTACCTCCTACTACTGATGTAGTCTTTGGCCAGGTTTCGGAGCAGGACTTCCAATACCATTTTCTCATCCCCCATCTTTCTTTCCTGCCTATATGGCGCTTTAATACCATCTATAACGGTTCTAGTACTTCAAAGATCAGCAAACATTACGTTCTGTGTCTGTTCTTCTTAATGGTAAGGAGTATGTTCCCTGACGCACATCTATACATTGGGTTTTTGATTTTATAATATTGCACCTTTTAATAAAAAAATAGCAAACATTGGATGGATTTTCAACAAATTTTCATGTTTCCAACTAAAACCCATACCAAAGTCATCAACTGAGCATAAACCAATACTTGTATTTGACACTTTTTTGAGTTTTTTTCCAAACCAAATAGCAAAACACAAACACAGAATATCCCTAAAAAAATCCCCAAATCCGTTGATCTTCTTAATGGGTTCCTTCAACGCGAGAATCACGCCATCAACATACTTGAACGTGACGAAGCCGTACCCCTTACATTTCCCGGTGACCTTATTGAGGATCATGACGACTGAACAGATTCTCGATGTTGGTTTCACACATCCATGACCGAGCTCTTCATCTCCGGCGGTGTTCTTGACAACAAATGGAACTCTTCATCTCCATTTTCATGGTTGTGGTTGTGCTGTGAGGAAGAGAGAAAATAAAGTGGGATGTGGTTGTGCGTGAGGAAGAAAGAAAATGGAGGGGTGGCTAAGGATGAAGTGAATAAAGGATTAGAGTTCAAAAAAGGGTTCAAGTGTGTTTTTGTCATATTTTAAAAAAGGTAGTTTCATGTGCTTCACACATGAACATTTTCCATCCGAAATCAGATGAAAAGTTAACGGTGGGTACTAAAATAAAATTAATGAAAGTGTAGAGTATTGAGGTGTCACGAAAAAGATTTAAGGTGTTCTAAATAAAATATTAAAGATTTAAAGTACTGCGGTGGAATTATCCCTTTAAAAAATTCCGTTTGGATTTGTTTAGTCTTGTTTAATTCCAAGTTTCAATAATGTGGAATAATTATACTGCTAGTGTTTTTTCTCTAAGACAGAGCCGTCGTACGAAGACAAGGTTATGACTATGACCATGGTTATTACCATGGCCTATGCTATGATTGTATTTCTAATTTCTATACATCCTCCCCCTTGCACTTTTCCTTTGGGTTCTGCGGGGGTTTTTCTTGTTAGAGTTCCTTTCGAACCGTATCTAGCCACAGCGACGTTGGCTCCCTCCTGCCACCAACGACGTGTCTCCCGATCCTGGTTTTCGTCTGGCTCACCTCGGCATCGATCAACCTCACCGCCTTGGAGTCTCGTGGCCTTCCTATATCGGGTCATCTATCCTGATCAATCCCTGCTATCGTTGAAGTCGCCACTGGCGCGTCCTTCTCCCTAACCTCCACCACCACGCACTCTGAAGCCGTCGTCGTCGTCCCAAACACCGCCTGTCCTCTAGCATCCACCTTCGTACCCTCCTCGACCCTCTATCAATTATGGATCTGGCTAATCGAATGATTTTTTTGTGTCCTCTTGAAATCAATGATGGCAGGTTCGATTTAATACAACAATTGAGCATGAAGGCTACACCTTGAGCATCGATTATTGGTTTCGTCATAGTTTATTTTTATTTTTATTTTCAATTCTCCTTGAAATCAATGATCGCAAATTAAGTTTTTTTTATCAGCAAGACAAATTATAAAACCTGTTATTTGAATTAAAGAGCGATGTGTAAGTACAATGAGGAGCATCCAACTCTAAAAGGGATCTCATGAAGAACCTCAACATACTGAGAAAATTGCCAACATAACCAAGAACATAACCCAACAAGGGATACAGATGAAGTGAATCAGAAACAAAGGACAATGAAACATAGAAACCAACAAGTTTTGAAAACTGATTTTCCCACCATGAAGTCCGGATTAAAAATAGGTTTGAATACCAATGTTTTCCAACCATTAAGCCCATGAAATGAAACCAACAACGACCTACAAGCCGAGGCCCTTCAACCTTAATCTAAGAATGTTTTACATCAAATCCCCTTCCACAAAAGCCCCAAAATCCAGAAGAGAACGGATATCATGCACTTGCCGGTGGCCAGCACCACAACACGGCAGAGACAAAACCAATCCCAAATACTAGACCATCAATTTCCTTGGGAAAAGCCCCATGCTTTCATCGGTGGCCAACACCAAACCAGCAAACCGACCATAGAAGTGGTCGGGGCACAAGAAAATCAATTGAATGCTAAAGGGATGGGAAGGGAGATGAAGACTTAGCTTAGACATGGAAGAGGGGGGGAAGCCATACCTGACCGCGACTGCGGAAGCCCTAGAAGAGGACCGGAGCCACCAAAGGAGTTGACTTACCCACCAGCGATGACAGAGAGCCAGAGCTACGATGATCCTTGGATAGGAAACGCGTCCCACGTCTGGCGCCAGATCTCGTCACCTGAACTTGAAGAGAAGGTATCCTCCTCCACGACGCCGAAAGAGCCACTACGCCTGAAGAACTAACCAGAGCCGCGAAAAGCCTCCTACAGAAGAGGTAAAATGTCCCACTCCCGGTGCTGGCTCGTCCCAAAGGTCGTAGATCTGATTCGCGGGAGTCCGGATCTACAGTGGGAAGGAGGGACAGAACCCCTCGCCACCACGATCCACAAGCAACCCAGCTCCGAGTCGAGTCGATCCTCTCCAAAAAGGAGAAGAAGCAACTTCCCACTACCGGATCAAAGAAGAGCGTCGCGGCCGTGGACGAGAGGCAAAAGCCCCAAACTTCACCGGACCAGAGCGGGAGAAAACGAAAAAACGAAGGAGAAGAGGAAAACGGAAAAACGAAGTGGGTTGATCCTCTGTCAGTAACGTCCAAAGTCTAGGAGAGCCGAGGAGTCACCAACGGAAGACGAAGAGGAAGCGGCGACGGCGGTGGGCTTAGGCGAGGGGCTGTTATGGTTTCTAGAGAGAGGGCGGAGCCTCTCTCTCTCTAGAGATGCGTTATATTAGATTTTCTAAACAAGGAAAGACGTTTGTAACTCCATCGTAGATTCAGTTTAATACAGCGAATGGAGCGTAAAGGCTACACCTTGAGCAACAATCATTGGTTTCATCCTAGTTTAATTTTGTTTTCAGTACGCCTTTATGACACTTCCAAAACTGGTTGCACCGGATTACTTGTCTCAGAGTTTTTTGTAAAAAGACCTACTGGGGCTCTTTACAGTTTCATGACTCTTTTATATTCCGTGGTCAAGAAATTTCTCATGATGCACCCCTTTATAGCTGATATTTATAATTAATGATATTACAACTTTCATCCCGAAAAAAAATCCAACTTTCATTAAAATGCTTCTTTCATTATCAAAACAATAAACAAGTCGAATGTGGGAAGGTTTAGCTTGACTCGTTAATTCAAAAGGTTCAACCTTTCGGACTAAATTTCAACTACTAGTTAAAAACTCAACCCTTTAGGGCATCCACAGTCATACAGTCGGTTGGTGGCGGGGAGAATAATATTTTTTGTTGGCTTATAGTCAGCTCTCCTAGCCAGTACTCTACAATGATAAGTGGCTTATAATCAGCTATATACCTCTTTTTGTTCACATTTTTGTTCCCAGTCGGCGGTGAGAAGATGCGAGGAACTCCAAGCCAGCCCTCCCAGCCAACAACCTCCCAGCCAGCTTCTCGTCGGCGATTGCTCCCCACCAGCGCCCGCCCATGACGGTTGATGTCCTTAGTAGAAATAATGTAAGACGTAAGCCCAGTTGAAGGTGGGCCTATTCGAGTCTTCAAGAAGTTAAAGCCCATCGTCTATTTTTTCAAATAAGAAAAAAACAAATAAACTTCATTTATTGTTGTTAATCAGGACACGTCAACTGGAGTGGCACGAAAACAAAAGCACACAATTACAGAAAGCACGAGCAATCAACCGAAATTTCCTCTCAAAACCCAATCACTTCCTCGTCAAGCCTCCCTCGTACTCATCACAACCACACGTGTGTAACTATCAAAAATGCCAACACTTCTCGAACTGTACACATCACACCCAATCAAATCCCGACCGTCCATTAAATACCATCCATTCCTTACGGTACGCGCGAACCACCGGAACATTACTCAGTGATCGTCAAGTATAAATACGACGTCCAAATCCAAAACCCACAAACGAAGTTTCTTCTTCTCAAAGGATCTTATCGATGGGCGGCGGAGGAGTGATCAGGGCGGCGGCGAAGGTCGGGATCGGCGGCGGCCTTGGGATCATCACCAACGGGATGCGCCACGGCGGCGGCGGGTCGCCGAACTTTCGTCCGGCGGGCGGTTCGCGACCGGTTTCGTCGGTCATCAATTCGTCGTCTTGTCCAGGAGTGGCGGTCGGGGAGGTGGAGACTCCGGCGTGGGGTTTTGACGACTGGGAGTTCGCCGGCGGCGAGTACGATGTGCTGTCGGACTCCGGCAAGGAGTTTCCGAGGATGGTGTTCGGGCCTGCTCCGACCATGAAGGAGGCCGAGGAGGCTACTAAGGATCTTAAGGATGCTCTTGATAAGTATGGCCTCTCATTTTTATTATTTAATTTATTTTTGATCTGACTTTTAATCACAATATAGTGTTTAGCAATAAGAAGGATTTTGAACCAACTACCTTGTACTTGTCACATGTAACAAGTTCTTGTCCCATAACCCTTGGTTGGTGTGTCCATTTGATTGTAAAAATATGTGTAACAATGTTAACAAGTGGTTATCACATAAATGGACTTGAGTAATTGAGTTTTATTTTTATGTTTTTTGTTATGTGCTTAATGGTTGTAATATCGGGTTTTTAGGTCATAATTTGTTTTGGTCCTCTTTTCATTTTAAGGTTGAGCTTTTATGTCAGGGTTCGGGTTTATATTTGTATTTGGTTGTATTCTGGTTCGGACGAGGTGTGTCTCGGTCCTCTTTCTGGTTTGAGGTTGTGCTTTGAATGTCAATGCTCATGTTTATTTTGTTGAGTTTCTGTCCTCCCTTTACATTCTCTGAAAAGGGAGAGATGTATAATATTGATTTGCTGATGAGAAAAAATGATGGGAGGATTACAGGAAAGAAAAACAAAACGGTACACATATACATGACATGTTGTAACAGATTGTAGTCAGAAAGCGAGGAGTAGAGCGTTATCATAGCCCAAACTCCGCACAACACTGTCTTCCTGATTGACTGCCATCGATACTACAAACTGAGCCGTCGATCCTTTGGCGTCCTCTTACTCTATTATTGATTTCATCGAAGAGATATCTTAACTTTCTAAAATTTTCACTTTACTACAAAAAAGGCAGGATAGTGATGTGAAAATCGGGTACTAAGCAAGACAACATTTGGAAAGTTGGGGTATTGTCTAGCCAAACTTATAGTTAAGTGTAGTTAAGTGGAAAACAAGCATAGTTAGGTGTAATTAACCTCTTGTTCTTCATACTATTGAAACTGTATTTTTTTCCGTCTACTTTTTAAATATGTTTCACGTGTTTTTATCAACAAGAAAGCAGATAAATCATATTCTAGTCTAGTCTAAATTTAACCTCTAACCTCCACCTGCTTCTAAACGTTGTCTCAATCATGAGGTAACCAACAGAACGTAGGCTTAGAATGTTTTATGTTGCCAACATTCTCTGACAAATAGTAGAAATGCACAATGTGCTAGCCAAGGAAGTAGTTTGATCTTTTCTCCAAAACTTACATTGAGTTCACATGTTTCAGGGTCTATTTATCGTCTTCAGAGTCCAGTGGTTGGGTTCCAATGCTGGTTGGTCGTGTTCCTGGCTTGTCTATACTCACTAACTCTGATCAACCCGATACTGTGATAACTACTTCAGCACCGGAGAATGCTCTTCAGGCGTTTAAGTTGCTCAGTGAAAGTACTGCTGCTCAGGTTCTAAATGCCCGTCAATTTCCTACACATTACTCTGCTGATCTCGATTCGTTATCATCGGTTTATCCGTTCTACTAGCTGCCATTTTGCCATAAATCCAAATATTTAATACCACTTGAATTTCACTTCTATATGTTTCAGCTGTTTTGTGTTTCCATACCTACAACTTAGTAACATTAGCTGCTTAGGCAAGAGATTTGATACGAACAAGTTTTGTTCTTGGGTTCTTGATTATGATGAAATGCAGGTAGTAAAATGCAGGGATAATTTCAGTTTGCTACCCTAAAATATTACTCTGTCCTGTACTTTTCTTCCTTGCTACCTTAACGTTTAAAATTTTCATGTTACATTTTTTTGTCCAATTTTGGGTATGAACGGTTGGGAGTGACGTGAAGATCGGATTTGAAAATATTGGATGGAAATGAGTAATTTGAAAATTTTGAAACATTAGGATAGCGAGAAAAGTAAAGGGGAACTCTGTTTCCTAACCTTTACAAACGTCTCATTATCAGATCCTAACTCAGTCCAACGTTTGGTCTCAATTCCTAACATAATAGGTTTGGAATTTCTCAGAAACTATAAAAAGCCGTCCAAACTCATGATTCCGTCAACTCATCCAAGCGTTGTCGTTGTTGGCGTACATTACCCATGGTGCCTTCCTCGACGTTGAACTTATCCTCGTTCTCAAGCAACCGAACCCAATGCTCAACGAGTTGACGGAATCGTGAGTTTGGACGACTTTTTATAGTTTCTGAGAAATTTCAAACCTATTATGTTACGAATTGAGACCAAACGTTGGCCTGAGTTAGGATCTGATAATGAAACGTTTGTAAAGGTTAGGAAACAGAGTTTTCCCAAAAGTAAATATAAGCTAAGGTAGTGATTTGAAAATCAAACTGTTTTAGGGTAATAAACTGAAACTATTCCTAAAATTTATGTACAAACATGTAGATTGAATGCATTATGTGTCTCAATTTCGTTCATCAAGCTCGTCGGGGTTGGTCTGGTACTTAGAGAGCTCTCTCACTTTCTTATGATTAGAGATTCGAACCCCAGTGAATATACACTTGTTTGGCAACATGGCTCTTGCTATTCACAAATAACTCTACTGTTATGTGATATTTCTGTTGATCATAATGTTGATGTGTTGATATTTCATGCACAGACTGTTGTCGCTTCAATTGCTTGTGATCAAAACGTTTGGAACGCCGTGCTGGGAAATCCGGCGCTCCTCGAATTCCTCGACTCTCAGGAAAACAGTAAGACAACCAATTGTTCTATTTATATATATATATTTTTCTCTTTTGATCGGTAAGAAAACAGGGAAATTCTACTCCAATCTAATCTTTATTTAGCGGGGATGTAGAAAAATCCTCCCAGCCTAATCTAATTCTTAACCTAACCTTCACTCACACCTGTTACCAACCAAACGTAGAAATGTATTTATTGAGATTCGAACATCTGATCTCAAGGAAACGGGAGACCTCTCTAACCACCGGGTTTTCTTGCGTTTCTTTTAGCAGGCAGTCGATTTGAAGAGGTAAATAAGGACTCCGATTCTCAGGATACTCCGTCAAGATTCGAGTTCATTCCAGATTTCAGCATATCCGGAAGAAATGGAATCGGAATGGCCATTACATTGCAGAGCATGAAGTCGAAAGTGCTCGAGATGATCAGTGGCGTGACTGATATGCTTCACAACATCTTCGGACCTTCGATGTCAGATATTGATGACGGTGACGACGAGAATGGAAGGTTTTCCACGGTGGATAAGACCGTCGGGTTGTCTTTAATGGGTTTGGCCGTCATGGCTATCATGGTGGTTTTGCTGAAACGTTCTTAGATTGTTCGTCTTTTTCGTAGCTCGTTGTGCGGATTCAAGTAGTTAACTTTTTCTTTTATTTTAAAGAATAAAGCACATTTCAAGTTGTGATAGAACTACTGGATTTGATTATCTGTAGTTTCTCTACAGTCTGTACTTTTTCTGGCTACGGAAACACGAATGAAGCTAGTTTAGTTTTTGCATCGTTGTGATGATTAGGTAGTTAACTTATCACATAGCCTTATTTTGAAAACATTTTGTAGAGCTAAACCTTTATTTCTATTTTTAATGAACTCTTCGGGCAATCATAAATACCCGAGATGCCTCTCTAAGGTTCCATGAGGGGAGTGGGGTGGGTGCTTAGTGTTCGTGCCCTCTCAGAGGTGAACATGAGCATTTTTTCTGAAATGGTGGTGGCGTTTTGTCACGGAGGGACTTACTTTCTGCAGACAAGTTCTTTGTATTGGTTGTGGGTAGAGCAAGACTCAGTGACACCTAGGTGTGCTCCTAGTTTCACTGAGTTTTACGTCGCTTTTTGTTAGGCATGTGGTGTGTCTGACTCGCAAACTAGGGTTTGAGGCAGTATTTGGGCCTAGCACGTTGAGATGGGAACTTGGTATGGGACCACAATATGCTATTGGGAGGATCCTTGGCCTTTTGATGTTTGTTGGATACTCAATTTCCTCGCCTTTATAGGGTAGCGGAGGGTCATCCAGGTTCGGGTTTCGGGTTTCTTATATATGGGAAGCGGGATTTTCCGTTTAGTGTGACTTTTCGGGTTCGGACAAAGAGGATTTAGAGGTGATCAAGGCGTGACTAGTTGGGGCGCGGTTGGCTAGCGAGCGTACTTATTCTTTGGTCTGGTCTTGGGCACCGAGGGGTTTCTCTTCGGCTAGAGCTTTTCAGGTCATAGCAGGATGGGAGCATGCTACTAGTGTGCCTTGGGGCGTATGTGATTTGGTCTATTTTGGTTCCGCCAAAGGTTAAGTCGTTTGCTTGGTTGCTTTCTCATGGTGGAGTTCCTACTATTTCTATCCTGGTAGATAAAGGGGTGTCCATCCCGATTGGTCGATGGAGTTGTGTGATGTGCGGTTCCGGGGAGAAGACATCAGTCATATGTTCGTCTCTTGCTCGTGGTCATAGAGGATCTAGTGCCTGATCATGTCTTGGTGGGGTGTCGTGGGCGCTCTGCTATTAGTGTCGACGTTCTTTCTCGAATGGTGGTTGTCTATATTGGGACTGTGGCGGTTGAGCTCCGAGTGGAGTGGTATTGGGTTATTGAGTTTGTGGCATATCTGGCTTGAGAGGAACCGACGTGTCTTCTTTGGGTATCCTGTTATCGAGCCTAATTTCCTTGTTGTTAGGGTTACGCATGGGTCGTTTCCAGCCTGAGGGCGACCGACCAAAAATTTAGTGTTCTGGAGTGGATCAAGTCTCCGGGTTTTGTGCTGACTAGAAGCTGCTGAGTTGTGATTCTATGTTTGAGGAGTTTTTCACCTAGTTCCCCGGTCCTTTCTTGTGCATGCCTCTCTCGTTAGCTCTGTCAAGTGCTTGTTTAGGAATTGTTTTAAAGCTCATTTCCTTGTTCGGGTCCGGTGAGTACTTGTTCCAGGATCGCGAGTGGGGTTGTTCCATCCATTTCTTGGTTGGAGGGCGCGGATTACTTAGCTTTTATGAGGCTAGAGGATTCACTCATGCGGCCCCTTGTAGTAAAAGGCTGCTTAAGGCGCCCCCTAAAGCATTGTTTGCTAGTTTGATTGGCCTCAGGTGTTTAGGGAGGACCGGGGTGGTTTGGCTTTTGTTTTAACTTGTTTCTTTTCACTTTTTTGTTGGATTTTTTGTGAGACTTTGGTTTAGGGGTTTGGTTCCCATCCCAGGACACATGCCTATTTATTTAATGCATTTCCTTCTCTCTAATAAAAAAAGAGATTCTATGAGAATTCGTGTGAGAAAAAAGAAAGAAAAAGAGCCTGAGACGTAGATATGGAATAATTTGATAGACATAAAACAACTTTATAACATACTTTTTCAATTTGCTCTAAGAAAATATTCAAGACGATACAATATGACCACTTTATTGCCTAAAGTTACCCTTATGTATCGATCGTGTGAATAAAGCAATCGTTTACTCTCCATCGAGCCCGTCTCCTTGTCCTATTGTCATTACGTTACCTCCTCTAGTTGCGCCTCTTAGCTCTTCCCTAGAGTCAAAGACTGCTATTCGTGGTGAGAAGGCCGATTCTAGTTCTCTCTCGGATGATAGTCTGTTCTTGTCCTTACCTCTTGGAATGCCCCAGCACAGCTTAATCGTACGATTTCCCAGGCATTGTCCAAGTTTTGAAAGATGGCTTAGCGGTGACTCACCGTGCCCACGAGGGTCCACCTCTTTGGGCTCCTGTTAGTGTATTCGAGGATATAACTGCTGCCCAACGTTGAGATAGTGGATGAGGTCAACACCACACTTGCTAGGACTTCGGTGATTGTGATAGAGGCCTTCGAGAGTTTGGTTGTCACAGATGACAACGTGGATGTTGCGACTGACTGTTGAGTGAACGATCTCGATGATACTATGCCTCTCTTTTTCAAGACTATCTCCTCCCCACTTCCCTCTAAGGCTATTTTGGAAACTGAGTTGAGTATTGTTCCCTCCCACATAACTTTTAGAAACCTTCTCCCTCCCCCACATGTTAACTCCCCGACTATATGGGGTTCTTCTGGGTTGTCTATAGTTGTGGGCCCTTATTCTTTGGTGCTCCTATGGTAGGTGTTGTCATGAGATTCAAAAATATCATGGGAGTGACCTATCACTACATTGGTTTCCACTTATCTAATGAACCTATACCAGAGCTCACATATTCCAAAACCCAGGTCCAAAAGTCAGCCCTTAAACCACATCATCTACCGAATATTCATGATACTGAAAATTCAATCTTGATAAAAGAAGGGTTCAAATTTTACTGGGTTTATTGCAATAACTTGCTAAGAACTATGCACGTTTTGCAACTATGTTTTTTATGCAAAAAACATCTCTCAACTATTTTCAGTTTGTAAATCTGCTATCTATAAGTGAATTTAGTTGTGTGACTTCAATTTTTTGAAAAATGACAGTTATTTCCTTTACATTATACGTGTTTTTCACTTTGTAACCCTCATGTATACATGTTTTAAATTTGGATTCATTATATATACACTTTTGCATGCTTATTTTTTTTTTACTTTTTCTCAAACAAGGAAAAAAACTAACCCAATTAGTGGATTTGCAGACCTAAAATAGTTAGGAGATGTTTTTGTACAACAACATCTCCCCAATATCTTATTAGTTGTTACTAATAAGATAATGGCACTCCCCAAGCCCCTTGACCCCTCCTCTTCCACACCTCTTTCGCTTTCTTCCCCTGCCTTTTCTCCTTCCTCAAGGATCTTCGTTTACAATCTTCCTCCAACTGACTCTCAAGAACAGTTCTTTAGCTTATTCTTGAAGCTTGGCACCGTCAGTCGTGCTTTCATTCCGACAAACTTACCTTTTCAGCTAAGAGGTTTGGCTTTGTTTTATTACTCTCTACAGATGCTACCTGTTTGGATGTCACCGCGAAGCACCGCTCTCGTGTTGGTTCTAAGTGGCTAATAGTTGACTTCTATATCGGTCCTTCCCGAGGCCCCGTCCGCGAGCTTGTTCTTCCTCTCCCCATCGCACTCGTTCAAGGAGATCGTTGCTGGCTCCTCTGCGGCTGCCCCGTCCTCTTCCTTTGACAAGGCATCCTGCTTGGGCTCCCTCAATCCCCATTGGTCGGCTCTGCTCAATTCTTGTGTTATTGGGGTCACCTCTCCGTCACGTGATGCTGCATCCATCCGAGATAAGTTCTCTCATGAACATAGGCTCCAAATCAAGCTCGTGGAGCTAAGTAATGGTGCTTTCTTGCTCTGCTCTACATACCCTAAGTTCTTCCATTCCTCTATGGTTGAAAATTGGTTTAGTCTTAGGAGTTGTTTCTACAGTTTCACTATTGTCTCTCCCTCCTTGGCTGATGGGGGGTGCTTCTGCTGGATGTCCGTTAGCGGAGTTCCTTAATCTTGTTGGACAAAGGATTCCATCTTCAACGTTGTCGTTGTCGTCGGAATCCCGATCGTCATTCATCTTTGTTCCTCTTCTCTTGATCGTCTTGACAAAGCCTTTGTCCTCATTCACTTAAAGCTTTTGGGTCCTGCGAAGCTGTCAGTTAAGCTTCAAGTCGTTGGCTCCTACTTCCAGACCCTGGTTCTAGGACTTGATCTGGGTTCTGTGTCCTGCGCCTCTGCTTTGTCTTTGTTGGCTAGAGATGACCTAGGTTTTGGGGAGGTTTGCGCTTCTAGTTCCTCTGGTTCTCCTCGGCGCTCCTCGTCCCCGATCCTTACGTGAAAGCCCTTGGTTGGAGGAGTTTGTCTTCTCAGATCGTCGTCGTAGGAGCTCAGTTTCGGGTTGTTGAAGGAACTCAGTTTCTGGAAGACGGGGAAATCGTGCTTGAGGACGAGGAGGTTGAGGAGGATTTGGTCGGTACTGGCTAGCCCGGAGATTCCCGTATGTCCGACGATGTTCCCCATCCCCGTGATCGGTGCCTCCCTCTAGTGCTTGGTCCTTGTCGCGTCTCTTCGTCTCCGGCGATTAAGAGCATGTACAACAGAAAGGACCTTGGTCAGGGAGTGGGAGTGCAGACCTTGTGCTGACTGGACAAAAGTCAGGGAGTGGGAGTGCAGAAAAGTGGGTGTTTTCAACAGAAAGGACCTTGAGGTCCTGGGAGTGCAGAACAGTGCTGACTGGATTATTATTTGTTATTTTCCTGTTTTATTTAATTCGTTATCAGAAACCGTTTAATTTAGTCATAATTTATACAATTTTGGAAATAAATAATTAAAGACAATCAATAATTAATAAATTCAACACGAATAGAAATGAACTTCTAATTTTATTCAATCCATTTTAATACAACCCAAAACAAAATACAAGTTCAAGAATCATCCTCTGTTGGGTCGACATCTGGTGGTGGGGGTTGGCTTCGAAGATCGTCAATTTGGGCTTCAAGGCTAGTGATGAGTCTTCGCACTTGGGTCTTGCAAAACTTATGGTCTGCCAACGCCTCTTCGTCGTAGGAAGATGTATCCTTCTCCACCAGGGCCTTGTAGTTGGCGATGTTTGCTTCCCACTGTTGAGTTAATGCTTGTAACATGCGAAACTTATTTTCCTGTTGTTCGCCACGTGAACGTTGAGCCTCAAATCGTGCACGTTCAGCGTCGATTCGTGCACGTTCCAGTTCGGCGAAGGCAGCCATTTGGGCCGTGAGGACGACCCCCTTCTTTGCGGTCTTCGCTGCCTTCTTCCCTTGCGGTCGGCGAGGGGGACTTGGGGCGGCCTCGCGGGATGGGGGTGTGTCGCTGAGAGGGACCTGAGTCCCCTCGTAGTTCTCGCTTCCTCCCCATTCTGGTGGTTGGGACTCACCACTGAGAGGTGTGCCCTCCTCCCCTGTGCTTGTAGGTGGGGTTGAGCTGTAAGCCCCAGCCTCATCCAACCGCTGTCGTTGTTGGCGTACCTGACTGCAGACAGTTCCCATTGTGCCATCCTCGGCACTGAACTTCTCATTGCCATCGAGCCTCCTGACCCAATGATCCAGGTCGAACTTTAGCGGGTGCTCTTTAATCACTTTCCCATCATCCTCCCACATTTTCTTCGCACGTCTCAAGTGCTCTTCGTCGTTTGCGCCGCTCGGCTTCTCGAGCCTGGACCTCTTCAAATAGTCGAGCATCCTCCTTGTCTGGCTGGAACCTCTGAGCCAACGTTTCTTGATGGCTTCCCAGCGGCGAGGTGGGTAACGGTCCTGGGAGTTGTATTTCCTCTGCACTGCGCACCAGAATGTGTTGCCGGTTTGCGAGTTGCCCTTGACGGCGTCTCTTGTTGTGCTCAACCAGCAAGTTATGAGGTGGTGGTCCTCCTCCTTGCTGAATGTCCGGCCATCCGCCTCTGGTTCTTCGGGTTGGGCTCGGGGTTGGGCTCAGGCAGGGGCTCGGGCTCAGGCTCGGGCAGGGGCTCGGCCTCGTCGTTGGGAAGAGGATGGTTGGGGGGTTTCTACGTCGGGTAGTGGATGACCCTCGTAGTTGTAGAATTGGGGTCCCATGCCCCATTGTGATTGTGATTGTGGTGGGAACGGTGGCATCTGGAAACCTTGTGGGGGCAGGCTCCATTGTGATGGCACTTGGAACCCTGGCGCCATTTGGTATTGTTGGGGACGGTTTTGCCCTAACAAAAAAAATTTATACATTAAATTAAGTGCTCAAAAATAAAATAAAAATAAGTGCAAATAATTAATCAAAAAAATGAATACAATGCATTAATACAATAAAATAAGTTTGCACGAACCTGAACTCGACCCCGGGTTCGAGCTTGGGGAGTTGGAGCGATTGCCCGTTAGAATGTCTCCGAAACCTCGTGCCAGTTCGTCCTCGGTGAATTCTCGTTCGTCACCAACTGAGTGTGCACGAGACCCAGCGTCGCCCGACATTTTTCGCGAGAATAATTGAAACGAGAGAGGAGAATTTGGGAAGGAGATAGTGAAGTTGGATAGTTGAAGTAGGAAGTGGTGTGAAAAATATGAGAGGAGAGGGGTATTTATAGGGTTTTATTTGTTGATTTTTGAATTAAAAAAAAATAGCCGTTAGTGTGCAACGGTCGGGACACGTGGCAGCCCCAGACGCTGCCAGCGCAGCAGACGGCGCGCAGGCGCGTCCACCGCGCCCGGCCAGCGAGAGGGGAGCAGGTCCGTCTGCAGGGGGAGCGGGAGCGCGTGGAGGGGGAGCGGGGCCGTGTTTTTCGACGATCACAGCGGAACGGCCAGCGCGCCCGGCCAGCGAACGTCGCGGCGCGGGGAGCGGGGCCGTTCCGTTGTTCTTGCTCTAAGAGTCCCGAGGCTCACACCCTCCTCCCCAGATCACGCACGTTTCGCCTCCCCACGCCATTAATTTTTATTAATAAAATATGGTTTTTTAAAATAAAAATTGATTTTTTTAAAAAAAATAAAGACTTATTTTTTAAAAAATAAAAATTGATTTTTAAAATAAAATCTAATTTTCATAAAAAAAAACTGATTTTTATAAAATCAAAATAATTTTTGAGAATCGTTGGCAGTTTGAAAATTTGACTGTTAGTGAGGGGTATTATAGACTTTTTAAATGTTTGGATGAAAAAAAGATGAGAAATAGGCAGAAACCAACGGCGGGTATGAATGTACAACTAAACTCATAGTTAGGGCAATAAGACACAACAAACCATAATTAAGTAGTGAGATGAAAATCAAAAAAATTTAAGATAGTAAGACGAAATTAACCCATCAAATTATGTTTACCCGCCATTATCCTCTACTCATCACTTCCCTTCTCGCCTCTTGACGGATACAGTCCCATGATTATGTTGTCTCGCAACAAGCAACATGATTGCTCGGTAATCCTCTACGTTAACGACACGACGCCCCAAAGAGCGGACTACGAGTCCCGGTGTCAGATCCGAAACCGAATCCTCAGCCTACGAGGTTTACACTATAAGACAAGGGAAATGCCTAACATGACACAAGATTACACTATTTGACAGGTTTTAATCTCATCATCTCCCATAGCTTCTTTCCTTTCCTTTGCAGTTGAAATGTTTCCACTACCATTCGATCCAACAACTGGTATTGCTTTGTTTATACCTTTTCTCTTTCACTTCAATTGTCCTTGCATTTTCAGAATTTCAATTCTCTATCCTTTAAGTCACTTGTTCCTATCATCACAATCTGTACAGTCCAGTAATATACCATATTGAAAATTCTTGAAACCATTTTGAAAAAAGGAGACACTATATGCATTGATTCTTGAGAATTTCCATCTGGGTAGTGATTGCTTTGGTGTTTCAATTGATTTGTGATGCATGTTGATTGAATCGTGATATGGAAATGTTTGTGTTAGGTCTATTTGTTAGATCCCCAAATTCAATTGACTGCATGGGAATGTTAGAGGGATAATGGCAAAAAAGTACCCGAGGTATTCATTTTGTTGCAACTTGTAGCATTTTTCCTTAGGGTTAATTACCTTTTGTACCCCTGCATTTTGTAACGTTCAATAAGAGTCCTTCCGTGTAACTGTCATTTAGTACCCTTTATGAATTGGCCACAGATCATTTAATACCCCTTTTGTATTGGTAAAAGAACATTTAATACCCCTTATGAATTGGTCACAGATAATCAAAAAGGGGTAAACTTGACCAAAATTTTGTCCAGAATGTTACCAATACATCAGGGTACTAAAGGAATGTTACCGATAGAAAAGGGGTACTAAAGCTAATTAACCCTTTTCTTTAATAGTTACAAAAGAGTACCTTGAACTTGTCTTTTTTTGAAGTCTATATTAAAATGACGATTTTACCCTTACAATATAGATTTAGAAAATAAAATCTAAAAAACAAAAATTCCCAATTTTCACATCCCTTAAATTTTATCTTTGTATCGTACAAAGAGTAAAAAATTTAAGATATGAAAATTTTGAGGTTTTGTTCTTTAACTATTATTCTTTACATTTAAATGTCCAAGGGTAAAAGCGCCATTTTGTACAAATACATACAAACTGCGGAAAAAAAAACAAGTTAATGACACCTTTTTACAATTATCAAGAGCTACAAATGGCCAAAAATGAATACCTCGTGATATTTTTTTGCAATCATCCCAGTGTTATATTTCACTTTAGATATGGTTTAGATACTTCTGATTCATTATAGATATGGTACAAGTATTAATAGTTACAATTGCTCGTTAGCCCCCTCACCCTCGGTTTCTTGTCTTTCCTATGCAAAATGATTTGTGTTCATCGAATATTTATGCCAATTCGTTATATGTTCTTGTTTTGTTGGCATTTCTTTTCTCATCAATGGCCTTCTGTGGTTGTATCTATTTATGTTGTTCTTAGGTATCTCTTTAAATCCTCGTTGCTTGTTCTAGTTCTAGTTCTAGCTCTGGCTGATAAGATCAGTTTGTGATCTGAGTGTGTTCTTAAACCATTGAACTGAAGCTTTTGGTATCCTTGTAAGATTGTTTTTGTAGTCCACAAAGTAGAGCCCGAATCGAACAGTGTACCCTGAGTTCCATTCCCAATTGTCTAGCAAAGACCACACGAAGTAACCACGCACGTCACACTCATCTTCCCTGTGTCGGTTCAAAACATTGATTCAGTCCTAGTTTTTGATCCAAAGCATGAAAACACATATGAAGATTAGGTGAAGGTTTGTTATTACCTTATAGCTGCAGAGAGGTTCGAGAGATAGTCCCTATGGTACTTTATCCTTTCATCGTCTTGCAAAACCTTTTCCATAGCGGTGAACGGTCTATTCAGATCATCCATACCTGCAGTAGTTAGGGGTATCGAAATGAACAAATGATTCGATTATTTTGATTATTCGATCAGTCTTCTGTTAGGATGAAACTACTAACCGTTTTCTGTTATAACCACAGGTGGATTTCCGTACTTGTCTTTCACGTATCTTGTCAGCTTTCGGATGCCCCATGGGACAATGTGTAGCCAACGGGAAGCCGCCTGGAAGAAGCATTACAGGTAAGTATATCGAAGCTACAACCACGTTTTATGCACTAGTATTTTTGTCAGTGATAACGGCAGGTATGAGGATTCGAACCAGCGACCTCATGCTTGTTACATGAGGTTATCCTAGGCTCTAGTTAAGGGTTGTAACGTACATTCTCTCCAATAGCAACTCCACCTCGGAATGCTGCAGAGAAAGGAAAACGTAATGTTCGTGAGTTTTTCCTATCGTTTTTTTAGTTGAAACTTGCTTTGGTTTGGAATCTTACGTGTTGCAATAACTGCAGAATCGGATGAAGCGTCTCGTAGTATTAGCTTGCGTATCCCCACTCTGTCGTTCCTCGCGTATAATGTGGTGTAGTGATTGATTCCAATAAAGTCGAAGGATCTCGCTAGGAATTTGGATGTCTTGGGAGAGATCTCAGGTAATCTATCGCCCACAAGGTTCTTCATCGAAAGGGGATAGTCACCAAGTATTAACGGATCAAGAAACCTGGTCGACATTTCTTTGTTAGATGCTATCGATTTTAGTTGTGATAATCTAAAAAAAAGTACATTTTATTCCTCAGTCAACAACACTGAACTTTCAAATTTTCCCATTTTACTCTAATTTGGTAATAATTGACAAAAATATGCCTTGTTCCTTGAATTGCTGTATGGGTATTTTGGTCATTTATCATCAAAATAAAGTAAAGTGAGAAAATCCAAAAAGTTGATACAGTTAAGTGAAAAGTGTAAAACTGTTAATGTACTTTTGTAAGATTATCTCTGTTTAATCTGTTAATTTCATCGTATACGTAGTGAACTCGAGACTTTTGTAACGAAAGTACATACCATCCTATCCCGAAATCCATTGCTCTACTCGCAGCATCTTGATCTTCATCGTTATCAGATAACGGTTCATACCATTTTGCATCTAACGCTATTCCAATTCGACCTCTTTGTTCGGCCTGGAATACCATATATTTATTGTTCAATAGGTAGTTTCAAAACAAGAGCTGGTAAAAGAATGACTTTTCCAACAAAAAAGTACCTTAAAGTTTAGGTTGTAACTACGGTATGCAGCAGCATGAGACAACAGAAGGTTATGCGCTACAATGTATGGTTCGGTTGATGATTTTCCTTTCTTGCAGAATAAACGGCCGAGTAACGAACACCTCCCCGGAGCTTGAAGGCCCGTGTCATAACCTTGCAGTGCAAAACCATGAGGCTCGTTGATAGTGATCCAGTGCTTAACTCGATCTCCAAAAGCTAGAAAGCATGTGAAGGCATAGTTCTCAAAGTCGTCTCTGTAAGCAATTTCGCGCTTCTTAGTCAAGTTACTCGATGTTTATGCGCAACGAAAATTTGTGGTACTTACACTATCTTTCTGTTTAGCCATCCTTCATATTTGTCTTCGAGCGCCTGTGGAAGGTCCCAATGATATAGAGTTACATAGGGTTGGATTCCTGATAGGATACATAGCATCTATTAGTAACACATTTAAATCATACTAAATAATGTTATGTGATTCAACCTTTATCGAGTAACGCATCGATGAGGTTATTGTAGTGATTTATTCCTTCTTGATTGGGTTCTCCCGTTCCATCTGTTAAGTTTTAGCGAGTTAAGTCGTAGAAACTAATTACAAAATGAAGAAAAGAAACTGATAATTGCAAAAAGTATCCAGATGTATTCCCTTTTTGCAACTTGTAGCCCTTTTTTGATAATTGCAAAAAAGTACCCTGAACTTGTCTTTTTGTTGCCCTTTGTATAAATTTGTTTTAGAATGGTGATTTTACCCTTGAAAATTCACTCTTTGTACGTTACAAAGAGGAAGAAAATTAAGGGATATGAAAATTTGATTTTTGTTTTTTTTTTGTTTTTGACTTATTACTTTTAAATATAAATGGTAAGGGTAAAATCGACATGTCTATACAAGTTACAACTAAAACACAAATTCATGGTACTTTTTGTAATTATCCAAGAAGAGGGTTACAAGTTACAAAAAAAATGAATACTACATGGTACTTTTTTGCAACTATCTCAGACAAAAATATACGTTTGAGTTTTCACTCACTAGGAAAGATTCGAGGCCAAGATATCGAGAATCTGTAAGCGTCCATTCCCAAATCCTTCATCAAATCTATATCACTCTGTAAATAGATAGAAACTAAGTCTTAAGACTTTCTTGTGATGCTTCCTTTTAACTTCATTCCAGTTGTCTCTATTGCTAGTTGACTATTACATAAAAAATAAGTTGTATAGTTCTAAGTTAGGTAGCACATCATCTTCAAAATCTCAACTTGAATTTATTCTATGATACGCTCTTATCCAATTGAATTCTTCTTTGCTTTAATATGTGGTAATGAATATTCCTTTCCCATGCTGCTCAAATGAAAAGTCTCTTGTTGTGTGTTTTGTACTCGTAAAAATGATTTACCTTAAACCTGTGATATTGATCAACAGCTATGTCTGCATTGCTGAAGTCCATGATCTTCCCTAAACCCGTAAATAAACTAATTAGTTCATCGAATCAACGAAAAATTTGTTTTTTTGGATTCGGGTTCTTACCGGGTTGTCTTGTGAATGTATCCCATATGCTTGCTCCCTTGTTTCCTTCACCCACAGCACCTTCGAACTACATACACAATAAACGAAACCCATAAACATATTTGAACTTTTTTTTATGTGCAATATCACAGGTATTGGGATTGGAACCAGCGACCTCATACTTATTACACGTAGTCTGTGCCACTTCATCAACAACCTTTTTTTATCAGCAAAGCAGTATTATGAATCTCCCTCATTTTAGAGTTTGGAAAGAGAAGACGGGCAAGGTCAAAGCCCATACAAATCTGATGATCCAACTAGTTTCGGACCAAACAGAATAAACCAGAGGACTGAACAACCCTCGATTGCATATTTGAGATATGTTACCTGGTGAGCTGAAGAAGCCGTACCAAAGATGAACCGGTCGGGGAAATCAGCTCGGGTGATGGATTCGGAGGTGACGAAGAGTGGAGAGATTAAGAAGAGGAAGAAACATGGTTTCATGGTGAGTTATTGTTGTGTGTTGGAGGGGTTTGAGGTTTGTGTTTATAGAGAAGACGAGGTATGGTTGTTATGGTTACCGTAGTTGTAAAGGTAAGAGGTTATGGTTGAAGAAATGGACAGAAGGTGAGTTTTGGCTCCGAGTCTTTGGCTGGTGAAGGTTGGCTGATAAGCTAAGTATGTTGTTTGTGTGCACGAAACAGACTGTAACCAGCCCTCAAATTGAGGAGACTCTTGAGGAATGTGTGATTAAGGTATAGTGTGATGAGTCATCTGTATAGATCACACGTAGGATGTAGATTCTTCGTTTTTGTACTTTGGTTACTTTCGTTTCAATAAGGATGTTACTGTTTTTTCTTTCTGGGAATCTATGACGTGGAGTCAATATGTCTGTCTCAACTTGGAAGTCCATGTCAGCTTGGCCAATTGTGCCATGTCATGTCATGATGTGGCATGGCTACCAAACAAATCGTTGCTATTAGTCATGGCTTTACAAGTCATCATTTAGCATGACAAACCGATCAAATTAATGAATGGTTTTTGTAGGACTGATCATCGGTCGGTTAGTTAGAATGAACCACTAGAATCGGAATTGTCGATGTTCTAATTTTAGCCATCAATTCTGACAACAACACATAAGCTTGTCGATTATTGGTTTTCACTAGGCCGAAATGATCGGTAACGGGTGTGAGCTTGGATAACATTTAAAAATCCATATGCTAGTCTATTGGATGTGAGATGGGGAAAATGGGCATGTTTGATAGAGGGGATTGTCTTAGAACTGCAACGACTGAGGGTTGGTCGGGAGTGCGACTCTTTGATACCATGGGTTGGGCCTCCAAATCGTTAATTGTTGTGGTTGTTGTGGTGGCGGACTATGATTCCATCAATAGGCCTCCTAGACTTTTGCGGCATGTAGGATGTATATCCAGGAATCTGGACCGCGTTGATGTGGGGAGGGTGGGATTCAGGCCGTTTTCGGAGACGAAATACTCGTTGACAGAAGGTCTTGAGGAGGTCGATCATATTCAAGCGAGGGGTGATAAGCACTCTTGCCTCTCCCGAGGAAAGATCAAGAGGTCTGTGGGGTCTGTAGATACTTCCCACTGACTAGCCTAGAGGTGGAATCGATTCCATCAAGTATCAGCAGGGCGGTCTTCTACTAGGTTGGGATTTAGAAAACACGTGTTTACTCAGGGCCTCAAGTATATCCGAGGGGGGCGATTTGCTGAATTCTTGGAAGGACGTACAACTCATTCGAGTGAATCCAGACATCCTCAAAAAGGTCAAAAAGGTACACCAAGCCTCCATGTTCTTAATTTTACAACTGTCCTCGGGATGGTCCTCATCGTAACAATACTATTACACTGGAATCATATAGTTAACAATATTTTTGTTTTTATATTATGTGGTGTTATCTGTTTTTCAAGTTAATTGTTCTTGCAACCCTTCGTCTGCAGCTAGAAGATGATCATTTCCTTATAATCGACTTCGAACAAAGCCAAAAACCAAGCACTAGCTAGAGACCTCTCCTTTGTCTGCAGCCGAGTAGAGGAATTTAGGAAAATGACCCTAAAACAAATGCTTTTTTGCTTTTTAAACTTCATCATAATAAAATTTTGGTCTCTAACTTATTTTTAAATGAACTTCAAACTATACCCTCCACTTATTTTTTTAAGTGATTTTCCGATTCTACCCTTCATTTATCTCTTTTTAAATGAAATATATTTCCGGAAAAACTCAAAGAAACAAGTGTGAATGATTTCTCGATTCTACCCTTCATTTATCTCTTAAAGTGAAAGGTAAAACCGGAATATCAATTGAAGAAATTTCAAATCCCTAAATTTTGATGAAACCCAATCTGGAATTTTATGCCTAAGTATTGGGAAAAATTTAGCCAATACTGAAAATAAAATAGTAGGTTGGGCTTCATCTGAATTTAAGGATCTGACATTTTTCAGAAGGAGGTTGGGGAAAAACATTAAATTGACCCATCTCTTGGTTGAGAAGAAAAAAAGAGAAAGTTCATATCTAATGGATCGATGATGTGATTGCCGATAACGAGAGCATAGGTGTAGGTCGTGGTGGCAAGAAAAAGAAGAAGACTTATTGAATTGAAATTTGGGTGAAGGATGAATTAAAATTTAATTTGAAGTTCGAAATTTGGGTGAACGAAAGAATAAAATCTAAAATCACGTAAATAGAAAATAATGACCTTTTTCTTAATGAAAAGTAAGGACATAAATCCGTAACAATTGAAAATATAGAGGCTATGAACCAACCCATACTCTAACTCTCTAAGTAAGAATCATTCACCTAATTGTTCTGAGCTATGTATGCATACCAAACTAAGCATTCCTCAAGATACCATTACTCAAAAATCTTGGTATTCTTGACCATATGAGCCATATAAACTAGAACTCCTTTTTTGATAAGCTAAAGTTTATTAAACCTTTGTTTTTCTGAGTCAGGAAAACAAGGCAGGAGATCAACCTAAGAAAGGGATCGTCCCAAGACCAAAACAGCTCATAAGAGCAACATGCACACAAGCCGAACCAAAACAAAAACAAGGGTATAAACAAAACACCTAGCCCAAATAAAACGACACGACAAACCCTCAAGATCTCAAAACTGTCCACGAATCACCAACCTCGGCATCACACCATCGGGACCGCTCATCGAACCACCTGAACGTGTCGGTACACCAAATTCGGTCACCCACACTCCCATCGTTCTGTGGCAACACCAACATACGGAGACGATGGGAATGATGAGGAAACAGAGATCAACGCAGCAGTCCATCGCTCGCCACTATCTAGCCTAACATAATCCAAACTCCAGAGACTCTTCAAAACAGGGAAACGGAAGAGGAGGAGCCGGACTCACCAGTAACAAAAAGAGACGTGCGACAGAAACATTATACCCGAGCATCACACGAACCTAAACTAAGTTCTTAGTATGCACCTACTTTCTTATACAACCAAGGAGCCTAGTGATATACTTGTTGCATGCAATGTGAGCAGCTTCAAGGCTTCACTGGATACAATTTCCTTCTCCCATGAGACAGAGCTTGTGGCACACCAGGACTCTGTAATCGAAGATGAGGCAATTATTTCCGAATCCGTAGTTGGGTTGGATACTGAGAGTCCCAATACGACTGAAACGCAAGTCCAATTGGGGTCTGTTTGTGTGGGCAATTCTGATGGAAGTCTGGTTAACGCTGAGCAATTCCCTCCTCTATCGATTAATCGCGAGTTTTCTCCAAAAAAACAGAACCAGAAATATAACGTGCAGATCAAGGCAGCCGGCGGTCAATGGTGCGTCACCTGTGACTCCGATCCTCTCAACTGATAGTACGACGTATTCGATCCAAACCCGCTCCAGAAACTAGGTCCCTTGAAAAAGAGAGGGCCAAAGGGGTCAGTAATTCTTATTTCCATGTTTTAAATCCTACTGCTAAAAATGCTAAGAAAGATGCTTGGAACGTTATTCGGGAATTACAATTTCAGAAGTTAAAGAACAAAGAAAAATTAGTTGATTCTAGTGTTGATTCTGGTTCTGTATTGTCTGGTTCTGGAGAACCTGTTGTTCCTGCTTCAATTTTACTGATTGAACCCTCTATTCCTTCGGAGGGTGTTTTAAAGTCTACCTGATATATGAGGGTCCTCTCATGGAATGTGAGAGGACTTAATTCCTCTCAGAAGAGACGGTGTCTGAGAGATTTGGTTTTTAAATATAGACCGTTGTTTATTATGTTACAAGAAGTAAAGGTTCGGTTAGTGGATTATGCTTTTATTCGGAGCTTGGGTTTGCACGGTGGTTGGAGTTTTAGTTATATACCACCTGTTGGGTCTGCTGGTGGTGTACTCAGTCTGTGGCAGGATTCTAGTTTCAGGATGGAATCGGTTGAACCGGTTCGAAATGCCTCCATTTGGACCGGTTTCTGTGTTTCTGCTAATGTGAGAGTTTCTTTCATTAATGTTTATGCTCCGAACAATGCTCGGGATAAGAGGTCTTTGTGGGACGAATTGAGATTGAAAAGGGGGTTGTTGGCTGATATATTTATTTGTGCAGGAGATTTTAATTCTGTGCTTTCGACGGATGAGCGTCGAAATTGTGCTTCTTTACAGGCTGATATTCGGGCTTTTCAGGAGTTTGTGTCTGGATTGGACCTCATTGATCTACCTTTATCTGGATCGCAATTTACTTGGTATCATTCTGCAGATAAATTATCTCGTATTGACAGATTCCTTGTATCTGCAGATTTTATGTCTCTTTTCAGGCCATTATCTCAGGTTGCTTTACCTAGATCGCTGTCAGATCATACACCGTTGCTTTTGAAGGTAGATGAGGCTGTGTGGGGAGCCCGCCCAATAAAGTTCGTTAATGCTTGGGTAGATCATCCTGATTTCCTATCTGCTGTTCGTTCTTTTTGGTCGACTTATTCTGATCATGCTTCAGCCAGCTACAGTTTATTTTTCAAGCTGAGGTCACTTCGTTTAGATTTGCAATCTTGGAACAAGGAAGTATTTGGGAATTCTGAGGAGAGGGTGAAGAACCTAGTGGCTGAAATCGATGTTATAGATAGAATTCAGGACGAGAGACCTTTGTCTGGGTCAGAAGTGAGCCATCGGTCCTGGCTTCGGGCTATATTACTGTTTGGCACTTGTGGTTATTCAGGAATAGAGTGGTGTTTAACCAGGTGATGGACTCTGGTGATGTTTTGTTTGGGAAGATTAGGAATCATTCCTTTGTTATTTTGTGGCAGCCTCGGGCCTTGAGAGGCGGCTTTTCTTATGAGGATTGGTGTAGGAGACCCAGCTGGTGCATTCGGCCGCGTCGGAGGCAGGGACGGTCCTGATTTTGTTCTTGTTTTGTTATTGTATTGTGTTGTTTCGACAGGGTATGCGGAGAGTTTTATACCGTTTCAGGTTTCGCCTGTTTCTCACTGAGGTCCGGCGAGTGCTCATCCGGGGGAACGCTCAGGGCCGATCTACTCTAGGAGTGGAGGGGCACGGATTACTTAGTCTTTCTGAGACCAGAGGATCCACCTGTTCACCCTGAGGCATTGTTCGTTGGTCTCGGTGAGACACCTGTTCGGTATTGCTCTTTGTTGTATCTCTTGTTTGCTGTTTCTTTGTTTTGTTTGGGTCTAGGACCCCTAGCTCACTTTTGAGTTCCTCTGTTATCGTTGTTCTCACTGGCCTTTTCCACTTTGGAATTGGTTTTATTATTAATAAAATTTCGAGCTTATCAAAAAAAGAGAATATAGGGTTAACCCCTCTTCCTCCGTTTTACGCTACTGTCGTCTACCACCAACAACCATGTTTTCCTCCACCTTCGGTCCTCCTCAATCACCTACACGAAAAAACGATAATGCTCAGACTTTTAAGGCCCCCGACCTCTCAACCTTGGCCGGTGGTCTCTCCTGATACATCTCCCTTCACATCACAACCATGGATATCCATGTCCGGTCACCCTCGTGGATCCCTAATGGTTTCCCTTCTACGAGACCTGTCGTCGTCCCTTACTCTGGGAGTCGAAGGGAACTAGAGATTGTCCCTCCACCGCCAGGCAACTCTGCCCAGATTAACGCCTCAACTTCTCGGTCCACTTTTCTTTCCCCCGAAAACATATATGGTCTCAGTACGACGGGGCCACCAGACCCATCCCTCTTTGGCAAACTCGTACAAGACCGTCATTGCTGGCCGTCATCCCATTTTTCCCAGGGGTGGAGGAGATTCATAGACAATTTGGGTCTTTTTCTCTAGCAAATGAGGAAGACGAGACATTCCAGTTGTTTGAACGAGGAGGAAGACGGGTCTCTATAGGCGAGGGTGGCTAAGTTGCCCCGCCAGGAGCCATGAGGTTGACAGGGACTCGGGAGGTAGATGGTTGGTGGCCCACCCCCCACGATCCAGGACTCGGTTTACAGGCCATGCCTTGGGGGAGCGATTTTACACCAAATATTTCTTGTTTATTCTGCTATTTAGTTCTTGTGTTGAATTGTTTTAATCGGATTTGTTTATTTAATTTTCCAACACAGAGTAGGATATATGGATATATTTCGTTGTTTAGGATGAAAATTAGACTATTTCTACAAATTCATGAGCATTAGATGTACTACAAAAAAAAACTCAAACAATATTTTGTTCCCAAAACTTTCAACCCTATTTGTAATGTTTGACTTGTACTGATATTATAATTTCTCGTTGTTCGTTTCAAAAAAAGCACAAATACAATAACATAATAGACATATATGGTTAGTGAATGATTTCAGTCAGATATGGCATGTCATGTCATGTCATATTCTTGACTTGGGACGACAGCAATGGTTGCTTTATGTAGTTTACTACTTCTTAGGGATGATTTTTTTTGTAGTGTTAATGTGACAAAAGAAGTGTACTCTGTTGTCCAATTGCTTATAACGTGCACGGAAGAACTGAATACGAGTTTCAATTGCGAAAATCATCTTATATAAAAATAAACAATTACGTGTTATGAAATAAATATGACATACGAGGAATAGTTTTCATTTTCTTCCTTTTAAGCATTAAATTTTTCAACAAGCGTAGATTTTTATCACATAAGAGTAGTTCTCGAAAAAAAAAATATCTAAAAGACAAGGTCTAAAAAAACGATTACAAAAGGAGTTTAAATATCGAAAAAAGAAAAAAAGTCTTAAACTAGTAGACAACATGTCTTGAAACTACAGGACTAAATGTTCAAAATAAAGGGGAACGAAACAAGTGAACTCTCATCAATGACTCACTCTTTACCTTCAGATGTTAAGACCGGATCGTGAAAAACTTTTTCTCAAACAGACTTATTGGAAGCATGTGAAGCGAGCCGAGCTTGCGCAGATTGTCAAAAGTTATCTCATTGTTGAAGTGAGATGACTTACCCACGTTTTACATGATGAAATCAATCAAACTGTCAATCGGTTTACAGTCGAACCATGAACCGCTCATACTAGTATTGAAATTTTGTTTGAACAGTGAGGTTTCATTAAATCCTCATATTCGAAAAAGAGGGAAGATGAGAAACTCCAACAAATACAAAAAGGTCACAAAGAGCATCCTACAAAATTAGAGACGCTAGAGACGCTTGGTTGTTCCTTGCCAACCACGTTTCCAAGATAGTTATCTCAGCTATACCTACACAAAATATTTTGTCCTACAGAGGGACCGGAGGCACCAACGAGGGCAAGACATCGCATGTATCCCGTGGGATAGTCCATACAATTCCCCACCAAGAGAATACTTTGCCCTAAATTTTGACCAAGAGACATGTAGTATAAGGGTAGAGCAACTAATGTGGATTTGATCAACATGATTCTCCCTCCTAGATTCATATATTTGACCTATCACAGGTTGGGCTTCTTTTTGTATTTAACCATTATTGGATCCCTTCTTTTTGTATTTAACCATTATTGGATCCCATGTTTTGATCCTCTCTGGATTAGCGCCTAATATGAATCCCAAGTAAGGAAATGGAATACTACAAGATGTACACCCAATAATTTCAAGACTCCCATCCATGAAAACGTGTCATGTAGCCATTTCGGTTGAAAAAAATAGCCATTGTTCTTGTATCGACTAATCTCCAACTAATCAATTCTCCCCAAAATCTTTTTTTTCTTAATCTATATAAATCAATCAATGGATTCCTATTTACTCTGTGTATCCAATTAGTGAACGATCTCTTCCAATCTCATTTCTACCGTTACTCCAACTTTCCGAAACAACAAAATGGATTTCGACCAGCTTGCAGACTATTTGGCTGAACAATTGGCGGAAGACCTCAAGTGCGATGCGGAACAAATTGAAATGAGTAGATCAAATAGTCATCCCCGACATATTTTTTGAAGCATCGACTACATATACTAACAATAGAAAAACTGTCCAGGGGCATGCCAATAGTAACATAGATGCAATGATCGTAATAACCGCTGGTGAATGTTGATCGTCCTTTGATTTTTTTAGCCCTAGAACAAGCAGTTTATTAATAAGAAGTGGAAAGGTCATAAAGACCATACATGCTTGTGAGTAATGCAAAAAGGATGAAATACAGTTCTGGTGACAACTAGAACACTAATCCTATTGCTAAATAACCTGGATAATTTCAGGGAGATTGTAGGGGGGTCGGTCCCTATTCCAACTGTGGGTAGTGTAGAAAATCTTGTGGTCTTTCCCCGTCTCAACTTGGTCGATATTGGTATGTCGCATTAGGTGCCCAAGGAGTATACCAAGGAAAGGAGGAGGCTGGGAACCAAAAAGCCTCTGGTTCAATGAGGCTAGGGTGTTTCTCCTCAGTTGCACCCCGAGCTGCCCGAAGTGACTCATGATGATTCGCGAGGCAACTGGTCGTGCCTTGCTTTAGTCCTCTCAAGGTCATCCACCGCCGATGTTTCTGTTGTCTCCATGGTATATTGTGTTGGAGCCTCAGATCCATCCGTTTAAAGAGATGAGACGTACTGTAGAGGCTCCACCTACCCCCGGACCCCTTAGGGAGGTTTCGTGGTCCTCGGAGGGGAAGGATACCATCGAGGTTCTGTATGCCACACCCAGGTTGTTGGATCTGATGGCTCTTCAACTCCATGATCATGTTGTCTCCCATCGCTAGTAGAGGGATTGAGGTCACCCCATGGTATGGGATGGTTGGGTTTCCAATGTGGCTCGCAGGCGCATCAGCATTTGCATCACCCGTGGGTCTCGGGTATGGTCTGAATCTAGGATAGGCTCGAAGAAAATGTGGGCAGATTGGTAGAGTGGTCGCCACTGGTAGGAATCCTCCGAGGATGATGACCATCGATCCTTTCCGGTCCTCTTCCCTGGCGCTGGCTTCCGATCCCTCGCGACATTGCTCCTCATGCCGTCTCTACCGGTTAAGGTTTGTCCATATTGGTCCCTATTGTCCGAGGGGCGATTATACGGTTGGGGCGGGAGGATAGAGATCAGGTGTGCCTTAATCGGTCCCCCATATCCTCTATTAGGCTCGGCTGGTTCAGGGATACAATGGTGGCCAAGTTCTTCCTCAGTGGGGCTCCCATATTTGATCGTGGCGTGGTTCCGTTTGGCCCGAATGACTTGCTGGATGAGGGTAAGCCATTTCATGTAGTAGGAGACGACGATTGGTCAAAAGGAACTCGGGGCCGCCCTTCGAAATAATCCAGGAGCCCTAGATATGAATAACTTGGTACATAAATGTGTGATCGTCCTTTGATTTAATTGGAGTGAAAGGTTAAAAAGGTATCATTTAGTAATTTTCCTTTTGTTTGTGTAATTTTGAAACTACATGTTTCGATGACGAGGAGATGAATCGGATTCTTTAGGTGCCTCTATCTACCATCCGAAAAAAAAGATGCTTGGTAGTGGACAACTGAACGAATTGGCCTTTACTCCACAAATCCAGGTTACTCAATTTTGGCTAAAGAGCATCATGTTGCTCGACAAAACACAGTGGTAATGACTTGGGCATCCCTATGGAACATCCTGATCCCACCCTGCCTAAGGGTCTTTCTTTGGAGGTTCCTTAACGACAGCCTGTAGGTGGCCACTAACTTAAACCGTTGTTATGCTCGATTATGCCAATGTGTGATATATGTGGGCGAGCTCTGGAATCCATTGATCACTTGTTCTTGGGATGTGGCTTTGTAAAGACATGTTGGATGCAATTCGGAGGGATGCCTCCATATGAACCAACAGTGGGATTTATGACATGGTGGGAGGTTATTGAGACTAAGGGACAACGAAGTTGGGTGGCAGAAGTATTGTCCGTCCTTTGGAAATTTTGGAAGACGAAGAATGTACTAAAATAGGAGGGTACCGTGCCTGCGACATTAAGGTTGCTCTTTGCAACTCACGCTCACCTAACGGCTTGGCGGGAAGCCAAAGCCACTATGGATACACCCCGCAAGGAGCCACCCTCTAGGCCGTCGCGATGGACTCGGCCACCTAGGGGAACAATGGTCATTAATATGGACGGAGCTGTATTTCAAGCCTTATATCAATAATCATGGGGTGTCATAGCACGAGCTGTAGATGGGGATGTATGCCTTGCGGCGAATGGATTACTTCCAGGGTGTTGGTCTCCGATCATGGTGGAAACATGTGCGATCGGAACAACTCATCGTAATACGACCACGCTGGGATCGGGTCCAATTCTCATTAGGTCCGATGCTCAAGTTCTTCTCAACATGATCACAAATAGGGACCCTCCGGCGTTCCTTGTTGGGACAATTATACGAGACATCCGTCACATGCCTTTCAATTTATAAAAAGAACTACAAACAAAACTACTCATTGGTTAGCCAAACTGCCAAAGAAGCATGTCCTATGTTTGTTCTTCAACGATCAAGACCTCTACCCAACGCACTATTGTGTATCGTTCTCTCTGATATTTAAATAAAATCGTACCTTTTTTGTCAAAAAAAATCCCTAACCATTAACAATAAGCTTTAAACCTTTTATGGGCCCTTATATTGGGCTTAAATGCTTTATCATGATATCCATAGTCCGTAAAATCCAAGACAAACACCAAACCCGGAATAACACTATCCCGATATTTACCAAATATTCGCTCCCAACCAAACACCCACTTAGGGCAACACACCCTCACTCCTTCTAAAGCCTTCACAATCTCCATCTTCCCCATTTCACCTCGTTCCCGTCCCACACAAACCCCAACACCCAAATCCAGAAAATGGGTCGCGTGATCAGAGCTCAGCGTAAGGGTGCTGGGTCCGTCTTCAAGTCCCACACCCACCACCGCAAGGGTCCGGCGAGGTTCAGGTCCCTCGACTTCGGCGAGCGCAATGGCTACCTCAAAGGCGTCATCACCGAGATCATCCACGATCCGGGTCGCGGAGCTCCCCTGGCTCGCGTCACCTTCCGCCACCCGTTCCGCTACAAGCACCAGAAGGAGCTCTTCATCGCCGCCGAGGGCATGTACACCGGACAGTTCGTGTACTGCGGAAAGAAGGCCAACCTTATGGTCGGCAATGTCCTTCCTCTCAGGTCCATCCCCGAGGGAGCTGTCGTCTGCAACGTCGAGCACCACATGGGCGACCGTGGCGTGCTCGCTAGAGCCTCTGGGGACTACGCTGTTGTTATCAGTCACAACCCTGATAATGGTACTTCGAGGTATGTGTTCTTATGGTTTGGATTTAGATTTGACTGATTGGGTTTGAGTTTTTGTGGGATATTCATAATTGGGTATGCTTATTTTGTGTTTCTGATTCATGGGTTTTGTTAATTTATGGATCGTGTAGATCTGATTAGTTAGATTGAAGAGATCTGTAAAATTATGATTTTTATTTTAAGCTCAATGCTGCTTGATTTATCCTATAGTGATATGAACTGGATACATTATTGTGACTGTTTATGTAATTGATGTGATATCATTGCTAAATCTGATTGTTTAGGGCATGTATATGAATTGCATAATTGTAATGTGTCAAATTTGTATCGGTCAGATGTTAATTATTTACATTTAGGTGCTACATTAAGGTTTTTTGTTCCACATTAATTGGGTTCTGGGATGTCACCAGGACAATGCAATTGTGTCATTATTTATACACTGATGCTGGATTATTTATTACTCTTATGTTTAGACTAATCTTTTGGGGTTTATTTGTCGCATTTTCAACTGTAAAGACTTTCCATTTATAATGGGAGGATCACTAAGTAGGTTCTCTGAATAACATATGTTCAAATATGTTCTGTTGATCATCAGTTTTCTTAGGGATATATTGAAAAAATACACTGGTGTTCAATTTTCCTCGCTTTTTGCAACCTGTAGCTCTATTTTTTTATGATTGCAAAAAAGCGTCCTGAGCTTGTCTTTTTGTTGCCTGTTGTATAAATTTGTTTGAAGATGACATTTCACTGTTGGAAATTTAATTTAAAATACTAATGGAAGAACAAAAATTCCAAATTCTCACACCCTTTAAATTTCTTACTCTTTTGTAGAGGAAAAGGATATGTAAAGTTGGTTTTTTATTTTTATTTTTTTAAATCTAAAATGTAAGGGTCAAGTTTACATTCTATACAGATTGCAACAAAAAGACAAGTTGATTGTACTGTTTTTTTGCAGTTATCAGATTAGGATTACAAGTTGCAATAAAATTAATACCTCAGTGTTCTTTGTTGCAATCATCCCTTGTATGATTCATTTTTGCATTTGGTTTGATGAACTACAATTGGAAAATTGACGAACTACAATCGGTTTAATGTTGTCAGGATCAAGCTTCCCTCTGGAGCAAAGAAGATTGTACCGAGTGGGTGCCGTGCCATGATTGGTCAAGTTGCTGGAGGAGGCAGGACTGAGAAGCCAATGCTCAAGGCAGGAAATGCATACCACAAGTACCGAGTGAAGCGTAACTGCTGGCCTAAGGTCCGTGGTGTTGCCATGAACCCCGTCGAGCATCCTCATGGTGGTGGTAACCATCAACACATTGGACATGCCAGTACTGTTCGTCGCGATGCTCCACCTGGACAGAAGGTCGGTCTTATTGCTGCAAGAAGAACGGGTCGTCTCCGTGGACAAGCTGCTGCTACTGCCTCCAAGGAGAAGTGAGGCTGTTGCTTTACATTGTGTGGTTCTTAGACTTAATGGGGCCTTAAGTTTTGTTAGTTTTGTGGTTTTGGTCTGTTTCTTTTTAATGACTATTGAGCATTTACTTGAATTCTTGTGGAGCTGAGGATATATAAATTATGCTGAAGTAGTGAAGTTGTATGATCTACTTCTGTTTTCTGAGTCTTAATATGATGTCTCCTTCATCTTTCAACTTCAATTTGTGCCAAGGCTTCTGATTGAGAATAGCTACACAGATATGATGTCCTTTGATTAACATATTTATAAAGGGCAGATGCGATATAAATTTATATCGTATTTGGCTACCTTGTACCGTCCTAGTATAGACAATTATGTTATTTGTGTACAATGTTTAACTGCAGATGGCATTGTATCTACTATCTAGCCATCTGCATTTAAACATTTTACTATTTGACTTTCATATGGATCAAGAACTCAATCTCTCTCAAAATGATGGCATGGTTATGTTTGTTCCCGATATGTCTGTTGGTATTCTTAAAAATTGGGTAGGGTTTAGTGTTCTTGGGTCTGTTTTCTTTAGGCCCAAATCTTTTTCCACCAATGGTCTTGTTTGTCTGGTTGTGATTTTCTGGGCTTAATGCCTATATGTTGTTTGGGCTTTCGTCTAGTTTGTTATGCCTTATGTTGGGTTTCAAGTGCATTTTACTTGTGTTTGTAATGATGTGAACTTGAAAGGGTTAATCTTAACCCTTCTTTCTGATTCAGAAAGTTAGTTTGTTATAAAAAAAACTGGCCGATAAAAAATGAAGCCGTAACTGATACTTAGAGAGTCGAGTGGCCTCTTTAAGAGTATGTACAATATTGAGGTAATTTCTTTATCAAAGAGAAATATATGCACTAATAATGGAAAACAAAGAAGCATAAAAGCAAAAAACTTAGGGATAATTCCATTTTAGTACTCTAAAACTTTCGGATTTCGTTTTTAGTACCCTAAATGTTTTTTGTGCCACCCGAATACCTTAAATCTTCATTTATTCCAGTTTAATACCCATCGTTAACTTTCCATCCATTTTTGGATGGAAAATCACCATGTGCCAGGCACATAACTATGTCTTTTAATAAAATACCCAAACTGCCATTTAATACTTTAAAACCCTAGTTTTATATGCTATCCCTTTCGGATCCAGCCCCCTTTCTCCCTCCTGTTTCTCTCACCTCCCCTCTCTCCATTCACTGGTCACTCCTTGCAATTTTCGCAGCAACCAAAAACTTCAGTTTTCCCAAGCTTCTTCGGCAACCGCATGACAAACCCCTTCGACCTGTTCTCCCTCGACGTTTGGGATTCGTTCAAGGAACTCAACTTCCCGGCCACACCCGAATTCTCCGGCGAGAATTCTCCGTTCGTGAAGACACGCATCGACTGGAAGGAGAAGTCAGAGGAGCACGTGTTCAAGGATGATCTCCGGGGGATGAGGAAGGAGGGGTTGAAGACGACAAGGTGCTGCAGATTGTGGTCAGTTTTGAGAAATTTTGGTAGGATTTTGATTTTCTGACGATTTTCCATGGGTTCGATTGTACTGTGGATGTGAAAATTTAGAGTCAGAAGTTAGTATTTGTGCATGTGAAGAATTGTTTCTTTGTGTTTGGTTCTTAGAAATTGATCTTAAGTGTTTGATTCTTAGGAGCTTCAGATCCCTTTCTGATTTGTTTTTTGGTTTTTGAAATTTTACTGCTCCTTTGCTACAATGTGTTGAGATTGATTCATAATTTGTAACTTTTAATGTATATCAATAGAATTTTTTGTTTGAAATTCTGGTATAGAGATCGGAGATGAATGGATTTAAGATAATGGATTTGGGTTGATTGTTGTAATGGATTTAAGATAATGGATAATGGATTTACAACGTGATATGTTTGAAAAATAAATTGAATTTTAAAACAATAAAAATGATTTTTTTATAAATAAAAGTATTTTTTAAATTAAAACTGAATTTTAAAAAAATAAAAATGATTTTTTAAAATAAATAAAACTGTTTTTTAAATAAAAGTTGATTTTTTTAAAATAAAAAATTAATTTTATATGAATATTTAAAAATACATGAATTAAATAAATAAGAAAGAATCGAATAAATAATTTCTGAAAATAATGAAAAAAGATTTATTAAATGTTATTTTGGGCAGTGGCAAAGTTTTGAAAATTTGATGTAACATGAGGGGTATTTTGGACATTTTATGTTCATGGGATGGAAAGTTAACAGTATTGGATGGAAAATCAGACGTTGGGTACTAAAGTGGAATTAACAAAGATTTAGGGTACTCAGGTGGCACAAAAAACATTTAGGGTACTAAAAACGAAATCCGAAATTTTAGGGTACTAAAATGGAATTATCCCAAAAACTTAAGAAAATAAGATCAAGTGACCCCAATGGGTCAAGGACCCAACTACTATAATAAGGAATAAGAACTGCTTCAACCTTTTCGAAACCTCTTTAGCCTAGTTTTTGTAGCGATCTCTCAAGTGCTCGACAAACCTCGTTACCGTGTGGATAATACTCTCGCCTGTACTACCATCGACCAATGCTGAGGAGAACAAAAAATAGACATCCGACGAAGGAAGAGCGTCGCCAAAATCGACCAGAAACAGTAGAGTGGACCGATCATGGAGAGGGACAAGCGCCTAATTTAGTCCATCATACAGTTCATAACAAAGGCTGTATCCGAGCCAGCTGCATCAGAAACCATATCCGCCCCCCTGTCACACTTGCTTCCCGCTGAACCCTAGGTCCGGGGTCGATACCATTGACGCATCAGTAGCAACAGACAAAGGGGTTACCCGTTCAACTAAAGAGGGGAGGCAAACAACTTCTTTGGCAAGAGGATAAATGGTAGAAGGGCTCTCTCAAGAGGTAAGAGCCGGAGGGTACTCCTCGTGACAGGTTTGGGCCATAGTGTCAACATCCTTAACTGGGGAAGGTAAGGAATGGTATCCACCAGCGCCGAATCGAGAAGCACATCCACATTAAAGCCTAGACCATGAGCGGAAATGTCACGCCCCAAATCCGGTTTTAGCCAGACTCGAGACGTGACATGAAACAAACGATATAAAAGTAGTAAAACTGTAATAATTTCTTTTAAAGCTGAAAACGAGTCCAAAGTATTCCTCAATATTTCCTCAATGTAATCTAGTTCCATTGGACTTTTATGTTATACTAATAACTAGCAACCAAGCATGTGAACCTAGCACACAACTAATCCGAGAGCTCATCACGACCTCTCTACCAGCAAATCAATTCCGAAGTATTGAAAGCGAGCTACACTAGTGATTCTTCATCCTAAACATGCATTCTAGACACTTCCGGTTATTAGTAATTGAAATACGGTTATTCTAGTTATTCGCATCCTAAAGGCAATTCTAGGACCTTTCCAATTTTATTAACCTATCATGCATACTAAGCGTTAAATAAGAAATTAAGACTTTCCCTACCTTGCGGTCTTACTCTAATAAAACTCTGATGAAAAGCTCGAGTGGTCGCAACTCCGTTCTTCACACGGGTTCCGGCGTGATCTTCGTTCTTCTAGCTCGGGTCCAAGCCCTTGTGCTCGGGCGAAGTCCCGTCTAGGTTTGACAAAGAAAAGTCCAATCAAAACCGGTAAAAGTCCGAAGGTCCACTGATTTAACCAAAAAGCCTTTTAATTAACCAATTATATCCAATTAATTTAATTCAATTAATTAATTAAAACTGATTTTAAAACATTTTCTTTACTGCCGGGTTGACCCGGATCCGAGCCCGAACCCGGTCAAGACCCGTGTCCAGACCTGGTCAAGACCCGGTTCTGAAGTCCAACTGGGCTCAAGGCCCGAACTTGGTCAGGTCCACACTGACCTTCTCATGACCCAAGTCTTCTGCCCGGCCCAAGTCCTTCTCGGCCCAAGGGTCTTCTGGCCTAAGGCTTGCTCAAGCCCGAGCTCGAGGGTGTCCTGGCTCCGGTGGCGTCTCCGGCGAGCAATGGTGCTCCGGCCCCCGACCACCGCGTCAGAAACGCTCGGAATCGAGAGGAAACGGAGCAGCGAGGGGCGGAGGGTTGCTGGTGACGTCGTAGCCGTGACGGCGAGGCCTGGGACGTGCCCCCGTCGTCTTCTTTCAGATCTGGAGAACTAGCTTCGCCGGCGAGGGTTTCGTCTGAATCTGCTCGTAACGAGCTCGGGAGGCTCGATTCCTGGCGAGGTGAAGTAGGAATCGAAGAGGGACGAGGCGCACGAGGCACTCACGCTCGATTTCGCTGTCGCCGGAGACCTGTCTGACCCACGCCGCTCGAATCGAGCTCCGGAGTGCCCACTCCCCGTCCCGACGAGGTCGATGAAGAGGGAGAAGATGACGAGAGGCCGTCCGAAGCTCCTGACCTTCGTCATCGGTGAAGAACGCGCCCGGGATTCAAGCTCCGAGAGCCTCGTCCGGTGAGAGCTCGAGCTAGAAGAGGGAGAGGCTTCGTGCCTCGGGTTGCGTGCGTGAATTCTGAGGAGTCAAAACGACGCTGGAGGGTTAGTGTGCTGCTAGGGTTCAGGAGTGGACTGGGTCCGGTTTGTGCCTGTGCCGGTCCGGCCCAGTCTCGACCTGCCTGGTCCAAAATCCCAACCCAGCCCAAAGTCCTTCTCTCCTCCTTTTTTTTGAATTCTTCTTCTCAAAATTAACTTGTTGCAAAAACCCACCTCAAGGGTTTGATTTTTCCAAAATGTTACCCTTTTGAAAGAGTGGGGTTTTACAGTCCACCCCCCTTAAAAGAATTTCGTCCTCGAAATTTACAATGAACGTTCTCCTCTTGTCCTTATCTCAGGGAATGTTCGATAAGTTGCAGGGCCAACTTGCCTCCGACGCGGTCGAACCGCTAAACGTCCTTCTTAGGCTCACTTTCCGTAATACGCGCTCGCCGACTGTAACCTCCAAAGGTTCGCGTTTTCTAACTGCATAATTCTTTTGTCGGCTCTGCACGGTCTTCAACCGTTTCCAAATTTACGCAACAATCACATAAACGTGCTTCTCTTGATCACGCTAATTCCTCAAACGTCGCCTTTAGCGAAGCAAAGTCGCCTTACCCAAAACTTCACGAAAACACGCACAACGATTCACCAACTCAGGAACACCGAGTGATAACACTTGCCGAGAAACAACTAATCATTTAAGAAAACTAATGTATGGATCTCGATATCCCACACCGGAATTCCTGTCGTCAAGGTATCCTACTGGAACTCTTTACAGTCAAACCAAGTCGAAACCACACATAACATAATTCAACCAATTTCCCCTTAGTGAACGCCACAAGATCAAACCCAACAGAACTCAAGTACTAACAGTCAAGACCGACTACAAACAACTTACGAAGGAGTAATACGTACTCCAAACAACAAACAAAAGACTTCACTAACACCGAAGGATCTGGAACAATCGTTCGTTTCATCACATCTCGTGGAAAGGTAGGCGTACCTCAAACAAGTGAATAAAACAAGGCACCGACCTCTAGTCGGGAGTCGGCACGCCTCAGAACGTACTACAATTAGAAGCTCATAGTATCCGATGTGCGGCATACTTGCCCAATTCTAACGACAGGTCACACCTGGTAAAATCGTTCAAGATTCTCAACCCGATAAAGACTCGACCACTCAACAAGTATCACGATCCTAGAGCAAGGACAAACTAACAAATCTCAACTACGGTCGAACAGAAAGTTAACCAACTTGCTATAACTCTCTTACCGTCGATACCAATTCACACTTCTGACAAAACCGTTTTACAAGTCGTTTCGTATAAGTCATTGTATCTGCGATACCACAGTTCTCAAACTCGGTGTACTATTCCGTACAACCACGATATCTACCAACACCTAGTCGAACGAACGACGTACAACAACAAGAACGGTAGAACCTCGTACTGGTATTTAGCCTAAAGTAGGCGTCCTTCAAGACACCAAACAAACTTACAATAGTCACACTCGACAGCGAAACACAATCCAATATTTATTTATAAAGTTTATCTCGATTGGTGGTGATCCTTATACCGTTGCCACTCGTTCACGAGTTGTCGATCAAAACAACTTATAGTTCCATCCAAGTCATCCCATAAGGAGTAATCATCAAGCACTGAGATCTCGACAATTTGAACGGTTCAGAATCTAGCACGGTTCTTCCATCGTTACTCGAACAACGTAAAACCAACAACGATTAACCTTTAACTTTCCTTGTGCCCATGCATGGCACAAAATCCGACCTACCACACAACGCTTCGTTCGGTGCCATCTTGTTACTGGCCTGGAAGCTTGTGGTAGTCGCCCTCGGCTATCAGTTGCCGGATTTCAACGTGAGGTCCTCTCACTTCTATGGCGTAACTTTATGGTTATGCTTAGTTCTCGCGGGACGTTTGGCGTTTGTTCTTCTCTTACTGGCACATGTACACCTTGATACCTGGTTCTCGTCTTCCGTATTCTTCTCCACTGGGAAAGTCGTCTGAACAACTCTCGATGTTATTCGCCTGTTCCGCGTGAACTGGCGGCAAACCGTTTAGTCCCTCCGAGACGAACGCATGGAGTACAACCTAATCCAATCTCTTAAGTACGGCACACACTTGTGCAACTTTTCGCTCGTTAAGTGGGATTTAGAAACAAAATCGCCTTGAAGGTTTGAATCTTATGATCTAAACCTTCTAGCGGAGGTAGAAGAAGCTGGAGATTACTACTCTTGTGGGTTATGGGCCCACCACGCTTCCGTTGACTACTCTGATCGTATCGTTGCTCGGTCATCTCCGGTGACCGGTCGGACCGTTTACTGGTCAAGGCTGCAGCCTTCCACTACTCAGCATTTGCTGTCGATAGCGTTCGACGAACATCTGATGTTCCACCAATCAGTTCTTAAAACTCGATCAGTACTCTCGACGAGGGAAAGGAACTTTCAGTACGAAAAGGTCTGCTACTCCTCTTTCAAACTCAAACTGACACTAAATGGTACTACCACACCTCTAGTCGGTGTGTTAAGATACGGGTAGGGTTTACCAGTTTTAATTTTGTTCCAACAGAAAATAACCACGAAAACAGTATGACCAAGAGTAAAACTCAAGTGTTAGCAAACACAATCCACAATGTAAATCGTAAACGGGCACTCTAAGAGATCTCAAGATGGTATCAAGTCCCTCAGCTCAGGGCCCGGCAATTGCGTATGCTCGGTCCTACTGAATCAGAAGTCCTCCTCTCGGTGGTGGAAGAATCTGATGTTGTAATAGCATGTCCTCTCATCGGCTCTCGTAGGCCGACCTGCAAGGCGGTTTATGAATACACGTTCCATGGGAAGTTGCGGCCCAGATGTCCACACTGTTTGCACGAAGGACAAAACGGTGCCACCGGGGCAGGTCCAGTCGACGCTGCTGCCCCAACCCGTCGTGTCCCATCGGACTGGGTCCGTGGTTGAAACAATCCTGAGGTCCTTTGCCTCTTAATGTTGCGACTCCTTGACGGCCTTAGGAAGCCACTCGGCCTCGGCCTGTTCTTCCGTGCTCTGGCGGTCTCCTGAACATGCGTCTTAACGGCTAGCGCCTGATCCCCTAGTACAGAAAATCCTCATTCTGAAGGTAACAACTTGATCCGCGATAGACGGGGTGAGTCCTCTTTCGAACGCCCGTGGCGGCTCTCCTCGGTTTGCACCATCTCGACGCGAAGCGGTACAGGGGCGTGAACCTCGTCTCATACTGAGAGACGATCATCCCTCTTTATTGCATATCCAACAACTGCCGGTGTTGGTCCTCTCGAACGGATCGAGGGAAAGGTACTGTTCCAGGAACAATCTATTGAACAGCTAACAGTCACCTATAATCCTGATCTGCACAACCGCCACCAGTAACATGCTTCTTTCTCAAGCTGGACGATCGCGAAAACATTCTCAGATGACCAACCAAAAACTCTCGGATTAACAAAGTTGTGGGTAATCCGCTCCAACCATACCACAGCTACCTCGGGGTCTGAACCCCAGGGATTGATTGGCGTACTCATTCTATGAAATCCTTGAGAGCCTGACTGTGTTGCTGTGCATCTGACCTGGCCTCTCGGAAGTGACGGCGTCGGCCGTAGGCACAGACTCTGGTGCCGGTACTGTAGTCTTCTGCTGAGCGCTGAGCGCTGTTGGCACTGCGCGAACCACCTCATCCATAGGGGTCGTCTGAGTCGACTTTGCGACTGGAGGAACGTTCGATAGTGACCCTACCGGTCTACCTCAAAACTCTGGGGCCCTGTGGAGGTCGAACCCTGGCGCTCGCTATCCCTGCCAGACTAACGGCTGGTGTCTGGCTCTGTCCCACAGTGGGGCGACTCCTGGTCCCTCTCGGAATGTAAACACGGGACATCTCGTGTACTCGTTGCAATTAAAACGCAAGTATTCATAATTCAATTTAACTCAAGTGGTTCGATTTATTATAAAGGGACGTTCTCCTGCGTCTTAAAGGGATCCTACTTGGATCGGTAGTACGAAGTCTCGTTTAGAAGAACCGGTTTGATCAAACACAAGGACGTCCACGCGCGTCCCACCAAGATCAAATAAAGACCAACCGCACTTAGGCTCAGTAGATATATATATATATATATATATATATATATATAATACTTTATATATAGGCAGAAAAGGCCGCAACTTAGTGCGTCTCACAACAGCAATCAACGGTGTTCAATCAAATCAATCAACTCCCATAAGAGGAACAATCTCAATCAATTCACACAATTCGCAAAGCATCAAGCATACCCCTCGATTGGATTTCTTCCCAACACTAGGGTCTAAAATCACAACACGATAAATTTCACAATTTACGTCCTTAACTCTTTTCCATAATCTTCATCCCTTACTTATTCCTTATAACATTCATGTCGATCTCACGTCGTTACAACCCGATTCAGGCGTCCTCGAATCTCGTTGTAACCACTTGACATCCCTCTATCACTCTCGACTACAGTGGCACCCCTGAGTCAGCCCATGATAGTGCAAACACTTCAGTTTCTACCGAGAATTCGGCATGACTCGTTGGTATTTTCCTCTGACCATCCGCTTAAGCGGGACATTTATATAATCACCAGTACAAAGAGTCCTACCCATAAGGTACACACAACACTTCAATTACCCAACATCTTGAACATCACATTTATTAATTAACGGCCGACCAGACGACAATTCCTTCAATAATTATTTAACCAACGTGTCATAACCAACCCGAGCATCGCTCGTTCACCCGATCTAACCCAATCTTAGTTTCAATCTCAATCTCTCTGTCGACTTATTTTCCATTTCAATTTCAATTCTTAAAGGACGGTGGGCATTTAAACAAGTCGACAATTATCAATTTAAATTTTTGCAAGGACTTCAATACTTAGAGTTCTCACGCTCCGCAAAGTACACAACACAATCAATACACAAGGTACACAACACAATCAATACACAGAGTTCTCATACTCTTCAAATTATACAACACAATCAATAACCGAAATTCCCATGTTCCTCGAAGTTCTCAGTGTACGGAGTTCTCGTGCTCCCCAAAATACTACGGGGTTCTCGTGCCTCAAAATCTGAGAATCGTTGCACACTTTACCGACTTCTAGTCGGAAGGTGGGTACACCTCAACAAAATCACTCATAAAATCACAACCGTCGTAGTACACTCTTAGCTTAGCCACTCATACCATTGCCGCCAAACCACAAAACTCAAATTAACAATCGTTCTGAACAAATGATTTACTCAACAACCAATTTACAACGGCTCGATAACCACTCGTTAACCCAATACCGATCTCAACCATTCGGCTTCACCGATCACTGTCCTCACAGCCAATAGGGTAAGGATCCCAATCAAGCGATGTAACCATCATAATAAAGAAATTCAACTTTAAACGACCATTGAGACAATCAAGATTCGTGTCGTTCCCACTCTACGCATCAAATATTTTCACTTGCGTCACTAAGCACATGACTTAGACCTCCTAACTCTACCCACCTAATTGACGTTGGTCCGAGGTTTTGAAAACAAGTTCAAAATTTAACCTGTTTCAAATGAAACCAGGCTCTGATACCAAATTGTCACGCCCCAAATCCGGTTTTAGCCAGACTCGAGACGTGACCTGAAACAAACGATATAAAAGTAGTAAAACTGTAATAATTTCTTTTAAAGCTGAAAACGAGTCCAAAGTATTCCTCAATATTTTCATCCAAAATTCAAATATAGTGTCAAAACTTGATAAGTAACATAAGGTAAATAAAGTTCAACAATGTGGACCAACACATCTCTAATACAACTCTCAAGACTTCCGGAAACTCCCGAGCCTCGAATTCCCCAGATCTCAAGCACACCTATACACACAATAAATAAACAAATAGGGATGAGCTTACGCTCAGTAGGGAAAAACGTAAATAACTTTAGCCTCCAAGTTTAATATTAAAACTGCTTTAGTTCGATGTCACAAAAGTATTTAAAACTCTTAGACCAAAAACCATGATAAGCAAATAAAAAGAAATGAGAACAATAGCGCATAACGATAACTTCCCAGCGAACCAATAGAGAACATTATAATAAAATGGAAAACCATCACAACTGGAAACGAGTAAACACTAGTAATCAATGAAAGACTATAGAATCGAAAAAATGAAATAGTATCGCTTTTTAGACGATACCAGTAGCTTAAAAGATTCTGTGAAAACACTAAAACGTAACGTGAGGATTAAAATGGGAGTAATTGATATCACGCCAACCACTTTCTTTCTCAAGCCTCCGATCCATGGATAGATTCTGGGATCACCTCGGTTCCCATATACCGATCTACCATAGTATCCATATCATATCAGATTTTCCCTCGGTCTAGAGGAGGCACATGCATTGAGGCACCAGAAACAATGCCAACTAGGCGCTTATCGTCGGGATTCCCAGAAATGCCTCCAAAGAACCATAAGTCATAGGGAACCAAGTAATGCTCCCGTAGGACGCACACACTTGAGTGAAACCGTTGTAACCATTTCTCATGAAATAATCCACTCAATATCCCGCAGGATCTGCCGAGCCCTCAGCCTCCTCTCATCACTCAATATCCCGCAGGATCTGCCAATAACCAATAACTATCCCGTAGGATCTGTCAATAATCAATAAATATCCCGCAGGATCTGCCAATAATCAATTCTCGTAATATCCAGTAACCAATCCCCTCAGGCTCCAATACTCAGTCAATATCTCACTGTATCTGTCCAACTCCAACCACCACAACGGCACCGGATTACCCCCCCCCCCCCCCCCCCCCCCCCCCCCCCCCCCGGTGTAGTACCGAACCAAACAACAACCAAACAAATAAACCAACAAGCATACAATTCAAGGATAAGAATAAAGGAACAAGCATTAACATTCAAGAATAAGAATAAGGAAAGCATACAATAATACGTCCATCGACCAACTCTCATCGAATCACACTTTCACCACAATACACCAAAAACGTTCACTTAATCCTCAATCTTAGAAGTACACACGTTCATCAATACATACCACACGAGATTCATACCCACGGTTACCCTTACCATCATACTTACCTATCATGAACCATCGGTACACCGATCACCTGGTTGTACCCCTTGGCACAACCAGTCATACTCGATCATCCGTTCAATCAACAATTATATCAACACAAACACTCAAACAACCAAGTACGCATTCAACCGATCAACCATCAATTAAACGATCAATTAAGAATTCGATCATACAAGCTAATCTAGTTCCATTAGACTTTTATGTTATCCTAATAACTAGCAACCAAGCATGTGAACCTAGCACACAACTAATCCGAGAGCTCATCACGACCTCTCTACCAGCAAATCAATTCCGAAGTATTGAAAGCGAGCTACACTAGTGATTCTTCATCCTAAACATGCATTCTAGACACTTCCGGTTATTAGTAATTGAAATACGGTTATTCTAGTTATTCGCATCCTAAAGGCAATTCTAGGACCTTTCCAATTTTATTCACCTATCGTTCATACTAAGCGTTGACTAAGAAATTAAAACTTTCCCTACCTTGCGGTCTTCCTCTAATAAAACTCTGATGAAAAGCTCGAGTGGTCGCAACTCCATTCTTCACACGGGTTCCGGCGTGATCTTCGTTCTTCTAGCTCGGGTCCAAGCCCTTGTGCTCGGGCGAAGTCCCGTCTAGGTTTGACAAAGAAAAGTCCAATCAAAACCGGTAAAAGTCCGAAGGTCCACTGATTTAACCAAAAAGCCTTTTAATTAACCAATTATATCCAATTAATTTAATTTAATTCAATTAATTAATTAAAACTGATTTTAAAAACATTTTCTTTACTACCGGGTTGACCCGGATCCGAGCCCGAACCCGGTCCAGACCCGTGTCCAGACCCGTGTCCAGACCCGGTCCAGACCCGGTTCTGAAGTCCAACTGGGCTCAAGGCCCGAACTTGGTCAGGTCCACACTGACCTTCTCATGACCCAAGTCTTCTGCCCGGCCCAAGGCCTTCTCGGCCCAAGGGTCTTCTGGCCCAAGGCTTGCTCGAGCCCGAGCTCGAGGGTGTCCTGGCTCCGGTGGCGTCTCCAGCGAGCAATGATGCTCCGGCCGCCGACCACCGCGTTAGAAACGCTCGGAATCGAGAGGAAACGGAGCGGCGAGGGGCGGAGGGTTGCTGGTGACGTCGTAGCCGTGACGGCGAGGCCTGGGACGTGACCCCCGTCGTCTTCTTTCAGATCTGGAGAACCAGTTTCGCCGGCAAGGGTTTCGTCTGAATCTGCTCGTAACGAGCCTGGGAGGCTCGATTCCTGGCGAGGTGAAGTCGGAATCGAAGAGGGACGAGGCGCAAGAGGCACTCACGCTCGATTTCGCTATTGTCGGAGACCTGTCCGACCGACGCCGCTCGAATCGAGCTCCGGAGTACCCACTCCCCGTCCCGACGAGGTCGATGAAGAGGGGGAAGATGACGAGAGGCCGTCCGAAGCTCCTGACCTTTGTCATCGGTGAAGAACGCGCCCGGGATTCAAGCTCCGAGAGCCTCGTCCGGCGAGAGCTCGAGCTAGAAGAGGGAGAGGCTTCGTGCCTCGGGTTGCGTGCGTTAATTCTGAGGAGTCGAAACGACGCTGGAGGGTTAGTGTGCTGCTAGGGTTCGGGAGTGGATTGGGTCCGGTTTGGGCCTGTGCCGGTCCGGCCCAGTCTCGACCTGTCTGGTCCAAAATCCCAACCCAGCCCAAAGTCCTTCTCTCCTCCTTTTTTTTGAATTTTTCTTCTCAAAATTAACTTGTTGCAAAAACCCACCTCAAGATTTTGATTTTTCCAAAATGTTACCCTTTTGAAAGAGTGGGGTTTTACAGGAAACCACCCGCCTTCCCATTAGAATAACAAGTATGTGAACAAGAGTCAAGGCCCTGGACGATCGAGATGGCAACAAAGAAAAAGGGTGAAACTAGCATACTTAGCCTCCCAACTATCTTAGTGATAGAGTCCCAATTCCAACACACGACAGGGAGGTCGATGATGTCAACCATTAGAAGCCTACCTCCAAGTAGAACTCGATGCTTGCAATTAGGAATCAATGCGCGCAACATTGAGGTCTTTTTAGAGGTTCCAGATCATAACCCTTGTAACTACGTAAACGTCTAGGACGTTGTTGACCGGAGCGCCATTAATGCTAACTAAGACAGAAACTAAAATCAATTGACGAACACTGCTCAAGGTAGGGCCTGTAGGCCGCTAGGTCCCCCGAAGGCGACACGTTTCTTCTGTTGGAAACCCGAGCTTGTGGACGTCAAATTGATGGTGGGAGGTGTGATGATGAACATTGCTCAAGGTAGGGCCTGTAAGCCGCTGGGTCCATTGAAGGGGACACGTTTCTTCTGTTGTAAACCTGAACCTGTGTACGTTCAAGCGACTATGGTAGATGTGAATCATAGATTCCTCTCGAGAAAGGTCCTTGATTTCTTGGGAAAAAGCTTTGAATCGTCGCTTCGTGGTCAGTAACCCTGCAACCCAGAACATAAACGATAAAATAAACCAGAGCCAATCGAACCGAAATCGAGGAGAAAGCCACGAAGGAGGCCAAGGCGACGAATCCAGTGATAGCGGCTTTACTGGCAGTTGCATAGGCGACGAAATCTGCGTTGGAGAAGCTTATTGATTAGAAAGATCAAAGCGAATATGAAAAATGATGTTTTTCTTCTATAATATATCGAAAACCGAATAAGATCGTGACACGAGGATAAATCGAGGTCAAGGTCAAGACGATCATACCCCACCCTATAACCGTCCCATTACTATTCCTTGTAGCCTCATCTCCATCGGTGTCCCGTCCCGCAACTTCCATATATGGTCGAAAACCACTATCAACTCCACGTAACTACACATTGATTTGTGTCCAGGTGAAGATGAATGAGGGAATTAAATTCAAGGAAAACAATTCCCTCACCAATAGCTCATCTGGACATTAACTCCACAACACAGGTGTCCCATAAGAATCCAACTCCACGTTCCATTGTGCCTTGTTCCCGAAGCAATTCCCCACAAAACTGGCTTTATTTTGAAAGTAACCAAACGGTGGATATTTGTGAGCCTTAGAAACTGAACCATCAGCCCATTCCGGACAAACAAATCATCTAGGGTTAGACAAAGAGATCGAGTAAGGGCGTATAGAGAACATAATACGTATTCGTTATGCTATATCAAGAGGTTAATTTATTCACACATTTTCGATGTGGAACTCACATTTCAACACTCCCCTCACGTGTAGGACTGGACATCTACACGTGGGTCATATCAGGACTGAACATTTGCATATGAGTCGAAGACCACAAGGTTCCAGCTTTGGAATCGGGGGTTTTTGTGGACATGCGAGTAGATGTGAATCCATCATAGTTGAAGGAAAAGGGGCTTTGGGTCGTTGGGTGCTGCAGATCCTTCAGGGCTTAAAGGTTGGAAAATTTGGGTGATGAGGCCTTTCTCTGCTCTGGTGCTTCAAGGTGGAAAATCATTTTTTCAAAACTAGTTTCTTGTTGTGTTTTAGCTTTCTTGTTTCTTGTTTCTCTGGGTGTTGGCTATTGGTCGTTGCCTCTCGGTGTTGAGAGTTGTTCTGGTTGTATTCTCTGTTTGTAGAGAATTGTTGGTTGAGGATCCATATGTGGATTGCTCGTGTGGTTGTATTTCACTCTGTTCTTCCATCCAAAAAACAGTTTCAATTTAAATTTGCTTTGCTGATCAAACAAAAATAATAGGTCGTGAGCCAAACCAGCTCTGATACCATGTTAAACCTCAATCCAACCCAAAAGCTCGAGGCATTAGGATGTATATCAAAAGGTTAGTTTATCCACACATTCTCGATATGAGACTCATACTTCAACATTAGAAGACTCACTAAAATATAAATTGAAACTAGATTTATTTTGAAACGTTGAAACTCGAAGTTAAAAATCAAATTATAATTCTATATTTCAATACATGTTGGGGTTATTACGTACATAATGTTACAACATAATGTCAAAACACTATATAACAGGTTCGTGGGAAAGACAATATGCACAAGTATATAATAAAAACAAAATCAGGGAGAACACATCAAAGAGTCACTTAGTATTCACTAACAATGTGTCGACCACATCCATAAATAAAGAACATTTCTATTGTTTTGGAACACTTGAGTCAGCCCAACCACTGCCGCCTCGGACAATGCCTGATCCATAGATGATAAAGATTGATTCGAGACACATTTTTTTTTATTAGCAAATTTTTCATTAAAAAGACCAATATTTCCGAGATGAAAAAGAAGGTCGAATGCCTGTAAATTCAGCACACTCAAAGACCATTGAAGAGATTACAAGCAAAGCCCAACTTTTTAGTAATAGTTAGCAATAGAGAAAGGAACACAAATGCAAAATACAATGAAGCATTAGGCAAGAAGTAATGTAAGCAATTGAAGCAACTAATTAAACCAAACGATCAAGGTTATTGGACATGAAGTTTAATATTTTACGATAGAGGGGCACCCGTACAATCCTATAAACACATCTATTAGACCGCGAACATTGGGCCGACCCTTGTTCCGACTTACGACTCATTATTTAGTGGGATGGGGCCGGGTTTGCGACCCGTGACACACGTTAGTGAGTTGTTGGGTTGCGACTCACAGGTCCAAGGAAAGTCAATCTCACGCTTACACGTGACCTATTTGGCGAAAAATAAGACCGTTTTTCCAACGGTCAACAACGGTTACATGTATTTTTTAATTAACATAAATCCAAATACGCCCTAAAAAATCAACTTTTTCCCATCTATAAATACACCAAATCTCATTATCAAACCGCCAATATTTTTCAATTTTCTCTCTACTTTCTCTCTAAAAAAATCAGATAAAAAATATCTGACGACGAGACTCAGCGTACGTCTTCACCAAAGGCCGAAGATTACATGCCGGAGAAAGTCAACCCGGATGATCTCCAGTTCAACGCAGATCAACTAGGCAGCTTTCAACGGATGCTGAACATCTATATGCCCAACAATCCGTTCATGCAGACCAATTTCAGCCTTAACGCTTTCAGCCCGTATATGCAACATGGTTACAACCCAGGTTCATTTATACCTGGTACTTTCACCTCCGTCCACACATTTTCAAAATGAAAACTGTTAGGGAGCCCGGCTATCCTCCTATTTCTGAGTGTCTAGTATAATTAGGAGATGATCAGAAGCTGATATCCGCACGTTGTCGAGATACAACTCCAACTTCCAGAAGTGATCCTGACTCAAAAGTGAGATCCTAACATAACTCTATCCTCGTGGCTTCCTTCCAGCCACTCAACCATGTGACCCCGTAACCTTGAAGCGGGTCGTCATAGAGTTGGATCTTCGTGAAGACCTCATAGAAGTCCTGAATCAGATAATCCGGGTAGGGTAGTCCTCCACCTGTTCTCCTTCTTGTCGAGTATCCCGTTGAAATCCCTGAAGAGGAACTAACAATCGACAACGACATCCTGGTTCACGGAAAGTGACCAGAGCATTTCCATAGACCTCCATCGCGATCACGATACCCACATGTCCAGGACATGGTCCTCCACGAGAAAGCCTCTTCAAATACTCCATTATCAGCGGACCTCCTAATTCTCGAAAATTTCACATCAACAAGCTCACCGACTAAGCCCACCCTGATAGGGACGCTAAACCCTAATAGAGGACGAAGTGCATCCACGCTTAAACACATTTCATAGAAAATGGTTATAAGTTGTCCAAAAGTCATTAGTTCAAGGTACTCTTTTATGAGTGTTTTTTTCCCTATGTGACATCCACATAAGGAAGAGTTATCGTATTTTACATCTTAAAGATCTATTTTTGTTCATCAATAGACAACTTCCAGTTTAAGTTGTCCCAACTTTAACAGCTACCATTTTCATCAATGTGAACACAATTGTTCCTTTGATGTCGATTTCTAATAGGTTGGTTCTTGACCGATTGTCTTCTTTTGGGGTGGAAACAATTCTCTACAGGAAAGGAAAATTTGTAGCCCAATGAGAGGCACTGGGGTAAGGTTGTGGGAATTGATATTGAAGGATTGTTTGTTTGCATATCTCCTATGTCTCTTTCTTTTGCTCAATTCATCACCTGAACTTTTGAGTAGAGCCAAAACCCTAACGAGGACAATACTATATTGGGGACCGTTCAAAAATAAATGACAAGTTAGATTCCAAACTCTCTGTTTGGTCTCGCATTTTCGGGCGAGGACAAAAACTCTTTATACTTATTATAGTTCACATTTTTACCTTGAAACTAAAACATTTGTATGCCATCTATCATAATCCACAATTAATCTGCTCTGTTCCGTCGACTTCAAATATAGACGAAACTAACCTTAGGGTTTCTCTCAGGACGTATGCGTCTCCCTCTCTCCATCACTTTCTTCCTTATACATGTAGTCAATACCGACCACTTTTTATGGCTTCCGATCACCCACAGCCACCCAGCTCCACCGCTCCCCCGCTCCCCCGCCCCTTCCCGACAATAAAATCCCCTCCGGTGACTCCTCTGCTCGCTCGACCATTCGGAACCGAGCAGCCGCGAAGAGGTGACCGGACCGATCTCGGAGAATATGAATGTTGCTGCTCAACCCCGATCTGCCGCCAAAACGCAAGCTCCGGCCTGGCCGGTGCTCCGCCGCCCCCACGCTGAATCCGAACAGGCTATATCGCGACCGCGAAAACCACCAGAGATCTCGTCCAACACGCGCCCAAATCAGAAGCCACATGTGGAGGGATCATGTCCTCCTTCTGGAAAATGATAGGATCCAGTGGGGGTGGGAAGGTCCATCCAGGGCCTATACCCACAGACCTGGGACTACCGCTACCAGTGCTAGGAAAAGTGGCAATCAGAGAACTCGTTTCAAGTTTGCTTTATGTTTTTTATTACTTTAGTTTGGGCTGGTTAGTTCCTTTCGTTTGTTGGAATTTTATTTTATGTTTTGTACTTTTGAAATGTCGGTAAGGGGATCTCCTGAGTTAATGTCTGCGAACACACGCAAACTGTTTCTACGGATTCATGAGCCCCGAGTAGACTACGGTCTACCTGGACAAATATCTAGAATCTTGAACTGTTACGCCATACTTTATATAATTTACGTTTCACAATAATAAAATCTAATAATAAAATTTTCCAATTACCACCTTCAAAAAAAAAATTAACATTTGTATGCCATAGAAAGAACTTGTAGGTTATTAGGTGAGTAATGATAGTTGGATTTGACTAATGCATGTTTTATAAATAGGAATGATTATAATTTTGTTGGCTTGTAATCTAAGTAATGAAAAGAATTCACAATATCTTATGTCTAGGAGTGTTGATACATTTTTTTTTAGAAGAACGGATACTATTATTACTGAAATATAAAGTAGGTCGATGAGCACATAATTGTACTCATCATACATGTCATAAACCAAGAAGCTAATATAATGCAATAACATGAAAATAAACTTTGCTCCTGTAAAGACCAGCTAAATTAAAAGAACTAAAATATTAATTTTATCGCCTTGCAATGTCGTGGGCGGAAATCGAGTGGGAAAATTGGATCGACTTCAAAAAAATAAAATAAAAAAAAACAGTTTGGGCTGAACCGGGCCCAAATCCCCAGACCCGGCCCAAAGCCGTATATATAAACCCTCTAATTTTCTAAGGTTTCAGTCACTCCTTCCCAATTCGCGCAGCCCATTCCCGATTCCCTTTCTCATTCGTCGAACCCTCCACCTCCTCTCTCCTCAGACCATGCACGCCACCGCGAAACCTCCTCACGCCGTCACCTCTCCCTTGTCTTCTCCGTCAGCCAAAACCCGTCTCTCTCTCGCCCTTTTTCCGTCCAAACCCTCCGGCACACAGCCCGCGTCTCCGAGCTCCCAGTTTCCTCCCGTGACGTTTCAGGCCGCCGGTAGCCGCTTCAACTACACGCCGGCATCGCCCCGGAGAGATCTGCCGAGCCAGATCCGTCGCGAGATCGTCGAGATCTGCGCCGTCACGCCGTCCGGATCTGAGGCGATATTCTCCGCCGTGCTCCACCTCGCTTCCACGACTGCAACCTCGAGCCCGCCATCGTTTTTCTTCCCACGGTGAGGAACCAAATCGGCCGGACTCAAACCCCGAGCTTCCTCTCCCTTTTTGATTTTCTTTTCCCGAGCTCTTCTCGGTTCTGAACTGTGAAATCAGGACTGGTGTTGGATCTAGAGACAGTAAGGGTGGAATCGAAACTAATGAAATTAAAAAGGAAAGTTTTGTTAAAAACGAAAGTCAGTATTAAAAGAAAAAGGGGATTCAGAATCAAATTTTGATTTAAAAGAAAAATCAGGCATAAGTAAGTGGACTGTTGAACGTTTGGGACACCGGACGATTACTTCGGACTTGGAACAGAACTAACGGAAACGCTGCTTCGGGCACCTCGAAACCTTGCCTCGAAACCCGTGCCTCGGGAAATCTGCTCGGGTTCTGTGCTCGGGTGCTCGAACCCGATTCGTCGCCTTTTGTCCCGTTCAGGTTTAAATGGGAACTGATTGTAAGTTTTAACTGCTAAAAGCTTGGACTTTACCTGAGAGCTTGGACTTCACCCGAAGAGACGAAACTAGCCGGACAACTATTGATAGAAGTATTTGTTCGTAGGAAGACCATAAGGTAGGGAAAGTTCTAACTCCTCGAGTATTTCAATACTAGTATTGTCAGGCCCCAAATCCGATTTTGACCGGATTCGAGACGTGCACTTAAAATAATAAATAAACACGGTAAAATTAAGAAGGATAAAATTTCAAAAGTGATAGTAAATCAATTGACAAAGTTAACAGCTCACAAAACCCAGTATACAAAAATTTGGTTCAAAATAGACGCACGTCACTAGACCGACTAGACAAGACCCGCGCAAGCTCCCATGCTCAGCTATGTCCTGTTAGTACAAATCCCGCTCAACACCTGAAAATAAACAATGTAAGGGGTGAGCTTTCGCCCAGTAGAGAAAGTGGTTAAGGTAACGAACATAGGCTCACCACCACGAGTAACCGTCCAATTAGGGCATACTAGTACAACACGAATAACTACCGACCGGGGTTCATAGACAAATTTACAACACTCTCAACGATAACTTTCACACAAGAAAACATTAACCAAACAGCAAACGTACCAAACACCAAAACCATCAGCACACACATCTCGTACTACAATCCTAGAACTCTGCCGACTGTACACAGCCCGACATCATCATATCAAACGGTAGGTCAAGTATCCATCGGACTACCTCTCGATCCAGAGGAGGCGCATAACATCACAAAGACGTATAACGTCAAGAATGCCGGAGACGTCCTTACAAGGACGCATTCGTCGGGACTCTAGGAAACGTCTCCAAAGGACCATAGATCATCGAGGTTGAAACACGGCACCCAGTGCCCATCACGACCCGTAGGCCCAACACGACCCTCAGGCCCAACCACGACCCGAAGGTCCACTATGCTATGATTTGGCCCGTCGGCTCCGACCCGTCGGCCCTATGCAATATGATATGATGTGGCCCGTCGGCTCCGACCCGTCGGCCCTATGCAAGATGATATGATGCGGCCCGTCGGCTCCGACCCGTCGGCCCTATGCAATACGACCCGTAGGCCCAACACGACCCGTAGGCCTCTACCCTATTATGGCCCGTCGGCCCGACCCGTCGGCCCGACCCGTTGGCCCCAAACAACGACCCGTAGGCCCCAAACACAACCGGAATACCACCCCCAAGGATCACACAACAAAATAAAATCACGCATCGAAATGCAACAGATCGAACACGGCTCACAGGCCCAACAAACTTACCACAACCAGTCACGTCGGTCTATCACTCACCCGACCATCACACAACCAAGAGTTCACATCAACACAAGCACGACACACTCGCCCACACATATCAACAACAAGCTCAACGGTTATACTAATCTTGTCTATTAACCCTAACGACACCGACTCACACGGCAAGCACATCGAACAACAACAGGCAACCAAACAACACGCAACCTACGGCTCGACACGGCCGATCTACCAGCACATCAATTCCCAAGACAGAAACGTAAATGTTCGCAGTTCAATCGGCTACGCTAGTTGTTCTCATCCTACATGTTACTACGACTCGTCCGGTTATTATCTGATATAAACGTCTTTCCAGTTTTATTAATTCCTAGCATGCATACTAGTAACTTTCCGTAATTAAACCGGTATTCGCTACTTTCCCTACCTCAAGACGATATGACAGCAGCTTCTCCTAGCTGCTGACGACCGGGCCAACACCGTCTTCTAGGGCGGAGTCCGCATCTGGGTTTAACTCCGGTCTTCTCTTCGATCGAAGCCGGACTCTAATTTCAAACGAAAGCCACAATTAAAACCGGTTTCACAAATTAATCAAAAAGGAGACGACGGTTTCGTTTTAAGTTGAAAAGTTTTCTTTTAGACTCGAGCGGGCTAAAAGCGGGATTACGACGAATCGGGTTCGAGCACCCGTGCACCAAACTCAGAACCTGGGCACGATTCTCGAGGTACAGGTTCGGGCACGAATCCCGAGGTGTCCGACTCAGCGTCCCGTTTTTAATCCCGTTCTAATTCCAATTAACGTTCCAGTTCAAGTCTTTTCTGTTTTTCTTTTAATCAAAACTGAAATTTGTTTTAATCACTTTTCCTTTTAACAAAATTATTTTCCTTAATTTTCAGTTCCAAAACGTCTTCACAGAGTCCAGATCCAAGACCAGTTTCCAACCAACACTACCCAGATCTGACCAGCAACTCGAAGAAAACAAAGAAAAGTAGAAGAAGTCAAGAGGGAAGAGGAAGGCTCGGACAAACTTCGGCCGGCCACCGGCGGCGCCGTTACCGACCGAGGCTCCACGGGTCGTGCACTCACCGTGGGGGGAAAAGAGAGGCGACGGGGTGGGTGTGGTAGAGCGCGGTGGGAGGCTTGCTTCAGATCCGGACGGATGTGGCGATTCCGTCCTGGATCTGTCGAGCTCGCCGGCGAGGAGCTCGGACGACGAAGGAGAACGGAGGAAGGGTTGCGGTGCCGGAGCTGGACCGAGGAGCGGCTGGGGCTCTGGATCGAGAGCGGCTGGGGCTCTGGATCGAGAGCGGGGCGGTGGCGGACTGCGTCTGAACGGAGGGGATGAGGTCGGGAACGAGAGGAGAGGGACTCGGCGAGGGAGAGAGGCGACGACGGTGGTCTTCTCCGACCAAATGTCGAAGAACCCTCTTGGAGCTGGACTGAGAGGGGGTCTGCGACGGAGAGAGTGTGAGAGGAGGGAGTGGGTTCGGGAGTTGGGAGGAAGGGCGACGCTGAAATGAAAACAAAGGGAACCCTAGTTTTTTTTTTGCTATTTAAACCAGAACCCAATTGGGCTTGGTCTTAAACAGGCCTGGCTCGAAAAAGAGAGCCCAAGACCAGTGCTGTGGGCCTGAAACGCCCACGACCTGCACAGTTCAACCTTCATTCTTTTTTTCTTTTTTATTTATTTAGTTAACACTGATTCAACATTCCTTTTTTTTAACGAATTAAATAATGAACAGAAATTCAACCTCGATGTTTCGATCGAACGAAAATAAAATAAATTAACTCTTTTTACTGAAGCGGTCTTCACAAGTATGCCTATTAGTTTAATAAAATCGGAAAGGTCCTAGAATTTTATATAGGATGCGAATCACTAGAATAAGTGTCTTTCAACTACTAATAACCGGACGAGTCTAGAAATCCATGATTAGGATGCAAATCACTAGTGTAGCTCGCTTTCAATACTTGGTAATTGATTTATTGGTAGAGAGGCCGTGATGAGCCCTCGGATTAGTTGTGTGTTAGCTTCACATGCCTTGTTTGCTAGTCATTAGGATGATCAAGAGTCTAATGAAACTAGATTGAATGCACGCTTGAATGTCTGAATGTTGAACTTGAATGCTTGAATCATTGGTTGATTGATTGAATGCTTAAATGATTGGATGGTTGATCGAGTATGACTGGTTGTGCCGAGGAGGCACGATCAGGTGATCGATTGACCAGTTGAGAGCAAGTGGTAAGTGACGGTAAGTGTAATTATGGGTATGAATCCCGTGTGGTGTGTATTGATGAACGTGTGTGTCTCTATGAAGGGTTATGGACCTTGCGGGGCATTGGTTAGTGATTCTGCGGGATATAGGTTATGGACCCTGCGGGGCATTGATTAGTGATTCTGCAGGATATGGGTTATGGACCCTGCGGGGCATTGGTTAGTGATTCTGCGGGATATTGGTTATGGACCCTGCGGGGCATTGATAGGATGATCCTACGGGATAATGAGTTTTGTTGACACGGTATGGTACCTACACCGTTGAGGAGTCCGGTGTAGGATGAGATAATGATTATTGTTGATACGGTATGGTACCTACACCGTTGAGGAGTCCGGTGTAGGATGATAGAATGGTTACTTGAGATTCACCGAGTGTGTGCGTCCTGCGGGAGCATTACCTTGGTTCCCGATGATCTATGGTCCTTTGGACCGAGGGACAATCCGATATAACACAAGGACTATTGTGGATCGGAGTATGGGATCCGACATGACACAAGAACCTAGTGTTTCGGAGTATTGGGATTGAAGTTGTTAGCGGGATATTCATTTGCTCTCATTTTATTGGTTATCAAATACTTGCAGTACTTTCCTTTTGATTTCTCATAATACCGTTATTCTTAAGAATTGAGTATTATTTCCTTTTTAGTCTTTTCATAGTATGTTTTTGGTTAATGGTATTAACCGTGTATTGTGCGACCGTGCTAAAACCCTTTTATTACTAAAATGAGGCTAACATGTTTATGATTTTCCCTACTGAGCGTAAGCTCACCCCTATTTGTTGTATCTGTTGTTTATACAGGCGTGATTGATGAGTAGTGGGCTCGAAGCTCGGGAGCTTCCGGAGAGTCTGGGCTTGTTTAGAGACGTCTTGGTCATTGTATTGAACCTCATACTTTATTTGCTTATTCGGAGCTTGACTCTTATTATAGTTTCGGAAACCATTTTATCGAGTTATTTGATTGAAATTAAACTTTGAGGCTTACTACTGTTGAAAGGTTGCGTGTTATGTTATTATTTTATTCTCCACTCAAGTCACGTCTCGAGCCCGACCAAAACCGGATTTGGGGCGTGACGGCTTCGGACATAGGGGCGGTCGAAGTGGACATCTACAGTAGCATCCTGAGATACCGATACAACACACTTCTACCAAATGGCACTGGTCGAGCCAACCAAGTGAGAGGGAAATAATGGTGGACTTACATCTCCCCCGGTAAGTCAGCGTGCGTCGTCCTCCCTGGAATGATACTTTTAGGGCTCCTGAACGCGGGATTGCTGACTACGGACTGGTAGGGGAGACTCTAGTCGGCTGGTGATGGAACCAACGCCATCTATCAGCCAGGAAGGGGGTACTACCGACAAATCCCTTCCTGGGCCTCCTCAGACTCATTCCTGGAGGCGGGGGGCTTGTGCCCCCCCCCCCCCCCCCCCCCCCCCCCCCCCCGCCGCCGCTACATATGGACCTCCATCTGACGTCGTCAAACCCTCTGATTCTTCCGGCTCCTCTTTTCTTTCCCGTCTTTTCTTCCTAGACAAAGACGGACCAGCCTCCTTTGCCAACCACGCAGAAGGAATGTCCTCAGTCCCCGTCTCATAGGACCTAGCTCTCCCCTTTCCTTGCTCCTGTCGGGGAGATGGCGGGCGTGGGTCCCAAGTACCCCCTTTGCTCCCTCCATCTAGATAGGCCCAATTGGTTCCTGGCGTCGCCTTCCTGTGTTTCACTTTTTCAAGAGCGGACCTCGGGTCTCCCGGGGCACGTAGGGAATGTCCCCTGATTCCTCCAGCTATAGGGCATGCCGGAAACAAGTGTCCCGCGCAGCTGCATCCAAAACAGTGGTCTGGTAGGTGTTCATATGATACCTGGAGAAGAGTTCGTACCTGTGATTCCGACAACCGGAACCATATCTGACTCAAGAGAGGGACTCGGATGTCGTCCCAGATCCGAACTTTCATGAAGTCTCCCCAGCAGCAGCCCGAAGTATCCACATCGACCGCCTGACATACCCCTAGGGCATTCCCAACTCGGAATCCCACCTCCTTGTTCCACGCACCCACCAGCAGGTTAGACATTCTAGCCCAAACCGAGAAGTGGTGGAAACTAAGATCTCCCACCTGCATGTGGGCCCTGAGGTCTGTGAATAGCACTATTGATTCCCAGAATGCCCATGGCTCTCCTGCCAGAATTCTCGCCTTTTCCCTGTCTGACCTGAAAAAGAATGACACTAAACCCCCTACTAATTGCTTCGCTTCTACTTTCATACCCCACAGGTCCTCCATTCTAGCCACCAACGACTTCCAAAAGAATTTATTCGATGTTAGTACCTTTGCTGCCATTGCAAATTGAAACTGCCCCCAGCTTTGACAATATCCCCCGTAGGTACTACCACCTCCTTAATACAAAGTGACGATAATCTGGACCCAAGATCCCCCACTCGAGCCTCCGCTCTCCGGCATCTGACCCGGCTCCTCAGGATCTACCAAGGGTGGGTCCGATCCAACCCGCCCCGCTCCCTCGACCCATCAAACCCGCCCCGATTCTGCATCCCAACCCGGGTCCGGTCCCCACCCGCCCCATATCGGGCCGCCCATGTGGCCACATCCCCTGGCCCGCCTCTAGTCCACCCTGGGTGGCCCACCTGTCCACCCTCAGTCCGGCCCGCTCCCGCCCGAGGTACCCAGCCTTCTGCACCTCTCCCGGCCCGTCTAGCATCCAAAAGCAGCCCAGTATCGCGGCCCACAACATCAGTTCCCCAGCCCAGACCCATCTCAGGAACCCTAGGGATCTCCCGCGCCAGCCCCTTACCCTTGCTTCTCCTCCACGCCAGCGCCACCGGCGACTCTACCGACGTCACTTCCGTATCCGATGACACGATCACGGCGTCCAAGCCATTCACTCCCGTGATCGGCGCCCCCTCCACGTCCTGCGCCTGCAGCACCGACGGTCCCGCAATCGCCGGTGGCCTCCCCGACTCCCGAGCCACCCTCGGACGTGGTCCCCTCGCCGACGTCCGGTGCACTCGGCTCGCCGCTGAGTGATACCATCCCCCGCCACACGGATTCTCCTCGATGGTTCTCTGAGCCGAGAACCTCATCGAGGAGTAACCATCTTCCCTTTGCGACAGTGAAGCCGGATTCCCCACCACCCATCGCACCTTCCGCCGCCTTCTCCTGCAGCCCCTCCTCCGATCCCGTCATATGTTGCTCGAGATCCACACCACCCTCCACGCAAGGATCCAATCCTCCCTCGTCGTTCACTCCCGTATCACCCTCGACAGCCTCCACATCCGGCTCCATAAGCCACACCGAAGGATCGCCGGAAATACTAGACAATTTGACCGCCGAATATGTCATTGTTTGTCCAGAGAACACAAAACCTAACCCTAGCAGTGACGGTCGGTTGCGACTTATGCAACGGAGTGTTGGTACATAATTAATTAGTAAACTACCGTTTCAAAAAATTAGTAAACTATAATGATTTGACTAGATGTCATTGGTTATTTCACATAAGATTTTTGTATTCCATTGTTGCCGTATTTTAACCTGCATGATTTTCGCATGGATACATGGAGTTGACTTTTACCCATCACTACCCCACTTGTACTCTAGGCTATTTTAGTCCTACTGCTTGCCTAATTATATCCACAACTTTGTTTAATTAATGGAATTATATAGCGACCTAACAGAGGATTGAATCCAAATGTTCAATCAGATTATATCAAAAACGTCTTTATACACTATTGTTTCGTCTTAAACTTTTTGTAGTACGTATTTAAATCGTCTTCGACAGTATAGCATTAGACTATTTCAATCCTTTTTTTTGAGAAGAGACTATTTCAATTCTTAGAGCTCAAACAAACTATATGAGAAGACTGAAACCAAAAACCCTAAAGAGTAAGTTTTTCTTTTTGGGTTTTGAAACTATTGACGGTCTCCTTTTAGTGGAAGGCGTTGGTTAGCTTCTCTCCTTCTACCATCCTTACTACTTCCGTCTTCTTTCTACCCGTACTCTTGGCGTTGGTGGTTTGATCTGGTCCGTTTTTCTATGGCTCGTGTTTTTGTCGTCCTCGGTTTGTCAAGCTCTTACCGTCTTTTAGCCGGTGCAACCTTCTTTTCCGGACGTGCGGATGAGCTTGGCATGAGGTGGCTTGCTCATCCCGCCTCTGTTAGTTTCGTCTCGTCCCTGCCTTGGCAGGCCGTCGGCCTCCTCCTTAGGTGGGCGTTCGCCAGCGGGCTCGGGTCCCTGACCCCGGACCTCACCGTTGAAGGTTGGGCCTCAAGTCCCCCTCCCCCGAGCTCTGGAAAGATTCCCTTCCACCTCTCCCTTTTGGCGTCATCAGATCTGGATGTTTCTGGTGAGTTTCGGGGCGACAATTTTATTTATCATTGTTGAATTTATTTTACTCTGTCGTTTCTTCGCAGGTGCCGTCGTATCGTCTAGGGCTGTTGGAGACTGCCTTCATGTGGGTCGATATCGTGGCTGCCTTCATGTGGCCGCCTTCACGTGGGTTGGGTTTCTTCCACCACCTCTTCAAGATCGCTAGGGCACACTCTCCTGTGCACGGCTCTCCTAGGTTACCGCCCTCAACAATTAGGGTATTCTGAAGCTCTAGGCTACACAACCAGAAATGAGATCCTTGTCTGCCTTCACTTGTTCGACATTATCGACGAGGACCCTGACCCTCGAGAGCGGGGCCCCAAGGGGGATCGGAAATCCATTAAGCCAAGAAATAGGCGGATCATCTTGGCCTCTCTTCTCTAATTTGGGACACGTCATCTGGTTGGCCAAGACAACAACCCAGTGCGGTATTTAGAACTTAGGTCTTATTGAGAGAATCTCTTGTTCTTGTGTAATTTCTGTTTTTTGTCCTAGAAGTTTGTTGTGTAACCCAGTGCGCTGGAACACCTGTGTTAAACGGGGGTACTCTACAAACTTTACCTCGTCTTATTGGGGCTTTCCCTTGTTATTGGTGTTTGTATTTTGGAAATGATTAATGGAGAACTAACATTATAAAAAAAACTGTATGAGAAAATAGTAAAACTAGACAAACATATAGAATTGCAAAACACATTACAAGAAATACATGTGATTTCTACTAAAAATAATGAGATGCATATGATATCTGTCGTTCAATGATGTTGGTCGACGATGTTTCAGTGCCCTTAAACTCCCTGAGTTTGGGCACCGATGAGATACAGTGTTTTCCTCAAACTCGGGTAAGGTGTTGGTGTTATGAGTAGGGGACAACTAGTTTTTTTAAGCTTCAAGTTTGACAAATTCGGGCACTAAACCATTTTTTCTATGTGCTTCGTGTTCATATGTTTCGCTCGTCGCTTGGACGAACTCGCGGTGGATGGCGTCCCAAAATGACTACGACGATTGGTCACCTCCATTCATCGAGTTTTCGGAGTTATTCAGCCATGCCTTGACCAATGTCGTATTCTCCGCTCATGTCCATTTCTGGTACCCACGGGAAGGAGTTGGTATGTCGGCCTGCATCTCAACAGGAGGAGATAGTGGTACGGGGATCGGGACGTACGATCGAGGACGTTGTACTGTAGGGACTGTTGTCCCGGTATAGCCCGAGCGCGACCCGTTATTGCCCGAGCGCGTTCCCGTTTCACAAATCCCTTGGCCCTCGTACGTCATTCCACTGAGGAATGACGATGATGAACCAAAGTTGTCAGGGTTGCGGTTCAGGACAAGGGTTGCCAACAATGTGCATTGGTCCGATGAGGACGGGACATATGCCTTCGGATCTTGGGCTCAATGCCTCTCCTCATCGTCGTCACAGTAATGATGGGAATCAGGCACGTAATCCTACTCCCGAATCCCTCGATGTTGGTACTCTTTGGTAACGTCGTCGACATACCTTTGGGGTGGTCAAACGTCGTAGGACAGTTGGAATCCGGGAGGGTATCCGAGATTTTTTGAGCCGACCATTATTAGAGCACTGTGCCGGAGGCAGTGGGAAGAAACGGGAACGACGAATCAGTGCGGAGAAACGAAAAGGACAAAGTTAGGCGGAGAAACGGGGCAGACGAAGGAGCTTGGATGAAAATCGGGGGTAAGAAAAAGATGACCAAATCATTGGTTAGGGAAGCGAACGGTCAGAGAAACGCCAGTACTGTGCTAAACTTGCAGAGGATTCGTGAGGAAAACGCTGTAGGCATCAGATATTAAAGACCAAAGATTGAATTCGGTGTTCTGAAACGCTGCCACACGTCAGGCGTAGATTCGCTGGGCCCGATTTTGCTAGGCCCGATTTTGTTGGGCCCGAATTCGTCGATTAAACGGTCTTCCTAGTGTATAATTTCTTTGACGTCGATTCAAGTGTTTCAAAGATCCGACAAAGAACAGACTCTACTATACAGATTCGACGGTCAGAATCTTCGACGATACAATTGTACCCCGTTACGATCCCAATATACATATTCATATAGATTAATCCACCAAAAACATGCCCACTTAAATGTCATAGAACTAATTCATGAAAATACGTGGCCACCTTAGAGGATCAACATTATTCACTCATCATTTATCGACAAGTCCATGTGGAGCATAGTGATTCCGTATCTAACTTTCATGACAATAGGGTCCCGCCGCCGGTCGTCATCACGTCATCATCAATGGCATTACGTAATAAACTCCAAAACCGTGCCCGATTTTCAACTCTTCCAGATAAAGCCAACACCTCCACACAACACTACCGCTATATAAACCTCCCTGCACTCGCCGGAAAAAAGAAAACCACCACCAAAATAGGTTCTAAATTATCACCGAAGCTCCGGTGATATTAACCTCCGATCGACCGTCGGACCTCTGTTCTTTGATTGCCTGATCGGTACAAAGTTTGTTTCTTGATGAAGTTCTTGTTGGAATTCGTTTACTGCTGCGGCGCCGCCGTGACGGACGGTGACGAGAGTGGTTCGGGGACGCACCCGCCGCGGGAGGCGGAGAGGCGGTCACTGGTGCCGCTGGCGCGGAGGTGTAAGCGGAGGCTGAGGGCGAGGATGGGGCCGTCGGGGTCGGTGCCTACGGAGTGGACGCCGTCGCTTGGCGTGATATCGGAGGACACGATGGTGGTGGAGAAGAAGCGGTCGGCAGAATCAGAAGCCGCCGTGAAGAGAAGAGCCGCCGGGTCCAAAGCTCGGGTTCATGTCCGAGCACAGAGCCACGATTTCGGGTATCTAGTTTTCTTGAACACATCCGATGCATGTAGTAAGGCTGTTCACAATGGGATTAGACCGACTAGGTTAACGATTCCAATTGGACGAAAAATAAAAAATTAGGCTTGGTTTATGGAAAATATAAGTCAAAAATATATTTAAATTATTTGGAGCACTTGGCGATTCTTCATAATCGTGGCTTAGATTTAAATAAACGGTCGACGAAACCATCGATTTTCTTTGCGGTCGAATCTACATGATCGTAAGTTTTGGACTTTTTTTGTCCAAAATGTGTCAAATGGACGCCCCTATTCGACGAATAGAAACCTCCGTTGTAGAAGGTCTAAGAGCACCTACAGTGAAAACTATTCGAGACTATTTCCGAGACGATTTAATTAAAATTGAGTTTTTCTCGTCCTCTCTTTCTTTTCGGCAGCCTGACGGAGTAGGGACTCGGGAATAGTCCTTCTCTCTCGTCTCTCCTCGTGACAAATGACGATTCTTGTCCTAATGTCTCACCAAATAGTCCCCACTCACTAGAAAATAATTCTAGTATATAGCTAAAAATAGCCTCTAATTATGGATACTATGTAGGATTCAAAGTTTGAACCTTGTTAATCCCATCTAAATGATTTGTGTTGCAGGAGATCCAATTATGCGCAAGCAATTCCGGCATTCTCTCCGGCGCCGTTCATGTTCTGATGTTCTCCGATTGAACTTCCGGCGCTATGTACTTCCCCGGAGCTTGTAGTTTGTATGATTGTATACTGTTCCGGCATTCTCTTCGGCGCCGTTCATGTTCTGATGATGTTCTCCGATTGATTTCCCGGCACTATGTACTTCACCGGAGCTTGTCGTTTGTGTGATTGGATGCAAGTGACCTTGTACATATTCAGTGATGTCGTTAGTTGTGGGGTGAATTTTCTTTGTACTGGTCCGCATTCTTCTGCTGCTGGGTCCAAAAACATTAATTTCTTCACTTGTTTATGATTTTATTTTGACGAAGAACGGGAGTCATCAATTTTATATATCACAACGACATATATACATTCTAATGAAAACATACAAACGAACGATAAATATTACGGACTTCAGACTAGTTAGTTTATAATATTACTGATTTCGTACTGAAACCAGACGTAACACAGGGAGCCCCAGAACGTACAAACAACGTGCACGTCAAAAGTACAATAACGTACACATCAAACCGTGCCACATAACGGACACACTGACGTGCAACTAGAGCAGAGAAGGTGCAAACTAGTGCACACCAGCCTGCATCAAGACATGTATTTGGTATTAAATCCAAACCAAAAACTTAACGACAAAAAAAAAACGAAATTGAAACTTGAACGAGGAAAGAAAACACCTAAAACCGAACAGAACCAGGCCAGCATCAGCAAATCTGAGTCTCACGAACAGTTGCACCTGTCCCGATCTCCGGCCACAGGGCCGAATCTAGCACACACACCACAACCAGAGTTCGAATGCCACGGTTGTGAACACCTATGTTGGACGAAGCAGCTATAGAACCAAAAAATCTCCAAGGTAAAATGTCCCACGTCGGATTGACATCAACACGTTAGAGATGCAAGGTGAAAGATCGTCGGAGACAAGGAACCATTTCCGTCGAAGGTTGAGGAATAAGACCTGAGATCGGGAGAGGCTGAAAGACGTTCGGATCAAAGGGGCGAAAAGGGAGAGGGACCGGAAGAGGAAGAAGAGGAGGGAGAGGAGGAGAGCCACCAACGGCTCCCATGCCCAGAGGCATAGAGGCCACCGATGACAACGGTGACGCTTCTGCGATCTAGGGTTTCAGAGGAAAGAGGAGGGTTTCAAAGAACATGAAAAGTTTGATTACCTGTAAATTGATACCATCCATAGTGTCAAATTAGAGCAATCAAGAACGATGATAAATTTATTGAAAATCATTTCTTAAATTGAGAATAACGAGAATCAATTTGAGCCATTTATTTGATAAATATATACCTAAGTTGTAAAGTTTATTTTTGAAACGGGAAAGAAGTAGTATTACGATATCATCGTGGTTATAATGGGGGACCTAACAGTCCCGGATACCGGCTTTTGTCCCGATCGGCCGTGACCCATCGGGTGCACATGGTTCCATAAAAATAATCTGCTTTGTTTCGCAGATCCGAACACAAGAGTTCCTCGATCCACTGTTTCAAAAAACATAACTAACAGAATCAAACTACCTAGCCAAACTCTTATTCGTCCTAAATCAACCAAACTGAAAGGGGGGAGAGCCTTTGTTGCGGATTCCCCGAGACTTCCCGGCTTTAGACGTCCCGGGTCTGTGGGTATAGGTCCCTGACGGTCCTTCCCACCCCCGCCTTGGAGGATCATTCATCCCCCGGGGGATTGTAGTCCCCCGGGCTAACTTCCTGTTCCTGTACTTGGACAGTGGAGGTTGGCGGCTTCTTGGGCTCCGGCTTGTGACCCGTCTTGATTACCCTGGGTCTTGGTCCAACAATTGTGGTGAATCGCAGGATCCCCCGCCAAGCCAAGGTGCAGTCCTTCAGGTCACCCAATCTCGGGTCAGGCCTCTTCCACTTCGCCCCGATCTTCAAGTGAGATTTAGGGCTTGGGGCACCCTTGTCTTGATGTTTGGCGATCGTCGGAGACGGGACCAAAACCCTAACGGTTGTACTCCGAGGCTCCTGGTGTGCACGACTCCTGATGATCGCAAACCTACTAGGGTTTGCTGATCCCATGTAGGAAGAAGCCCTACCCGAGTGCAGATCAGTTCCCGACTGAGCGTACCCAGGTTGGTACGCCGAAGACCAGGAGAAGCATTGCATCGGATCCCACTGGTAGACCGGAACCGCAGTGCGCGCCGGCGAGGGGGCGGGGGCCAGGCCCCGAAATCGACACTCATGTTGTCAGAGTGCCTGATCCCAGTCCGGTAGAGGCCGCTGGTTGTCATGGTAGGCTGCAGAAACCCGGGCGGACCCCGGTATGGATCGATTCCCAAGAGGCAGGTGCAACCACATTGAATCGCGTGGCACACCATGCATGGACCACCCACGATTATGCAGAATCAGAGTGGGATTGGGTTGGTCGAGCACAGAGGGGCGCAGAGGGTCGAGCTCAGGGAGGCGATCACGGGGGAGGTGGGTCGATGACCATGGTGTCCGAGTGGGGTAACCATCACGGTGGCAGCGTGAGTACGGTAGGACCATAATGCTGAGGGGAGGGGGCGATCAAGCAATGGAAGAGGGACGGTGATTGGCCGCGGAGAGGCGGCGACGGCGATGACGACTGTAAACCCTAGTAGGGTAGGAGAGAAACCTCAGAGAGGTTGTGTGGAAAGCAATGTTAAGTTGTAAAGTTTAAAAAGGTTGTTTAGTTAACTTTATAAATAAAACACCAAGTGCCATGAGTATTTTAGCAAAAGGGATAACACCAGAAAACAACTATCGTTTGACTTCCTAGTACAAATCACAACTATAGACTTTCTTATCGTCCATAGTACACAGTCCCGTTAGTTAAGTTACCACAAACCATGGATTCTGTCCACAAACACGGAATATTCCGGAATATTCTGTTCAAAACACGAAATATTCTATCCAAAAACACAGAATATTATGTGTTTTTGGACGGAATTCATGGTTTGTGGTAATTTAACTAACGGGACTGTGTACTATGGACGATAAGAAAGTCTATAATTGTGATTTGTACTAGGAAGTCAAACGATAGTTGTTTTCTGGTGTTATCCCTTAGCAAAACCATTTTGGAAGCAACATAGTTGTTGTCACACGGATGTAATTTTTTTATCAATTCAGAGCATTATTTTTATCAACTGTATTCAAAACGTTTATCAACTGTAAACATTTATCAATTCGGACAATATTTTTATCAATTGTATTCAAAAAATTATAAATTAAATTGTTATCACCACACACTACCTTGGATGGAAGAAATTTATAACTGAAAACATTATATTTATTAAATAATATGGTGATAATTGTTTCACAACCATGTGATAATACTTTTATTATATCATCTCAAGGTTCGGAATAACCTGGTCCGAGAAGAACCAAGTCAAGAAGCCAACGATTACAATGAAGCTCTCGTAAAGAGTTAATGGCCAAAGCCCGAGAAATAAGAGGACTATGTCCAAAACATCACGAACATGAACGAAACAAACTCAACCCTCATCAGTGGCCCACTCTTCATCCATTATATGACACTTGAGGTCATATGATTAATGGAATGGAATATTCCATCTATTTTTACTAACAAAATCACGTGACCAAGGTATTGCATATATCACTTTGAAACATTGGGTAGTGTAGTGTTCATGACCAATACTTAAGAGTAAGTTTCGATATTTAACCCTTCTTTTTAGAACAACCTCGACTTTCTGAAGTAGAAACAAGAGTCAAGGTAACCCGCACATGATCACCTCAATTACAAACTAGAAAAAATGTTCACCCATACTAACAAGATACCCAACAACGAGTCAATCAATCATAGACCCGTATTTTACAACCTTTAAGCAAACAAGTAACCCACCAATAAGAAAAAGAACAACCAGAAACAAGTCAACTATCCATATTTAGCAGCCATGAAACCCAGTATGACAACCCAAAGGTCTGAGGCCACAACAATTAGGTCTGAAACCAGTTCCAACAAAACAAACCTTAGAGAAAAAAATAATAGCGTACTCCGAAGATTCCCAAGAGCAACCCATCGCCGTAACAACGACCATTGCCAACGACGAAAATGGTCACCGACACGAACTACGTTGCTGCTGACCAAACTCTTAGACAAACCCAAAACTCTCCGGAGCCTTCAAATCCTTGCCAGAGCAGAAGACGACCCCGACACGCCGACGAACAACACCGCAAAATAATAGAGTCATACACTCGACCCCGTCCCAGCTAGATTGAAGGGTAAGAGAACACAAGAGCTCGACCATAATAGTGACGAGCAACAAACCACCAGATGGGAACGATGACCACGACATAAGCCACGAACCACAAGATCTGGGAACAACGAGCACAATGAAGCTCCATAGAACAAATATGAGACCACAACTACAACAAGGAGCAACGAGGAGGAGATGAACAACGATACCACTACACCAAGTGACACCGAAAACACCACCCACCACAACACCCATGAGCTCCCTAAGACCCGATTCAAGGGTGGAGCAAAAATATGGAGCAGTGGCGGCATTTGAATTCATGATCTACCTAACTTCTCCGATATCGAACAACACGATACCTTGTTGACGACCAACACCCGCCTGACAATCACCATGGCCGAGGAATCGTACCTTCCATCAGATGAAGAAAAGCACCAAAACAACAGATCTGGCTAAAAGATCACCCGAAGAGGGAAAAAAACAGAAAAAACTACAGAGGAACGAAATGACAAAAGGAAACCACATCACCGTAGACTTCCATGGCCAAAGGCCAAAGAAGCCACCGGTGGAATATATTCAACCTCTTAATCTCGAAAAAAGGGGGTTAGGGTTAGTAGAGAGAGAGAGAGCATAGAATTCAAAATGTTCAAATTTTATTCAAATCGCTTAATCTTAAAACATGCATTCCAAAACTCATCCTCCCACGAACAATCTCAAATTCAATATATCTATTGTGCATGCTCTACATACTCCTACGGATATGCCTAATTTTATCACTTGACTTTTTGTTTTGATCGGAAAAGAAAATTTAAATTAAACCTCTCTGAAGGAGGAAGAGGAGTACAACCACGAAGTCTAGGTACAAACTCCCCACCAAAAAGAGATCACAACAAAGATTACCACACTTGAAGCTATGAATGGGTACGCATAACCTGAAGCTATGAATGGGTACGCAGACCCTGAAGCAATGAATGGGTGCGCAAACCCAGAAGCTGTGAATGAGTACGCAGACCCTGAAGCCCCAAACCGGGGAAAACCAACAACCACAAAGAATGAGTACGCAGACCCATAAGCTATGAATGGGTACGCAGGCCCTGAAGCTATGAATATGTACGCATACCCTAAAGCAATGAATGGGTACGCAGACCCTGAAGCTGACAACCGCAAAAAAGAAAAGAAAAAGGTCATAACACCCGGATTTTACAACCATGAAGTGCTCAAAAAAGGAAAAGGTCTTGAGCCCTGATTTGTCAACCATTAAGCACATGCGATACTGATATAAAACCAACGAACAGCTTAAGCAAGTATATCACCCTGTCTCATTAGTACCATCAACCAGTCACACAGGCTGGAAGACGAGCACTAATACATCGACGGTCAACAGCGCAAGCGATAAAGACAGACCCGATGAGTAATACTCACCAGAACACATAAACCCCTAAAAACGAATCTTGTAAGAAAACAATTGAAAGGCACAAAGGCCTAAACCCTCACCGGCGGCCAACACCTTAAACCGGCGAGACCTAACCACAAAAGTGGAAGGAAGTAGATGCATATCAAATTGAAATCGATATAGGGGCAATGCGGGGAACAAAACTTAAGCTGCATAGTGGGATATACCAGTATAAGTACCACGATGAACCGTTAGACCCACGACGACCATCACCCGGGAGGATGAAGAAGCGCGTCCCACGACCGGATCTGGAGCGAAATATCAGGCAAGCAGATGAACCACCAAAAGCAGTAAGAACAGCTCCGCAAGGATCCCCACCCGGGAGGATGAAGAAGCGTGTCCCATGACCAGAGCCGGAACTAGAAACCTTCAATGATTCGAAAGACTCTCCACCAATGAGCCCTCGAGGGACGGATCAGACATTGGAGCTCGTACTCAGCCCTCCAAAACCTAAATCGAGCAACACCGAGAAAGGACGAAGTGAATGATCGGTATTTCTACCGAGTACGAGCCCAGACTTCTAAGCAAACAGGAGCACGACAAAACTAATGAAAATCCAAAGCTGGAACTCGAGCTGAGCGTTCCGAAACCAATAACGATTACTTCTCACCGGAGAAAACCAGGCGAGAACCCAAGGGGAAGGCCTGTAATGATACCGAGCATGAGCCAACCCAAACCCGAACAGAATTGACGCCACAACTAGCAGAGAAGCACAACGTCACACAAAGACCGCACCTGATCGCATCAACCGAATCCGACGCCGGCGAGGACCCACAATCTGTCAAAAGCCCAGGATGACCCCGCCACCAAGATACGTACTGTCAGAGCTACACCACGCCCGCTACCCACTGCCCAGACCACGAACCAAGGGAAAAACCAGTCTAATCGGGTATGGTGAAAATTTGACCCAGATCCGACCCAGATCGGGCAAACTCGACCCGTGCCACCAACACCGAACCGGACCTTCACCCGGCCGACCCGAGATGGTCAACCCGGCCCACTCAGATCATACTGACCCGAGTAGAAAACCCAGGCCCAAAGGGCCCAACCCAACCCAAACCATTACAACCATACCTGAAGACCTTCAGCAGAGAACGAGGCAGCAGATCTCCGGCATGGTCTCAGACCACTACACCGCAAGACAAGGTCGGAGAGGAAGCAGCAGCACCTTCCCCGGGACAAACAAGCTGGAGCATCCACAAATCTTGGAGCAAACAGACGTTCAAGGCGGCTCGCTAGAAACCGGACGGACAACTATAAGAATCGCCCCCGGTCGATCCCGGTCGAACCGGAGGTTTTTGACGAAAGTTGACTTTTTGCCGAAAAAGTCAACCGATGACTCCGGGAGTCATTCGGGACCTTTCCGGGGCCCAAAAATCTTAGTCGTCGTCACGGTTTGCTTAGTTAGGCCGTTTCCTTTTCAATGACTATAATATTGGGAAAAGTCAACTCGGATCTTTTGTCGTCAAACGCGGTCCGATTAAGATCAAAATCCGATAAATTATTCGTGTTGGATTTAGTCGAACTAGGAGTGGTACTCAACTTGGACATGTGTCCTTATTTACTTGGAGGGGAAGAAATGGGTCTAAAAGACCCATTTAACCCTCTTGGTATGCCTTGAAGGAATAAGAGTAAGGAAGGGCATATTGGGGATTTCAACCCTAGGTTAAAGGCACAAATATCAAGAGCAATTCAGCTCATTTGTGCCTCTTGACAAATTTTGGAGGGAGAGAGAGGAGAAGAGAAGAGGTTAGAAACTTGAGGAGGAAGAAAGGAGAAAAATGGTGGATTTTTGGACTTAATTTCTACTCAAATCTCATAAAAAACATTGGATTCTTCTTCTATAATCCATTTCCAAGGTAATCATCTTACTCTTTTTCGTTTTTTTGTGGATTGTGGGTCATGGGTTTGAAGGGAAATGAAGAACCATGGTTGAGTTTAAAGCTCTAATGGTAGATGATGTTTTTTGGAGAAGAAAATGAGTTAGATGATTGGTTTTAGTTGGGATTTGAGTAGTTTTGATGAAACCCCTTTGTGGGTATTGATTTGCTAAAGCTTTGGGGTCTGTTTTGGAGTTTTGAGGATTCATCAATGGTGTTTTGTGGTTGATTTTCGGGGAAAACGAGTTGGGGAAGAAGAAGAGAGTCTGCTCTGGTCTGGCATGGAACGGAGCACAGAGAGGGTCAGGTTCCAGCGCGGAACGCGACACGGAACTGGCTTGGTTCCGGCACGGCACGCCGCACGGACCGTGTCTGGTTCCGGGCCGGTACGCGGCGCGGACCGTGTCTGGTTCCGGGCCGGTGCGCTGCGCGGACCGTGCCTGGTTCCGGGCCGGTCTATGGCACGCACCGGGTCTGGTTCCGGGCCGGTCTGTGGCGCGGGCCGGTGTGCTGCACGGGCTTGGTCGGATAACGGGCCCCGGGACATCCGATTTGGGCCTCGTTTTGGCCCATTTCCCGTTTTAGCCTATGTTAGACTTTCAGGCTTAATTCAGTTATTTCTCGTTCTTATCGCAACTGAATTTGTTTTGACTCGAGTATTTAATTGTGATACAAGGCTTCGGATCCGAGATCGACGGAGGAGGAGACCCGAGGACATCGTGAAGTGGAGGAGGAAGCGAGCCAGGACGTCAGCAGCTAGGAGTTGAGATCTGTTTGCTTTTGAGGTAGGGAACGTAGCGAATACCGGTTTAATTACGGAAAGTTACTAGTATGCATGTATGTTAATAATAACAGGAAAGGTCCTAGTTCGCATATAGGATGTGATTCACTAGAATAACCGCTTTCAATTACATTAATAACCGGACGAGTCTTAGTTTGCATGTAGGATGCGATTCACTAGAATAATCGCTTTCAATTCTTGGGAAATTGTCGTGCTGGTAGAATGGCCATGTCGAGCCTTAGGTTGTTTGCTGATTGAAATGCCTGATCTTTGATTGAGATGCATGATGTGTGACTAAGTGTCGATAAGATTAAGAATCATATTATGATATACTCGGTATAGCATGTTGTGGCTATGTGTGGGCAAGTGTGTCGTGTTTGTTGTGATGTGAACCTTTGGTTGTGATATGATCGGGTGAGTGATAGACCAATTTGTGTGTTATGGTGAGTTGGCTCGGTCGGTATACCGTGGTCGAACTATGGAATTGTGATGCGTGTTATTCTCTTGATGTGTGTTCCAAGAGGAGTTGTGTCCGGTAGAATACCTACACTGAGAGAGCATGCCAGTGTAGAGTATCGAGGACAAGGACGGTTTAACCATTACCCCGATGCTATGTGGTCCGGGAAGGCATACGACCGAGGTATGTGCCGGTCCGTTATGCGTGAGGCCCCGAGTCTCCGTGACGGGAAGACATCCGACTGAATGTATTGCCGGTCATGCATGTTACCCCGAGTCTCGGTGACGGGAAGATGTCGGGACCGATGCTTTGTGTTCCGGTACGATATAAATGGGAAGGGTTGTGATGGCCGGTGATGTTGGGAACGGTTGTACTAAATTATGTGTGGTTCTGCTGTGTGCTTTGTGCGTGCTAGTTGGCTTTGTGTGTTGCTTTATATGTAATTATGGTCTTGTGAGAGTGATTGGTGGTGGGTACTTGTCCCGTGAGCGTTGTCGGTAGTTATGCTTGCTAGTATGCCCTAATTGGACGGTTACTCGTGGTATTGAAATGATGTTCATAAACTTAACTACTTTTCCTAGTGAGCGAAAGCTCACCCCTTTACCTTGTTGTCTTTCATGTGTTGAGCGGGATGTATACTAGTGGGATGCTCGATGCTTGGGAGCTAGCGAGGGTCCTAGACTAGATTGTTTAGTGACGTACTGTTTACCTTTTTCATACTCTTTTACTACGTACTTTTTACCGAGCTGTTGACTCGAGTTATTATTGGAGATTTAAAACTGTTATTTGAGACTCGTTTTGGTATTAAATAGTTTTATTTATTGTTTATTTAAGTTCACGTCTCGAGTCCGGTCAAAACCGGATTTGGGGCGTGACAACAACCAAAGCGGAGGTTGAACTCCGGCGAGCAACAAGCGCAAGAGGCCGGCTCGGGTGAGGTGGATCCCGAGCAACATTGGAAACGGACCGGCCAATGGAAACCGAGCTAAGACAGAAGAAGCATAACAAAAGAAGGGAAAGGAAGCAGAAGGAGGAGAGAGGGAAGGAAAGTGAGGGAGGGGGAAATGGAGGAGGGAGAACAAAGTTCTCAACGGCGATCACCATGGCCGGAGCCATGGCCGTCGTCGGTGAAGTTAAGGGCAAAAAGGTGGGGCGGCGGCAGCTAGGGTTGAGAAAGAGAAAGGGCAGAGAGAAAAAAGGGGGGGAAAGTTTAAAGTATTTTATTACTTGACTTGGTTGAAATGATAGCAGAAAAAAAAGGTTCGGGGGTATGTTTGAACTTTGAAGCAAAGTCTACAATTGGTAAAGTCACGGGTGTCATGCTGAAAAACCAGTGTGCTAAGTTGCTCGTGAAGTACGATATCACTCAAAAGAAGTACTTTTCATGACAAGATGTTTGTGTCAAGTCATTAAATTTCAAAAGTGCAAAGTACATACTTACTCGAGGGTGGAGTGCTCGTGTTCCAAATGGCAAGATAGGCCTTAGCGTTGGAAAGAGTCTTTAGTCTTTCTTCCCGATCTCGTCTTAAAGCCAACCTCCACCTTCCTAAGACAACCATAAGATCACCTCTTCATCTCCTACAACTATCTCCTATGGCTCTCTCGACTGGTAGCAGTAAGAGCTCATTTAGAATTAAAGCAAAAATGCCCAACTTTAGAATATACAAGCTTAAAATGTCCAGCTTGTTGAGAAGGAGGTGATATTGTTTTTTTTTATAATCTGCAAGATTTAACTTTAAAAACCTAACTCTAAAGAAAGGAGAGAAAGGGGCAGAAAATCTTAGTTCGTCCTGAAAAGGTACAAAACATGGCATGAGGCAGGAGTTGCAACCGAACCTCATCCAAATGAAAAATTAAAGGGTTACTCTATGTCTTAACTTTCAACTTTTAGAAATTGTTAAATCCTAACCCTATAAAACTGAAATTTCCATGTAGTAACGGTCAAATATCTTTGCACACCAAATGTAAGAACCGCCCCCGGTCGAACCGGAGGTTTTCGGCGATAGTTGACTTTTTGCCGGAAAAGTCAATCGATGACTCCGGGAGTCATTCGGGACCTTTCCGGGGCCCAAAAACCTTAGCCGTAGTCACGGTTAGATTAGTTGGGCCGTTTCCTTTCCGTTGACTGTAATATTGGGAAAAGTCAACCCAGAACTTTTATCGGTCAAACGTGGTCCGATTTAGAACTAAATCCGATAAAATATTTGTGCTGGAATTTATTTAATCTTGGAGTGGTCCCCACATGGACATGTGTCCATGCTTGCTTGGGAGAGAAGAATTGGGTGTGTTATGACTCTTATACCCTCAGTAGTTGTTTTTGGGAAGAGTTAAAGCAAAGGGGTATTTTGGGCACTATCCCCTCTAGCTTTAAAGCTCCATTTGGTGCCCATTTCAGCACATTTCCCAAGGTAGCCGAAATTGGAGAGAGGGTGGAGAGAGAGAGTGAAGCTTGAAGCTTGAAGAAGAAGAAATGAGATAAAAGAGGGAGATTTTGGGTCAATTCTTCACCAAAGGGCTCGATTCTTCCATTTTCTTCATCTCCTCTCTATTTCCAAGGTGAGAATCCCATCCTTTTTCGTTTTTGATGAATTGGGTTCATGGGTTTTGAAGAAATTGTTAAACAAGAGTTGAGTTTTTGAGTTTTGTTGATGGATGATGATTTATGGAGTGAAAAGGAGATTGGATGATGTTTTTAATTTGATTTCTGGACGTTTTGATGAGTACCCATGGTGGGTTTTGAAGTAGAGACGTTTAGGGACTGTTTTTGGAGCTTGGATGGTCATCAATGGAGGTTTTTGGGTCATTTTCGTGAAAATCGCGTCTGGAGGAAGAAGAAGGCGGAACAATGCTGAACCGTCACGGGAGAAGTCCCGGCTCCGTGAGGGAGACCGTGATGGCGTCAGTCACGGCTCCGTGAGGAGAACCGTGACGACGCAGCCCACGATCCGTGACCAGATCCGTGGCAGACCTGAATTGGGCTTTTTGGGCCCATTTTGTTGAATTTCGAGTAATTGGAATGGTTATCCATAACCGGGTTCTTTTGGGGTTAATTGGGAGTTTTTCCTCTTTGATCCTTTGTGAATTACTCTTAATTCGGGTGTTGTTGTGTGATCCAAGACTTTGGACCCGAGCTCGGAGGAGGAGGAGACGCTTGGGCTTCGTGACGAGACGGAGGGGAAGCTAGCCAGGACGTCAGCAACTAGGAGTCGAGAGCTGTTTACTTTGAGGTAGGGAAAGTAGTGAATACCGGTTTAATTACGGAAAGTTACTAGTTAGCATGTATGATAATAATAATAACCGGAAAGGTCCTAGTTCACATATAGGATGTGATTCACTAGAATAACCGCTTTCAATTACATTAATAACCGGACGAGTCTTAGTTTGCATGTAGGATGTGATTCACTAGAATAATCGCTTTCAATTCTTGGGAAATTGCCGTGCTGGTAGAATGGTCATGTCGAGCCTTAGGGTTGCGTGTTGATTGATGCCATGATATTTGATTGAGATGCATGATGTGTGACTTAGTGTCGATAAGATTAAGAACCTTGTTATGATATACTCGGTGTAGCATGTGTGACTATGTGTGGGCAAGTGTGCCGTGATTGATGTGATGTGAATCCTTGGTTGTGATATGATCGGGTGAGTGATAGACCGATATGTGTGTTATGGTGAGTTGGCTCGATTGGTATACCGTGGTCGAACTATGGCATTGTGATGCGTGTTATTCCCTTGATGTGTGTTCCAAGAGAAGGTGAGTCCGGTATGATACCTACACTGAGAGAGTATATCGGTGTAGAGTATCGAGGACGAGGATGGTTTAACCATTACCCCGATGCTATGTGGTCCGGGAAGGCGTACGACCGAAGTATGTGCCGGTCCGTTATGCTTGAGGCCCCGAGTCTCCGTGACGGGAAGACATCCGACTGAATGTATTGCCGGTCAGGTATGTTACCCCGAGTCTCGATGACGGGAAGATGTCGGGACCGATGCTCCGTGTTCCGGTACGATATAAATGGGACGGGCTACGATAGCCGGTGATGTTGAGGACAATTGTATTAAGTTATGTGTTGTTCTGCTGTGTGTTTTTGTGCGTGCTGGTTGGCTATGTGCGTGGTTTCATTTGTAATTGTCTTCTGCGAGGGTGATTGGTGGTTGGTACTTGTCTTGTGGGCGCTATTGACAGTTATGCCTTTCTAGTATACCATAATTGGACAGTTACTCGTGGTATTGAACTGAAGTTCATAACCTTAACTACTTTTCCTACTGAGCGAAAGCTCACCCCTTTACCTTGTTGTGTTACAGGTTTTGAGCGGGACTTGGACTAGCGGGATTCTCGGATCTGGGGAGCTAGTGAGAGTCTTAGCTAGTGTTGTCTAGAGACGTACAATTTTTACTGTTTCTAAACTGTCTTACCTTTTTGTTGTTGACGAGCTGTTGACTCGCATTACTATTTGAAGTTTTAAACTTCTATTTGAGACTCCTTTTCATTATTAAACTGCTTTTATTATTTATCTTTTAATTCACGTCTCGAGTCCGGTCAAAATCGCATTTGGGGCGTGACACCAAATGTTTTTAATTTTCAACGGACGTTAACTTGGTCATGTGAAAAGTCGAGTTTGCCCTCAAATATGTTCTTCCTTCGAACGTTAACATGGCCGAACTTCATCTGTCACGACCCAAATCCGGTTTTGACCGGATTCGAGAGGCGACTCAAGTTAAAATAAATTAAATAATAAATGATCGATAAAAGTGCTCGAATCTCATAAAAACTCCATCAAAATGATCTAAGTAAATGTTCGAAATCCTCCATGACTCACAGCTCGTAGTACAAAGTAAGGTATAAAATGTTTAACAGAAAAGAGCAACATAAATCCAAAATGAATCCAAAAAGGAACTGAAGCTCCCAAGCCTCGCCCACTCTAGACATCTGGTACTCCTGTAAAACAGTAAGAGAAACAAAGGGGATGAGCTTACGCTCAGTAGGAGAAATCTCAATAACTCCGCCTTTAGATCAATACTTAAACTGTTCAAACGGATAGTCAAAAGCATAATAATAAGATTAACAAAGTAGTGCGAATGAATAAGATATATAATCAAAGCAATATCACACTCTTGAAGATAACCGTAATTTGAACGAGTTCATAAAAAGTTCCATAACGAAAGGATAAGAGTAAAATGGGAGTAGTTAATCTCATGCCAACCACTCGCTTTCTCAAGCCTCCGATCCATGGATAGATTCTGGGATCACCTCGGTTCCCATAATTCCGATCCACCAGAGTACACATGTCATATCTGATTTTCCCTCGGTCCAGAGGACGCACATGCGTTGGGGCACCGGAAACAATCCCAAATGGGCGCTTATCATCGGGATTCCCATAAATGCCTCCAAAGGACCATATGTCATAGGGAACCAAGGTAGTGCTCCACTGGAACGCACATCCTTGGGTGAAACCTTAGTAACCATCTCTCAAGAAGTAACCCAAATAATATCCCGCAGGATCTGCTCATAATCAATCTATGTCCCGCAGGATCTGCCAATAATCAATAAATATCCCGCAGGGTCTGCCAATACTCAATAAATATCCCGCAGGATCTGCCAATAACCCATACTCGTAATATCCAGTAATCAATGCCCTCAGGCTCCAATTATCAACCAGTATCTCATTGTATCTGTTAAACTCCACCTTTACCACGGCACCGGATTACACCCCCGGTGTAGTACCGAACCAAACAAGCAATTCAAAGAAGAATAAGAATAAAGGAATACCATAACTAGGTAACCAATCAACACTCATCAGATCACACTTTCATCACAACAAAGACATCCAATACACTCCATACTTACCGTATACTTACCTGTCACGAACCAGCGGTACATCGATCACCTGGTTGTGCCCCGTGGCACAACTAGTCATACTCTATCATCCGTTCAATCAACAATTATATCAACATAAACACTCAATCAACCAAGTATGCATTCAACCAATCAATCATCATGTGAACGAACCATTTAACAATAAATCATACGAGCTAATCTAGTTTCATTAGACTCTTAAGTTAACCTAGCAATTAGCAACCAAGCATGTGAACCTAGCACACAACTAATCCGAGAGCTCTTCACAGCCTCTATACCAGTAAATAAATTTCCCAAGTATTGAAAGCACACTTCACTAATTGTCATCATCCTAAGCATGCATACTAGACTCATCCATTTATTAGTAATTGAAATACTATTATTCTAGTTATTCGCATCCTATAGGCAATTCTAGGACCTTTTCGATTTTGTTATCCTAATTATGCATACTAAGCGTTAATTAAGAAATTAAGACTTTCCCTACCTCGCGGTCTTCCTCTCAAAACTCTAATGTCACACACGATAGTCACCACACCGTTCTTCACACGGGTACCGACAAGGTCTTCGTTCTTCAAGCTATTCGTTCTTCAAGGTCTTGTGGTCTTTGAACACAAAACAACCCTAGTTAGGTTCTACTTAACAGTAACAAAAGTCCCCCAAAACCCTTCCAAAAGTTCAGCTCCAAAACAAGATCAAACGGTGGAAAGAACCCTTCAAAACCTCCCAGACTGGTCGGTCACGGACACTGTCACGGAGCTGTGACACCGACCCTCACGGAAGCCGTCACGGAGCCGTGACGTGTGCCGTCACCCGTCACGGGATCCGTCACGGGATCCGTCACGGATCCGTGATGCTCCAGGGCAGTTACGCCCTTCTTCAACCTCCAGCTCCTTTTCTCCGAAAATCCACAACCAAACTCCATTTTTAACCATTTCCAGCTCCCAAAACCATCAAATACCACCAAAACTCCTCTACCCATGGTAGGAATCAACAAGTAAACAAGTTTCCAAGGATTCTCCAAATCACAATCAAATCAAATACTCCCAAAAGTTCATCCAACAACCACACCCTCAAATGGGTTCATCAAAGCTTCAACAAGAGCACAAACTAAACCTCCTACTTCACTACTTCTTCTCCAAATAGCCAAAACCAAGCTAGTTGATCAACTTTAAGCCAAAACCCAAGAGATGAGAGTAGATGAAATGAAGAGTTGAGAGTATCCATACCTCTAGGAGAATGTGTTGATGAAGATGAAGGTATTTTGGAGAGGATTTGGGTGGAAATTGGCACAAAAGGTCTCTCTTTTCTCTTGCTTTCTCTTCAAGCCACCATGGGAGCTCCAAGCTCTTCCTCCTCTCTCAATTTTCGGCCAACACTAGAGAAAATGAAATGAATTTGTGTCATCTAATGCCTTAAAAGACCTAGAGGTAGAAAAGACCAAAAACCCTTTAGTTCTTATCCCTTTAATGGACAACTAGTGAGGGTAGAGATGACATTTGAGCCTCTTTCCTTTCCTCCAAGCTATTAGTGACACTTGGCATAGTGGGGACCACTCTCTTCCATTTAAAATCCAGCAGTCCAAAATTAATTGTATTGACTCGATAAAAAGCTCGGTTTTGACCAATTTTGACTTCCTTCAATATTATATTTAAATGAATGGAAACGGCCCAATTAAGCCAACCGTGATGACGGCTAAGCTTTTTGGGCCCCGGAAAAGCCCAGAATGACCTCCTGAGTCCTCAGTTGACTTGTCCGGCAGAAAGTCAAACTTGTCTTAAGAGTCACCGGTTCAACCGTGATCGACTGGGAGCGGTTCGTACATCATCTCTTCGTGACCTCATCTCTTCATCTCAGCTCTTCGAACTTCATCTCTTTGTGTCCGAGCTTCGAACTTCATCTCTTCGTGACTTCAGCTCGCCCAAGCTCCATTATAAAATGAGTTACGTGAGACGAATGTGAGTCACTGTTCACGGAAACAGTCAATTTAAACAGTACTTGTTGGTTTTTAATAATTCAGTTTTGAAATTTGTTACGATTTGATAATTTTCCAAAGTTTGGGTGCATATTTGACAATTAAGTGTAGTGCGACGTTAGAGCATGGAGTAACCTCAAAAACTAATACAACAACCAGATACACCCTCACCTAATAAATCTGAGATACTTAACAAAAACATCACACAGTTCTTGAAAATATCTCTAATACCTTCACAAGTTCGATTAAGATTTTGGGTGTTTCGAGTGATGGACGTTTTTTTTAGATTCATGGTTAACAAATCAGGGTACCTCTTTTTCTGTGAGCTTCAGTATGGTTGCTAAATTTGAGGTTCAGACCCTTTTTATTCTTTGTCTTGTGCTTAAAGGTTGTAAAATTCGATATTGACACCATTGTCCTCTCGTATAGAGGCGGAACCAAATTTTTTTTAGGGGTAGCCGCCGATTACCTCATCGAACACCCATTTATATTCATTTGTTTCTGCTCCCGATTCATGGTTCACTATATGATCTTTTTATTTTATATATTTTTTTCTTCATATGATCCATAAATATATACAATGATAATAATTTATTTTATATCCACAACACAAACACATTATGAGACCATCTACAATAGGAGGCAAAAATCGGTTGTTTTGGCCATCGAATCGACAAAATAGTGAAGAAAAAGTGACATCTCCGAACCTTTTCGTTTCTCTCTGAATTTTTTTGGACGGTCTACAGATTTATAAGCGGTTAGTTCTCGTTGATTCTCTCTCTATCTCTCTCCTCTTTCTTCGTCTCTCTCTCTTCTCTCTCCTTCCTCCATTTGTACATTTTCATCAGAAACGATTCTCCGAATCCGACCCCAAAGTAAGTGATCTTACAATTTTAACAATGATTTTTTGGCTTTGGATCGAAAGTTTTGACTCCACTATAAATATATGATGTTTAATCGATCCTTCATGTTCTCATTGTCATGACAAATGAACCAAATAGCTTTGATACCAAATGTTGTTTGGGAATTAAAGTACTCAATGAAAGAGATAAACAAAGAGTGAAAAGACTATGCAAGTAACTCACAGCTTTTATTCAGCACAATGACTCAATATATATAACAAGGAAAAACAAACGGTAAGGAACGAACTAAAAGTGCAATGAATCAGAGATGACTAGTAACTGATCCAGACATGAAACTGAAAATTAAAAGAATGCCATCATGGGTTCTTGATAGCTTATTACAACAGAAACGGTAAAATTAACGGTAAAATTAAATACCAAGCTTAGGCTAGAGTACCGCGACGGGGGGAGGTTATAGAATCGGGGAAAAAAGGCTCTCGGTTAACCCTTTTTTCTCTCTAACGTTACAGTAAAACCCTACACACCTCCCTTCTTCTTTGGCCGACGTCAGCGGTTTGCCGGACCTCCGGGTCTGGTGAATGGTCAACAGCCTCCCCCTCTTCGTTCTTCTTCCTTCTCCTTCCATTTCCCCCGCTTTTTTCCCCTATTGTTTTGTTCCTCATCTTTACTGGTGTTGTTTCTTTTGCTCCGGCGGTCCTCTACCTCCGACGCACGGGTTTTCAAGGTTGGTCAGGGTCTCTCCTTGGGCCGTGGTTATGTTTGTGTGAAGCCGGCGTCCCGGTTCGTGACTTTGGCCGGAGTTTCGTGGTCAAGGCTGGATCTCGTGGTCTATGCTGGTTCTCGTGGTCAAGGTGGGGTCTTTGCTCCGGCCAGCGATTAGCCGTCCTCAGCATTGAAGAGGAACTCCGGCCACCTCTCCAGACGCTTCGATTTCAACCTCGTTCGTCCTGTCCGGGCTTCTGCCCGTGGGTGAACTGGTAGGGATTTTCTCTAGTGGCCTCGTTCCGACCTAGATTCGTCCGATTGCGGGTCGATTATGGTCGACTTTGGGGAGTTGGCCTTGGGCCTGTTTTCCAGAAGCTAAGACTCTTGTTCCCGTTGCTTTTCTGATTCACTTTGCTATTCTTTTTGCTGCGTATTGCCTCTGGTGCCTATTTGTATCCATTTCGGGATTTAGTTGCCGACCAGTGTGTCGAGGTTCCGACCAGTGAGGTCGAGTTTGTGGGCATTTCATTTCTTTGGTTATTTGAAGTGGTTCGTGGTGTTAGGCGCAGCATTGGTGACTTCAGATCGGTTCGTGGATACCGTCAACTCATCCTCGGCAGGTAGTTTATGCCTTTTCCTTGCCTAGTTTAGATCTGTTTCTATTGCAAATCTTTGTCGGAGGAGATTTAGGTTGGAACTTTTCTAACTCTCCTTAATTGGATCGTTGGGAGTGTTGGCTCCTGGTGGGTTAACTTAGTTAGCTGAGTTAATCGAGCAGTGCTTGGTAGGTAGGGTTTTTTTCTTCTGTGGAGGTATTTGGTTTTCTCCTACTAGTTATTGTCTCTGGTGGTTTCGGCTGAGTTCAGTTATGAACATCCTTGATTCGTCCCTCCGACGACGTTTTTAGGGTTTCTCATTTCCGACTCCCCTTTTGGGTCGATCGGTGGTGTTGGCCTCGGTCGGGCTCTCTCTGAGAGAGTTGAGCAGTGCTCGGTGGTGCCTCTTTGGCTTTGTTTCGGTGGAGATTGCTCTCGACATTATGTTGTGGAGGTTAGAGTTTTCGGTGAGCTTAGTTACGGCGGTTGACCTCATGGTGTTTTGGCGTTGGCTTGGACTGCGCTTGGGTTTCGGCTTTCTTGGTGCTACTTTGGGTGTGTAGGTTTAGGTTGCTTCTTTTCGGAGCGTTGTACTTCATGGTTGCACATTTTCGGTATTTGGACCTGTTAGACCCGTTGTTTAGTTTGGTAGGCTTCAAGTTTGTTGACAGTAGTTTACTTCAAGATTGTGAGATCTTCTTTGGTAAGAGTCATGTTACAACCCATGCGTGGGTTTGTTCGTTTGGTTTACAACCCCTGCGTGGGTTTGTTCGTATGGTTTGTGTTGTCACGCCCCAAATCCGGTTCTTGCCCGGACCCGAGGCATGACTAGAAATAAATGACAATAAAGCAATAAATCAACAATTAGTTCCTGAAAACCTCCAATAAGAAACTCAAATCCACAAAATTCAGTTGAAAACTCAAATAACCCTCCCGGGGTGTAATAATAATCCTTCACAAGGTTTGTTCAAAACATAAAAGTGATAAGGACGAAGTCTCTATAATGCACCCACACCGAGAAGCTCCCGAGCTTCTACTCCTCAATCAAGCCTGTAAACACAACAGTAAATTCATAGGGGTGAGCTTGTGCTCAGTAGGGAAAACACACAACAAGGTGGACCTTAAACTCAGTAAAATCAACAGCAAGTCAACCAGATAGATTTCAACAAACAGGAGTAATAGGTAAACCAACCAATGCCGTGGTACATGAAGTATCCACCCTCCGATCCACATATGATGTGTCCTCTCGGATTTTCCCTCCAATCCAGAGGAGACGCATATCATTGAGACCATCGGAAACACCCATCAGGGTACATATCGTCGGAAGTCTCAGAAACGTCTCCAAAGGATTTTAGGTCCTCGGGAACCAAGGTACTACTCCCATAGGAAGCGTACACTTGGGCAATTCGATAATAAACAGTTCATAATTGAATAACGCACTCAAACCGAAACACGAAATAATCCAATCCCAACAACCACCAATTCATTATCACACATAACTCACACATCACCAATTCACCACAACACACAGTACACGAATCACATAACCACAGCACACCAATCACACTCACAAAACTTACCGTTCACTTACCAGTCTCGAACCAACGGGGCATCGATCACCTGATTGCACCGCTCGGTACAACCAGTCATACTCGACGCTCCAAGCAACCATTTAAGTAAATCAAGTAATCAGTCGAATACAATCAACGATCAAGTACGAGTTTAATCAACCAATCATAAAAACCTTCAAAAGAGCATTCACACATGCAATTCAACTAGTTCCGTTAGACTCTTTAGCCTATCCACTAAGCAACCAACAACCAAGCATGTGATCCTAACACGCAACTAATCCGAGGGCTTTGCCAAGGCTCCTCTACCAGACAAACAATTCCCAAGTATTGAAAGCGAATTACACTAGTGATTGGCATCCTAATCGTTCACAACTAGACACTTCCGGTTATTAGTAAATGAAAGACAATTACGCTAGTTATTCGCATCCTATAGGCATTTCTAGGACCTTTCCGATTTTATTAACCTAACATGCATACTAAGCGTCATAAACGAGGGGTTAAGGCTTTCCCTACCTCAAGGTCTTCCTCTCAACACTCTGATGATAAGCCCGGTGGTCACCACTCCGTTCTTCACTCGGGTCCCGGCGTGATCTTTGCTCCTCTAGCTCAAGTCCAAGTTCTTCCTTCCTTCCTTACTCGGTACCACGGTCTTAGACCACCAAAAGGCCAAAGTTAATAACTCAACGGTGTTCTTATCCCCAAAGTATAGAACAACACTTAAATAATGGAATTAAGGTTTGGAGAAATGATTTAGGAATCAAAATGGGCTAAAAGGAAGGGGTTTGAGTTCTGAGGGTCTGATATGGAATGTGACCCGTTCCATGACACTCGGAGGGCCGGAATGTAGCACGTTCTGTGCCACTCAGAGGGCCGGAATGCGGCACGTTCCGTGCCACTCAGAGGGCCGGAATGTGGCACTCTCCATTCCTCGTTCTGTATCAAACCTGACCAGTTTCTTCCCCTTTCTTCCCCAACTCGAGTTTCACGAAAATCAGCCTAAAAACCCCATTTCCAAGTCCTCTCAACTCCAAAATGTTCATCCAAAGTTACCCAACATCAACACCGTCAATGGGTTCATCAAAACTTCACCAAAAAAGCAATCCAAACCTCCTACTTCACTACTTCTTCTCCAAGCAACACCCACAAAGCAAGTTCTTCAACTTTTAAGCCAAAACCCACAAAACCTAAAGATTGGAAGTGGATGAAATAGAGAGTTAGGAGTATCTTTACCTCTAGGGAGATGAGATGAAGAAGATGAAGTGAAAATGGAGCCAAAAGGACCAAGAACAAGCTCCAAAATCCAAGCTCTCTTCTCTATCTTCTTCCTCAAGAAATGATCTCTCCTCCTCCTTTCTCTTAGTGAATTTCGGCTGCACCAACAAGGAATGAGCTGAATTGTTGCTCTCTTTCCTTTAAATGACCTAAAATGTCAATTTACTCAAAAGCCCTTAAGGTCTTATCCCTTTAAAGGTAACTTAGGAGGGTATGAGGGTCATTTGAATTCCCTACTCCCATCCTCCAAGCCAAGCATGACAAGTGTCATGTGAGGTCACTCCTATTTAATAATTTTCCAGCTTTCCAAGATTTATCGACAAATAACTGATAGTAAGCCCGAGTTTGACCGACAGTTGACTTTAACAATATTACAGTCAAACTGAAGGAAACGACCCAACTAAGCTAACCGTGCTAATGGCTAAGCTTTTTGGGCCCCGGAAAGGTCCCGACTGACTTTCCGAGTCATCGGTTGACTTTTCCGGCCGAAAGTCAAACTTAGCTAGGATTCACCGGTTCTACCGGGATCGACCGGGGGCGGGTCTTACATGTGTTTTCTTCATGTGAGTTAAATCTTGGTTTTAGACCTGTGTTATACCCAATGTTTGGGTTTGGTGTACTGGTTTGAGATGCCTATATGGCATACTCTTTGTTGTAATGAGGGTTCGCCCTTGACCCTGTTTCCATTTTGGAAACTTGGTTCTTCTATAAAATAATTTGCTGATCAAAAAAAAAATACCAAGCTTAACGGCTAACAGTATTGTATGATTTAGATCCATTTTTATCATATTGGGATATAATCAACAAACATGGTAGTGACAAATTCTTTGAGGTAAATCTCAGCATTTGTGTAACCATCACCATACTTGTAGACAACATCTATAAAACGAGTAAGGTTCAGGATTCGAGTCAAAAGAGGCAACGGAACAGCCGTTGGACTTAGGCATTCTTCGTTCATGTCTCTCCAGCCATCTATAATATGTTTGTTCAATTCTTTTATGGCATCTTGCTCCTCAACTCCATGTTGTTTCATGTAACATTCTACACTTGATGCTACATGTCCTCTCTTTTGCTCAAACTGTATACAAATGTTACACAAAAAAACTTTGAAACTGGTATTTGTCAACAAAAACAAGTGGTAACCATGGGTCCTAACCCTCTTTAAGGTTTGTTTTGGCGATCCTAACTGGGTTTGACCTTTTTTTGCACTTACCATCTATGACATTTCCATTTTTTACACAAACTAACAATTTCCGTCTATTTTGACGATTCCGTTAGTTTTTTGGACATGTGTTGGTCATGTGCACAGTAGCATTTTCCTAACGGAATCGTCAAAATAGACGGAAATTGTTAGTTTGTGCAAAAAAATGGAAAAGTCACAGTTGGGAAGTGCAAAAAAAGATCAAGCCCAGTTAGGATCTTCAAAACAAAATCTCAGAGAGGGTTAGGACCCATGGTTTCCCCCAAAAACAATGACCACATCTGGTGGTCAGGGTACAAGTCACGACGTACCTGATGCGAAACTATGTCATCCATGACCCTGCAAACTACGCACGAACCCCAAAGAATCTTGGGATCTTTGAGAAGCCATTCATAAGCATCTTTTGTAGCAATCTCTCCCATTCACAAAAAAGATACAAGAGAAAACATTGGATAGGCGGTTGTTGTTGTTGCAACTCTAAAATACTCCTCCAATGTCGGTGTATAATCTTGGTTGCACCATCTTGCTTCTTCCAAGTATGCTTTAACTAAAGTTTTCATCTAATTTCAATAGGAAAATTAGTATAGAATCGATATCTTGTAGAAGTTAATACTAATAAACTTTGTTTTATGTAAAGTTAGTAGAATCATAATCTAGATAGGAGCTCACTGTTTCTTTTGCGTAGTTTAAAACATATGTGTTTCCTTCACGTGCCATTTCCTCCTCGATTTCAATATACACATCAAGGATTGCTGCATAAAGAGCTTGCATACATTCTGGTAATTGATCCAATGCAGCAATGTCCCACCTGCAAAATATATCACAATTCAACAAAATGGATCGACCTATATATGTTCGTATATGTTAAAATATAAAATTATAAATAGATTTTATATCAGCTTGAACTTTTTGTTTTTCATATAGTATCAGAGTCTGGTTTCTCACGCATAGATTCAAGTCCGTTTAACACTTTGTGTTGAAGTGTGAGTCCCACATCGAAAGTGTGTGGATAAATTGACCCCTTGATATACATCTTGATGCCTCCACCAATTAGTTCGAGCTTTTGGGTTGTATAGGGCTTTAACATGGTATCAGAGCCTGGTTCGGCCTATGGCCTGTTTGTCGCCTCCACCATGTGGTCTCCGGCCCATATGCAGATGTCCAGTCCTGTAATGGCCCACGTGTAGATGTCCAGTCCTATACGTGATGTGAAGACCGCCTCAGTTTTTAAAGTATTTAATTATTTAGAAGTGTTCGTTCGAAACGTCGAGGTTGAAAATCGGGTCGGTTGTTTGGTAACGTCGTAGTGGGAAGAAATCGGATCGAAATTTTATTAGCTTTTGCAAAAGAAAAAGAAAAACAAAAGAAAAAAAACAAAAAGGCTGAACCGGGTTGGGCCGGACCCGACTAGCTGACCCAGCCAGGCCGACCCAGGCTTTCCCCTTCGCCTTGGGCCGTAGAGCCCATTTAACCAGGCCCTTTTCCGAATCAGCCCAGTTGGGGCATCAGTATTTAAGCAACGAAACCCTAGGGTTTCAGTCGTTCTCCTCTTTCCTCTTCGCACGCCATCGCAGACCTCCCTCTCCCCCAACTCTCGATCCGGCTCTCTCTCTCTCTAGCTTTCTCAGCTCCGGCCGCCGTCGCCGGCCACTCTCTCCCGATCTCGTTTCTCTCTCCCTGCTCTCCTCAGACGCACTCTCACCTTCCTCGCCCGACCCTTCCCTCACACAGTCGCCGGCCTCTTCTCAGTCTCCGCCCCTCGCCGCCGAGCTCCGCCGCTCCCGCGCCAGTGACCACCGCACCAGGCCTTTCCCGTTCGCCTCCAGATCCGTGCGCACCCGCCGCGCCGCCACCGTTAGCCTTTCCCCTCGGTGAGATTCTCACCTCGGGGTCGGCCGCCGGCGCTGTCTTCGCCGGTGGTCGGTAACTTCCCAACCCTCCTCTCTCTCTCTTGTTTTATTTTGGCCGGTTGTTTCTGGATCTGGATATGAGGGTTTAAGATGTTTTTGATTTTGGACTTGTGGAGAACTGTTTTCTTGTTTTTTCGTGCTGGATCCGTGTAAGCGGGGAAGAACATGAACAAAAATTTTAAAGAAATAAAATTAATTGTTTTTAAAACGAATTTCAGTTTTATTTAAAAAGGGAATTAAAATTAGAACTGTTTTAATTCGGATTTTTGGACTTGGAACGAAACTTGATGAGTTTGGAAATTGAATGTTTGAACTGGACTGTTAATCGGTCTTGGAACGGGACAAAACGGAACGTAGAATCGGACCTCGGGATTCGTGTCGCGAAACCAGTACCTGGGGAATCGTGCCTCAAAACTCCTGCCTCGGGATCTATGCATTGGGGCACGTGCCTCGGGAAACGTGCACCGGGTTCTATGCTTGGGTGCTCGAACCCGATTCGCCGTAATACTGCTTTTAGCCCGCTCGAGTCTAAAAGGCAACTTTTGAAGTTCAATCGAAATCGTCGTAACCTTTTTAATCAATTTGTGAAACCGGTTTTAATTGTGACTTGTCGTGTTAATTTAGAGTCCGGCTTCAATCGAAGAGAAGACCGGAGGTACCAAGCCAGGACGTCAGCAGCTAGGAGACGTAGCTGCCGGTTCGTCAAGAGGTAGGGAAGTAGCAGATACCGGTTTAATTACGGAAAGTTACTAGTATGTATGCTAGGAATTAATAAAACTGGAAAGACGTTTATATCAGATAATAATCGGACGAGTCATAGTAACATGTAGGACGAGATTCACTAGTTAACTGTTTTTATCTGTTTTCGATACTTGGGAATTGTTGTGCTGGTAGATCGGTCGTGTCGAGCTGTAGGTTGCGTGTTGTTTGGTTGCCTGTTGTTGTTTGATATGCTTGCCGTGTGAGTCGGTGTTGTTAGGTTTAATAGACAAGATTAGTATATCCGTTGAGCTTGTTGTTGTCATTTATGGGCGAGTGTGCCGTGGTTGTGTTGATCTGAACCCTTGGTTGTGTGATGGTCGGGTGAGTGATAGACCGACGTGACTGGTTGTGGTAAGATTGTTGGGCTTGGTAAGTCGTGCTTAATTATGACATTTGTAATATTATCTTGATGTGTGTCCGGGAGTTGTTTCCGGTTTGGTACCTATGACCGAGGGGGTACGCCGGTGTAGGGTAGTGCCTAGGCCGACGGTGTGGTTCCATGTATTCGCGGTCCCCCGGGTAGTGGTTCCGCTACGATAGCCTGCATCGAGGGGGTACTCCGATGTGGGACGTCTAGGCCGACGGTTACGTATTCTGCGCTTTGCTCGAAGGAGTCCCGAGAAAGTTGTTTCACCTATCCTTTGCCTGAAGGAGTTCCGGGGAAGAGGTCTAGGCCGATGGAGATTCCGGTATGACTATTTGAGATTGGGCCCCGGTTGTTTGACGGGAAGATAACTAGGCCGATGTTGTGTGTTCCGGTATGATATGATAGAGTCGGGTTGTGGACAGCAGGCGGAGTAGGGGACTGCGGTACGGGAACTGTTATGCTTTTACAGTTTACTCTATGGTTGTTGACGTGTTATTTGGAGTGCTGGTTGTTGTCTGTGATGTTTGTCGTTTTTGGTTGTGAGCGCGGGTTGGTCTTAGGTTGAGGATTGTGGTTACGAGTTCCGTTGGAAATTAGTCGTGTGTTGTACTAGTATGCCTTAATTGGACGGTTACCCGTGGTGGTGAGCTCTTGCTTATAACCTTAACTACTTTTCCTACTGAGCGAAAGCTCACCCCTTACTTTGTTGTCTTTCAGGTTCTAAGCGGGAAGTGTACTAGCTGGATGCTCGATGCTTGGGAGCTTACGAGGGTCCTAGGCTAGATAGTCTAGAGACATACCGTTTTATTTTGAACTGTGTTACCGTTGGTTTTTACCGAGCTGTAACTCTCGAGGTGTTTAAAGTTTTAATATTTTGAGATTGAGACTTGTTGGCTTTATTTTCGACTAAAATTATTATTGTTTTAGTTCACGTCTCGAGTCCGGTCAAAACCGGATTTGGGGCGTGACACGTGAGGGGGAGTGTTGAAGTGTGAGTCCCACATCGAAAGTGTGTGGATAAATTGACCCCTTAATATACATCTTGATGCCTCCACCCATTAGTTCGAGCTTTTGGGTTGGATAGGGCTTTAACACTTTGATATTGTTAATTTGGGAAATGGATCAAAGAGTGAAACTGATATTATTGATGATGTTGTAGTGCTTGATGATACTAGCTTACAATACACTTATATTTACACATTGAGCTTGTGCTACGAAGTCAAGGAAGACGGAGGGATTTGTGGGCTATGGTGGGCTACACTAAGGGTTGGTGTTGGTGTGGTGGGCAAAGTCATGGAAGGTGGAGAGTCGAGCTCAAAGTCAAGAATGGCAACTCTGTGTTTTCTAACACGCCCCCTCAAACTCAATATGGTGATGAACCAAAATTGAGTTTGAATCGATTTGGAACTGGAAGTGAATTCTGAAACCAGACTAGACTTTGAACTTCACTTGATTCTTGATAAACGGATATAGAGCTCGTCTGAGTATTGCGCTTGACGGAAGTGAAAATGGACGAGTAATCTGATGCTTCATGAGAGTTGAGGTCTTCTTGCTAAACACTGAAAATGTCTCAATGGCGTTAGGGACGGTTAGAAACTCTGCACGTACGGAGCACATGGAACTGCTCGAAGGACGGAACCTTCTAAAATGGTCACACATAGAATGACGAGACATTATGTTGACTACGAATACCCTTCCGATCGGAGCGGAACGGGAATATCTTGTTGATCGACACACGAACACAACAAGAGCAAATGGTACTGCAGAGATCACAACGGTTACCCAAGGCATGAGGATCGAACAATTGTTTAGAAGAGACAACATCGCTATGTACACTGAGCGGCATCTGGAGACTGAAGGATTGCAACGGAAAGGGTGGACTACGGAGACTCTCCGGTCTGAACGGAGCAGTAATACAAACTTGGAACGCGGTCTGAACTGCGGGAATGCTCTCTGGTCGGAAGAGAGCTGCAACACATGATCAGCCGGTCGGAACGGTTCGGATCTCCGATCGAATCAGAGCAGTAACAAGAACTTAAAAATGTCCGGTCAGAACGGCTCAAATAGCTCTCTGGTCGGAACAGAGCAGCAACACACGAACGGCCGGTGGAAACGACTTGAATCTTTGGTCGAAACGACGACAAATAGCTCTCTGATCGGAATGGTTCAAGTAGATCCCCAATCAGAACGGAGCAGCAACACAAGAATAGCCAGTCGGGACGGCTCAAATAGATCTCGGTTGGATGGAGCAACAACACGAAAATAGCCGGTCGAAACGGCTCAAATAGCTCTCTGATCGAAACGGCTCAAATAGCTCTCTGGTCGAAACAGAGCAGCAACACGATCTTGGAACGTCGATCGGAACGGCGATAATAGCTCTCCGGTCGGGACGGAGCAGAAACACAAACTTTGAACGGCCGGTCAGAACTGCGGGGAGGCTATCAGGTCGGACCAGAGTAGCAACACATGAATAGCCGGTCGGAACGACTTGGATCTCCGGTCGGAACGGAGCAACTACACGACTTGGAACGCCGGTCGGAACGGCGACAATGACTCTCCGGTTGGAACGAAGCAGCAACACGACTTTGGAACCGCCGGTCAGAACTGCGGGAAGGCTATCTGGTCGGACCAGAGTAGCAACACATGAACAGCCGGTCGGAACGACGACAATGGCTTTTCGGTCGGAACGGAGCAGCTACACGACATGAAACGCCGGTCGGAACGGCGACAATGACTCTCCAATTGAAACTATCAACAACACGAACTTAAACGCTGCATGGAACAGCCTGAGTGCTCTGCTTTGGTAGAATTTTGCTGCTTTTGAAATGGTTACTGCTCAAATGGTGGGGAAATGCAAAATGACGAAAGCAATTTTGGAGCAGTGGGTTTGTGGGGCCATTGTCATTGAGAATGGTGGTTGATGGCGTGTGCTTTGCTTCTTTCTCTGCACAAGTTTTAGCTTGTCTTCTCCCGATGTTGTTTCAGCTTCTTTTGTATACAACTAAGCAATTATTGCTTTCTATTTTACCTCCCACCAAAGCCATGTTTTGCAGAGACCTCAATTGCTTATCTTTCTCTTCAACTAGAGATCTTTGCCTATCTTCTCTAAGAGAAACATCTCGAAGAGTTGCAGCAACAACCACACACAGACCAGTAGTGAGACAAAGTAGAAATCGGCAGCTGAGCAACGGGAACGATGCTTGGTGGTCAACGCGTCCGGCTTGATGGGGCAACGAGGAGGACCTTCTGTGGTGGCTGTCCTCTTGATCTTAGGCAAGAAACAGAGTTGTTCTATCGTGAAAGCCACACACAACTTCTTTTCTACAACAAACTTGATGTTGCATCGGAAACTTAGAAAAGTGAACAAGAGGAAGAATCAACAACGAACATAGAAGTCATTGGTAGCAGCAGCAACAACACGAACTATTGCAGCAGCGGAGGAAAGTTGTGTCAACTGGTGTGGTTCAATCACCACGATGCGGAAGCAGGTAAATCGGAAACGAACTTTCATCTTTCGAATGCCTTGCCCACCCGTTAGTAAATTAACGAGTGGGCAAAGCCACGGAAATTTTCAAAAGCTTACCAAAGCTCTGATACCATGTTAATTTGGGAAATGGATCAAAGAGTGAAACTGATATTATTGATGAGGTTGTAGTGCTTGATGATACTAGCTTACAATACACTTATATTTATACATTGAGCTTGTGCTACGAAGTCAAGGAAGACGGAGGGATTTGTGGGCTATGGTGGGCTACACTAAGGGTTGGTGTTGGTGTGGTGGGCAAAGTCATGGAAGGTGGAGAGTCAGAGCTCAAAGTCAAGAATGACAACTCTGTGTTTTCTAACAGATATACATCTTGATACCACCTTCTATGAACTTTATCTTTAGTGTTAGATTGGGCATTGACAAAAGATTCGGGACGGAGATCTACAAGGCTTCGGAGAGACCACATATTTGTAGAAAACACTCGTGTTAGAAGAGAAGGAGAAACTCAAACAAGACCAACAATCGACGACCGCAAAATGGGATGAGATACCAACCGAACTTAGAAGAAGGAGAAACAACTAGAAAGGGTAAAGGGAAAGAGCACTAGAGCCCTGCCTAGAAGCCTCCGAAAAGAGTAGTAAATGACTCTAGGCCAGAGAAGAGGGAAACTGGTGAGACTTTTCGAGAGCAATTTTGGTATCTGGCCTATACTAAAACCTTGTCTTAAGTCTTTATTTTCTTGTCTCTTCTTCTAAATAATCCATCTTAAAACCCGTAAATGAACACGACCATGAAGAGCAAAAGTATAAAAGTAACGTTTGAACCTTAGAATCTTATAATTCGACCTTCAAAGTAAAAAAGAAATGAGATGGAACCTTAGAATTGCTTCCGTAAAGAGCACGAGTTCCTCGATTGTACCATAATTATCATAAGTATCATCAATAAGGGAAGTCACGCGATCACTTTGGTTAACATCATCCTCCCAATTTCGTAGCAAGGCTCATAGAACACAAACAACATCCACAAGTAGCATTCCACGAGCCTGTCCCGCGCATAGGGTAGCTTTGTTTTGAAGTCCAAATCTTTCCACCACCTAAAAGAGTTAGGAAATAGTTGTTAGAGACATAATTCGTCACTTATATACTCGAATAGCATGTAAAGGCGCTCTTGCCTTGTAAGTTCACTGAGTTCCTTCAGGTGCGATTTCTGCAGAATGTTAAAATCTAGCTTAGCGAAAGCCAGTAGATGTTCGTCATGTGAAGAAACTTCTTGGTACGTGGAGATGTAGTGTCTTGCCTCCACCCTTTGTATGCCCTTGTGAAGAGGCTGCTCCAAGGCATGACTTATTTGTGCTGCCAAATGAGGGCTTAATTGGGATGTCAAAGATAATCGAAGTTTAGTGGTAGTGAAAGCTAGAGCTTCATCAAGTACATCTTCTCCATGAACCCTTAAATGGGTAGCTTCATAGAATTCTAACATGCCTCGAACATCACCCACAAGTGATTCCTTGAACTCCCCTTTAGGTTCTTTAAACTTGTTGAACACATCTGCTTCGTAACATACGATGATTACTAAGATTAGAATACATTAAGAGCGAGCAACATGTATGTTTGATCGGTTTATTACCATTTTAAAATTCAAAATTCAGTTTCCGGACAATTAACAGCATATGTAAGAAAAACCCGATTGAATACCGTTGGTTTTTTTCTGGATAATTATAAAAGCAGAAAAAAACTAAAATTTTAATTATTATTGTTCAAATATTATGAAAAAACAATACACATGTAATACAACTTTTTAAGCAACTTCTAAACAAATTAAATTTCATTAAAAATTGGTTTATTTTAAATAAATGAGTTGAAATTAGGAAAAACGATCTTAACAACAACTTGAGTTAAAATTATAGTTAAAAAAATTTCTCTGTTAGGGTTCTGAGAGTCCTTCCGCTGTCCACCCTCCATGGCTATGGTTATGGCAATTGTCATAGCCTATGCCATTGTTTTTCTCCTCTTTTCTTCTCAACCTCCACTTTGGATCCTACGAAGCTTTTCCTGGTTAGGGCTTCTTTCAAACCGTCCTTAGCCACCGCGACGTTGGCCGTCTCCTGCGATCAACGGAGCACCTCCCGATCTGCTTCGGTCTCCCTTCTGCCCCAGGGGTTTCCGTCTCTACAACCGTCGTCCCCGATGCTGCTGCCGCCGTCCATGAAGCCGCCGCCACCCCTGTTGTTGTCGTCGCCGTCTTTGATGCCGCAGCCATCCCTAGAGACGCCTCAGGTGTTGCAGCAGTCGGCTCTGCCGCAGCCGGTGCGTCCTTTCTCCGTGGCCTCCACCGCCGCAACCGCCTCATCCCCTTTCACGATTATGGCTCTGGCTAATCGAAAGGGTCTCTTTCACGTTGTTTGAGTTTGTCTTTACAGGATCACTACCTATCGCTCAGAGTATCATGGAGTTCTCCAGGGAGGGGCACATCAGGGACTGGACCTGGGAGGGGTCCTTGCACGATGTGCTGCCTTCCCCATCACTATTACCATCGATGTCACTCTGGATTTGTGGTACTTATTACCTCTCCGCTTCTTTCCTGCTTGTGGCGCATCAAAATACCATCTGTGACGGTTCTGATATGAAAAAGGCTCAGTGAACCATTGTTCATTCATACTGACCTTGTCGTGGTCGAGGAGCATATTCCTCGATGCACAACAATGTTATCGATTATCAACGTTATAATATTGCACCTTTCGCTATAAAAAAAAACAACTTGAGTTTAACATAAAAGACCGGAACATAATTCAAAATTTGAAGATGAAATCTTATATTAAACAAAAATTGGTAATGACATGAATATATATATAATATCGAAAATATTATATCATAGTCATGTAAGGTGCGATTTATGGACCGAAGTCAAAATTTGTCGAACTAGATTCGAACTTTGTCGGAGCAGAGTCAATTTTATCGACCAGAGTGACTCTAACAGACCAAAGTCGTACTAGATCCGTTCCGATGTCACACTTTATCGGATCAAGTCTGTAGATTTTCGAACATATTTATGAAAGGTTTCAATCTAGAATTTGTTTTGTTAAAAAGAATACAATAGTAAAAGGTATGTTTCTCTCACACTGTTTGATTAATTTTACAAATTTACTACCCCACATTACAGGTCAATGTTAGCTCTTAATTTATCAAACATAGTATGTTAGATGGAAACAGCTTTTATCGTCCTCCTCTTCCACCCATACGCGTCACGGATCAATCTTTGGAACCGGACCCGGATCGTCGTTATCGTAGAGTACGCCGACCACACCGTCACATCCCGAGTGATCCCCCCACCTTGGTTTCGAGAGGGAATAAACCTCGGAACCCTAAAACCACCGTCGTCCACCCTAGGCACCAGAGCAAGGTCATGGCTAGCCGGAGCAGTCGGGCTAGGGTTCAGGTAAGGCGGGACCACCCCATAACTTTGATAAGAAGTTACCTTTGGGCAACGTATCAAGTCTCCCGGACGAAAACCCAAACGTTCCGCCGACAACAACATCGAAGGACGTGAAACCGGCAAGACCATAGGAGAATAGGACTGACCCAACGCGAGGGAGGAAGAAGGAGAAGATGGGGACGAAGGCAGCCATCCCCACCGATATTTATCCCCCATACCAGACGTGGTCTGCGAGGGAAGCGACCGGATGGGACGGGGTTACACCGGGGAGGCGCAACCTACAAATCCAGCCCCAAATGGCGACTGGGCAGGATGCATGGCAGCGGCGGCAGCAGAAAAAAAACACCATAGTATGGCTAGGACTAGGGTTAGGATTAGGGCGAGGTTCTCAACAAGAGAAAGAGAGTTTTTTTAATATATATGTGCCTCTTAATTTATTAAACACACTATGTTAGATGTAATTTCTAATTTTTAGTTTAAGGGCTGGTCTCTAGCTGAACTCAAACTTATAAATACATATACATACCACATGAGACATGGTAACCTTGTTGTCGAAGTAGCCGAAACTTGAGAGCGACAGTGTAAAGGTCATGAGTTGACCAATCATCTTGATTGTTGTTGTGAATTTGTTGCAAAGCTTGGCCAATCTCGGTCTCAAAATGGTAACCAACACCTAAGCGCTGAACAGAGTCGATTAAGTAGAGTTTCTGCGAAGGTGTACAGTGAGCATCCATTAGCCTCCTACGCACTTGATCCTTCAGTTCTTGGACTTGTTTCTTTGTTTTATCGTCCATTTCCTACACACAACCATGCATACGTTAACACTTCATCATGAATGTAACGTTCTTCATACACTAACTAATAATGAAGAAAAAATAAATGGAAAACCTTGTTTCCTAACCTTTTATAACCTTTAGTTATCACTTCTTAGCTAAGATCGATCTACTGAGAAATTTCTTAACTTAAAAGATCGCATAATTTACATGAACCAACATAAAGGTGGTAGTTTGTTACAAAAACTAGCATAAAGGTGGTATTATTTTTTACAAGAAAAACCACTTTTTCATGCTTATTTTACATGTGATAGATACTTTTTGTAAACGTGTATCACCTTTGTGTTAAGATCTGTCACAAAAGGTTGACCTCGGTTAAGATTTGCAGCTGACCTTTATGATGGGTTATGAATCGACGTTACTCCAAAAATAAATAACATCAAAATATGGAAGTTTACCGTAGAGCTTGTATCGAACGAGAGGAAACGATCACCCCAAATACTAGGATGATATTTTGAAGTGCGACGAACTATAGTATTATGGTCAGATGCAACAGTTGCATTTTGGGGTTTGGTGGCAGTTGCAGAAACTTGAAGAGACATATTGCTGTTTGGTTAATATTGTAGTGCTATTGGCATGTACTCTACTACGTATTTATAGTGTTGAAAACAAATGATTTGTGATGGAGGTATTCATAGAGAAGTATTTTGAAGAAAACAACCTTGAAAATATGCACATGAATTGTGATGAAAGGTGTGCTTGATTAGGATGGGCCGGTTCTTCTCCAAGTTTTAGTGATAGAGTTTGAATTCATTATTTGTATTGATTTGTATGCCTAACTTAAAGATACATGTTAAAGACTATACATAAATTCTATCGATAAATTTTGAATTTATTCAAACTCTATTTACAATGTTATCTCTAATACGTTTTTGTAGTCTGAATGGGAGGTTCCCAGACATTGAGGTTGGATCTAAACTCATGGAACAATACACGAGGTCATCCTTTGATGAAAATATCTGCAATCTAAGGTCGATATGGAACATGTAGAACTCGAATGTGTCCTTTGGCAACCTTCTCCCGGACAAAGTGGATGTCCAATTCAATGTGCTTGGTGCGTTGGTGTTGAACAGGGTTACTGGACTGGTAAATGGTGTTGATATTGTCACAATAGACAAATGGCTCGGGAACTGGACAGTGGACCTCAAGAAGGAGATTACGAATCCAACAAGCTTCAAAAACAACATTGGCAACCCCTCGATATTCGGCCTCAATGCTGGAGCGAGACAAGGTCGGTTGATGCTTGGAGGACCAAGAGATCAAGTTATCTCCCAAAAATACACAAAAACCAGATGTGGAACGACGTGTATCTGGACGCCCAGCCCAATCGGCATCAGTATAAGCAACAAGACCAAAGGAAGGCGAGGAGTACATATGATGTCCAAGATGTCGAGTCTCATGAAGATAGCGGATGATCCGTTTCAGAGCGCCCATGTGGCTCACCCACAGATCATGCATATGTAGACAAATATGCTAAACTGCATAAAAAAATGTCTGGTCGAGTGAAGGTAAGATATTGTAGCCCCCCCCGGAAGACTACAGTACAAAGTAGAATTCTCAAAAGGAGAACTGTCAGATGCACTAAGTTTGCCCTGAGTATCAACCAGGGTAACTGAGGATGAGCATGAGGCCATGCCAGTACGAGCAATAATATCATCAATGTATTTCTGCTGAGAGAGAAACATGCCTTTGGTATGACGAGTGACTTCAATCCCCAAAAAATATGAAAGATTTAAGGTACTGATGTAGAATTACCCCTTAAATATATCATCTGATCAGAAATTTAATTCAATTTAAAATAAAAGAGGATTCCTTATTTAAAAAACCTCTGTACGAAAAAATCTAATAGAAACCTCTCTTATCCTAAGAATTGTGTGAATCATTCTTAACCATACACTCTTAAGATCTAACATTGACGATAATGTTACATCATCACTCCAATCTCACCCAAAATTCGCGTCACTTTCATCATTTCTTAAACAAGCAAGGGCATAATTGTAATAGCATAGTGCCATGTGGACAAGTGTCTATTTTTTTCTTCACCAATTCACTAATTTAATCATTCCTGCTTCGTTTCAACTCCGATTAGCTTCAAAGTTGAACCAATATTTTTCTTTTCCCAAGTGATTTAAATCAGGATTAGTCATGAATATATTTTGAAGCACGAAAATAAAATGTTATATCGGGGTGATAAAAATAATGTTCAGTTTTGATAAATCTTCACTAGTAAATATTTTATATCGCGGTATCTAACAAGTGCTAAATGTTGATAAAAAAAATATGTAGTGAGGTGATAAAAAAAATAATTAATGAGGTGATAAAAAACGTGTACAAATTTGATAATAAGTGTGATAAACTAGAGTTTAGTGTTGATAAAAAAGTATGTGATTGAGTGATAAAAAAATGTAATTTAGTGATAAACATAGTGTTTAGTGTTGATAAAACTAGTGTTTAGTGTTCATAAAAAAACATGTGATGAGGTGATAAAAATCATGTTCAGTTTTGGAAAATGAGGTGATAAAACTAGTGTTCAGTGTTGATAAAACCAGAGTAAACTATTGATAAAACAAGTGTAAAGTGTTCATAAAAATTACTTAGATATAATTTATTTTTATATCATCCCCGAAATAATTTAATTTTTTCTTGCTTGAAAACATATTCACCACTGATCTTGAGAGAAAGCCCTTGAAAAAACAAAGACATCGGCGCAAGTTCGAAGCCAATCGGAGTTCAAACGAAGCAGAAAAAATTAAATCATGTTTAGTTTTGAAAAATGAGGTGATAAACCTAGTGTCCAGTGTTGATAAGATCAGTGTGAAGTGTTGATAAAACTAGTGTAAAGTGTTGATAAAAATTACCCAGATATAATTTTTTTAAATCAACCCCCAAATAATTTTTTTCGTGCTTCAAAATATATTTCATGACTAATCTTGATAGAAAGCTCTTGAAAAAACAAAAATATTGGCATAAGTTTGAAGCCAATCAGATTTCAAACGAAACGGGATGGACGAATGAGGGTTGAACTGGCCGGAGAGGGACAAAAGGTAGCGGGTTTGGTCCGAGGAGGGCGGATCTGGCACAAGGAAGGGCAAGACGGTGGTTGATAGTGGCGGATGACGACGGCAAAGTCAAAATTGGAGAGGGGTTGACCACGGCCTGCAAAAGCTCTTCCCAGTAGCGAGCTGGAGCCCGATAAAAACGGGGTGAGCAACGATGGTCCAACAAAGACCATACCAGATCCGACCGATGAGTAAAACTTTTGACAGGACGACGGCTGCAAAAGGGATAAAGGGCTTAGGCTTCCAGGCTTCCATGGTCGCCGACGACGATGATGTGACAAAGAGCCTGTACAATAGGGTTTTCGGTGAGAGAGAAAGGATCTTGGGTTTTGGGTAGTTATTCCGACACACATTATATATTCACAAGAAAGAAAAGGAAAACAAAATAAAAGTTCCCTATTTGGTTCTCTCTACATTTATATGTACACATTTCCGTTGAGGTTATCATTAGAATTTTTTTTATTTTTTATAAATGATGGTTTTATTAAAAATCTCTTAATCTCAAGATAAAGAAGAAAAACAGTACTATTAAAAAGACTTCCCTCGGATTCCTACACAAAAGATTATCACATAAGGAAAAAACGACCATAAAACAAACAATCAAAATAAAGAAAACACTTATGTTGTTACATCTAGGGTTGGCAGTATATGTGTCAAGCTAGATGTTAGCGAGGATGTTGTTGACATCATTTGTATGTAGTTGGTGGAAAAGATAAAAATGATGTCAGTCAAGATGCCAACAGGGAGCGTGTGCGTATCATGTGCAAATCTATACTTATCATGTTTGCAGATTTGTTTCCTAGTTGTAGGATACTTGTTTAATAAATATTTGCTCTATTTTACAAAGTCTCTAAAACAAGGAAACGAGAAAATTTATCTTGATCGTAACTCTAGGGGTGGAGAAAGGGCACGTCCGAGTTCTACATGGAGAAAGGGTTGTATTTCCTTCTACATGTGACATGGCGAGATATGCGGAGACGTTTGGAAACCGGGTCCCAACATCTATACCCTTTGTGTTCGATCCCATACCCAATAAAGCAACAAAGACGAGAACGAGGTTCAAGTTTAGTACGTTCATGAGGTTGTAGATGAACAAAACAGACACACCCAAAGACACGAAGAAGATCATAAACTTAAGGAAGACCATACAAACACTCGCAAGGAGTTTTGTTACCTTTGACTGGGGATGGAACCCTGTTGATGGTGTAGACGGTTGTGAGGGCAGCCTCCCCCCAAAAACGTTCAGGATAGGCAGCTGCAATGGTAAGGGCACGGACCGTATTAAGAATATGGCGATGTTTGCGTTCTGCCCGACCATTTTGTTGCGATGTACCAGGACATGAGCGCTGAACGATAGTACCGGTGGAAGCAAGTTGTGCAAGGAAGGATTACTCTTTAAGTTCCATGCCGTTATCCATAAGCAGTGTTTTAATAACTTTAGAGAATTGTGTGCGAACCATGACAGAAAACTCAGAATAAATTTTGTTGAAGTCAGATTTATTATGCATGAGATAAATCCAAGTAAAATGAGTATGATCATCAACAAATATGACAAACCACTGAGACCCCCCCATGGTCGGAACATGTGTCGCTCTCCACAAGTCAGAATGAACAAGATCAAAAGGAGCAGAGGAAATAGTAGTATTAAGGGAAAACGGCAGTTTATGATGTTTAGCAAGCTGACAATACACACAATCACCAAAGGTATGCAAAACTGACCCCAACAAACCACTAGAAATAAGACTACGCAAACAAGAGGAAGAGGGATGGCCTAGACGAGAGTGCCATAGATCGGCAGAGACGACAGCGCCACAAGTAGACGAGGATGATGATGATGGTGAGGGGACCACCAGTGAGGTGAGTTCGAACATGCGACCAACTTTACGTCATGTGCCATGGATTTGTCCCGTTAGTGGATCCTGCACAAGAACAGAAGAAGTACGACTAGAAAAGTTAACGTCAAAACCCAAATCACACAATTGACCAACCGATACAAGGTTCAGCGACAAATCTGGGACAAGCAAGGTGTTCGGTAGTGATAGCTGGTCTGTGGTTGCGGTACCACGGTGTGTGGCAAGTAAAGTGGAATTATCAGCAGTACGAATAGACGGAGACTTGGTGACCGGAGTTACACATGTGAGCAAATCTGACTGCGGGCTCATATGATTGAAACAAGCAGAATCAAGATACCATGTGGATGTGCTACCTGGCGTAGTAGTGGATGAGCTACCTGACGAGGCAGTGTGAGCTGATAGGAACGCTCGTATATCACCCAAGAGAGCCGTCAAGGCAGGAGATTTGGCAGACACAGCAGGTGTAGCAGTAACAGTGGATGAGCTACCTGACGAGGCAGTGTGAGCTGATAGGAGCGCTCGTATGTCACCCAAGAGAGCATTCATGTCAGGAGATTTGGTAGACATAGCAGGTGTAGCAGCAATAGTGCCATTGGGCCTGTTGGAAGGCCGATGATCCCCACGTGAGCCACGCCCCCCCTAAAGTTTTGAGAGGGCCTGGAGTTACCCCATCGAGGGTTGTTTGAGGAAAGAAGATGACGAGCATGAGTTCTGCATTCAGTTAAGACATGTCCAGATCTGTTGCAGAACGTACAGTGGGGCTTGATATCAAAATTTTCCATTAAGAATACCTGAAAAGAAAACACTAAAATAAATGATTAGTTTTTTTTTGGTCAACGCGCGTGTGATGCACGCGGTCAGCGAGCGGGGGCGCGTGGCGCGTGGAGGTGACACGCGCGTGAAGGCGACGCGCGTGACGTGTGCGGAGGTGGGCGCGTGTTAGCCACGCGTCATCTTCGTTGTTTCGAAAAATCGCAGATGCAGGCGCAGCGGCGTGTCGGCGTCTGTGTGTCGCGACACAGGGAGCTGTGCTCGGCAATGAAGGAAGGCAGCTGTGCTCGGAAGGTTCGCCGGAGACGCAGAGCCTTTTGAACGAACGGTGGTCCTCGGCGGTCGCAGCGGCGTAGAGGGTTCAGCTCCAACGCCGCAGCAGGGTAGGAGGAGACGGACGGCAACCGCAGCGGCAAGGAGCAAGGAACGGCGTGGTCGATCGTGGTCGACCGAGATCTTCTCGTCGGCACAGTAGCGGGTAACGTTCAGCGAAGGTGAACGACGGCGGTGGCGGCGGCTGAAGCGGAAGCGATATTATAGCGATAGAGGCTCTGATACCATGTTAACAATTGTGTAATTGTATAGAATTTGATGAATAATACATACACTGTACATGTGTATATATAGTGATAGGGTTTCCTAAACCCGATGCTAACCCTAACGAGCTACATGGGCTGGGCAAATACAACATATTCTAACAATCGTAAAGGGTGGCCCACTTCTACGACATCATATATGACGTCGCAGAGGAGTACAATACACTACCACTGGAAATGCTGTATATGGTAGGTTTTTGGGCTCTAAAGCCCATGACTCAAGCCCATGTCACATGACTTAAGCCCACTCATCTCTAAAGCCCATATTATATATAGGTCATGTATGGGTACAAGAGAAAAGAGCATCTCGGTTCCCATTTTGTGTAGGATGTGTGGCGGCTTCACAAAGAAAAGAAAACGGGATCTGGTTCTTTTTTAGTAGAGTGGTGGCGGCATATGTAGATAGAGAAAACAAGCTGGTGTTAAACACAAAAGATAGAGAGAACACAAAAAGTAAGAAAGAAAAATCATTTAAATATTGCTGGTAGTAAGAGGATATGGTAAGCTCACTGTCGATTTATCGTCGGCGGAGAGAAATTTGTGAAGAAAAATGACACGAACAGTCAGTACGAACAGGCTAGCATTGTAGGGGTGCTGACTGTAAGAATGATTGTAAGGTTAGAAATATAAATTTAATATTCTAACAGTCAGCACGAACAGGCTAGCATTATAGGGGTGCTGACTGTAAGACTGACTGTAAGGTTAAGAATATGAATTTAATATTCTAACAGTTAAATTTGCTGATTATTAGCATTGTGGATGCTCTAAAGGAGACCATTCTCTTGTATATGTGGCTGTGTTTGCAAATTAAGGAACAAGGATCAACGTGTGTGGTGCTACAAGTCAAGTAGAGCCAATCAAGTTGGTGTGTCGTTCTACCATTATTGGTTCAACAAAGCACATGAGTTATTTCTCCAAAATTGGGTGGCGTGAGCAATAACCACCAAAAAGGAGAATGTGGAGTTTTGCATGGTGTAACAGCTAATATAAGTTTTGATCTTGGATCTAGTTTATCAGTAACAAAAGATTGAGTCTTTTATTTTTGTGGAATATCGATTTATATTGAAAAATAGGGAATTAAAGTTGTAATTGTCGGATTATTTCTCAGATAATATAAGGAGCTCGTAAAATTGCTTGGGTCATTTGTTTATTTTTTGCATTCTTTATTTTTGTTCGGTGTTTCGCGTTTATCAGACATTTAGCATTTATCGGCTAGGTCTTGGGATCGGGGTTGGAAAATCAGGTTATCGGTGTCCGTTGTGGATTGAAACGTGTCGGTTCTTTTCCACATATCCGATTGATTTTCCGGGTGAATCTCGCAAGGGAGGCTATGTAAATTGCCTCCCTATCCAGCACCATATTCACTTGGTGCCCCGTGCTACTCTGCCCAACCGACCCCGTTACCGTATGAGCCCTTGTGAAAACGAGGAATTGCGTCGCCAAGTGGAGCATCTCCTTCCTAAAGGGCATATTCGTGAGAGTCTTAGTCCATGTGCTGTCCCGACTCTCCTTACACCAAAAAAAGATGGTTCTTGGTGTATGTGTGTTGGTAGTAGGGCCATGAACAAAATTACGGTATGTTATCAGTTCCCTATTCCTTGTTTGGATGACTTGTTAGATCAATTGGGTGGTGCTATTGTGTTTAGCAAGCTGGATCCGAAGAGCGGATATCATCTGATATGTGTGGGTATGGGTGACGAGTGGAAGTCTTCTTTTAAAATTCCTGAGGGATTATATGAGTGGCTGGTTATGCCATTTGTCTTGTCCAGCGCCCCTAGCTCTTTTATGCGGGTGATGAATTAGGCCTTTCACCTTTTATTGAGAACATTGTTGTTGTCTACATTGATGATATCTTGGCTTATAGTGCTAACGAGACGGACTATGTTGAGCATCAATGTGAGGTCTTGTTGTGCTCCGTCGTGAGAAGTTCTATGCGACACTTTATACCTCACTTCAGTGGTGTTATAGCTCCTACCATGGATTGCATGAAAGGGTCTAGGTTCAGCAGGTCAGAAGATGCAGAAACAACCTTTGTTGAGATCAAGTGCCGACTTACTTCGACCCTTATTCTAGTCCTCCCTGATTTATCCCAGCCTTTTGAATTGCATTGTGATGATTCGAAGAAGGGTATTAGAGTTTTACTCAATCAAGCAGGTCACCCTGTTGCTTTCTTTAGTGAAAAGTTGCCAAGTACCAAATATATCGATTTACCTATTATGTTGAGTTCTATACTGTTATTTGGGATATTAGACATTTTCGTCACTACCTTTTTTTAGAGGGAATTTGTCCTTTACACTGATCATCATAGCTTAATTATTTGGGCAACTGAGATAAATTCTCTCATCCCCTGAGAACCAATCATCCAAAAATTCAAAAAAAAAACCTTTGTCTTTGGCAAGCCAAGATGTTATCCTTTGGTGGAAGAATCACATTAATCAAGTCCACCCTCAGTGCACTACCCCTCTATCACTTTTCTCTACTCAAGGCTCCAAAAGCAGTTATATTAAACATGGAGAGGCATCAAAGGAGATTTCTCTGGCATGGAGAGGCACCATACAAAGTTTTCTACAAAGTAGCTTGGAATCAAGTCTACAAATCAAAAGAGGATGTAGGTTGGGTATCAGAAGTTTAAAAATTATGAATCTAGCATTATTGGCAAAATAGTGGTGGAGGTTTGCCTTGGAAGATGATTCTGTTTGGAAGCAAACTATATGTGCAAAACTAGGATGGAACTACTCTGAATGGGATCTATCCAAATTCTCAGAAATTGGTATGCCTAGTTTTACATCTCACCTTACAGCACTATTGAAGGATTCCAGATTTGCAGACATGCTTGGTACAAAAGGTCTCACTTGGAAGCTTGGTAGAGGCAACAAAATTCATTTCTGGGAGGACCTTTGGTGGGGAGACATTCATTTCAAAGCTTTTTCCCCAAATTATATGCTCTAGCCGGATCAAAAAATATGATCATTGAATTACTGTGGGATGGTAGTGACTGGGACATTTTACTCAAAAGAGCTCCTAGAGGGAGAGAATTGCAAGAATGGGGAGCCCTCTTAGCAATTTTAAGATCAACACACCCATCCTCAACTGATGACACTCTACTTTGGATTTCTGATAGCAAAGGCTTCTCTGTGGGAAGATTTTATGAATTACTTGCATACCAAGCTACCTCTCAATCTCACTTGACTTCTCACATCTGGGTTCCTGGTATTCCTCCAAAAATCTCTACATTCTCTTGTCTTGCTTACTTGGAGGCAATTCCCTGAAAATGCTTCCTTGAAGGGAGAGACATGACATTCTCATTACAAGATCTACTTTTCCCCACTGCTCCTTGGATCTTGAGGATGAAGCACACATACTCTTACGCTGCCATAAGGCTTGGAGGACCTGGAATTTGATCCTTAGATGGTGGGGATTGTTTTGGGTTTTCCCTGCTTCAATTAAACATTTATTCAGCTCTTGGCACAAGCTAATTCCCCCAAAGTTCAGAGGGTGTTGAGGAGGCATTCTACAAATCACTCTTTGGCAAATCTGTTTGGCCAGAAATACATTGATCTTCAATCACATTGAAGAATCTCCAGTCAACATGATAATCAACAAGAGCTTCAGTTGGGAATGGGCTAACTTTACTCCTTCATACCATTTTACTATGCAGGACTAGATCAGCAACCCCAGGCTAATGATCAATCAGTGAATTATATTTGGCTTCTATCCTCAACTGGCTTGGCTTAGACTTTTCCTATCTGTTTTGGGTTGGGGGGGGGGGGGGGGGGGGGGGGGGGGGGTAATTTTGGGGTTTTTTTCCTGGCTTGCTTTAGGCTTGGTGAGGTATAGGTCTCTTCTGGGTTCTTTGGGGGTTTCTTGCCTCTTTGACCTTGTGGAGTGTTCTCCTTGCTGAGTGTGGGTGGTTGTCTTTTTTAAAACCTCTCTCTTAGTGTGTGGGTAGTTGTTTTAGGTTTGAGTGTCTCCTCTTCCTTGCAAGTTTTAGGCATGCTGCTCCTTGTTTTGACTCACCCTTGTTGGCTCTACCTTTGGGCTCAACTCACACCATCCCATCATCACACTAGTTGGATTCATTGTCAGACAAACCAGTTACTACATTCTGATCATCTTCAAGCTCAAGTTCATCACCTCATCCTCAAGCCTAAGCACAACACACTCATGCACATTACAGCATTTGGGCTCAATTCTCAACATCACTTCATCACCCCTGTTCAATCCCCATTCAGACAATCAGTGACTGCATAATTGATCATCCTCAATCACACGTACATCTCTTCATCTTCAAGCCTAAGCACAACACACTCAGGCACATTACAATTTACAAGTTACTCCCCCCACTCCCCCTGTATTGCAACTCCATCTGCTTCACAAGTCCTCCATTCTGTTGCCACAAAAATCCAAGCTCCCCATCCCCTGCCTTTCACTTGCGGCACAAGCATTCTCGGCTCCTTTCATAACATAAACGTTTTTACATCTCACCCTTACTCTGCTAAAGCTGCTCCCATTGACAGCTGACACATACAAGCTCATCTTGGATTCTCAACATCCCACAGTCAAGCTCAACTCTCCAAGTTCATAGCTCACCGCAGATTGTATCTCCTTTGATTTCCCCTTTTGGTTCTTAAGTTCTTGTTTATGTTATCCTCATTCTGTAGCTAGGTTGTGTTGTTTTTGTGCTTGTACCTTTTCTACCTCAGAAGAGGCTTTAATCATTTTGCTTTCGCTGATAAAAAAATATCATGCACAATCAACAAAATAACAATTTACTTCAATGGGGCTTTTATAGTCTAATCCACCTAAAACAAACTTGAGTTGAGAGGTAAAAGCCCCCAAATACTTATGACTTAGATCCACACCTTGGTCTTAATTTATCAAATCTACTTATTGCGGTGATTGGGCTCAGACAAAAGACATACAAAGAGGCAATACTAGAGTTAAATCCATGCCACCAGGAGATCACATTGGCACAGAATCCACAAACATATTGGTAACGAAGCCTTTGAGGAGAATGTTAGGATTTGTGAAGGTATCATGATACTTGTAAACCACATCCACAACTCGAGTACAGTTGAGGATTTGAGTTAGGAGAGGCATAGGAACTGGTGTTGGTTCTAGGCACTCTTCGTTTATGTCTTTCCACGCATCTCTTACTCGTTTATTCAGTTCGTTGATAGCGTCTTGCTCCTCCACTCCATGTTGTTTCATGTAACATTCTACGCTCGAAGCTACATGCCCTCTTTTTTGTTCAAACTACACAAGCAAAAACGTGACAAAGATCATTTAGCTACTAATTTTATCTAGCAATAGTCAAGGAATATAGTTTTGATGCATAGAGCATCCCCGACGACAAGGGAACGTCGGGAGGCTGCTTCACATAAAAAAATATTACTAATCGATGGATGATTGGTCGTTGGGAGGGCGCTTGAGGAACAACAACATCGATCTTGCTCCAATCTGTCACAACATATCATGTATTCTGATTTTTTCTTCTACTAACCTTTCAACAACTTACTAGCTTTATCTCAATGAGTAGCAAAAAGCCCAAGTGAAATAAGTCAACTAGGAGTGTGTTCGGTCGGATAACCGATCCGACCAGTACATATTTAGACCCGACCACACATTTACGGATCGGATCCATTCACTTCAAAATCCGACCACAGATCCATTTTTAGGAGGCGGATCCGTCCGATCGGATTTCGGACGGATCTGGTCCAAATCCGAAACCCGCACCTTATAACCCCATCCCCTCCAAACCCTTGCCTCAAACTCATAAACCATAGTACAAAACTCGTCAGATCTGGTCGGCGAAATCAACGAGCTCGTCATCCCTAAAGCTTAAACATGGTTGGATGTGAAATCAACCATGACAAGTAGATAGTGACAAGAAGGGGACAAGGACAGAAGTTTGTGGAACAAAATATACGTCGTGACTGTGGAACGAACATCTACGGCCGTTTGGGGTACGAACCATCTGCAACTGTTTGGGAAACGAACGAGCTACGGCTTGAGGATGTCGCGAGAAAGGGATGAGAGGTGAGATTGAGAAGAAGCTAGCTTGGGGATGTCGCGAGAAAGGGATGAGAGGTGAGATTGAGAAGAAGCTAGGGTTTATTTGAGCATCTGTATTCTTTTTCTTGTGTTAGGGAAAGTGGTGTGCATCAGATTGTGTGGTTGATGTAGAATATGAGATAAGGTTGATTGAGATAAGGCTGATTGTGTGGTGTATATTGAAGGTGACATCGATTGTGTAGTGTTGGGCTTGTTTTTGTTAAGCTTTTGCCCTTAAATGTTATAGGCTTTTAGTATTGGACAATATTTAAGCCCATATACTAATAGTTTCGGGTGGGTCAGATGACCGACGGGTCATCTTGGTCTCATCCGAGATCCATCAAAAAATACTCGCATTTGATTTTTTTGGCCCGGACCCGATCCGAAACCCATCGGATGAGTCATTAGCGGGTCTCGGATCGGTCGGATCTTCGGGTGGGTCTCGGGTCACGGATGATTTGCACACCCCTAAAGTCAACACAAACAAAATTTAAAACTTAACTTTCAAAGCATCTAACCTTGGTTATACAATAATACTAAGAAGACATGTACCGCTAAGTTATTTTGTCATTTAGAGGGGCCTATACTCCTCTAAATTCGTCATTGGAGTGTACATGATTTGTCTATGAACTGGACTGTATGTTGAAACTGATCCAAATAGGCCCATGGGCTTTTATCTGATACATTATGAGCCGGAAAATGGATTACATCATCTGACGCTTGTTTAGAACTGACTCGTTCACCGGTAGTTGGCTAATGCTGATGTAATTTGTTGAGAGCAATCCAATATACTATGATGCTTTTTCATCAAGAGAAAGTTACCAATTCGATTACCTCTCGAGTTATTTTTGTTGATCACTTCCTAATGACTTTTTCATCAATAAGTTAGTTCTGGAAGCTCAATTTCTATTTGAATTTGGTTAATTAAAAGTTTTTTACCAAGTTTACGAATTCAAAATAACAAACCGGTTCAAATCGGAATCAACTCATTAACCTTTGCATCCAAACAACTCCATATTCATATTCAAGTGAGTCAGTCCTGATTCTTAAAACAAGAAATCTGTAAATGATTTATCAATCTTAAAATTTGGATAAAAACCGACTCACCAACTCCGATCAAGGAGAAAGAAAAATTGCTGCATGTGCTTACACTTTCTCTCTTCTAAGAGCATCCACAACGTTAACAGTCAACAAATTGTGATAAGACTGTTTGTTAGAATATTAAATTAATATTTTCAGCCTTACAGTCAGTCTTACCACCTGACTGTAAGCGTCGGCGGTAAACGCCGACCAATATTAAATTAATATGTTCACAAATTTCTCCATGTCGGCGATAAACGCCAACTATGAGCTTACCACCAATAATATTTAAATAATTTATCTCTCTTATTTTTTGCATTCTCTCTTTATTTTGTGTTTATTACCAGCTCCCAGCGTATGCATTGTGGATGCTCTAACCTTTTTTTTTTATCAGAGAGCCTTAATCTCAAAATGAGACATAGACGGCCTACAAAAGGGCAAACTAAAACCACATAACTACAAAGTTCAAACAAAATCAAAGATGAGCAAAACAACCCAACCACAAATACAAACTATCTCTTGACTTAATTTAGGAAGTAACATGTGTAGATATGGTGTTCTATGATGGCTCGTACGTACCTCGTGTGAGACTATATCATTCATGAGCCTGGTGACAATATATGAACCCTTGAAACTCTTGGGATTTGTGAGAAGCCAATCAAAAGAATCTTTTGTAGCCAAATCTCCCATTCCGAGGGAAGATAGAATCGCTATAATTTGGTAGGTAGGGCCAATTGGTGTTACACTTAAGTACTCCTCCAACGTTGGTGTGTAACCTTGGTTGAACCATTTTGCTTCTCCGAAGAATGCTCTAACTAATGCTTTCATCTGATCTCGGCCGATACATTACCAATATAATTAGCAAAGTATTATCAACCTCTTGCACAAAAGGAACAACAAAAACAAAATTTGTCTCTTCTTGAAGATCTCAAGGTTAGTTGTATTGCCCATACCATTAAAAAGAGTAAATTAAAAATACATACTTCAAATTTGTAGCGTTTAACAGATATATATCCTAAAGTTTTTTAAACTGATACATACTCAGATGTTTAGTTATATAATAAATAGCTCAAACCGTCAAGTAAAATGACTAAAATACCCTCAACTAAACTTTAATAATTATTTTAAAAATCACTTTTGTTATATATACATATTTACTAGTTACATCACTTCAGTTTTATTTTTTTTTAAAATCATTTAAAAAATCACGGAGGGCATTTTCTTCATTTTAACTAACGGCTTAGGCTATTTGTTATATAACTAAACATTTGAGTATGTATCAGTTAAAAAAACTTTAGGATAGGTATCACTTAAACGCTACAAGTTTAGGGTAGGTATTTGTAATTTACTAAAAAAAACAAGTCCACGTAAAACTAGTACGATTTCGAGTTGAAAGAACAATCTTACTGCTTCTTTTGCGTAGTTCACAGCCCATGATTTTCCTTCACATATCATTAACTCCTCGATTTCGCGATAAATGTCAAGCAGTGCGACGTATAAAACGTGCATATATTTTGGCAATTCATCCAATGCAGCAATATCCCACCTGCAAAATATATTGGAGATTCAAGAATTAAATATACACTTATACATCAAATATCGATGCCATTACGAAAAATGAAACGAATCAAACCTCTGAATGGCTTTGGTAAAGAACTCAAGTTCTTCAAATGTACCATAATTATCAAAGGTGTCATCAATAATGGAAACCACGGTGAGTACTTTGGTTGCCATCATCCTTCCCAACACACATCGTGGGTCTTGTAACACAAACATTACGGTCAAGTAGCACTCCACCATCCTATCTCTTGCATAGGGTAGTTTTGTTTTGAAGTCCAAATCTTTCCACCAACTAAACAAAATCATGGCACATAGTTATGAACAAATTATAAACATAGACTTGTATATTTATTGTGATGAGTTCATTTGGGTTAACCTAGTTAGAGAGAGTTCTCTCTTCTCCTTAAGGGGTAATTTGTAAAATGACTTTAAAATGACATTCTTTTGCTAGGTAATCTTCAAGTTTAAAATCTTTGCAAGATAACCTCCGTCTTAAACAAATTTTCAGTTTTACCCTCGATAAAATCTTTTTTCTGATAAATATCCTCGATAAAATCTTGATCCGATCTCGATAAAATCTTGATCGGACAAAGATCTGATTGTCAGGATTTCATTATGGGTAAAAACGTAATTCAATGTAAGAAAGTATGCCACATTTAGCAAAGCAACTCAAATTAAGGTTGTTTTGCAAATCAACCCCTCATTAAAGTTAAAAGGGTTAATTATCTTTTGTACCCTTTTTTTATTGGTAACATGCTTTTAGTACCCTTACGTTTGGTAACGTTCAATAACAGCTCCTCCGTTTCGGTAATACATATTTAGTATCTTTTATGAATTGGTCACATATCATCTAATACCCCTTATGTATTGATAACATAACATTTAATACCCCTTTTGAATTGGTCACAGATCATCAAAATGGCGTAAACTTGACCAAAATTTTGTCCAGAACAATACCAATATATCAGGGTATTAAATGAGTGTTACCAATACATAAAGGATACTAAAGGTGATTAATCCAAGTTAAAAGCCTGATCCCCAATGGGTACATCTCCTTTGGAGCAGCTAGGAACAGAGATAAGATTAAGAATTAAATTAGGATAAGAAGGGTTTCTCCTATTTGTTCCTGATAAAAAGAACAAGAAGATATATTGTGATGTAATGAATTGAACTTTGCCTTGTAAGTTGGCTTAGCTCCTTCAGGTGCACTTTCTGCAGAGTGTTGAAATCTAGCTTGGCAAAAATGAGAAGCAGTTCATTATGTGAAGCATCTTGTTGGTAGATGTCAATGTAATATCTGTGTTCGATCCTCGGTATGCCTTTGTGAAGAGGTTGCTTTAACGCATAGCTTACTTGTGCAGCCAAAGGAGCACTTATTAGTTCCAATGCTAGGCATGATTCGAGGTTCGTGGTAGTGAAAGCTCGAGCTTGATCCAACAAATCTTCTCCATGAACGCTTAGATGGGTAGCTTCATACAACCCTAACATTCCTCGAGCATCGCTCGCAAGCAATTCCTTGAACTTCCCCTTGTTGTCCATAAACCTCTTGAACACATCTAGTTCGTGAGTATCAAATATACATGATTAGTAAGACTTGAACTTAAGATTTTGCTTAAGAGGGAAGCAAGTTCCTTCTTGGTTCAACATTTTGTTGGACAAATGTTTAGCAATACTAGTTTGATATATTTTGCTTTGCTTAAGGGAAACTTCAATAATATACCTTCGAACAATCTTTTTTAATATAAATATGTTGGCCTCGTCTTTTTTTCTTCTTTAAAAAACGTATTTACCCTTTTCGTTTATTATCAGAGAATGACAGAATCTATTAATTTGAAGGGGAAACCCTGTATCCTAACTTCATTTGAGCTTTGTTTTTCAATTCCTGACCCAGGTTTATCTTTGGTGACATTTCCCAACTGTCACCTTTCAATTTTTTGCAGAAAGTATCGTTTACCGTTTACTTTGACGATTCCGTTAGTTTTTTTGCCACGTGTCTCCTCACTGTGACGACACGTGGCCGACACGTAGGCAAAAAACTAATGGAATCGTCAGTTTTGACGATTTTTTATACTTTCTGCAAAAAATTGAAAGGTGGCAGTTGGGAAATGTCACGAAAGGTAAACCTAGGTTAGGAATTGAAAAACAAAGCTCAAATGGGGTTAGGATACAAGGTTACCCCTAATTTGAATGAAAAAGCCTCATAAAATTTAGAATTCCCTAAAATTCTCTCCCGAGCCTTAAAAACGCTACAAACCCTAAACTACAATTAGTTGAAGAATAATATAAGTGAGCTAAGGATTTAGATTTTCTTGAGGGGACGAGAGATTTAAAAAAAAATAGGCATTTTCCATGTAAATTACCGGAAACTATCGTTTCTTGATAACAAATGGAAGATACAAAGAAAAAGATAATGAGAACACATGTGTGCTAAAAAAAGATTGTTCGAACATATATTATTCCGATTTCCTTTTTAGTTTACATTTGGAAACTTTTTACAGGCCAAATTAAGGCAATATTCATACCATGTGAGACTCTATACATTCAAACAATAACAAGCAGATCACCGGGTGCATGTTAAAAGATATACAAGGTCGTTCACTTAAGCTTTTGAAATAAAGTAAGTTTAACGAAAGAACGGTAATGCAACTCCGACGTACCACATGAAACACGATAACCTTGTTGTCTAAGTAGACGAAATTGGAGAGCGACGGTGTAAAGGTCCAATGACCAACATTCATCCTGATTATCGTCGTGAATTATTTGTAAAGCTTCTTTAATCTCAGTCTCGAAATGGTACGAAACGCCCAAGCGTTGGACATAGTCGACCAAGTCGAGTTTCTGCGAAGGCGTCTGATGAACATCCGTAAGCATCCTCCGCACTTCTTCCTTCAGTTCTTCGACTTGTTGCTTTGTCTTGATATCCATATCCTGCACATAAGAATAGGTTTTAGGCAAAAATCACTTCTTAAAATATAAATTAAGAATCAATCTTAATCCTTGGACCGTCAACTACAAGAATCAGATTAAAAAAAACATTAATGACATAAAGTTTTATAATACAAAACTTCGAATATATTTTTATACATAATTCAAATCAAAACTCTCCTATAAATCATGATCGGTTGAATCCCTTAATTAAAAAAACTCCAATAAATTTTTAGTTTGTATATTGAGAAGGTTTCTCACCCGAACGTGTATGTAAGTTAAAACTAAACTATAAATATCTATATACCATGGAGTTGGTATCAAATGAGAGGAAACGATCACCCCAAATACAAGGACGATATTCTGCAGTTCGACGAACTATAAGTTCATCGGCCGATGTAACATCTTTGGGTTTGCTGGATACTTGAAGAGACATGTTTTTTTTTTGTCGTAGATTGTTGTATATTTTCATGTGCTCTACCAGGTATTTATATAGGGTTTGATTAACATGTTATAAAGATACGACTATGCAGTAATCACGTACGACAAAATGATTACCATGTAACGTTGACAAAATTTTGATATAGCTCTAATTAATTAACGTTGACAAAAAACCTATTTTAGATTTTAGGCAACGTATTTTTTGCCACCTTTTCTTCCATGATTGAATCATGTTGCCTATTTGTATAGGTAACTCAAATTCCAGGTCTTGGTGAAAAAAAAGTCGTCTAGTTTTAAATTATATGTAATTGTTAGTTCATTTTCTTTGGGGATGCAACTTGAGTTTTAAGTGTTCCAATTAGAATTGGAGCGTAAAACTATCATTGAACCTTCCATTATTATGTTAAGTTTTTAGTTATGTGATAGCTCTCCAAAAAATCTCTTGAGGTTCCCTCTTAACTCTTCTGAGTTCGTCGCTGTCGCTCTCCTTCACTCTCTCCGACCATCCGCCTCCAACCGATCCACCGCCCCTCACTCTTAACACCCCCCTCTCCAGTCAGCGCCATCCAGCCGAGATCGAGCGTCGCCGACGTGGTCCGCCACCGCCGCCACAGACCCCCCTCGGCACCAACCACGTCCTTTTCCGATCAAGCGATGTCAGATTTGTCTCCTCCCCATCTTCATGAGTCGGAAATGGTCAGTTCCGACCAGATCCACTCACATGCAGAGGCCCAACGCGACCTCGGGGCCTCCATCCAGCACCAGCCTCGCCGCGCCGGCGATCTCCTGCCGCTGCTCGGTTCGGTCTCTGTCTCCCCTCGGCTACCACCGCACACGACGGATCTGAAGGACAAGCCGGGCTTTCCCTCGACAGATCTGAAGGACAAGCCGGGTCTGACTTCGTCCATCGCGACGCCTCTGGTCGCCGGCGACGCCATTGCTCCACCGGAGTTCTGCCCGTCTTACACCGGCCTTTCGTCAACACCGAGGGAGGTCTACCGGGACTTGATCACTCTTCCCCGGCCAATACAGTCTCTGGTGAGTACCTACCGTCCTCCTTCGACCGAACGGGGACAGTATGCTAGCCCTATCTGCCCGAGGGATGGCAGGGCATCGGGGCCGCCTCCGGAGGTTCAGGAAAGCCGCATCTCCCCGGTCCCGGATTGGGAGGATGAGGATGAGGATGAGGATTTGGTGGTCTTGGACGATGGGATCTCGAGGTTTACGTCGGGATCGTACGAGTTCTCGGTCGCAGCGAGGGTTGCAGGGAACAGTTCGCACAACCAACACATCGTCTGCGGGATGATGTTGAGGAAATGGAATGTTACCGGGATTCGGGTGGAGTTTCTAACCCCCGACATCACGGACTATCATTTCCCCTCTGCCAAGTCCATGGAAGATATTCGTCATAAGGGTCCTTGGAGTTTTAAGGGTTTTCCTCTCCTCTTTGAACCGCTCCGGCGTTTTGATCGGGCTGAAGACATCAGCTTCAACCACGTGGAACTAGGGGTCATGGCACTGAATATCCCGGGAGGAGCGAGGAACTCGTACATTCGAGGACTAGTGGCGGGCAGTATAGGCACACAAATCATGTCGGCCCCAATTTCGACGGTCCGACGGGAGGACAGGCATCTTTGGTTTCGAGTCCGTATGGAGCTGTCTCGGCCACTGCAGCGCAGAACCAGACTTCGTTTCCCAAGTACTGATTCCTCTATTGTGATAGACCTGCAATACGAGAGAGTGGTGGATTTTTGTCGCAGGTGTGGCATGTTGACACACAGGATACCGAACTGCCAGACTCTGCTGCAGGGGATTGGCCGGGAGGAAGTCCGATATGATAGCTCTATTCTGGTCCCCCAGGACTTGGATGTGGATCAGCTGCTTCAAAGGGTCTGGGGGCACCTCCCCCAGTATCACATCTAGCAATCACGTACCTTCTAAGTGACCTAACCCTGAACTCTATGGTCCGTTCTAGAGAGATTACCATGGGCGCTGAGTTGTCCAATGCAGGCACTCCGAAGCCTGACTTTCTGGCTAAGGTTAACCATGAAGGGTTAACCACTATCTTGCAGGGGGATGGCCATGGAGCACCCAGCCCGCCACCCAGCCCCACAAAGCCTGACTTCTTGGCTAACATCCATCCTGTTGTCGGGCCTGTGATCCGAGCTCCCCCCGGATTCAATGCGATGATGAGGAAGGAAGAGGAGACAGATCCACGGGGCTATCCGGCGGACCTTCAAGGGAGCAGAGGCAAAGGAGGACCCAGCAAGGGCAAAGGCAAAATGACCACCCTGAAGACCAGAAGTGGCTCGCTGTATTCGCGTCCACCGGAGACAAAGAAGTAGAGGGGCGACCCGACTGATCAGCAACAACCCTTGTTTCAGCCATTTTTGGAGGAGGAACGAGTTGATGGAGCGGAGGTCCAGAGGCCTCCGATGGAGGAATGATCTGCCCCAGCAGGGGTGGGTGGAGTCGGCCCCAGACTATACCTACAGACCCGGGTCAGCCATTGCTGGGAGGTTCTGGGCAGCATGCATCATCAGCACCAGTTATCTCCGTTTCTTGCTATTACTTTTATTATTGTTGGGACTATTTATTTTCTGTTGGTTTTGGAACTTGGTTTATTTTCCCCCGTTATGTTGAAACGACGGTAGGGAGTTGTCTTGAGTTGTTGCCCACGAGTTTATGTGGGCTAAAATCATGGATCCATGAGGGTCGGGCTTGCTATGGTCGGCCCGGACAAACATTTGGAACCCGAGGCGGTCACGCCTCGTCTTACTTGATTGCCTTTTGGCATTAATGAAATCTCCGGTTACCCATTTCAAAAAAAAGTTTTTAGTTATGTTTGTCAACTAATAGAGCTTGTATTTCTTGACATGAGTTTTTTTTTATCAACTCAAAAATTTATTAGAGAAAATCTTTGCAAGACAAAAAGAAAAACGAGGTCGGGGACTTGAAACATGATTTTAAAAGAGCCCTCGACAATAGAACTTAAAAGGCACAAACCTTCATCACAAAGAAGAGTAATCCCAAAAAAAACAAGGAAAACACAAACTAATTTCCTTTAAAACAAGGATGCAACTCCTTAGAAGACTGATTCCACATATCCGCCGTTAAAGGGGCAACTTGAATAGCTCTCTCCCGACTTATAGACCTCGTTCTAGGTTTGATATAGGTCACAAAACCTAAAGAGGGATGCTTCTTAGAAACTAGAGCCTCTTTCTAAGGACTCGATTCCGTCGACACCTCAAAATAGGCCAATCTGAGGAGCAGTTAGACTCGGGACCATAAGAGGAGGACCAAGGCCGTGGGCCACCAGAACCTCGGCTAAACTCTCCGCCTGAACCTCCACACTTTGTCCACAACCCAAAGTATTGGGTACCGCTTGAATAATCAGACCCCAAGCATTCGACCTAAGTCCTAGAAACTGTTTCGATTGAGTCTGGCCTACTTGGGCCTGAATTCCGTCAAGAACAGTCCCACTCTAGACCTGGGCCTCGCTCATGTGCCCAACCCCATGAACAAACTGTTCAGATGCTTGGGCCTGCAGCCCACCTGGACTTGTCACAAGATGAACCTGGGCTTCACTCACCAACTTGGCCCGCCCCTCCGATAAACTCACTGGTTGTTCGTCAACTACAGCCTTTGGCCGAGCTTCGTCAACGTTTAACACAACAACACGATTCAATCTCACCTGCAAATACCACCAGAGTCTTGGCTTTTGCCGAATGAATCTGGACAATCCCATTGTCGACCCTCTTCCGAGCCTTCTTACCCTTATTGAATACATTGTTGCAACCACTGCGACTTGCCAAGGAATTTGGCTGAAGAACCTCATGGCTGATATGATGAACGTAGACAATAAGTCAGCCATTATGTTCAGCAAGAATCTAGTGTACCATGATCGTAGTAAACACATCGACACCAGGTACCATTTTATCAGAGAGTATTGAAAAAAATGTCATTGAGATTGAATATGTGAGCTCGGGCTGCCAGAAAGCTGATATTCTGACTAAGCCGTTGTTCAAAACCAAGTTCCAAGAAATGAGATCACTGATAGGCGTAACAAAATTGCAAGAGAACAAAGATTAGAGGGGAGATTGTTGGACTTTGTCAATAACTTGGCCTCTTGTCTTTGAGTTTGATTAAGCCTCTTTTCTGTTTTTATTTCCCTTGATTCATGGAGATCAAATGCATGATCTGTAGGCAAGGATTTTCATTTTCTGTGGGCAAAGATTATACATACAGCTTGATTTATGAGACCATCATCAGCACTACAGCGGGTGTCCGAGGTTATCTCTCATCACTTACACATATGAGTATTAGAGTTAGGTTGGAGATTTTTTAGTAATGCATTTGAGGTGCTAAGTCAACCGGAAAACGGAAGGGCGATACAAAACCTCTTTACCAAACCCTAAGCGAACACCTTTCATGCCATCGTCGCTCTAGTCGGCGGTGTTCGTGGCTTTCGGGTATGAACAACGTCGACGACCTTGCTTTCTTCCCCCATCCCTCTTCTCCTTTCCTCCTTCTTCCCTGCTCATCTTGTGCCATTTGCTTGCCTCTAGTGCTTCATTTTGGTTAAGTTGTCTCACCCCTGTGCAGCAGTCTTGAACCGCGGTTGCTGAATGCGAGGGCCACCAGAACGAAGGGCCGATTCCTATGGCCGCCCCCGCGCGAAGCCACGTCTTGGCGGGAACGCCTCTAAATCCGAGCGACGACGCCGCGGCCCCCACGTGGGAAGTGGCGCGGTCGGAGGCGATTGGTAGGATCGGTGCAGCGACGAAGGTCTCGATGACGAGTTGTCTGAAGAGATAATAATCACGCTAGGGGGAGAGTCGGGCGAGCCTGTTGCCGAGTCGAACGAGGGCCTCGACACGGTGGTAGTAGGGGAAGGGGACACCAACTAGGGTAACAGGGAGGACCACTCCGTCGAGGCAACCTCTGTAGAGCTCTGTCTAGGAAAGGCGGCGGGGATAAGGACTAATTCCATAGCTAGGGTTTCGGACTCGACATCGCGACAAGAGCGAAGAGCGTTTTTTGTCCAGAAGATGCTCTTATTCCATCTATTTATTAGGGTAGTTGGTCACATACAAGAGACAACACAAGAGATTGTTCGAACACAAGAAACCGAATACGATTTTTACGTCCATCAGGAGATCATATTGGTACACAATCTACAAACATAACGGTAACGAAGTCTTTCAGGAGAATGTGGGGATTTGTGTAGCCATCATGAGACTTGTAAAACACGTCCATAACACGACTGAAGTTGAGGATTCGAGTAAGGAGAGGCATAGGTACAGGTGTTGGTTCTAGGCATCCTTCGTTTACATCTTTCCACCCATCTATTACCCGTTTATTCAATTCGTCGATAGCATCTTGCTCTTCCACTCGATGTTGTTTCATGTAACATTCCACACTTGATGCTACATGTCCTCTCTTTTGCTCAAACTACAAACAACAAACAAAACAAAATACATGATCAATTCAATTCTTAACTACTAATTAGTCGAGTAAGTTTTGATAAACTTTATTGTTATATCGGAGGTTTGAGAAAGTTGAAACATAATTGAATACGAACAGTCACAAGATATGATTATAATTGGGCCTTCAACAGTCTGCTTGAGTTTTTAGTAGTGTTGGTCCTCTAATATAGTATCAGAGCATGTTACCTCACGGACCCGGATTCAATACTCACTTTTTACAAAAATTTCTAATTTCTCAATTTATCAAATTTGTGCTAAAAATGGGTCAGCTCTTATATCTCTCTTCACGATAGGCTTATCTCTTCTTCTATATAATTCACCTCCAAACCCGCAAACGAGTTTGTTCGTGAAGATACGTGTTAAAATATGATTATAATTGGGTCTTCAACTATCAAATTGAATTTTTAATTGAGTTGGTCTTCTAATACAAAAACACAAGAACACAACATAACTACGGGATTTACTAAAAGGTGTATTGTCTACGTATATAAAAAGAAGGTGCCAAAATACCTCATGTGAAACAATGTCATCCATGAGCCTGCAGACAATGCAACAACCCATCAAACTCTTAGGAAATGTGAGTAGCCATTCAAAAGAATCTTTTGTAGCAAAATCTCCCATGCCAAGGAAACATATAGTTGCTATCAGTGGACAGGTACTGGTAACTGATGTAACACTCAAGTACTCCTCCAGTGTTGTTGTGTACTCTTTCTTGAACCATTTTGCTTCTTCCAAGTAAGCTCTAACTAATGTTTTCATCTGATCACCAATTTCATAACCAATCTAATTAGCAAATTAATATCACTTATATTCAAGACAAGGAAAAAAAAACAGTTTTTTTTTTTAATCTAAGGTCTTCTTATTAACAAAATAAATTTAAATTAAACTTCTTTTAAAGTGAAAAAAGAATTACATAGTGTCATATAAAGAAAGAAACCCTAACTCAAACAACCCCAAAACAACCCAAAAGATTGGTCTTTTGTGCAAGCCTTGCCTATAGTATTTAGCATGTAAAAAAAGATAATGAAATAATATACAACATATTATGAATTGTTTTCAAGTTGTTTTTTTAGTGAAAGGTACAGATTTCATTAATTAAATTATGGAATGACAATAAAGTACATTATAAACTCTTTGACCACGAAGAACATGCCAATAACATTTAAGAATGTTCATTATTCTTTTCACAGTAGAACCGTCCTCGACGGTGTTGAGTTGGCGCCCCATGGGCAAGGACAGAATATGGATGGGGGAAACGGGATACCGGAGATCCGGAGGGATCACGACGGTAATGGTGATGGCGGGAGGCAAAGCATCGTCTGGGGCCCCTCCCAGGGCCAGACCCCGATGCTCTGTTGATTCCTCATCCCTCCCGGCGGGGCCTCTTCCCCGCTTGTGGTGAGCTATCACATACCACGCCAGGCGCATCCCTCCCCAGAACTTCTGTAGCCTCCCTCGATTGATCCACGGGCGCTGGAACCTCAACAAGGTACGCCTCAGCCTGGGCGCGTCCTCCACCTCTGAACCCTCCTGTCCGGGAGAACCGAGCGGTAGCAATCGAATCAGCAGAGAGCTGATCCCTTCGCCGCCCCCGACCATCCCCTGTGCAACCGGTCTCGGGAGAGAGGTGGAGGACCACCCAAAGCGGCCTAGCTTGGTCGACAAGTTAGTATCCCGGTTGGAAATCCGGGGACCAAGATTAGGTAACGGGTCCACTGTTGTGCCGGCTTCCCCATACCGAGATGACCTAGCGTTAGGTAACAGGTCCACTGTTAACGGCTTCACTCCCCCAACTCGCAGAGAACCACCACGTCCGATACATGCTCCACCCATAGCCACTAGAGGCGGACGACTCTGTCGGGGGCGGTATCCACCCACCAGTGCATACCGTAGCAACCCCCTCCTATACGTCGGTGAGCTCCGAACCCTAACAGACCCCCTCGGGACTGTGGATCAGCATCTGGTATCCACTCCCTCCTTCGTTTCCGCATCTAGTATCAGGAGACCCTAATTGAAGACGTCTCCATCATGCTCCACCGCACCCCGGCCCGATCACAGGTCCATTCCCAAGTTGTTAGTATTATCATTATTTTATAATCTAATAAAATTTAGGGAAATTTTCAGTATAATACCCTCCCGAACATTTAATTTTAGTATAATACCCTGGTTAAAAAACATTTACACTTTCATACCTAAACCAAACATTTAATAATAGTTTCATACCCAACCATTAAATTTTTGTTAGTTTGGATGGAAAAAGTTAAAAAGTCCATAATACCCCTAACTTTTTTTCAAATTTTCAAAGACATGCCATTGGATTTTTAAAATTTGAGTTTTTATTTTTATAAATTCAATTTTTATTTTCAAAAATTCAGTTTTTTTATAAATTCAGTTTTTATTTTTATAAAGTCAAATTTTAATTATAAAAAATATTTTTATTTTTAAAAATTCAGTTTTTTTTATAAATTCAGTTTTTATTTATGAAAATTATTTTTGTTTTCAAAAATTCAGTTTTTGTTTTTATAAATTCAGTTTTTTTGTAAATTCAATATTATTTTTATTTTTCTAAAATTCAGTTTATTTTTTATAAATTCAGTTTTCATTTATGAAAATTATTTTGAAAATAAAAACTGAATTTATAAAAATAAAAATAAAAGAATTTTTGAAAATCCAATGGCATGTCTTTGAAAATTTGACTGAAAGTTAGCAGTATTATGGACTTTTTAACTTTTTCCATCCAAACTAACATAAAGTTAACGGCTGGGTATAAAACGGTTATTAAATGTTTGGTTTAGGTATGAAAGTGCAAAAAAAAATTGCCAAGGTATTATACTAAAATTTTCTCTAAAATTTATCGAGCTTATCCAAAAAAACCATTATTTTATAGCATATTGTTACCTTATACTTTCAGTTGCACCGATAGTTAAAGTATGTGAAAACGGAACTCCATGGTAACAAGTACTATCCTTCTTCTTTGAGACCGTCATTCCGTGCTTTATGTAATTAAAAATAAAAAAAATTACCTTCTTCTTCAAAACCCCTAAAAAAAATTTGTAGGGGTTGTATATCTTTCTTTTATCGGACTTTAACTCTATTATCGATGTAGCAAGTAAAAGACAATACAGGGTTCTGACCTATTACAAACTAAAGTTAATATCAATAACCCAAAAAAAGTTTAAAATACACGATATATTTATGTATTTATCCCTATAAAAACTAGAGTTTGTGTGAAAATAATACAATCACGAGGTTGAAGAAATGAGCTTACGGCTTCTTTTGCATAGTTGACGGCCCATGATTTTCCTTGACATGCCATTATCTGCTCGATTTCTCGATAAACATCAAGTATTGCAACATATAAAACATGCATATATTCCGGTAGTTGAGCCAATGCTGCAATATCCCACCTAGCAAATAGATTTGAAATTGATCAAGTAATTGACTTGTATGGGGTTTATGCATCAAATCGATATCGTTATGGAAAAAAATGAATCAAACCTCTGAATGGATTTGGTAAAGATCTCAAGTTCTTCAACCGTACCATAGTTATCGAAGGTATCGTCGATAAGGGAAATCATGGAAACTATTTTGGTTGTCAACCTCCTAGCTAGAACATAGTGAGGCTCAGAAAACATAAACATCATCCACAAGTAACATTCCACCAACCTATCCCTTGCATAGGGTAATTTTGTTTTGAAGTCCAAATCTTTCCACCACCTAAACAATTTAGGACACATTTTGTTTTGAATAATTTATAAATGGGGAAGATCAGATGATATAAACTCCGACAAACTTTTTCCGTACAAATGTGTTGTGCTCATCTTTTAGAAAAATAAACTTACATCTTTCGTTATTATCAACAGTTAATCATTTTTGTTATTTTTTCTAATTTCTGTTCATTTGGACGGAGAATTCCCAAGAATCTTTAAAAGACCCCTAATTAATCACAAACCCTAAAAAAATCCCGCTTGAATCCTAAAGCTTAATAAATGAAATGTGTAAATGTGATTTTGAAAAGAAAAAAGTGAGCACAACACATTTACATGAGAAAAATTCTTTGAGGGCATATTATTGTGAACTCCAGTTTATACAAATTAGTCATGTACTTTATTGGTCTCCCATATGAACATGTTGATATTGATGTAAGGGTTAAATATCGAAACTCACTCTTAAGTATTGGTCGCGAACATTACACTACCCAACGTTTCAAAATTAAAAATACACTATCTTAAGTATTGACTACGCGATTTTGTTAGTAAAAATGGACAAAATATTACATTCCGCTATTCATATGACCTCAAGTGTTATATAATGGATGGTAAAATAACATTTTTTTCCTTAAGTATTTGATCTCTATACAAATAAGGAACGATAACGGGGGTGCAATGGTAATGTTCCTCATAAAATATATAGAGGTCAAATAATTAAGGGAAAACATCATTTTATCATCTATTATATGACACTTGAGGTCATATGACTAACGGAATGACCCTTCATTTTTTACTAACAAAATCGCGTAACCAATACTTAATGTAGTGCATTTGTCATTTTAAAACGTTAGATAGTGTAGTATTCGTGACCAATACTTAAAAATAAGTTTTGATATAACCCTTGATGTAATTATGAATTGAACTTTGCCTTGTAAACTCGCTGAGTTCCTTGAGGTGCACTCTTTGCACAATGTTGAAATCTAGCTTCGCAAAAGTGAGTAACAGATCATCATGTGAAGGATCTTTTTCGTAGGTGTCGATGTAATATCTGTGTACGAGCCTCGGTATGCCCTTGTGAAGAGGCTGCTTCAACGCATAACTTACTTGTGCTGCCAGAAGACTACTTATTGGTTCACATTCTAGCCATGATTTAAGATTTGTGGTAGTGAAAGCTAGAGCTTGATCCAGCACTTCTTCTCCATGGACTCTCATATGGGTAGCTTCATACAACCCTAGCATTCCTCGAGCATCACTCACAAGTGATTTCTCAAACTCTCCCTTATCGTCCGTAAACTTGTTGAACACGCCTAGTTCATGAGTATTACCTTTACGATTAGTAAGGCTTGAACGTTTGGATTGAATACTTTTAACATGATATTAGGATTTGGTTTGGAATTATGCTCCTTACTTGAGGGAAATCGAGAAACAACATGTTTTTATTTTATATTGTAATTATGATTTACCTTTAATAAAATTCAGATCGAGTTGAGATTATCCATGATCTGGATTTCATTAAAAGTATAATCAAACTTTCATCAAAGTAAAGGCTAGCGAAAGTTAGTTAGGAAAACTTTTTCACTCATAAAGGCTATTTTGCAAATTTCCCCAAGCTATTTTCTTTCAATTAATTAATAATTTTTTTAATGTATATGTAAATATAGTTATATAAACCACCTAATAGCTTATACTTTTGAGCACAAAACTTCACTAGTACTTCAAGACATTATCATTTCACTATTATGTACTTTTAAATCATATGAATTTATCCCAATCAATTTTGTTATTGTTTCATTTTACCTTTGAGCTCTAATGACTAAAATATCTCTTCTATATAATATAAAAAATTGGACATAAAGAAGAAAATTCTTTTAAAGATAAAAAAGATTCTTATCAGCCAAAAAAACGACTTATTCAACCCAACAAAATAACTCAGAGTAGAAAAATGAAGGGGTAATCTATGGTTGGTTAAAGTAGACCGGATTAACGTTTAGCTACCTCCAAAAGAAAAAAAGGAGAGCTTTCCACACCACAAAAGATCCGCCTCAATCAAGAGAGAACGAGCAAATGCCTCAAGGAGATTGAAAGGTCTTAATAACCTCTTCATCATCGAAATGATTGAAGTAAAACTAAGATCTCCTGGCCTCAGCTTTCTTACGAATAGAGTAAGAAAAACTAACGTCTTTTAGATGGTTGATAGCTTCTGATGATTAATCAGTACTCTATTATACTTTTTATGAATCTATTACCTTTTATATACAAATAGCATTTTAATTAGTTCCTAAACTGTTGATTAGTATAGATACAAACGAGAACAAAGTTCATCATAATGAATCAATGCGATTGAAGTATAATAGAGTACTGAAAATAGACAAAGCAAGAGTGGTAATGTAACACATACATACCACATGAAACATGGTAACCTTGTTGTCTAAGTAGCCGAAACCGGAGAGCTACGGTGTAAAGGTCAGATAACCAATCACCACCATTGTTGTGGTGAATATCTTGTAATTCTTTTTCAATCTCAGTCTCGAAATGGTACGCAACGCCTAAGCGTTGGACAGTGTCGATCAAGTAGAGTTTCTGTGAAGGTATGCGATGATCATCTACAAGCATCCTCCGCACTTCTTCCTTCTGATAATCTACTTGTTGCTTTGTTTTGGCATCCACTTCCTACACAGAATAACGCATATATCAACACAAAACCATGAATAGTACCTCTGAATTAATATGCTAAGACCACCTATTGTGGAGGTCGATTCTTGAGGTCGATTCTTGAGGTCGAATCTATGGGTCTAAATCAAGTCAGATTCAACAAATTTTATAGTAGCGTCTGATTTGGAAGGTTGAATCTGACCAAAATCATACGTGTAAGGAGAAGATTCGTCGAAAGAAGAAAGAGAATCGTGAGGGAGGAGAGAGACCGAGAGAAGAGTGAATTTGAGGAGGGGGAATCGACGTCGATGATTCTACAGACTCGGAGAGAGAAAATCGGAACCGAAACATCAGCGGTTCTTTTTTTTCGTTACTTTCAACGATTCTTTCGACCTCCATTATAAATGGTGTAAGAGCATATGCAATGGAGTTGATTCTGAGAATTATTCCCGAGGTGAATAGATTAAAAAGTGGTATTTATGTTCTATTTTTTTGTTTCTCTCTCCTTAGAGACACAGTCTGGTCCCCTTTGCCTTTTTTTGTCAAATAGCTTCATTCTTTACTCTCTCCTATCTCTTTAACCATTCTCTTATCACCTGACGATTCTTCTCCAAATCGCCCCACCGGAATAGTACCTTCACTGCAAATAATTTCTAAATCGTCCTAAAAATCATTTTTGAATTTTCTTGTAGGAATAATCTCCTACTGTGGATGCTCTAATAATAACAACCATAAAACTAACAAATGTGAAAAAATATAAATGGTGTATATATATACCTTTGAGTTGGTATCAAATGATAGGAAACGATCACCCCAAATACTGGGATGAAATTCTGCAGTGTGACGAACCAAAACATGGCCAGATGTAACAATTTGGGGTTTGGGGGAAACTGCAGAAACTTGAAGAGACATGATGTTTGGCTAATGTTGTGGTACTTTTCGTGCTTTACAAGGTTTGTGTGATGAAAGCAAATGACCTGTGATGCAAGTATTTATAGTGGACATAAGGCTATCTACATGGAGTCGAAAATGTTAGGTCTAATTTCAGTCGAATTGGCAAAATAAAAAAAAGTGGGTCCGATTCGTGAGAAAAAGTGGGCTGAAATTATTTTTATATTATATGGACCCGTGGCGATTCTTTGTTGGAGAATCGGACTTCGACTCTTATAGACGGTTGGTAGATCCACAGACTCAACTGGGTGTCGAATCGACGGAATCATAGGTTTTGTAATTTTGTTCAAAAAGAAGTGCCGAATCGACACCCCTATTCGACGTACAAAAGCCTCCATTGTGGATAGTCTAAGACATGTACTCGAAAGAAAACTAAGTTATAAATTTTGTGGTTTGGAACTTAGCAAGGGGGTTTGGAGGTGTCAGAATTTCGTATTGAGAATATCAACTAAAATAATAAATGTCTAGGCTCTCGTATAAAAAGCATCAACTAAAATAATGTCTGAGTCTCGAAAGCACTAACTAAAGTAATAGGGATAATTCCATTTTAGTACCCTAAAATTTTCGGATTTTGTTTTTAGTACCCTAAATGTTTTTTGTGCCACTTCAATACCCTAAATCTTTGATAATTCCACTTTAATACCCACCGTTAACTTTCCATCTATTTATTAACAGAAAATCGCATGTGCATGGCACATGACTTCAATTTTTTTTTGAAATTCCAAAATTTCCCTTTAACCTTTTAAAACCCTAAAATTTAAAACTAGTTTTTATATATTTTTAAAATTAAAATATAACTTTTACATATTTTTTCTGAAATAAAATCTATTTTCAATATATTTTTGGGATAATTCCAATTTAGTACCCTAAAACTTTAAGAATCCGTTTTTAGCACCCTAAATGTTTTTTGTGCCACTTCAGTACCCTAAATCTTTGTTTATTCCAGTTTAGTACCCGCCGTTAACTTTCCATCCATTTTTGAATGGAAAAACGTCATGTGCCTTGCACATGACCCTATCTTTTATAATAATACCAAAGCTACCCTTAGGTAGTTTAAAAAATTGAATTTTTGAAAAATAAAAACTGACTTTTGATTTTTATTTTCATATATAAATTAATTTTTAAATAAAAACTTATTTTTTAAAACAGTAAATTGAATTTTTAAAATTAAAATATAATTTTTATTAAAAAAACTTGATTTATATATATATATATATAATAAATTCAATGGCAAATTTTTGAAAATTTGATGTAACATGAGGGGTATTTTGGACATTTTATGTTCCTTGGATGGAAAGTTAACAACATTGGATGGAAAATCAGACGTTGGGTACAAACTGGAATAAACAAAAATTTAGGGTACTGAAGTGGCACAAAAAACATTTAGGGTACTAAAAACGAAATTCGAAAGTTTTAGGGTACTAAAATGGAATTATCCCTATATTTTTTTACAAATAAAATATATTTTTTATATATATTCTAAAATAAAATCAGATATATATATATATAAATAAAATATAATATATATTTTTTGATAAGCAAAGAGATTTTATTAGGCAAACGTTCTAAAAGAATGTAAAACGAAGCAAGAAAAACGATCCTTGAACAGACCTTTTCCCCAAACCGAAACAGGCCCTAATCGGATTCAAACAGAGAAAACGATTAGAGACCGAAATAGGAGTTGATTCTCCTAGAATCACTTCCCAAAGAACCTCAATCTCACTATCCTCGACGTCCTCCTCAGGCTCATCCTGCTGCGGGGATAAATAACCTGGGAAGTTAGCACTAGCCTTTTTCACAAATCGCTTGCTAAAGCTCCACGTTCCTTCTTTACTTTGTTTAGCAATATCAATAGTGAGGCTTCCCGCATGACCCCCTTTATCAGCCGATGTTCTGGCTCTTGTCTGATAAAAAACGGTTGGAGGGACTAATTTTTTGGGTTGTCCTTTTCTTGGACGACCACGTTTCTTCGGAGCCTCAACGAGAGTACTTTTTTTACTCGGAAGAATATCTTTCCAAGGACTATCTTGAAACCCGAATTCCATACTAGGTTCATCACCCCGAAGCTGAATGGCATGCGTGTCTAAACCCGAGCCCACATGGACTGTCGGACCCAAATCATTACCAATGCGTTTAAAAACGTCAAACAGGCTCGGATCTCTACCCGATTTCTGGGCTCCTGGACCTGGGCCACCACTTAACTCATTAAGTGTTGGATCAGGCTTACTGAAAAACGGGCCTACTTCATTCAGCCCAGTACCCATTGAATCTGATCCAGTGACAACACCATTCCTGACCTCGTACGAGAACGTATTCTCAGGCTGCGATTGCGCGATACCCAAACCCACTTCAGTCGCACAGGCTTCAACCTGTTGGGCTTCAAAACCATGAGAAATGTCCTGAGGCCCAACATCGGAACAGTCCAAGACGGCAACACACCGTGCGTTTCTCCCTTCTTCTCCGGATTTATCGCGTATGGTATCTGAATCCAAAACAATCGGATCACTCAAATCGCGCGAAATTAAATCCCTTGAATCACGGAAAGGATCTGTACTGTCAATGGGGGGATTTTGACGCGGTTTCGAAGCGTTGATTCTTCCCTCTGTTTCCAACGCCGCCGGAACAGTGACCGACCGTCGAGCCAAGGCGAGGAACAACACATAATCATTGATTCTGAAGCCGTTGAACATTTCCATAGCTCTTGCAGCAGCCTCTGTAGACGTAAAAGCTACAAAACCAAAACGTTTTCCTCTCATGTTCGTGCGTTTCGGAGCAGAGCACCCAGAGATTTCGCCAAAGGCACCAAAGGTGTGACGAATCCAATCCTCAGTCGAGTCATACGGTAGGTTACGTATATACACCTCATTTGGGATTACCTCCATTGGTGCCGCCGGACTCCGACGTGCTCGAGACACCGGAATGTCCTTCGTAGCTCCTGGCTCCACCTGCTAAGAAAGGGAGGCCTTCAGACTCGACTTCTCCCCAGAAACCAGAATTCCGACCACTTCTGTATTCTCCGCGACGTTCCCGACCGGTAATTTTATATGAATATTTGAAAAAAAATATGAATTAAATAAATAATTTCTGAAAATAATAAAAAAAGATTTAATAAATGGTATTTTGGACAATGGCAATTTTTGAAAATTTGATGTAAAATTAGGGGTATTTTGGACATTTTTTGTTCATTGGATGGAAAGTTAACAGCATTGGATGGAAAATCAGACGTTGGGTACTAAACTGGAATAAACAAAGATTTAGGGTACTGAAGTGGCACAAAAAACATTTAGGGTACTAAAAACGAAATCTGAAAGTTTTAGGGTACTAAAATGGAATTATCCCAAAGTAATAAGTATGAGTTTCCACTATTTTTCGGTACAGTAAAGCATAAATACTATTGATCCAGAGCAAAAGAACATATATGAGTGAAAATACCAGAGATGAGCATGGATAATTCCAGCTCTTTGATCCTGCTAATAAAATCGGAAATGAACATTTCTGTTTTGACTCATTATGGAGATTATTTGGGATACGAAGCGGGGTAGGTTGACATTGTTACAACGAAAGTACTTGGAGAAAGTTTATGAGTCGTTTTGACATGGATTTGGCAAAACCGGTTAATACTCCTTAAGCTGCACACTTTACACTCTTGAGTATGTTATCTCCTATCACTGAGGATGAGAGGGAATATTGGGGAAGGCTCCTTATGTTAGTGCAGTTGGTAGTCTTATGTCATGTGTTGGTACATCTAGGGTTGACAATATTTGTATCAAGTCAGATGTCAACCCTGATGTCGTAACATCATCTGTGTACAACCGGTGTGGAGCTGAACGAAGATGTCAACATGTAATGTCAATGACATGACATAGAACGACATATCAAGTGCGTGAAAACTATCAAGTATACTCAGAACATATTCAAACTTATCCCGATTAGAATATTTGTTTCCAAGTTCGGAGATAATTCTTTAATAGATATCTTCTTTATTTTACAAAGTCTCTAAAAACAAGGAAACAAGGAAATTCCCCTTGATCGTGACTCTAGTGATTTAGGAAACCCTATAAGTCATGATACAAGGTTATTAGATATATAAATATCGAATCATTCCTCATAGCTGGGTTCAGATTCTTTGCTTCCCTTTTACTAGAATATTCAGGAAGCAAGTTTCGTCCATCATGTAGTCCTTAAGGACTATTGTTTTCATTCCACGTGTATTCACGAGTTCAGAGGTCTCAGGCGTGTTGTATTAGCATGTTGAGAATCTGGATGGTATGGATCGCAGTGAGTGTGATTGTGCTCATACTATACACTACAACTAAATCATTGTATTGGAGTTGAATGCATGTGATCGATGCATCACAACCATTGTTGAAAAAACAAGATCAATCTGAAACTGTAGGAGCTCAAAGAGTGGAATTGAGATGGGTTCTCAGATTCAGTGGGAGTCCCTATTTTAGATTTATCACTTAGTAACAATAGAATAGGTTGATCTGGAAGATCTGATAACTTGTATGTTGATTGTTTACTTAATAGTGAAAATTTTTCCACTAGCAGAGTGCCCCTAGATGTAGGTGATAAAGCACTGAACTAGGTAACCAATTTTGTGTCTCTGTGTGCGCTTGCGTATTTCTTATTGTTCATATTTTATGATGATCATACAAGGTGTCAATTGTCATCTTTAGTGACATCTTGCAACCATAGCTGGACAGAATTTAAACCATGATTTGCACGTGTCCTAAATTCCTCTATTAAAGTCATAAGGTTGATATGTGTAAGGTCAAAATCGTCACTTTACTCTCAACTAACTGTCACATGGCTAACATAATGGAATATTCCGTCCATTTTCACTAACAAAATCGCGTGATCAATACTTTATGTATGGCATATGTGATTTTGCAAACATGGATAGTGTAGTGTTCGTGACCAATACTTAAGAGTAAGTTTCAATATTTAACCATTTCTACTTGTTATATGTTGTGGTTACGAGGAGCTAATTTCTTGAGTTTTGTGTTGAGACATTGAGAGTTGCATTGTAATTTCTCGATTTCTTTCTCGGTTAATATAAGGAGCTCGTCGTTAGTCCGTGGATGTAGGCACATTGTCGAACCACATAAAATATTTGATTCTCTGTTTAATATCTACACTTTAATTATTGTTTTCGTAATTTCCACTTATTAGACTTTCGCAATTTTCAATTGGGTCCTGGGATCGGGGGTTGGAAAATGAGGATATTGGTGTTCGTCAGAAATTGAATCGTGTCGGTTCATTTCTACAAGCCCATAAATTTTCCGATGTGAATTTTTTATTCAGTTTCGAGTACTAGATTTACCACAGACGTTCGCAAATTGATGAGGGAGTTATGTGGTTGGAAGCTAGGATGGTCGTTGTAGTGTGGAGGGAAGACAAAAACTAAAGCCTTTTATAAGGAAAACAAACCGCTTTTTACCTTGTTTTATTTATTTTTCTGCTGCCGCCTCAGTAACACATGCGCCCGTGACCGTGGACCGGTCAAAATTCTACGCTGAAACGCCACATAGAGATTGGGCGTGACGTGGCGTGACAACTTGGTCGTGTTGTACTAGCGTTTGGTAGAGTTGTCGTCATTGGTTACTCAACTTGATGTTCATATCCGCGTCGATTTTAAACGAAACTACAGCTTTCTTTCTTTCTAAAGGTCTAATTATAGACTGCGAAGGAGCTGTGATCATTACAAGGCCTAAAATAATATATATAGGGAAAACGTCGAATCCTAACTGTGTTGTAAATGTGTTTTTCACGTCCCAACTGTGGTCACCTTTTCGTAACATGTCTTATACCAAATGTGGTTTTTTTTTTACAAAACATGAAAAATGACACCAAAAAAGTGGTATAACGTTCGCATTCGATGGATTTTCCTCTTAATTTTTGTATAATTTGCGTTTATCAGTGCACTACAAGAGGTAGGTGGTATAAATTTACCAAAAAAAACACTTTTTTTGGTGTCATCTTTCATGTTTTGTCAAAAAAAACCACCTTTTTGTATAGGACATGTGACAAAAGGTAACCTTTGGTATAAGACATGTCACAAAAAGGTAGCCACAATTAGGGCGTGAAAAATACATTTCCAACACAGTTAGAATACGGCGTTATTCCAATGATATAAGGCTCGGGAGATCACAACAATGTGTTTGCAATATGAATCTCTCTAGTTTCGGGTAAAGAGAAAACTTTCTAATTTAATCTTAACTCATGTTTTAGTCAAAAAAAAAATTAATACAATTAATGGCCTAATTATCTAAACAGTTAAACTTGGAAAACCAAAAAGTATTACAGAAATTTCAACTTTCAGTTTACAGCCTATAATTATTATAGTTCTGTCAATTTTATTATAAGATTCAAATACTTTCCTTAAACTATTTAGTTTTATTATGAGAAAACACCAAATCGTGACTACCTTACAAAAGTCATTTGCAAGTCTTAACTACGCTTCGTCTTTTGTCACAGATCCTAACACATAGATGTTATTTTGTTACAAAAAGTAACATAAAAGTAGTATTTTGTTACACAAAATAACATAAAGTGGTATTTTGTTACAAGGAACACCACTTTTTTCATAATAATTTTACATGTGGCTGTTACTTTTTATAAACGTTTACCACATTTTTGTTCGGATCTGTGACAAAAGGTGAAGCGTAGTTAGGACTTACGAATGACCTTTCTGAAACCGTTACACACTAAGCACCATACAAACAACAAAGTAAAGGGACTAAGAACAAGTCAATACAACCACGTAGCTCGGTTTGCTTTGTGGTCGAAATATTTAGGTATGGGATTGTTAGACCCATTCTTCGTTTTGTTTAAATTACTTACTTTGCAAGTCTATTTGTGATAGGAGCCTCATTTGGGATTGTTTTTATTTGTAAGTCTCCTTTCTTGAGGGGTTTTCTCTTTGCCTTGCTCTTTACTTTAAAGACTTCGTTTATAAAACAAAAAATACAGATCAGAAAAAGAAAAAAAAACACAACCACCTAGCCTACACCCACTTATTGCAAGCTTTGATTAAAACCCGCACGGCCAAACTCAAAATCCAAATTAATGCAATATTGAGTGAGCGATAATTGGAGAATACATTTGATGCTTGGTGAGTTAGGGAATTGTTGACATTAGATAAGTAGTAATTGGGGAGCAAATTGATAATTATTTATTCCTCAAATAAGAGTATGCTTTTTTCAAAAGGTCCAAATTTGGTGAGGTCTGTTATTTTGGGATTGGGATCTTGCTCTTTGTGTGGGGGACTTATTTGCTACCTTAGAGTGTGAGGGTAGTAATTAATTAGGTTTGAGTGTTTGCTCTTTATTGGTACCTTCAGATTTCCTCTGTTAGGTGGTGCAAGCACTTTCAACTTTGTTTGGAATCTGAGGCTTGGTGTTTTGACTACTGGATGCCTAGTTGTGCAGTGGCTCTTTGGTCTTGATTGTCCACAACAAGGGCTGTGCACAAATTCTGCAGAAACAGTTGGTTACTTCCTACTGGTGTATGTTTTCTAAGGAAGCTGTATGGAATTAGAAGCATTTGGATAGATGTCTAGGCTCTCAGTTCTGATTGGAACTTGGGCTTTGTTTGTCTGCATCATTTCTCTACTTCTGCAGAACTGGTTTTGGTTGAAAAAGGTCTGGTTTAGGGTGTTTTATTCATCACACTTCTGGTTTTGGTCTCTCATTCATAGAGGGTTTTGGGTTAGTAAGGTGGAATATATGCTGCTGAATTGTTCTTTCACTTGTTGTGTTTGTAAGGGTAGAATGTGTTAGGTAATTATGTTGGTCTCAAGACTTGTGGGACAAGTAATTTGGGCGGGAATTGGGCAGTTTTGTTGGTTTGATAGTTGGGATGGTTACTTTTGTTTTTGGGATGATTAGTAAGTCGTCCATAGTTTGTAACACTTTGTGGAGGGCGTGCCCTTGGCCCTATCTTCACTTTCGAAGATCGAGTTTATAAAATCAAAAAAATTGCTGATCAAAAAAAAAAACTGAGTTATGATAATTAGAAGTTATTTTAATTATATCTATGGAAGATTCGAGGCCTAAATTGATTTAGGGTAATTGAAATAGTAACAATTAGTTCGGAGCAATCACCCGTATCGATTGGAAGAACACCCCCCCCCCACACCCCGATATTCATCAATGGCTAATGGACCTTGTTGTTAGGCTTTCGTGGGGAATGGTGGTGATAGCCTCACCAAATTACTTGGAGGAGATTTCGGTGTTGGTCGATGCTTCCTTCCCGTCCTTGGATGTTATCAGGGCCTCTTCGACGGCGTGTTCCCTAGTGACGGATGAATATACCATTTTTAGGATTCCTACTCCTCAACTGCCTGTCCCTTCTCTAGTGTGCATGCAGTATGTAATGGTGGGTCAGTTTCTCTCTCCTCGTCCGTTCAAAGTTGACTTGATGCTCCAGATCATCATCAGAGCATCGGGTTCGTCAACTTAGGGGTTGGTTGTGAAGCACCTCTCCCCAGGGGTATATGGGTTTTACTTTGCCTCTCGCGCTGAAATGGATAAGGTGCATCGCTCCGAGCCCTGGTGCCTCTAGAACTACCCCATTATTCTAACATACATCTCGACAAATGGTCTCTTCACCTCCCCAACTATAGAGAGAATCCAGCTTTGGGTCCAGATCTAGGGGCTACCCTAGAAGGTCCGCCATAGTTATAATAGGCACCAGAGTTCGTGACTATCTAGCACCTTCTCCCCCCCCCCACCCCACCGCTCGATGATACTAGAGTTTCAGGAGTATCAACAGCTCATCCGGGTAGTGCTTAAATATGAACGTCTCCCAATGTTCTGTATCAACTTTGGGCGTCTAGGACAAGCAGCCCACGATTGCGACACACCCATGACAGGATCCCCTAAGTACGATATGTCCATAATAGCAGCTGAATTTCCTTTATGTTCGGTACCTTTTTGTGACATGTCCTATATCAAAGGTGGTTTTTTTTACAAAACATGTAAAATGACACCAAAAAAATGGTATAACGTTCGCATTAGATGGTTTTTCCTCTTAATTTTGTATAATTTGCGTTTATCAGTGTACTACAAGAGGTAGGTGGTATAAATTTACCAAAAAAAACACTTATTGTGTCATTTTACAAGTTTTTTTTTTTTAAAAAAAACCACCTTTTGTATATGACATGTGACAAAAGGTGACCTTTGGTATAGGACATGTCACAAAAAGGTGGGCTCAGTTAGGACGTGAAAACCACATTTCCTACACAGTTAGGATTCGACGTTTTCCCGCAAGAAACACTCATCTAGTGAGTAAGGAATTCCTCTTTCCTCCAAGAAACATTTGGTAGGGATTACTTAATGGCAACAGAGCCAACCAAAGACAGAAATTTTGGGAGGCAAGGCTGGAGTACATACGATTGGCCAAATCTTGATTGGGGATGCATTCATCATCCTCTTTAGAGATGAGGATTTTGTTGAGTAGAGTGCAGAGATTCCTGAATTCACAAAGTTCCCATTGACTCAATCATGGCCTGAATCTTCGGTACCAAGAGCCATCAAACAAGAATTGACAAATTCTATCAGTTTTTTTAGAGATAAGAAGAAATAATCTTCTGAAGGAGAACTTTTTTTTGATCGGCTATTTTTTGTTTTATAAAACCAATCCTTAGAAATTAAGGAAAGGCCAAGGGAGCAACCCTCAAATGGTACATACAAACAAAGGATCCTTTGTTGAAGGCCCTAGTGCAATTTCTTGCATTACAAGTACCAAAAGCTAACACCAAACTAAGATGAGTCAAAGCACAAAAAAAATCTAAGAACAAAACCAACAACTCTTAACCAACTTCTCTTAGTATCTTGTACCCAAAGTTCCCAAAACAGAAGAGTATGGTCTGCAATAAACCGAACCTTCCAATCTTTATCCACCACTGCAGAGCACCCAATTCCGAACATCAGCAACCCAACAAAACCAGTAATGGCTAATCCATTATCCACTTCCACCCTTGGACAGATAGAAAAGCAAGTCCAAACCACCTTGTTCCAACACCAAGAGCAACACTACCCAAGAAGCCAAACCACAGCAAATCAGAGAAGGAAGCAAGTAGTAAAAGACAGTACCAAACCCTCACCACCTAAGCTATCCACTCTCACAGAAGAATTGTAGACATCCCCCACTCAAGAGAATTAAAACTCTCAGAACAAACCAAACAAAGAAACCCAAAGAACAGAAGCACTCCAAAAAAACCTTACCAAAAGAAAAACCCCAAAACCCACCCTAAAACCCCCCACCAATTTCACAACAGTAAACAATCAACTATGGAATCTCCCTCTCTTATAACAAAGACTAGGATTTTCCACCCAAGCAAGGAAAGGAAAGGAATGAGCACCCTTGAAATTTGCCCACAACACTTGATAAGAGTCATTTTGTATGTGTTGTAATATCAGATCAGAGGACTCTTGAATTCCATTGAAAATCCAGTTGTTCCTACAAAGCCACAGCCTCCAAATGGTAAAAGACACCAATAACTGCCATTGATTTTTGAGGACCAAGCCAATTCCAGCCCACCAGCCAGTTCTTGATAGTCTCAGGTGCCACAGCAGTAATGTCCCACCATTGTAAGCACTTACACTAAACAGACCAAGGAACCTGCAATGCAATAGTAAATGATCCACTTCCTCTGGTTCTCCCAAACAAAAGGGACACCAGATATTGTTGTTGTATAAGCCTCTGGATAGGAGAAAACACTTAGTGGGAATTGCTTGCATACAAACCAACCATACAAATGCAGAATTCTTTGGAGGAAGTAGTGGTGTCCAAAGAACTGCATGCCCCACAGGTACAGTAGTGACAGAGCTATCCAAAGCTTGATAAGCCTTAGAAACAGGGAAACCTTTCTCATCAAGTTTCCAAGTGACCTTGTCATCCAGGTCAGAAATGAGAGGGAAAGGATTGAGTAGATCACTCAGTAAGTCAAATTGATCCTTCTCCCAACCCCTTAAATTCCTCCTAAAGAACAGGATCCAATCTCCAGACCTCCAAAACTGACATATTAGTGCACTTTTCTGTGAACTCAAATGGTATAGTCTCTGAAACTGAAATTTGAGTTGTATGTCAATTAACCAAATATCTTCCCAAAATAATACTGAGTTCCCAGAATGAACCTGCTATTGGAAACCTACAGCTCCAAACAAATTGGCAAATGCAGGAATAGAAAGAAAGGATTTTATGTGAGATAAAAAGCTTTCCCATTTTGAATCAACATCTGTGATAAGTCCCAACTATCACAGTTCCACCCATTCCTTGCACACAGTAATTGTTTCCACAATGGATCTTTTTCAAGTGCAAACCTCCACCACCACCTTGCAAGTAAATCCTTGTTCATCATCTGAAGATCCTTTATCCCCAAGCCCCCCCCCCCCCCCCCCCCCCAAATGTTTAGGTCTGCACACATTGTTCCACCTAACTTTGTGAAGGACTTTTGTTAGTAAGTCCCATTCCAAAGATATCTTATTTTCCACTTCTCCATCTCTTTAATCACACCACTTGGAGCCTTGAATAGAGACATATAATACAAAGGTAAGGAGGTCAATGATGACTTAATTAGAGTGATCCTCCCCCCAAAAGACTTGTGCTTCACTTGCTAAAGACTGAGTTTCTTTTTATACTTCCTGATGATTGGTTCCCAAGTTTTGAGTCTTCTGGGATTAGCACCCAACAGGAATCCCAAGTAATCAAAGGGCAACTCAACAGATGCACAACCTAGTATACTAGTCACCTCAACCAAATTAACTGTGGAAGGATTCATTACAAGAACCTTTGATTTCTTAAAATTGATATGAAGGCCAGTAGCTTGTTCAAAACATTTGAGTGTATGCTTTAGGTTGATCACTTGTTGAATTCCATCCTCAATAAATATTAAAGTATCATCTGCAAATTGCAAATGAGATATCATAGGACCAACCCCATTGCACTGTATCCCTGCAAACATCCCAGTTTGAATCCCTTTCTCCATTAACTGATGTAAGCACTCAGCCACCAAAGCAAAAAGAAGGGGAGACAAGTAGCACCATTGTCTAAGGCCCCTCTGAGGAGATAAATCTTGTGATGGGGAACCATTTATAAGTATAGAAGACCAAGCCTTGATGCATCTACTGATCAAAGAAATCCATAACTCCCCAAATCCCATCATATCCATTAAACAAAGCAGTGCTTCCCAATTGATGTGATCATAAGCCTTCTCAAAATCCACCTTGAACACAATGACTTCTTTACTAGAAGATTTCAGATAATTGATGATCTCAGAAGCTAGCAGCTAGCAGTTTAAATATAAACTTGTAGGGGTTGGTAATGAGACTTATTGGTCTATAGTCCTCAAAACCAAGGGGAGAGTTATTCTTAGGGATAAGAGTGATAAATGAAGAATTAATGCCCTTACCCAGCACTGCTCCAGAAAAGAAATGATCCAAGAATGCAAGCAAATCCTTCTTGATGAAATTCCAAGCCACTTGGTAAAACTTCATAGTGAATCCATCTGGACCTGGAGACTTTTCCCCATTACAAGCCTTAATGGATAGTAAAACCTCATCAGCAGAAAAAAGAAGTTCCAGGGACTGAGCTTGTAAACCAGAGATAGTTCTGAAAGGAAGAGACATAAGATCCAATGTTGTACTGCATGACAGGGAGAATCTTTTGGCAAAATGTAGTGCTGCAACCTGTTTAATCTCAGAAGGAGTAGTGTAGGAGATCCCATCCACCACAACCTCAGAAATCTTCTTCCTAACGTGATTAAAATTTGCCACCAGGTGATAAAATTTTGTGCATCTGTTACCCTCTCTAGTCCATTTCAATCTGGCCTTTTGGCACCAAACCTTAGCTTGCATTTTAAATTTATGTATTAACTTGGCTTGGAGGAGTGCTCTGAGAGAAATTTCAGAAGATACAAGTGTTCTGATATCAAGAGCTTTATCAATCTCATTGATGCCCTTTATCTCTCTCCAAACAACCAAAGACCCTGTCATTCCACTCTCTAAGAAAAGACTTCAAGCTCTTCAATTTAAACCAGAAGTAGTAGGAGGCATTACCAGTGACCTGTATAGATTCCCAACAATTTTTGGAGTCCACAAGAAAAGAGGGGTGGCAGATCCAAGCATTAATGAATTTGAAAGGTGTAGGACCCCAATCCACCACAGGGTTACTCAACAAGATAGGCTTATGATCAGAGAGGGACCTAGGAAGACAACTCTGAGTGACATTGATAAATGTGGTCAGCACTTGAGGAGAAACCAAAAATCTATCAATTCTTGTGGCTATTGAACCATGACCAAACCATATGAAACTGTCGCCCTGTAGTTGCAGATCTAAGACACCCAAATCATCAATGAAGTTGTTAAACTGCCTGATACTTGTACCAGAGGAGGAATGTCCAGTCTTCTTATAAGAATCTAAGATAGCATTAAAGTCACCTCCCAAAATAAGTAGATCATGAAATGTGGGAATCTGTTGTCTAATCTCATTCCACAACAAGGCCCTATCAGAGACGGGACAAGGTGCATAGACATTAATAATGGAAACCAAAGACTTAGTAGGCAAATACTTTCCATACCAATATATAACTATATCAGTACAATGAGAATCCTCAACTTCAAACAAAGATGTGTTCAAGAATGTGATCAGACTCCAGCACTTCCAATAGTTGGTGCCACAATAAACTTCCAAGCTAGTGAGAAGCCACAACTAGTGAGAAAATTGTAGGTGAACAAGTTTATCTTTTACTCTTGAATCAATAACATAGAAACCTGTTGCTTGGAGCACAAGTTTCTCAAAGTCCTCTTCTTTTGTCTAGAAGAGGCACCTCTCATATTCCAGTAGAGGATCCTCATAATGAGGACAGATCTTGTGTACTGACCTGAAGAGGTAAGGCCATATTTACCCTCTCCGGATCAACTTCTCCTTCATCTTCAATATCACAGAAATCGTCCTCGGTGTGGTACTTCAGATCAAGTGCTTGATTAGCTTCAAAATCCAAACTATTCAAATGATCAACCATTAATTCCTCATCAATACACGATTTTAACCCCAGAGCCTTAGCAAATTCCCAAGTCCCAACACCCCCTTAATCAAAAGTTTTTGCTAATTCCTTGCCCTTTCCTAGTGAAACTCCATTCTTAGAAATGAGTTTTGTGCCAACTCTTGCTTTTGACCTTGTGTTATATGCCACAGGTGAAGTTTGTTTCTTGTTATTTTTTTACCCCCTTGTTCAATTGGATTACCAGTGGAGACAATAAAATTAGTGGCTAAAGAGGATGATTTGCAATTAACATTTCCCTCAAAAATTGTAATTTGATTTGTAGGGGTCAGGTTGTTGGGCCCCAAGTCTGCTACTAAAGGTGTTAAATCTTCAATCTCATTAATGGCTGCAACTTCCCACATTCCCTTTTGTCCTTGTACCTCTTTTGTAGTCCCCTCACCACAGTCCCTAGCAGCAACATTCATCTTCTCCAGAAAACACCCCTGAACAGTGCCAGAAGCAACAGTGTCCAAACCCTGACCAGAACTCTCAACAGTAAGAGCTTCTTTGAAATAAAAGGAACCTGGGGTATTAACTGCCAAGTATTTAATATGGGAAGCTAAAGAGGGAGTACCTTCCTTAGACAATTCGGGAAACTCAATCTCTAAAGTTCTCACATCCACTATTTGAGTAACCAAAGGTGAATCAGAAACAATAATTGGAGTATTGATGTGCCGAGGAAGTAATTCACCTACTTGTGTACCAACCCCCAAGTTAGTTGAAGATGTGTTATCATCACCATCTAGAGTAATTAAACCCTCCCTAGAAGTAGCAGGAGTAACAGAGACATTCCACAAGTTCTCATTAAATTTGTCCAATATTGTAGAGCCAATAAAGCCACAAGAATCTGACAAAATGTTTTCACTAGTTGTAGGCTGTGAAGAGAGAGAGAGTCCATCAATGACACGGGAATGGTAGGTACCACAAAGCAAGCAACTGAGCAAACCATGACATTGTGTTCTTGTTCCTCCAAAAGTAGTGTCGACTCCTTGTAAACTCTGAGATACTCATGCGAGTGGATGAGAATAAAGGTTGCTTCTAAGTGTACCCTTCTAAGGTTTGAGGATGTGTACAAACAATATTCCCCAGATCTTCAATGACAGCAGCAAAAGTCTCTTGACACCACCCAAGGATGGGAATCCCATGGATGGCCACCCAAGTAAACTTCCCTCCTCTTCTGCAAAGGTAATCTTTGTCTTTTATCAAGACCATCCAATACTTTAACCAGGCTGCATCATCCGCAAGAGCTTTTTCTTCAATGTCAGAATCTGAAAAATGAATGAGTGCCACTTTGTTCCCTAGAGCTTTGATCACAATCTCAGCTTCTCTCTCAGCCTTGAAGTCTTCCATGATTGTCTCAACTGGCATATCATTATACAGACACACCAGATGCCCCTTATATAGCAAAGTTCTATGCTTCTCCACCACCCTTCCTTTTACCAACGGGGCTTGGCTCTCCACCTTGTCCTCTGCTTTCCTTCTCCACTCCACAACTTCTCTTCTCCTACTCAACTCCTTCTCAGGTCCCCACGCTTTCACCATAAATAACATGAACCCCTTCAAAATATGACCATTAAAGTCTTGAATGGCCTTGTCTAAACCCTTGCTGTTGCTGAAACTTACAAAACCAAACCATCTTCCCTTAGCATTTGGTTTTTGTGGAGCCTCGACTTTCACAATGAGACCACAATCCTGAAAAAGGTTCTGTAACCATTCTTTGCAGGTTTGGGGAGGAAGATTATGAACAAACACTCTGAACTCTTTCCCCGGAACAGGTGCCTCCAAGACGTCTCTATTAATCGTTTCTCTCGTCTCCCTCCTAGCTTCAAAACCTGGTGGAGGTCCAATCGAAGACGATGAAGCCATCAAGTTGGTCGGAAAACCTGCAACTCTAATAAGCAGAAGTAGTAGTACTCCCCAGATGGAAGCTTAGTAGTTGTTACAAACACAGCTCGGTGGTCCGGTGGCCGGAGGCCATCATGGACACTACACCGAGAAAGGCCTAGTTAGGGATGAACGATCGTTGACAATGCTGAAGGTTGACTGACAATGAAAAAGTTACTGTAGTAGTACTGTAGTGCTAGAGAGCATTTTGAATCATATTGTAAAATTTTGAAAAACTATTAATCTGTGATTTTGTGAAGGAGAACTTGAAGGCAATATATCTCAACCAAATATCATTTCAGAACTTTCTTCTAGAACCATTACCTAGAGACTAAGACAAACCAGTTTGGTCAAAGAGTGATTTGAAGTTGAGGTATGAATGAAGAGAGTGAATATGAGAAAATAAGCTTTGATTGGGATCCAATTGTTGGGAACTGGAATTCCAATCATTATCAAGCCATCTATATTTGGCACAAATAATTCTTTTCCAGAGAGATGATTTGTTCAAGGAAAATTTCCACCACCATCTTCCTAAAAGAGCTAAGTTCATGTGCTAGAGATTCCAAATACCAAGGCCTCATTGTCTTTCTGATCTGCAGACAATATTCCATTTAACTTTATGCATAACTTTTTTGGTTACAGACCCATTTCATAAGAACATTTTTGCCACTTCTCTATCTCTTTGAAAACTCCTATAAGGACTTTAAAGAAGGACATGTTATATAGAGATAAAGATGAGAGAGTGGACTTTATTAAGGTGAGTCTCCCCCCAAAAGAGAGCAACTTTACTTGTCATAAAATCAATTTCTTTTTGTAGCCTTCAGTAATATTTTTACAAGGAGAGTCTTCTTGGATCAACCCCCAGTTGAAACCCATGATAAGGAAATGGGAGATTTGTGGTTCACAACCTAAGATGTCTGAACTTGAGCATCAGAGAGGGTGGAGGGGTTAGTAGGACAAATTTGGATTTGTGGAAGTTTATCTTCAATCCTGAGGAGAGTGGAAAGGCAAGAAGTGTGTATTTTGAATTCACTCTCGGCTTCATACACAACTTTAAACGGGAAGAATGAATAGAAAAGATGTCCTACTCTGAACCTTTTGTCCTAATAGATACACTTATAGTAGGGTAGTAATCTTTATAAAGGGATTATCATCCATCCTGTTTTGTTGCATGTTAGTAATAAGATTTGAATGTTGGTATTCTGATTTAGGATTTGCTTTATAAGATTGTAAGTTAGATTTAGACTTTTAGATTTACATGCTAGTGTTTTGTTTTAGGGCTTCTTATTTAGGTTTAGGGTTTTGACTTTGAAGTCCAAATTACATATCTTGTTTGATAATGTACTAAATGTTAGAGAACGTGTCTGAAATTTGAAAAAAGTTCTCACGATGTTTGCTAAGGCCGATCCTAGCTAATTGCTCTGATCTCTTTGATCATGGAGTCTTTCTTGCGGTTATCGTTCTGTTCGCCACCACCGTCATCGCAGCAGATTTTCCCATCCTCTCTACTGTGTCCACCGATATTTGTGGTTTGAGGGACTCAATCGTCCTGATGACGATCGCTCTCTCCGCAGTCTGTCCTATCTCCTCACGACAATGTCGCCCACCTTCATCAGCACCGTCTCAGCCACCTACCGCTCCTCCATCACCACAACCAACCTCGTCCTGGACGCCACCATCTCCACTGTCACGCCCCAAATCCGGTTTTGACCGGACACGAGACGTGAACTTAAAATAATAAATAAACACGATAAAAAAACGAAAGATAAAATTTCAAAAGTAATAACAATTCAATTGACGAAGTTAACAACTCACAAGACCTAGTATACAAAGTTCGGTTCAAAAACACACGCACGTCACTAGACCGACTAGACAAGACTCGCACCAGCTCCCAAGCTCAGCTATGTCCTGCTAGTACAAACCCGCTCAACACCTGAAACACCACAGAGTAAGGGGTGAGCTTTCGCCCAGTATAGAAAGTAGTTAAGGTAACGAACATTCGCTCACCACCACGAGTAACCTTCCAATTAGGGCATACTAGTATAGCACGACTAACTACTGATCGGGGTTCATAGCCAATCTTACAATACTCTTAACGACGACTTTCACACAATCAACAATCACCAACAAACATAACCAATCCAAAACCCACAATGTACACGTCCCGCACCGCAATACCCGAACTCCACCGGCTGTACACAGCCCGATACCATCAATAACAAATCGGTAACTCAAACGACCATCGGACTACCTCTCGATCCAGAGGAGACGCATAACGTCACAAGGACGTATAACGTCGAGAGTGCCGGAAACATCCCTATGAGGACACATATCGTCGGGACTCTCGGAAACATCTCCAAAGGACCCTAGATCATCGAGGCTGAAACACGGCACCCAGTGCCCATCACCACCCGTAGGCCCAACACGACCCTCAGGCCCAACCACAACCCGTAGGCCCACTATGATATGATTTGACCCGCCGGCTCCGACCCGTCGGCCCTATGCAATATGATGTGATGTGGCCCGTCGGCTCCGACCCGTCGGCCCTATGCAAGATGATATGATATGGCCCGTCGGCTCCGACCCGTCGGCCCAATGCAACACGACCCGCAGGTCCAACACGACCCGTAGGCCCCAACCATATTATGGCCCGTCGGCCTCAAACACGACCCGTAGGCTCAATCTCAACCGGAATACCATCCTCAAGGAACACACAACAAAATAACAATCACGCATCGAAATGCCACAGAACAAACACGGCACACATGCCCGCACACAATCACAATCATGCAACCCCGAGCAATAATCTTATTGAACTCTTAAGCACACTCAAACCTTCACGTACTTACCATCACTTACCGATCCCACGTTCAACGTGGTAACCCCACCGGCTTAACCGGTATCAAATCCCCAACCGTCCCACAGTTCAACATATCAATTACCAGGAAATAACCACAACGGTCATCAACATGCATCACTAATTCAGTCCTACTCGTTTTCATGTTCGTTATTTATTAATCGTTCAAACAACACAGCACACCAACAGATAAACTCAGCAATCAATCCTACGGGCACGACATAGCCCGAACTACCAGGACGGCAAATCCCAAGACAGAAAACATAAAAGTTCACAATTCAACATCTACGTTAGTTGTCCGCATCCTACATGCCAAACTAAGATCTTTCCGGTTTTATTAATTCCTAGCATGCATACTAGTAACTCTCCGTAATTAAATCGGTAATCGCTACTTTCCCTACCTTAAGGCGAACCAACAGCTACGCCTTCTAGCTGCTGACGTCCTGGCTCGCTACCTCCGGTCTTCTCTTCGATCGAAGTCGGTCTCTACTTTACAAAGAAAGCTACAATTAAAACCGGTTTCACAATTTAATCTAAAAGGTTACGACGTTTTCGAAGTTCAAAAGTTGTCTTTTAGACTCGAGTGGGCTAAAAGCGGGATTACGACGAATCGTGTTCGAGCACCGAACTCAGAACCCCGTGCACGTTTTCCAAGGCACGGATCCCGAGGCACGTGTTTTGGGCACGATTCCCGAGGTCCGATTCTTCGTTCCGCTTTTGTCCCGTTCTGAGTCCGTTTAACGTTCAGTCTAAAAGTTCAGTGTCTCAAGTTTGATTAACAGTCCAAAACCCGATTTGAAAACCAATACTGATTTTGAAATCTCTTTTGAATTAAATCATTTTTTTTATTTAATTTCTTTTTAATTTAAGAACTTCACTTTCAGTCTGAACAGTCCAGATTCACAAAAAGTTCCAGAATCGAACGGGAAGAAGCTAGAAAGAGAAGGAGGTGCTCGGTTAAGTTCCGACCGACCACGGCGAAGGCGTCGCCGGCCGGGGTCTTACCGAAAAGAGGAAGAACGACGCGGGGAGAAGGATGCCGTCTTAGAGGCGGCGGAGTACTGTGGGGATGGCTCTCCCTCGCCTTAGATCCACGGCGAGGGTTCCGGATCTGATGAGCGTGCTGGCGTAGGTGGTCGGGAATGAGCTAGACGGAGAGGGAAAGTCGGGACGGGTCTGGCCGACGAGCTCGTCTGGGTGAGAGGGTGATGTCGCTAGCGAGGAACAGAGAGTACGAGCTCGGGCTCGGGACTGAGTGAGTGGGGGTGGAGAGGGAGAAACAGAGAGTGGGAGGCGCGGTGGTGAGGGCGGACGTGCGTGAGGGAAGAGGGAGAGTGGTGGCCGAGAGTTGGGTCGGGACGAGGGGTTGCGCGCAGAGAGCAAGGAGGGAGGTCGGGTTATCGAGGGAAGAAGAACGGCGCTGAGTGAAGATTTGGGTCGAAAACCCTAAAAGACGCACTTAAGTAGTGCAGGCCGAACATAAACGGGCCTCATGCGAAAGCAACCGGGGTTCGCAGCCCAAAGACGGGCCTCTTGCTGCACGGCCCAAACGAGGGCTGAGTTTGGGGCGGGCCTCGCTCTGGCCGGGTCTGGTCCGTCCGATCCAGCTTAAAACCCTTTTTTTTCTTTCTTTTTACTTTTTTTTTACGAATTAAAATTTAAGCTGAAAATCAACCCCGTCATTACCAACCCGACTCACTTCGCAACCTCGACGAACCCGAACGAACAAAACCAAATAAAATAAAAAATTTTAACGAGGCGGTCTTCACATCCACTGCGATTTTTTGGCTTGAGGGACTCAATCGTCGCGGTGGCCAAGACTCTCTCCGCAGCCCGCATAGCTCCTCACGGCAATGCCACTCACCTTCTCCAGCACTACCCCGGCCACCTACCACTAATTCAGCACCACCTCAACTACCATCTCCTCCTATTCTTCCCCCTTACTCGACCATTGCCCGTACCAAGTGCATTCCTCCACAATTCAGTAATTTCTGTAGGAAATCCCATTGGCATTTAGAACACAGTATTGGGGTTCAGGTTTAGTTGGAGTTGGTTTTTGTTTTCATATATTTTTCACTATAGTTATATTTCTTAGTTTCATTATTGTTTTAGTTTTTTTACTTTTAGCTCCCACATCAATGACTCGCCTATGCCTCAGTCTCTTTTTAAACATTAGTTGTGATCCGTCTACGAAGGGACCAATCCCCTCTATTCTTCTGGTACCATGTATCATTTGTAATCAATAAAGTCTCTTATATTAAAAAAAATGTACTGAATGTTTTGTTGGGATTCCACTTGACATTCCAGCAGAGGTTTTTTTTTTGTCAGCAATTTTTTTGATTTTGTATTAAAAACCTGAATTTTCGAATTGAAAATAACAGGCAAGGGGCAAGCCCTCCATTACAAGACAGGGATCTAAAAGATCAGAACCAAAAGTCTTTTGAGACTTCCTTGGGACACAAGTAAAACGCAGCCGGTTCCTTGAACCGCAAGTAAAAGAGAACCCCTACAATTCCAAACAATTTTTCTAAAAGTGAAGCCCTAAACAAAAAAACCAGCAGACACAGCAGCCTTCCAGCAGTAGGCACAAGTTGAAACATGTTAAAAACTCAAACCAGCAACCCTGTGCTTCAATAGAACCCTTTGATTCAGTCAAAACAACTTCATTCCAAGTGAGTCCCAACCCCAACAGTTCTTGTGATCAGCTACTGAGACAAGAGGAAAAGATGAAAGGAAGGATCTGAACTGACCAAAAATGTATCCACACCAAAACCTTCAGACAGTGGGAGATGTGGGAACCAAATGTAACCAAGTGCAGCCAAAGTGAGTAAGAACAACACTGAAACAAACTTCAGAAAATAGATAAATGACAGACAAACACTCAGGACTAATATTATCTACCCACACTCCAAAAGGGTTTAAAAAGTAGCACTTGTCAAAACCCACACTCCACTTAGATCTAACCCACTACAAAAGAGTCCTCACCAAGAGCCTCACCATAGTCCCCCAACCCTTCCCATAACACCACCCATCCCAACCCCAAAAAACTTCTTAATTCAGCACAACCAACCTAAAACGGGTTGTGAAACCCAATTGATCAAGAATTAGACATTTTATGTAAAATCAAATCATATTTTTGTGACTTCTTTACTCCTCATAGATTTAATCTATCTCTCTCTAAAATTTCGCTCTGCCTTCTCTCTTCAAAGACCGAAACCTAGCTTTTCTTCTCAGTGCCGCCGGCGTCGGATCTGGTCTCTTCGACGACCAGGGATGACGCCGGTGGCTTCTCCACCTTTCGTTCTACTCTTCCCCTTTCGGTTGTGACCCTTTCCCTTCGCTTCTCTGTCGGTTTCCTCCCACCTCCGTTTGCCCTGTTTTCTCTCCGTCGTCGACGGCGATGAGTTGGATCCGAGTGGGACGCTCTTCAACGCCTTCGTTGATGGCGGGGTTTCGATCTCTTCGTGGTTTGGCTCTCTGTCTTTTCTGGGTCTAGATCTGGCGGTGGGGTTTGCTTTTACCTGATCTACTTTCCTCCTTTGTTCTCGGTGTTGTCCGGGCCTCGCCGGAGTAGCGAGGGGTTGAAGTCTTTCTTGGCTTCGTTTTGGCGGATCTGTGGGTCGGTTGGAGGTCGGTTTCTTCGGGAGGTCAGATCTGGTTCTGCGGGAGCGACTTCTGTCACGCCCCAAATCCGGTTATCGCCCGGACTCGAGGTATGACGGGTAATAGAAGACGAATAAACAATAAAACGATATTTAAACCTTGAAAACCTCCAATAAGTACCTCAAACCATAAAATTTCGATACTAAAGCTCGCACCCATCAAAACGTTGTTCAAAACATGAAATAACCCTCAGGGGGTGTAATAATAAGTCTTACAAAAACTGTTCTTAAACCAAAGGGTATAAACATGAAGTCTCTACGGGACCCACACCGAGAAGCTCCCAAGCCTCTACTCCTCAATCAAACCTGTAGACACAACAAAGAACTCGCAGGGGTGAGCTTACGCTCAGTAGGGAAAACACGTAACCAAGTGGATCTTCAAATCAACAGATCACAGATAAAGTCAACCACAAATATGTTAACAAACACAGGTGATAGAGAAGTGAACCAATGCCGTGGTACATGAAGTCTCCACCCTCCGATCCACATAACGTGTCCTCTCGGATTTTCCCTCAAATCCAGAGAGACGCATAACAGTGAGGCGACCGGAAACAACCCTTCGGGGCGCTTATCATCGGTATTCTCAGAAACGTCTCCAAGGGATTTTATGTCCTCGGGAACCAAGTGTATTACTCCCATGGAGAGCATACGCTTGGACAATTTAATAATAAGCAGTTAATAATAGAATAACGTACTCACCCGAAACACGAAATAATACAAGCTCAACAACCACCAATTCAATGCCATACTTGGCTCACTCATCGCCAATTCACCACAACAAGCAGTACACGAATCACGCAGACATAGCACACCAATCACACAATTCCAACTTACGGTTCACTTACCAGTTTCGAACCACCGGGGCATCGATCACCTGATTGCACCGCTCGGTACAACCAGTCATACTCGATGCTCCAAGCAACCATTTAAGCAAGCAAGTAATCATTCGAATACAATCAACGAGCAAGCACGAGTATAATCAACTAATCATAAAACCTTCAAGAAAGCATTTACCCATGCAAATCCACTAGTTTCATTAGACTCCTTAGCCTATCCCCCAAGCAATCAACAGCCAAGCATGTGATCCTAACACGCAACTAATCCGAGGGCTTTGCCAAGGCTCCTCTACCAGACAATCATACCCCAAGTATTTAAAGCGAAATACACTAGTGATTGGCATCCTAATCGGTCACCACTAGACACTTCCGATTATTAGAAAGTGAAAGACGATTATGCTAGTTATTCGCACCCTATAGGCATAACTAGGACCTTTTCCATTTTATTAACCTAGCATGCATACTAAGCATGGTAAACGAGAGGTTAAGGATTTCCCTACCTCAAGGTCCTCCTCTTCAACGCTTTGATGACGTCCGGTGATCACCACTTTGCTCCTTCCTCGGTTCCCGGCGTGATCCTCGCTCCTCTAGTTCGATCCACAACGTCTTGGACACAAAGAAACACTAATTAGGCTCCACTTAGACAGTAAGAAAGACCCCCAAAACCCTTCCAAAGTTCAGCTCAAAACCAAGATACCAAAACTCTCAAGAACCCTCAAGAAACCCTCACCCTGGTGGGTCACGGATCTGGTCACGGACCCGTGACGTTAACCCTCACGGTTACCGTCACGGAGCCGTGACGAGTGCCGTCACGGACTCCCTCACGGAGCCGTGACGTCGCCCGTCACGGGATCCGTCACGGATCCGTGGCGCACCAGGGCAGTTTCGCCCTTCTTCAACCTCCAGCTCCAAAACTCCGAAAAACCACCCTTAAACCCAGAAATTTATCCCTTCCAACTCCCAAAACAGTTCAAATCCTTCAATACTCCTCTACCCATGGTAGGAATCAACACACAAACAAGCTTCCAAGGATTCATCAAATCAAACCCACTTCAAAATTTCCAACAACTATGGATTTCTCAACCAAAATCCAACAAGGTTCATCATCAACACCATCTCTCACCATCTCTACTCAAACCCAACATCATCTAGCACTTTTCACCCAAAACCCAAGAAAATAGATGAAGAGAAATGAGGATTAGAGAGTTCCATTACCTCTAGAGTGATGAGATGAAGAGGATGCTAGTGATTCTGAGGGTGGATGGTTAGAGGAAGACCCCAAATGACTCCTTCTTCTTTGATTTTCCTTCAAACCTCCATGGGAGCTCTCCTTCCTTGCTTCCCTTCTAAGTTTCGGCTACAACAAGAGCAAAATGACTTGATTTTGCTTCTCCAATCCAATATAATACCTAGAAGAAGTAAAGACCTAAAGGCCCTTGAGCTAGATTCCTTTGTAGTAGCTTTTGGGAGGGTAAAAGGGACAATGACCATCCCTTTTTCTCTCCTTCAACCAAAAGAGGACAAGTGTCCCTCTAGCTCATTTAATTTTCCAAATTACTTTCCAGCACTTTTTAAAAAAGAAGCTTTAGTCGATATAAAGTCTCGTTTTGACCAAAATTGACTTTATCCGATATTATACTCAAACGAAAGGGTTTTCTCCCCTGAAGCCAACTGTGATAATGGCTAATCCGTTTGAGTTCCGGAAAAGTCCCGAGTGACTTCCGGAGTCACCGGTTCGACCGGAAGCGGGTCTTACAACTTCCCTCCTTTCCATCGACAATCGGTACTTGGTAAGGATCTCCTTCCTTTTCTTCACTATCCACTCCTCCTGTTTCGGTTTTGTCTTTCTGGGTCTTCTTGGACCAGATCTCTCCTTTCGGGTCGTCGTTTTGGTGCTGGCCAGCGACGAGATCTCATTTGAGATCTGAGAGTGACAAAACGGGATCGTCTTCTTCCCCTTGT